>CM072819.1:43109865-44309865 GCA_036937905.1 Salvia rosmarinus
TTGGTTCACAAATATCAATGAAATCCACAGTCTCTAATTATTGATATAAGCCCCTGTTTCAATTATAATCCTTAACAGCCAATATATAGATTTTTGGATTTAAAACAAAACAACACAAAAGTAACATAAGCATCTACATATACGAGTTATATAAGCAATCTACACATGACTCATGTTCTAAGAAAATTAAACATTTGAATTGCACTAAAATTTCAATTAACGATACTAAATAAAACTTACCAGAAAATAATATGATTAGAATACTTGAAGCCAAAACTCAAAACCCAAAATCACAATAATATTTGAGAAGATGACAAAATTTAAGATTGAGATACTGGAAAGCCGTGAGATGTTTTGCATATGTTGTGCATATTTATATGTACGAAAAAATAGTTTAAGGATAACCCTAATAGAGTACTTATCCTTGTTGAACTCTTATTAATTAAATCTTAATTCTACATAAATATAAAATAGAACTTGGGCTCAACAAAATAATATTCTACAAAGCCCAATTTGAAAATAAATAATAAAATTTGATAATTCCATAAGCCCAAAAATTTATTTTATTACTTAGCCCATATCTGTAAAGTAAAATTTGAAGGCTCTAAAATAAATTATGAAGTTCGTTTTCTAGCTAGGGACGCAACTACGGACTCCCTCAAGTCCAACACAAAATTGAGCATGATAAATATTCACAAATCCAATGTAAATTATTTAAAGCAAATTAATGCAAGCAAAAGTGGGCGTTACAAAATTCATCAACGACTATTGCGATTGTAAGGATTGTTATTCTCTTTTTCTTCCGTTGAATTATTGAATAATGATTTCTATTGATTTCAATTGTTTGATCCGTGAGATGAGCATGAACTAATCTTCTTCTAGGGTTGGGTGATTCAAATTGATTGATTGTTTATTTGTTTTGATTGAGTATACCAATTGAATCTTAGGGCTTATTGTTAAGTGATTGATCACCATTTAATTGTTTATGTTTCGTGTATTATCGAGAGATAGATACGTTGCATCATAAGAATCAATTGTGTTAGAGGTTATCGAAACGAGTTCTCTAATAGTTTATGTATTTGTGAAATCTCATAACCTAGGTTTAATCCACATAACGAAAGTCGAGGGTTTGGATTATAGGTTAGAGGATTGCATGAGTAGGTAGATTTCTTAAGCAAGCATTAATCAATTAATCAAGACGAAGAACCTAATGCTCTAGTCTTTCTCACAATCTTGAATTACTCATGTTGCTATAGAATTGCTTTGAACGTTTGGTTTGAATCGTCTACGTGATTTATTTTCCTGTCAATTTTAGTTAAGCATCACCCACAATCAAGTTTATGATTTAGATTTACCGTTTTATCGTAACACATCATAAGCCATGTTAAGTCTTCCTCGAGAGATTCGACTTGGGTCGACCTTACCACCCTATAGGGACCTCGTACTATTGCGGCGACTTAGTAGAACAATTTGGTTGGAGCGGTGTGCCCGACAAAAACTCCTATATACCTCAGCGTTGCTCAAGTTGTGGTCTAATGTGGTCAAATGATGATGTCCCAAATTGCGGCCGGTGATAGAGCATAATCCCAATGGAAAACATATATTTATTCCATTGATGAAAACTACATTTCGGTTGAGTTGGTTCTATTTGACGGGAGACTATATGATGTAAAGATAAATTAGACTTAGGCCCGGGACTCCAATCTATGATATGACCAAAGACCATCCCATAAATATATTGAGCAACTCTTGGCCGCCTTTCTCTAGCAACACATTCTTAATATACTTAAAATATTATGTCCTATAATATGTCTTCACATCCGCCACAATATTTATCGTAGTAGGTCTCAAGAAAACAGGACCAACCTACCACAAAACATGACAAAAATTAGAAAGTCAAATTAGCATAATTAGTTAAATTAAATCATGGACAATTTTTCTTATTTATCGCAAAAAGTTATGAAATTGGACATTGGAATTTTGAATTATCATTTACTCATTAATATATCGGAAAACAGATAATAAATATTTGTACATGGATAAATATCTACTATTTTTGTCTCTAATTGATCTTTACAAAGGAAATCACGTTAATTTATACACAACAAATAAATAATTATGGTATCTATTTAAGTAGTTATTTGACAATAAAGGAAATTTATACACAACAAATATCACGAGAGAAATCACTATATGAATAAGGATAATGATTTTTTACATAATATGTATATACATAATACTTATATTTTGAACCGAATTGGTTCGGTTCAAATAAAACGGTTTTTTGTTTTATGATATTAATTTATTACTAATGTACTCTTTTTTATATTTTCTATAACTAATTTATGCTAAATTGTACACGTTTTTGTAGGAACAATATCTTAACTAATTTCCTAAAAATTTGCCACTATCTTTAGCAAATTTGCATTGATTTGTTTGCTGCATCATTTTTTCAATTTTTTTTTACGATTCTTTAACAACTTATTTAAGTGCATTATTTATTGTACATGATTTTTTACAACTTTTTTACGTGTGCATTTTTTGCTATGTTTTTTTAATAATTCTTTCACAGCCTATTTACATGCATAATTTATTGTACATAATTTTTAACAACTTTTTACTTTTTTATTCATTCTTATTGTTTCATTTTATAAGTTTTTATAAATATTATAAATTCAAAACTTATATATCTTTATAAATGATTTTATATCTTAGTTAAAATATGAACTATGTAATATAATTAATTAGAAATAAATATGATAAGCAATTATAATTCAACTTGCAATTGTATAATTAATTCGATACATAAATTTTGTACCATATATTAATAATAATTTTAGACTATAAATTAATTCCAAGATAAAATAATAATAATAATAATAATAATAATAATAATAATAATAATAATAATAATAATAATAATAATAATAATAATTGAATGTATTGAGATTTGTATAATAGTCGAATAGTGTCATGTGATGACAACATTGTTCGATTATTTTATAATTGTATAGTATAGTATAGTATAAAAATTCTATGATATTAAACAAAATAAATAAAAGAAAATAAAACCAAAGTTAAAGTAGGCCATATATTTCATTGTTTTCTAGCACCGATAGAGTAATAATTCATTTTAACGTATTTAAAATTATTTTCTATTTTATTTTTAAACAAAATATTAAAATATATTCCGTATAGATTTATATTTATGATAGTTTGATTTTTTTCTCCATATATAAAAACGATAATATAATTGAAATTATTTTGTTTATTTTTATTTTTCTTCTTAAGTATACCATATATTTTTGGATTTTATACACATATCTTTTCTTATTACTTAACTAATTTTCCTTATTAATCGCCACTATGAGTCAATGATCATTGATGTTGCATGATTTTGTGGTAAAATATTTTTTTGCTCATATATGTTTGTTCGAAAAGAAAAAAACAAACGTGTATATATTTTACTACATTAACAAAAACGTGTAGTTACATATAAAATTCCAAACCCTTATTATATTTTTGTAATTATTGCATTCATGTTGATATTTTGTTTCATTACATTAAACTATAAATAATTCCAAAGTACACCATAATTTCACATAATTCATATAAAATTTATCTACAATACATCACAAAATACAAACAAATCCAACATAATTCATAATTTCACATAATTCATATAAAATTTATCTACAATACATCACAAAATACAAACAAATCCAACATAATTTATAATTTCACATAATTCATATAAAATTAACGAATCCAACATTTTTACATAATTTCTCTCAAAATGAACACGAAAACTTACTTGTGCAACTTGCGACATCTTGTTTCACCATCTCCAAAATAGTCTTCCAAATTGTTAAAACTAAATATTCAAAAAATCAATTAAAAACAAACAAACATCTTGCGACATGAATAATGGAATTCCAATTGTAAAATGTAAGTTACCGTTTAGAATTGTGTTTCCGATATAAATCTTCTAAAATTATTTTCTTCTCCGATCGCCAAACCTGAAATATAAAAACAAAGAATTCAATTAAATTATTAAAATTGAAACATAACTCTCTCTCCAATCGAAAAAACAAACAAAGTCGAGAATGTCATGTTTTGACTAGTTTTGGTCATTTTCACATGTCTCCGATCGATCGGAGATAACAAAGTTGAGAATTTCATGTAAAACTAAGATTCCGGTATGTCTCGATCGTAGGAGAAAGAGTTTATCGACACGAGAGATGCCAAACCGACCGGAGACTTGCCTTAGTCGATCGGAATCACATTTTGACTTAAATATCAAGTTTTAAACAATTTTTCAATGCTTAATTCAAGTTTTCGTAATGAATAACTTACATTGTTTGAGAAAATTTATGTCTTGAATTCTCTTCTTCTTCTCTCGATCGAAAATCTAGAGTTTACTCCACAAATTCAAAATTTTCTTCTCTACTCTCTCCAAAAATAGCTTCTCTTTTGATAATGAAGTAAATAATGAAGAAAATTGACGTGCTTGTAAAAGGAATCCAATAAAACAAATATTAGGCAATGAGCATAAATAAAAATTTCTTCTCTCTCTCTGCCAAAAGACCAAAAGCAGACAAAAAGGTCTCTCTTAATCACATCACCCTTTACTTTTACAAGTTTGAAACCAATTTTTCAAACAAACATAATATGACACAAGATCAAGAACTCGAAATTTTCGAATCTTTTGATTCAAAATATATTTATTTAATAGGTTGGGTATAGGTTGTATTGAATTTTAAACATGGGTATGAGTTATATATATATTATGAAAGTTGGGTATATAAGTTGGGGCCCCTTATTAAATTATCCAAAAACCAACCAGTCTGGGAAAGATGAATTGCAAGCTTGCAGCTTCTACAAAAGCAGGAAGAAAACTCAATCACCTTTCTACAAAACATCCCAAAATTTGCTTTAACTTGCATAGGCTATCATCAATCTCCATGGAATGATAATCAACCTTCGACTGCGTGGATTTTAGACAGTAGCAGTGTCACCCCAACACTCACAATTCATCGCCGGCACCACCACCCTCCACAAAACCCTCATCCCTACGGTCACTTCGTCTTGCGCCATGTGCAGTGGGAGTCGAACTTAAAGTTATTAAATTGGGGCTACATGGTAAAATAGTAAATATATATTTAAATAAAAAGTTATAATGACTAAAAGAGGGTTATATACAAATCACCCTTATATAGTGCTTATTGGATCGGTTTCGATTAACAAAACCGAAATTCTCCAAATTAATAACCGATATCGAACCGATTGGTTAATCGGTTATCCAATTAACCGATCATTAGTCGGTTCGGTTATTGAATAACCAAATTATCCAAATTAAATTTCTTTATTTACTTATTTGGCTAATTAAACTAACTTTTAATTTGATAGTAATAAAAATAATTATTATTATTTCAATCTAATTAAACTTATTTTAATTCGATAATAGTAATAATAAATTATTAATTATTATAATTTCGGTTATTCGGGTATATCAATTCGGCTATCGATATACCTGATAACCAAAATTAATCTTAAACTACTAACGATATCGATCCAATAACCGAATTAATCGGTTATTGAATACCGATAACCGATCGGTATCGGTTCGGTAATAACTGATATCCAATACCCGTTTGATCACCCCTAGATCAAATGGTTCGTTTCTTTGCATTCTTGCACTCGAAGAGGATGAGTCAGTAATTTATGAAAAATAGTAACTACTTTTTTATGTGGGTGAATAAATTCATAAAACATAAAATTAAAGTACAAAATAGTATAAATAAATTACAAAAAAAAAACTAAGTACTATTAACTATCCCGAAAACGTTAAATAACAAAATCTCAAATTTCGGAACTTTAGTATTCTACTTTTGTATTATTTTCCATATCAAGATGAGATAGAGCATCTTGGATCTACAAGGAACTCATTTATATTAGTTTATTCATTTTATATTATCTAACACATAAAATATCTCGATCTGCAAGAATAATATTAAATGCCATATCGTACTGCATGTCTTCTTAGTGTAGCTTAAATAAATGGCGTAACTAAATCTAAAATGTATTATCAAAATATAATTTCCACCTAAATATATGCATAAAGTGTGCTTGTGTTGACTTCCTAGTAGGGTGATTAGTTAATGTATGAAGCCCAAAATCTTAAATTTTAACCCATCGTCAAGTCATCTTAAACAGAAAAGGTTAATTACGTGAAACCACATCTTCAACATGATGTTAATATCACATTCAAATCGAGATTAAATTACAGGACACACAGTGAGACTCATCAACAAAACATCAAATTTAGACAAAGAATCCCAACAACTTATGGCATACCTATGTTTTGCAATTATGAGGCTAAAAGTTATATTCATGTGATGATGTACTTTTGTTTTATCATTGTTATCAATGAAAATAAGTAGATGACAATAGTATTCCAAGTTATTGACTTTACCGTATTGAAAAAGTATTTAATATAAAATACTATTTTCATCTCATTTACTTTTCTATGGTTGAGATGAATGCATTCTTTTATGAAAATGTTGTAAATAATACGATAAAGATAAATAAATAAACAATGTACCAATTGTTTTATTCAATATTTTATAAAATAATATATTAATTGTATTTACTATGCTCGATTATTCTACATTATATATATATATATATATATATATAATAATATAAAATTTCTTTTAATTGTATATCTATTACGCTTTTATCGAAACACAATACATAACGCAGTCATTAATGGATGGATAATTAATTTACAGCTGTTTTACCAGTACTATTATATGCCAATAATTCATGAAAATCAATTAAAATAAATAATTTTCCTCCAAAAACAAAGCCAAAATTAGATTAACCGTTATATCCCGCCTTCTCTCTCTCCCCATCTCCGTTTCCGCTGTCCTCATCTTTCTCTCTCTTCCATTTCCCATCTCTCTCCCCTCCTCCTCTTCCTTCATTGCTGATAATTGGGGATCACAGAAGGATAATCAAAATCAAGTCAAGATAGTGAGGCAAATGGAAAGAAAAGGATTTCTCTTTCAGATTTCATGATTGTTAACATTTGAAATGTTTGTTTGTTTGTCTCCATTTGTTGACTTGGCCTCAAGAATCAATGTCGGGTGCCCTAGCCCTAACGTGAATCTGAAATTCCTGCCTCGGTTTCAAAGAATCAATCGACGTTGGGACCAAATCTCTGGGTCCCTTCCTGTTGAGTCGTAAAATTTTCGAGCCTACGTTGGATTTTCAATCCCTATTATTTAAAATTAGGATTCTGTGACTGCCCCAATTTCTCCCCATTTCAGATTTGATTATTTTCCTTTTTTGTGTGTTACTTTTCTTTTGGGTTGACTTGTGGTGTTCGAAGTGAATCCGAATGCAAGGAGAGCGTGAACGAGCTGCCTTTGAAGAAATTGTGGATCTGTATGGATTCGCCATTGTTGACTTTCGTATTTGCTATTTTATTCGGATTTTTCAGTCTAATTGTTGAATCTCAAGGAAATGTGAAGCCCCACCGCCAGCATTTTCTCCTTCTCCCCATCTCCGCCGTCCCCATCCCCGCCTCCGCCTCCGCCTCCCCGATCCCCGCCTCCTCCACCAAAATCTCCTCCACCTCCGTTTCTCCCACCACCACCTCCATCCCCTTCACGCCCACCACCACCCCATCCCTTCACGCCCACCTCCGCCGCCACGAAAACGCCTCAACCCGCCCCTCCACCGAGGCGCCGAGATCATGAGCATCGTCGCAGGCGCGCGAGCCCTCCACCACCCAGAGAGAGAGCTCAACACGGGAAGAAAGTCGGGCTGATGTTCATTGGAGTTGCCGCGATCTTGCAAGTTTGCGTCGTCTCGTTCGTGTTGATCAGTAGAAGGCAACTTTTGAAGGTTGATACTGTCGATTGAATGGATCAGAAGTCGGCAATAGCAATTTTTTGTTCAATAGCAGAATTTTTTGTTCAAGATTTGATTTTTTCTTCTTCGTGGAGCGTTACTGATCTGGGTGGATTGAGATTCTTTATTTACGGATCGAGAGAAAGGGACTGAGAACCGATGGAACTTTGGTGTCTGCATCTTGTAAATGGGTAACCCTCTATTTTTCTTTTGCATTCGGTATCTTACTCCTTCATTTATCTTTGCAAGAATTTGTTTAGTTTATTTGTTCGAACTTAACTGATCCATGGTTACATTGCTCAGTTTTGGACCCTCTTTTCTTTGACATCATAATATATATATATATATATATATAGAGTTTTGTTCAAATAAGAACCAATTTTAACGTGAGAACTAAGAACTACGAAAATAAAATGAATATGCTATGAAAGTTAATGAATACTCTGCGAAAGTTAATGAATCCAAAAATTCGGAATTTTCACGAGGGTTCGAATCCCATGAGAGGCGAAAATTCTATTTTTTTTATTCATTAACTTTCGCAATATTCATTTACTTTCATAGCATATTCATTCTCACGTTCGCACAATAAAATGGTTTTTACGTTAACCCTCCCCTATATATATATATATATATAGGAATCAAATAAAAACTGCATCTTTTTTGTGAATTCTGCGAATTATGCATAAGATGTGTAAAGATGACACATAACAGTATAAAGTTATGCACAATGAAGCATTCTAAACTTGTTGCACAATTTTATAGATTTTGTTCATCAACTTTTTACGTGAGTGTATAGTTCGCAAGTTCTAAAAAAGATGAGTTCTCATTGGATCCAACCCCTATATATATATATTGTAAGTTATGATCGTGCAGTCATATGATCCATCTTTGCCTTGGCATTTGTTTTCTTACTCTTCTGTTCATTTCTTGCAAGATCGGTATAGCTTGTTGATTGAAACTTAATTGATATGTCGTTTAATTGTTCATTTTTCCAATGTCCTTGACATTGTACAGTATATATGTAGGCTTCATCTTCTTGATATGACTAATATAAGTTGAGAATATTGTACAGCAACATAAGTTTATGATTGTGCACCATATCTTTGTATCTTTATGATTTGAGTGCAGGGTGTAGTTGCATCTTGTCACTTGCTCACCTAGGACTGGCATTAGTTTTATTACTCCTCTATTGGTATTTGATAATAAGGTATTGCAATTGCAGGAGTATAAAATTTACGATATTGCAGTCATATCATTGTATTTGTCTGGTGTGAGTTCAGAACATAGTTACATCATGTCACTTGCTATGCCTTGCCTTCGCATTCCTTTTCTTGAATCTTCTATTGATTTCTTGCAAGACCTAGTATAGTTTGTTGATTAGAACTGAACTGATCCGTCATTTCATTGATCTTTTATGTTCCTTTTTCCTTGACATTGTACAGTATGACCAACATCCATCCGAGAGAGGTAGTCTTTAGAAAGAACATGGTGTATGGATATTGGCTTTGTCTTCCTTTACATGGACTAACTTGTATGAATCTATTGACATTTGATTAGAAAATGTAACAGCAGAAATATAAGTTTGTTATTATGTTTCTCTAATTTGAGTTCATAACATAGTTGCATCCTAGGCACTAGGCAGTTCCAATGTTGTGAAAAACTTGAGGCGTAAACCAGGCGTAAGCCTCGAAATTAAAAGAAAAGGCATAGAAAACAATAAATAGAGCCAAATATCAAATTTAATAATTTATCTCTTAAAAACATCAAATTAAAGCCCTAAAATGTTCATAGAGGAGAGGAGAGGAGAGGAGGCGCACTCCTGTTCTTGTTCTTTATTTTCTTTTCTTTTTTTAATGTTGAGAGCTGAGGAGAGGAGACGTTGAGAGGAGAAGAGGAGTGTTGCTGTTCCTGTTCTTTTTTCTTTAACGTTGAGAGCATAGGAGAGTAGGCACTGTTTTCCTATTCTTTCTTTTCTTTTTTAACATTGAGAGCAGAGGAGAGGAGGCGCGTTGCTGTTTCTGCCCTTTCTTTATTTGTTTTTAATTTAGTTACTGCTAGCTTAAAAGTTTAAATGGCTATTGGGCTTTAAATTTTAGACTTAACAAATTGGGCCTTTTTATTTAATTTTATTTGGGCTCTAAAAAAAGCCCAAAAAAGTTAAAACCTAGTAAATAAAGTGAAACATGCGAGGCTTAAGCCTCGAGGTGCCTCGAGGCGTTTCGCACTGAGGCGTGCGCCTCGGCCCTCTGAGGCTCAAGCCTCCCAGACACTTGGAAAAGCTTAAGCCTCGAGGCTTTTTGGTTGCGCCTCACCTCAAGGCACGCTTTGAGGCGCTCGCCTCGAGCGTTTTTACAACATTGGTCAGTTCAGACCTGCTTGCCTTTCCCCCAGATTGCCCCTACCTTTAAGAACATTGCCTTTTCCTGTGGCAAAGCTGTGTTGTGATGGTGATTATCGGGAGCCTAAGCCCATAATGTTAACTTGACGCGAATCATAATCTTGACAGATAGGAAAAGTTTGTGATAACATGAGCCATTTGTATGTGGATGTGGTTGCAACCTGTTGTTGATGAGTGGGACTTTTAAATGTGATATACACTGGGCCATTGTAATTGATAATAATGGGCTACTGTTAATGAAACTGCTACAATATTCTTTTTTTGAATCTGCTTTTCATATCTTGTTTTGCTGAATTTGTGAATCCAGAGTTAGTCTTATGATGGAATAATTTGCTCTTGCTTGGAAGGTTTTTTTTGAACTACTTTTCATATCTTGTTTTTGCTGAATTTGTGAATACAGAGTTAGTCTTATGATAGAATAATTTGCTCTTACTTGGAAGGTTTATTTACTTTGCTGCGGATGTTATGTGTATGATCAGAATAGTTTTAGTAGTTATTATTATGTATAATTTTCTTGAATTTGTCTAAGTCGTTGAAATGGTTTCTTTGTAGGGAATAGAAGAGGATTTAACCGCGTCTGCTGACAAAGCTTATCAACATTCGAACAAAATATGTAAAGTCGAAAGTCTAAACTGAAAATCACCACGTTTGTATCATTGTTTTCTGTTTATAGGTCTCATTAGAAATTTAACCATATGGTGCTTGTTATGTCTTGTAGTTTGTGTGAGTTGAGCTGCATGAACTTCAGATATTCAGTTGCCATTTGTTGTTTCTGATGATGATTGCAGATAACAGATGGAAAATATATTGGTATATGAATGAATTATATATGTCCTTTGTGTATTAACTATCAATTTTAGTTTGTACATCTTAGTTTTGTTCAGCTGCAAGCTGCGATTTTGCACCTCGTGACTCATTTCACTAACAGCTTTAACATCATCGATGCCTTACTGAGGATGGTAAAACAAAATATGAGATGATTTTGTATTTTATTTTATTTGTATTAGTAGCATCACCAACGTATGCCCAACAGGTACTAGTAATATATAAAAGAAAATATGTAGTATAAGATACTATTGAATGAAAGATTGTATAATTTCAATAGTACGGATAATATTGTACATTTCAATCTCCTATTTTATTTAATTATAGTTTAAAGTCATTTCTAATTAGAAATATTAAATTAAAGTTGCAGCTTAAAACTATGGCCTAATATATTTACAAATTTTTTGGCCAAGGCTAGAATTGGTTGGGCCTTTCAGTATGCTATGGGCTTGGGTTTGGATGATGTCTACAAATTGACACATATGTCCATTCTAAATGAAGTTTGTTACTACCATAGATGAGATATCGATTTTAAATCTCACTGTATATCACAATTCTTTCGAAAAGCAAGCAGTCGAAAAAATGGAAGCCCTTTTGCCTTTTTTGGAGTCCATCTTCTTAATGTTGCATTTAAGAAAAATTGGATCGACATTTTTTTTAGATTTTTCTTATCAGTGATGGATGTCGTTCGATACATATTGGTATAGGAGGGGATACACCAGTTAGACAAATTTAAAAAAAAAATTATTTCAGCAAAAGTGTCTGGCTACATGCAGTTAATTGGTCGGGTAATTGACAATCGATGCGATATCGATCTTGTTGGTCGATTCGAGATAAGGCGTCTTGTATTGAGTGATATCGGTTAGCAAACCTACTAGCTAGCGATGCGACAAGTCGATTGGACGATAATTGATGTACGTGAGAAATGTGGTGGTTACTGTATTTGTCTTACTGATAACTTGAAACTAATTCGAAACCCTTAGTCAAATATTGCTTAGTTAGTTTTCAGTTATATCTACTCAGTATCAAACTGATACTGATAGAGAATTTCAAAACTATGTTATGATGTTGTGTGTTGGTGATGACATTTCAATAACACGCAATTTAAATAATAATACTGAAAGTAAATAACACGTTGAGTTTTAGGTGGTTCAGAGATATCAACTCTTACGTCCACGAAATTGTTGCTCGATCGACCCACTAACTTGGGATTTTGTCTTGTTTACGGTGCAGATATAAACCTGAATACCGAGCTAACCTTACGATATCTCGCCTCACTTAGTGTTCATCCTACGTCTGCGGTGCTATTAAACCTTTGATCGCTTACGGTGCGGTCGATCTAAATCTCTAGCTTCGGGTGCTAGAAAATCAAGCTTTAAGCAACAGACACCGTTGCTTACTTGCCCAAACTTCTACACAAACTTTGGTGGGGTTTTTAGATCGACTTCCAAATAAGATTACGAGTTGACACAAGCGTCGAACTTAGTATGTTTAGGTTTAAGATATCTGAGATGTATACCCAGACTTGAGAAAGTGTATATTGAAATCTCGGTGATAAGTATATATGAGCTCTTGAGATTTGCTTATAATCTTGTGAACTTCCTTATTCGAAATCATTGTTTCATAGACTTGATCTTTGAACTCGAATATTTTGACAATTCGATTACACAATGTTTGGTAGCCTTGGATGATGGATTTTGGGCGTGTTATACAGGAGGAATAAGTCTCGAATGAAAATTTATATTGTTCTCCCAGTTACTCTTACCCAATATTGGAGATCGGACATCCATGACACGATCGGAAGATCAAAGTGGAGTCATCAATTGGTCGGTTACCATAAATTCACAAGTGAACACGGTAAAACCCCGTGTGTTGTAATTAATTATGAGGGTGTTTGGCTAAGCTTATTTTAGAAAGCTTATAAGCTCCAACAACTTATAAGTTGTTTTAAGAGCTTATAAGATATGGTGTATTAAGAGCTTATAAGATGCTAAAATATTTGGATAACAAGGGTAAACATGAAAATAAGAAAATATATCAGGGTTATTTTTGTAGCTTTGTTGTAACTTATAAGATCATTAAAAAATAAGTTGGGATTTAGAGCTTTTTTTTAATAGAGCTTATAAGCTCTTAGAGCTTATTTTGAAAACTTATATGCTTTCTAACAACAATTTGCCAAACACATTGATTGAGCTTATAAGCTCTTAAGCGACTTATAATTTGTTTTAAAACTTATAAGCTCGACAAACACCCACTATATAGGGCATGCTAGGAACATAATCAATATATGGTGAATTAAACATTGAAAATAGATTATCGGGAACACATGTAAATTAAGATTTCCCATCAAACCTATCTGAGACTATTACGACTTATCGACCACCTCATTTTTTCTCTGTCTCATCATCTCCTCATTAGTGAGCTGCCCATACATAGCAAAAACTTTCATAACCAATTTAAAATTCATTTGGTTCTTTGCCGAGTCTATCTTCATCAACTTGATAGCTATCGGGATTCATGCTCGATCTGGGCACGGTCGGCGAGATTTCCTCTCATGGGCGGTGACCTGACTCCCCGAATAGACAATTATGTTGACACGATGCTTGGGTGCGCGGTTGACAAACTTGTCGATAAGGGCTTGTTTTGTACTCCGGCAAGAAGTTTCGAACCCGTTCATTGTAACCGGGTGATTGAATAAATCCATCGGATAGTAGTACGACATGCGAACTCCATTTTGGATGCTCCGTCATCGTTCAATTAGCGGGACCTATTTATACATCACGGGCCTAGCTCACTGCAACTATAGGTTTCAGCAAACTTCACATGTGGAAGCTTAATTTATTCATGCTCCTAAGGATCTATTTTGGATGTTTAATTCATTATTATATTCATAGCATGCTCCTATATAATTAATTGCAACACACATGGGTTTTCTCGTGTTTACTTGTGAATTTATGACATAGTAGATCAATGGAAGATTCGAGTTTTGATCTTCTGGACTGTTTTTCGGATGCACGATCTCCAATCTTGAGTGAGAGAAATCTATAGAGAACACATAAATTCACCATACATTGATTATATGCCTAAACACATAGGTATTTACTCGTGTTTACCTCAATTTCTTGGATAAAAGATCAATGGAAGACTCACCTTTGATCTTACGAATTGTATCCGGATGTCTATTATCTAATGTCGAGTGAAAGCAATCTATGGAGAATACTACAAAATTATCATTCTTCTTCTTCCTTGAGATTTTGAAAATCTCAATAATATGAATAGGATTATTCGATTTTTTTTCTCACCTTGTATTTATAATGCATTCATAGAATCATATTTAGATAGGATCCATGCATATCTAATAAATACAATCATATCTTTATAGATAAAACATATCTAGAATAATTATCTTTTGATATATAATAGTATCGGATAATATCTTTTGATATCTATTAATATCGGACAATATCTTTGATATCTAATAATATCGGATAATATCTATCTAGATCTAGAGAATCGAGCAGTCCCATGGGACACTACTAAGGTGGGCAAAATTTGACAACAAGTCTTGATGGGCGGACCCGGGATTAAATCACGAGGAATAAAGATGGGCTTACAATGAATTAGTTATCTTATGCTCGACTAGAATATAAATTAATTCATAGACATTTATTCATTCCACTAGAGAATAAATCTTGACTCATCCCTTTATTACCGAAGTTGAGTCGGCCTTGCACTTGAGACTTCGAATCCCTTATTTAAGATATCGCGTCCATTAATTATTTATAGCATTCATTGCTTAAAATAATTAATCTCTTTAATCATTAAGTAGTATCACTCAACCTTATTATTGTACTTGAGCTAACTCAACTGCGGGGTTTAGTACAATAAACCTTTGAGCTCCTTAAGGGGCGTCATCATCTTAAGCGGATCGATGACTCGTCTGGGTAACTAGCATGACATACAATCTTGACACCACCCAGATGCGGAGAATCTTGTGTTATCTCATCTAACCCTTACCCATAACAAGTCAAAGTGATGGCTAGTAACTCATACTCACCTAAAACTTATCGAGGTTTAGATCGGCGTAAAGTCACCAAGATCCGGGTTCTTCACGATGGTCGGATAGAAGAACTCATCTCACTGTGATCCATGTCGTCGAGGCGTACCAACATGAGACAAGCAACCAAGTCAGTCGGTTCTTATCTATCTGCGATCTATCACGACAACTCGTCCTCAAGTTATCTCAGCGTGATCCTTTTATATCTCGATAAACTTAACGATCATACGGACTTATGTGATCTTCTACACCTGTATGATCTAACTTTTGTATGAGATAATGAGACATACATATGCAATCAAGTAAATATTTCGAGAGGAGATTGTAATAGTGGTAACAGGAAACAATATACAAATCGACAATTTTCCACTTATACTAAAGCAAACTTTTAGTATACAATGTATATCCTACTAGCTATTCCAAACAAAACCATCATTTTACTTCTTCCACTTCTACAAAGTTTCCGTTCTAAGTGAGGGCTGTAGGAAATCGATTTTAACCTCTCAGGATCTATCTTGGATGTTTAATTCACCATACATTGATTATATACCTAGCATGCACCTACATAGGGATGTCGATCGGGCGACCCGCTCGGGTTCAGTGCTAACCCCTAAACTCAACCCATCGGTCAATCGTCGGGCTATTCGAGTTGACATTTTTTATATATATATACGGGTTAGAAAAAACACATTCAAAAATACCTAACCCTAAACTCTCGGGTTTAAATCGGGCTAACCCATCGGACGGTCAATCGGGCGAGAAAAGTTAAAAATAAAATAAATAAATAAATATATATATATATATATATATATATATCAAATATTTTATATTAAGTGTTGGAGTAAAAAAATAATTGAAAAATAAATATAATACATTCTACAAGTTCTTTTTTTTTTAAATCTTATTATACTAACTTTGAAAAGCAAACAATAAAAAGTAAAAATAGTGCCCATAATTAAATTCTTTTTCTAATATGCTTTAATGTCGCATTCCATGTAACTATTAAATAATCTCTAATAATATAATACAATTATAGCGAAATTAAAACTTATATCTAGAAAAATTTTAATAAGTTAATTCAATATAATACTATTTAAAATATATTACAATATCAAAAATAGAAAATAATGCTCACAACTAAATTATTTTTAATATATCTGAATATTCATATTCCATAATAGCTAATTCACTATTTAATATATATTTTATAAGTTAATTCACAATAATACCAATTAAAATTTATAACTTAAAAAATTAATAAATTAATTCACTATAAATAACTAAATAAACAATCTATAATAGCTACAAAAGTTAAGATAATAACAATGTCTTTTGTATTTTATATTCTTATATCATCTAATATTTCATAGACTAGCATAATAAATAAGTATGATTGTATAGATTATATAGTATACAATATGTAGAATATAAAATATAGTTATACACTTCAATATAGTAAAGTTCTCTCTCTCTCTCTCTATATATATATATATATATATATAACAATTACTATATTCTTATATCATCTAAGATTTCATAGTCTACTATAGTAAATAAATATTATTGTATAGATTATATAATATACAATATGTAGAATATAAAATATAATTACACACTTCAATATAATAAAATTATATTTATATCTCTACAATTATAATTCTAAAAATTTAATTACAAATAACTTACATAATTATTGATTATGAGATAAATATAATAATAATTCATAATTATAATGTAAAGTTCATATAACTTATATAACTAATTAACTATGAGATAAAACAATTATAATTTGTAACTCATAAGTAGATTTAAAATAAATAAATATAATCGAATGATATTGAATAGTATATTCAATTTATATATTATATAGTCTACCTTATTATCTCATAATACCAAATACTTATGTTTCACATATAATTTACTATGAGATAAATATAATAATAATAATTCGTAAGTAGATGAATGGAATAGATATATTTGAATGAGATTAAATATACTTTCTTAAGATATATAATTAAAAAGAGGATAAAATGAAAATTAAATATAATTACAACTATATTCCATAATAACTAAACTTGTACAATCTAATTGCTAAAAAATATATCTTTGTAACTTTTAACACATCAATAGATATTATAAATAAAAAAAAGACATATAAAAAATGAATAAAAAAAATAACATAAAAAGCAAATTAAAATCTGAAGCAAAAAAAAAAAAAAATTAGACCGTGACAGTGACCCATAACCCGGCCGGGCCGGCCGAATAACCCGATTTTATATTCGGGTTATGAAAACTCGACCCTAACCCTCTAATTTTATCGGGCTATTCGGCCGGCCGTGGGCTTCGACCCATATTGACATCCCTACACCTACATAATTAATTGCAACACGTTGGTGTTTTCTCGTGTTTACCTAGAAATTTGCCGGATATAAGTAGGATCAAGACTCGTGCTTTGATCTTACGGGTTGTATCCCATTTTCAAAACTCAATCTTGAGTGAGAGCAATCTATGGAAGTCTTTGCAAAAATTGCCTTCTTTCCTCAATAGTAATTTTAGAAAATCACGAAGCTTGGATTATCTCGATTTTCTCCACCTTGTATTTATAATGCATCCTAGAATCCTAATAGGATAGGATCTCGCATATCTAATAAATTCAATCTTATCTTTAAAGATACATCATATCGAGAATAACATTCTTTGATATCTAATGATATCCGATATAATCTATCTCGAAATGGAAGAATGAAAGCAGTCCCAGCGGGACTCTTTATGAAATAGGCGAATTCTTCCGGTGACAAAAGGCCTGATGGGCCAGCCGAGGATCAAATCTGATGAATAAAGATGGGCCTCAAATGAATTAATTATCTTATGTTCATTGAAACATAAATTAATTCATAAATATCCATTCATGCCACTAGAGAATAAATCTTGACTTACCCTTTATTATCGAAGTTGAGTCGGGCTTGCACTTAGACTTCACGAATCCTGTATTTAAGATATCGCGTCCATTAATTATTTATAGCGTTACATTGCTTAAAATAATTAATCTCTTTAATTCCTTAAATAGTACCACTCAACCTTATTATTGTACTTGAGTTAACTCGACTGCGGGGTTTAGTACAATAAATATTTTGAGTTCCTTAAGGGGCGTCATCATCCTAGCGGATACGGTGACTCGTCTGGTAATTAGCATGACATCTGAAACCTTGCCACCACCCAATCACGGAGAATATGGTCATCAACTCATACTCACTAAAACCTTATCGAGGTTTAGATCAGCGTAAAGTCGTCGAGATCTAGGTTCTTCACGATGGTCGGATAGAAGAATTTATCTTCTTGTGATCCATCAATCGTCGGATCGTACCGGCATAGACAAGCAACCAGTCAGTAACTTCTTATCTACTGCTGCGGCTATACGGCAACTCGTCCTCAAGTTGTCTCGGTTGTGATTCTTTTATATCTCATTAAGCAACCATCATACGGACTTACGTGATCTTCTACACCTTGTGTGATCTAACTTATATAGTGGCGATGCTCGGATACCGTCGTTAGAGGTCCCAAGGCGCGTCGAGATACATTTATAATCTCCTCCAACTTGAACACATAGTTTCGTATATAGGCAAGTTAAGGGTTCGAACCAGAAGAGCTGGTTGTGTTCTTACTCGAGTTGTCACATTTGAGTAGGAGGTTGCCCGAGGCGAGGTGTCGATCGGGATGACGGTCTCGATGAAATGTCTTGAGAGATATATCTTGAAAGAAAAAGTGAAACTAAACACATGGTAAAGAGATTAAATAACAAGTAGTTGGGCGAGGGTTCCATGCGTTGAGATATTGGTCGAGACATCGGTCATAGGTTCGAGATTTTCACCATGAGTGTATGTCGTGGTTAAAAGTACCAAGGGTAGATGCCCTTTTAGGTTGTCACGTACACGGGCCCCTGGCCCACTTGCCGTAGATTTTAGGACTAAATCAGAGGCCCCTTGCCGGGCGGTCTCCAAGATAGGTTCGTCCGCCCAACAACTTTACTCACTAGGCATTGACTAGCCACGTAGGTCCAGGAAGTGGCTCATGACCCATGCCCAGGCGGCCGGCTACAATCACCCCTCGGCCGCACTTCCGGGACGAGGAGACACTCGATGTCTTACTCGGCTATTGCTTGTAGCTACCCCTCCCCCAGGCTACCGGCGAGTTAACGCTCGAGGAAAGGAATAACATGGGTATTGTAGGAAAATCTTATTTTAACCCTCTCCAGGATCTATCTTGGATGTTTAATTCACCATACATTGATTATATTCTAGCATGCACCTATATAATTAATTGCAACACGTGGGGTTTTCGTGTTTACACAGCGAATCTGTCGGGGTAGAATGGATCAAGACTCTGCTTTGATCTTTTGGGTATCCGGTTATCTAAACTCGAATGTCGGTGAGGACAATCTATGGAGAATCTTAGAAAACGTCTCTACTTTTCTCTCAATTTTGAAAATTCTCACTATGTAGAAATAGTAATTCTCGAAAATATCACTTGAGGATTAGCATGATTATCTCTCTCACCTTATATTAATAATGCAACCTAAATCCTATCTAGATAGGATTTATGCATATCTAATAAATATAATCATATCACTTAAGATAGAGAGGATCAGCGAGTCGGTGGGGCTCTAATAGAGATGGACGATTTTCCCTTAGCTAACGAGGCTGGATGGGCCGGCCAGGATCAAATGCAAGGAATAAAGATGGGCCTCAAATAAATTAATTATCTTATGTTCACCGAACATAAATTAATTCATAAACATTTATTCATGCCACTAGAGAATAAATCTTGACTTATCCTTTATTACAGAAGTTGAGT
Source organism: Salvia rosmarinus (assembly GCA_036937905.1). Classification (NCBI taxonomy): domain Eukaryota; kingdom Viridiplantae; phylum Streptophyta; class Magnoliopsida; order Lamiales; family Lamiaceae; genus Salvia; species Salvia rosmarinus. The sequence continues at coordinate 43,129,917 of CM072819.1, forward strand.
CGGGCTTGCACTTGAACTTCTGAATCCCGTATTTAAGATATCGTCGTCCATTAATTATTTACTGATTACATTGCTTAAAATAATTAATATCTTTAATTCCTTAAGCGGTACCACTCGACCTTATTATTGTACTTGAGATAACTCGACTGCGGGGTTTAGTACAATAAACCTTTTCCGACTCTTAAGGGGCGTCATCATCCTAAGCGGATCGTTGACTCGACACGGTAACTAGCATGACATCTGACCTTGCCACCACCCAAGATGCGAGAGAATCTTGGGTTATCTTATGTAACCCTCACCCATAATAAGTCAAAGTGATGGTCGACAACTCATACTCACCTAATACCTTATTGAGGTTTAGATCATCGTAAGTCACGAGATCTAGGTTCTTCACGACGGTCGGATAGAAGAACTCATCTCACTTGTGATCCATCAATACGTCGAGAGGCGTGCCGGTATGAACAAGCAACTAAGTCAAGTCACTTCTTATCTATACGCGTCCTATACGACAACTCGTCCTCAAGTTGTCTCGGTGTGATACTTTTATATCTCATTAAGCTTGACCAATCATACGGACTTTTGTGATCTACAACACCTTTGTATGATCTAACTTATATGAGATAAAGGGACATATATATGCAATCAAGTAAACAATTCGAGATAGGAGATTGTAATAGTGGTAACGAAACATTGTATCTGAAGCTCAACCAAAGCGCTTCTATATACAAATCCAGCAAGTATAAAGGCCTGAGCTTGGGAGACACAAACTCGAGGTTCTATGGACATTTAGACCTCACGACTCTCATGACCTTGACTCAGCGTGCTTCACCCCGAGTCCAACCAAACCGACTACTCACGCATAATCGACATAAACATAAATCAATAAACAAGAACATCATGAAACCATACTTGAATAGAAAATCAAACTAAAATTAAAGCGGTCTCTGGCGGTTGCTCGGCGAGATCATAAATACATGAAATAAGTGTTTGCCGTAGGACTTGTTTCTTCCTCACTTAATCACTCATGAAAGCAAAGAAAATAAAAGAGATAAGTGTAGAGAATTTGGATGATGCTTCCTTCACCACCGAATGTTGTGTCTCGTGTATTTTGAATAATGTGTGGAGTTGTTGTTGTTGGGAGCTAAGTGCACTCCCATTTGGCTTGGTCGGTGCGTGCATCTCGAGGCAACATGTGATGAGGTCGACAAGGCTTGGCTCGGGCTCGGGCCCGACAAGAGGGCTCCTCCCAGCTCGATCTGGAAGGTTTGTCTCGTCCAGGCAGCTGCGGGTTGACCTTTCCCTTCTGGCAAAAATCAAGCGGTGAGAGAAGACCTTGCCCAATCCTTCCATTTGCGTGCAAGTGCGCGAGTCTTTGTCTGCGTTCCCAGTGCATCACGAGATTACCCTCATCCCTTGCCCGTCACTTCTTATCCTTTTACTTCTCTTCCTTGTCTCGATTACCTTCTTGGCTTCACGTCGGCTCGTTGATCGGGCTCGGCTCCCGTGCGATGCAGGTGTCTTGGCAAGATGTCGAATGCCTGCCAATGTAATCTTGGGATTTTACCTCTCTCGGAGGTGGCACGATCTTGCCCAAGGTCGGCTCGACTGCAATATCCCAAAGCGTGTCCTCCCAGACACAAACAAACATAAAGAACACACATAAAATGTACTCTTTCTAGGGCAAGGACTACCCCAAAAAGAGCACGAAAAATGGGCTCGTCACACTCACACACTTGAACCACGGTTGTCCTCAAGCGTGCAAGCATTCCTTGCCCAAAAGAAAACAAAACACACAAACAACACACGCAAAAGACCAGCAAGGATAAGATGAAAACATAACAAAGATAATCCGGCATAGGCGATTAATACAACTATGTATCAAGGTTAATCAAGATCGGGGCAAAGCAAGTTTGTGGATCCTCTCAAGCACTCAATCTCTCTGTGTTTAGGGTTTTTACGCTCAGTGATGACTTGATCAAGGAAGTGCCATAGGCTTGCCTGCTGTCTACTGTCTCTAACCTATACCTTGGTCAAAGTTCTCTATCCTTAGGTCTTTAGGGTTGCATTGGTGGCTTCTTGGCTAAGTTAGGAAGTATTTAAGCTTTGGGTAAGGTCGTCTTGACTTAGGTCTTGGGCGAATGTTTTCCCATTTCCTTGGCAAGATACTTACAGACTGAGCACACTTATATTTTTGGAACTTCTTTTCTTTTCTTTTCTTTTCTATTTTTAAACGTTGTTCCCCACCTTTTCTTTTCTACACATTTTGAATTTAAGCTCATTATGCCGGCCGAAGGCGAGGCATCTAATGTTTGTGTTTGCCCAAAATGATGCCCAGAGACATATATATCCTCCACTATTCTTCTCTCTCAATCCCGGTGGGGAAGAGCACAAGGTAATTTTAAAAAAGCGAACAGCTCGAAGGGGCTTGCAAAGGATACGTATATCGGGTTTATTTTCATTGTTGACCATGGCTACGAAAAAAAGCCTAAATCATCTAGAGCACTTAGACCTACGGTGGTTGGGCTTTGATCGAGGCAGCGAGTAAGTTCTAGCACAACCAAGTCAAGCATCCGAATATCACCACAGAATAGAAATCATGCTTGCAATGGTTTAGCATATAGGCTCAATTTCTCACGGTGTGCATGCTATGCCCTTTTCCGTCATACTAACCTTATTGAAACAAGCTAAACATGTATTACAAAGCTATGCGAGATCATAATTATCATGCTCGTCTCGAAGCGTCTTTGGTCGACACACACAAAAAAAGCAGGGGCCTCCACACTCACACACTTTGCTTGTGGCAAAGTGTTAGGCTGATATGGTCCCGAAAACATAAACACACAAATGCACAACAAACAAACACGAAAAACAAAAAAAAAAAGAAAAGAAAAACAAACAAAAAAATAAAAAAAAACACAAACAAAGGGAGGAAAAGCTTGGGGGATGCGGTGGGTACACAGATCCTTGGTGAAGCGAAAAATCAGGTGGGCGGTGCGGATCTCGGTCGAGGTTTCTTGTATTCTGGCGAGGGCGGCTTGAGTGTCGTCTTGGGCAGGCTCCGGTGTTGCTGAAGGTCCTGCCCTTGCCTTAGCCTTTGAGCGTGCTGGCTTGGCAACTGGCCTCTCAAGCTCCTGAAAGATGGTGAGCTTGCCGTCCTCGTCTTCCACTATCTTGAGCATCTTCTTGATGCTTTCGGTCAGCGTCCTCTCTCTCGGGGTTATGGCAAAGTCGGGGCCAGCGGATCGTTCTCCTTGGCGAAGTTAGTCGGCAAGTGGCACAAGGAGACCTCTGCTGCTCCACCCCATTATGCTCTTCATGTGCGAGATTGCGAAGGATGCAAAGTTGAGCCTCGTCCTTTCGTGCATCGCCCGGAGGATGAACAACTCGCTCTTCGACATGGTTGCTTGCTGCTTCCTTCTTGCCAAAGAGATTGTAGGAGAGGATCGGTGGCACACTTGCATGGCGGGTCCTTGAGGCTGTCCTGGCGTCCACGATTTGAGCGTGCGCCATCCTTTCGATTAATTTTCCCGGATCCGGACCATTTTCCGTCGGTAAAGTTGGGTACCACCTTGGCTGCTCCCTTATGCTAGCTCCTTTGGCCTCCATCAATGTCACCATGTTTAGAGCTTGGTTGAGCTCGTCGGCCGTAAACTCTCTTGCTCCCAGGAGAGTGAGCTGTATGCTCTTGGCACCCCTTTATCGTGGTCGATGTCGAGATCTCGTAAAACTCCTTCACCATTGGTGCGTATCTTGTGGTATCTCATTCGAGAAACTTTCCCGTCCTATTCCTTAAACAACCTCTCGGCGTCCTCCTTGACACCGGTTGCTCGAGTGCGAGGCTCGATCGCTTTGGCACCACCGTCTCCTTATTTTGGCGAGCTCCTTGGCGTTCACCGTGAAGGCCTTACCTCGCTTCGACGGCGCGCCGCCATCTTTGCCTTCTTAGCGGCCGTTCTTGGTGAGGAGGGCGTCTTCTTCCTCGATCTCTTCCGCGGGTCGTTCCGCCGTCCTTGCCTTCTCAAGGCGTCGTCGGAGCTCCCTCCTCGGAGACCTCATTCTCCTCCAACACTTTGGTTTCGTGCGGCGGACCCGGTGTGAGAGGGGTCGGCGTCTTCTTTGATGAGGAGGCGGTAGGAGTCTCGCCATTTTCTTTTTCGGTGGAGGGTGATTTCTTTCTTTTCTCTGGCGTCTTCTCGGTGTCTTCTCGGTGTGTTCTCGGGCGTGGGCTGCTCTTCGTCGGCGTCCGCCTCCGTGAATGTCGTGGAGGTGGGCGCTTCGCTCCCTCGGCGAACTCGGTGAGAGAGCTCCGTCATCGGACGACGGACTCCCTCGGCGGCGAACTCTGGATGGTGTCTTCTCCATTTTATGCGGTGACGATGGTCTTTTCGGGGTTGGTTCAGAGTTTCTTCTTTGGGCGTGTGTGCACCATGGATGGAAAGTTAGGGTTTTGTGCTTTGGTTTGGGGAAGTTTTGGGTGAGGTTTGAATGTGGGGAGGTGGGTAGGCGAAATGAGGGGTTAATTAGAGCGTGGGTTTGGGGCGGTTATAGGGTAGTGGGGCGACTTGATGGGGCGTCTCTGCGTCGGCCGTAGAAATCTGAGATGCCGCCTCGTGTTCCGTGTCCTTGGCCAGGCATTGCCTTGCCGGTATGTGCCTCCTTTTCGCCTCGTCTTGAGTTCCTCCCGGACACTGCGGTTTAAGAAAATCGCTCCTCGAGGAAAAACAACCCTCTCGAGGCGGGTCGAAATAACGGTGGGTTTCCCACTCACACACTTTGCTTGAGGCAAAGTGTTAAAAGTGGTCAAGACCACCCCCTTGACAAAAAGGGAATAAAAATGTAAGCGATTAAAATCGTACCCCAAAGGGTTGCCTCCGAAAGCGTTGTTTAACGTCATTAGCTCGACGTCTTCCTTGAGCTCAGGCGTCTTGAGGATCCTCTTGAGGAACCTCGTGAAGCTCATCTTGCTCGACTTCCCATTCTCTAAGCCTTGATCGTGCCCATGGTAGGTCTTGAGCACCTTGGTTCACCTTGAACACTTTCTTGCCGTCCATGTCGCTTATCTCTCGACTCCATTCGGATGTTGGGCGTGCCATGTAAGGTCCACCCACTTGGTGGTCGACTTGCGAGGCATAGCGGAACCTATTTTGATAAGTAGCACCACTTGCCCATTTTGAACTTCTTTTCCTTGATCGAAAGATCATGGGCTCTCTTGAGCCTATCCTTGTATATAGCGGCATTGTCATAAGCTTGAGGCGAATCTCCTCGAGCTCTTGTATGTCAAGCTTGCGCTTCTCTCTGCCTCGTCCAGTCAAAGTTGAGCTTGCGGATTGCCCGATGCCTTGTGTTCGGCTCGACAGGCGGTGACACATCTTGCCAAACACCATCCGGTGAGAGACATTCAAATGGTGTTTTGAAGGCTGTCGGTATGCCCATAGTGCATCGTCGGTGAGTGCTCCTCCTTCTTGCTCTCTCTCAAGGCCTTCCTCAAGATAGTCTTCACAATGCGGTTTGAGGCTCGGCTTGGCCATTGGCTTGAGGATGGTATGCGGTGGACATCCGGTGATGCACCCATACTTCTTGAGTAAGCTGCCAATGGTGGCATTGTAGAAGTGGGTGCCCCGATCACTGATTATGGCTCTTGGCACACCGAACCGGCTAAAGATGTTTGACTTGAGAAAAATGGCTACGGTCCTTGCGTCCGCCTTGGCTGTGGCCTTGCTTGGCTACCATTTGACACGTAGTCCTTTGCTAGGAGTATGTATTGGTTTCCTTAGAGTTTGGCAGGGGCCCGTGAAATCCATGCCCGTATATCGAATACTTCCAGCAGGCGAGATAGGTACCAATGGCATCTCATTCCTCCTTGAGACATTGCCCTCGCGTTGGCACTTATCGCGACCTCGGCACTTCTCGTAACTATCCTTGAAGATAGTGGGCCAGTAGAACCCACAATCAAGGATCTTCCTTGCCGTTCTCTTGTGCCCAAAATGTCCTCCGCACTCCTTCTCATGGCGGTGCTCAAGGATGCTTGTTTGCTCGCGCTTAGGACACATCTCCTCAAGATCAAGTCGAGCATTGCTTCCACAAGTATGGGTCATCCCATACGTATTGTCGACTCTCCTTCTTGAGTTTGTTCCTACGGTGTGTTGGCATCCCCACGGGCAACACTCCGGTCGCGATGTAGTTCACCAAGTCGGTACCACGGCTCCTTGGTGTAGATCTCGAGTAGCTCCTCGTGCGGAAATGTTGCTCGGATTGGATCTCCTTCATCCTTTCTCAAAATTACGCTCAAGTGGTCGGCCACTTGATTTTGAGATCCACTCTTGTCTTTGATCTCAGCGTCGAACTCACGGAGGAGGGTATCCACCGTATCGAGTCTTGGCTTTGTGTCCTTCTTTGCCATGAGATATTTCAGGTGGTGTGGTCGGTGTAAACCACCGTCTTGCTCCCAAGAGGTAGGAGCAAAATTTCTCGAAGGCAAACACCACGGCAAAAGCTCCTTCTCCGTGGTTGTGTAGTTGATCTGCTGACCCGGTGAGGTCTTGATGCATAGTATATGATGAAGCTCTCCTTGCCAATTTTTGCCCAAGCACCGCGCCAGCAGCGTATCCACTAGCGTCGCACATCAGCTCAAAGGGCATGCCCCATTCGGGTGGCCTTATGATGGGCGCTGTGACAAGGTGCTCCTTCAATATCTGGAAGGCTTCTTTACATGCGTCGTCGAACTCCCACGGTACATCGTTACGGAGGCGGTTCATCGGTTGTGCTATCTTGGCGAAGTCCTTGACAAACCGCCGATAGAATCCGGCGTGGCGAGAATCCCGGGCTGCTTGATGTTGGTGGGATAAAGGCGGCTTGCTATGATCTCGCGCCAGGCTTTGTCTACCTCAATGCCGCTTCTCGGAGATAACATGTCGAGGACAATTCCTCTTTGACCATGAGTGGCATTTCTCATAATTGACACAGATCCTTCTCACGCACCTCTGCGGAACTAACTCAGATGCTCTATGCCTTTGGTTAAGCGTCTTGCCATAAGCGGTAAAATCATCCATGAACACCTCAATGCATTGCTCAAGCAAATCGGAAAATATACTCATCATGCATCTTTGAAATGTCCGGGGCATTGCATAAACCAAATGGCATCTGACGATATGCAAATGTGCCAACAGGCGAGTGAATGTAGTCTTATCTTGATCTTCTAATGCCACACAAATTTGCATATAACGAGTAGCCGTCGAGGAAGCGAAATACATATTCGGTGAGTCTCTCAAGCATCGGTCGATGAGCGGCGGTGGGAAGTGGTCCTTCTGGTCACCTTGTTGAGCTTTACGTAGTCGATGCAAACCCTCGACTGTCAGGAGTCTCATCATGACCGAGTTCCTTGCCTTCGTTCTCGACCACTGTGCGCGGTTTCTTTGGCACGATGTGGATCGGGCTGACCCATCGGCTGTCGAGATAGGGTAAATGAGGCCCAACTCGAGGTTTGAGTATCTCCACCTTGACAACTTCCTTCATCACGGGTTGAGCTTATGCGGGGGTCTCGGCCGGTATGGCATCGTCCTCGAGCAAGATGTAGTGTTGACAAGCAGTGGGGCTGATGCCCTTGAGGTCGACTAAGGTCCGGCCGATGGCCTCCTTGTACTTGCTCAAGGCGGCTCTCGTCTCTTCTTCTTCTTTGATCGTCAACTCGGACTTATGATTCTTGGCAGCGTCTCGTTGGCTCAGGTAGATGTACTTCAAGTGCTTGGTGGCGTTTGGTGTAGCTTGGGGCTTTCTTGAGGAAGGTTGCATCCTCTCCTTGTCATGCACTAGCGGTGATTGATAGCTTGGTTGATCGTCCCGCTTTGGTGGCTTCTACCTCAAGCACTTGGTTGCCTCGACCTCCTCCTTGTCGAGATACTCTAGGTCTTGATGTGTCCTTGGATGACTCTTTCGTACCGTCCTTGATCACCACGTTGGCGGTATCTCTCAACATCCTTCTCGATGAGGCCGCGAAGTCCACCATCTCGGCGTCGATCGAAAATTGCTCGGCTTTGTAGATGTCAAGGTGACCGTCTCCGAAATTTTCATGTGAGCTTCCCGTATCGCAATCGATTAAAGTTCGGGCCGTCTTGAAAGCGGCGCCTAGCGACATGAGCTGCTTCTTGGTCAGTCTTGCCCGTATTTAGAGCGTAAAATCGGTTTGGGAAAATAAGGTCCTGCACCTTGGCGAGCACATCCTCAACTATCCATTCGGGATAGACACTTGACTTATGCGCGGTTGAATCTCAACACAAGGCGGTCGGAGTGGTCGAGTTTCAACTCTTGATAGATAGATAGGGGCATCACATTGATTGATGCCCGAGATCGAGCATAACTTGGTCTATCCTCGTTGTCCGATCACACAAGGTATATAGAACATCCGGGATCGGTACACTTGATTGGGAGATCTCGTTTGAGTTCGGTGAGGCGTTCTCCCCATTTGGAACTTGGCATCGTCCGTGTACTTGACTCTCTTGGTACCTGACTCCTTGAGGAACTTGGCACACCTCGGCATCGAGGTCAAGCGATGATCGGTATGTTGATCTCTACCTTCTTAAAGATCTTGATCATCTCATTCATCTCTTGACTTCTTTGTTCCTTGCCAACCTTCACAGGAAGGGAGTCGATCTTGATCTCTGTCTTATATGCTACCTTGGGCGAGGAGGCCTTCACCTCGGGTTCGGGTTCCTTGACCAAGTCCTCGACTTCCTCGGTTATGTCTTCTATCTCGTTGTCTCCTTGGTGGGGCTCCTCCCACTTGGCAAGTTCTTGCCGCTCCTCAAGTTGATTGCGTTGGCGTGCGCATTGGGTGGATTGCACTTGGCGGGGCGTCCCTTGCTTTTGGTTGAGCTTTGATATCTCTTGCGTCGAGGTGTTCGGTGAGTCGATCTGATTGTGGGACTCCTCTTGTCTCTGTTTTGAACTTGTCGAGGTCTTGCACTATCCTTCCTTGTGTAGCTCCTTGATTGTGCACTATCTCGGCTAAAGATGGCCGAGCTTGAGGTGGGTTCTGCCCAGGAGGTGCTTGATAGTGTGTGCCTCCGTACCTCAAGTTCTCATGATTTTTCCATGGTGGGTTGTACGGGTCGAGCGGGGCTTGACCTTGGCGTTCCTCCACCACCGTTGTTGATATGCCCAAAGGCATTCACCTCTTCTTCTTCGGCTACTTGTAGACACTCGTCCGTATTGTGGGTGGTGGCAAAGCAAAGCTGACACGCTTTGACATTCTTCTTGGCCATAGTGGGCCTCATCAGGTCCATCATTTGTTTCATCATGGCTTTCATATCCTTCATGTCGGATCCGTCTGAAGTGGTAGCTTCTTGGTTGGGCATCGTCTTGACCATTGCGTTGGCATCATCTCGAGACTCCTCAGCCAAGTCTGCGAGTAGTTTGAATGCCTCGCTGGGTTGTTTGTTGAGGATGGAACCTCCGCACGTAGCACTCACGAGCTGCCTCTGACTCGCCCTCAAGCCATTCACATAGTATTGAATCAGATCTTGATCAGAGATTTGATGATTGGGACACTTTGCCAAAATGGACTTGAAACGACACCAATAGTCGTACACCGTCTCGCCATTCCCCATCGGAGGAACTCGTCCTTTTCCTCACGCTTTGTATCCTTGAGATGGGATAGTATCTCTCGAGGAACTTCATTGAAGCCACCCAAGTAGTGACACTACCGTGGGCAAAGTGTCTGACCACTCTCGAGCACCGTCGTGGAGAGTGAATGGAAAGGATATGAGTCGGATGTACTCCTTCTTGACTTCATCCGCACACCTTATGGTGCTACACACCATTTCAAAGTCCTGGAGATGGCGCCGGGGGTCCTCTCGGCATATCGCTGAAGCTTGCAAGATCGCATAAAGAGTGCCTCAGCTCCCAGTTGTCCTCGATCTCGGGCAAGGTGATGCCCAAGGGGCGGAGACTGTTGTTGTTCGAGAACATCATCTCCCGAAGCGTCTGCTCTCCTGGAGGTGGTGGGTTTTGTGGATTCCTCTCCTCCATGTTGTCTTGCCTTGGTCCGTGCCTCCTCCGAGGCAGGCGTTTCTCCTCGACTTGCCTCTTCTTCTCGAATGGTTCTCTCAATCTATGGGTCAAACAGGAGCTCTCCGTCCTCGCCTGCAAGGTTAGGTCGGAGCATGCAAAAACCAAACAAAAATAAAAAAGTGAGTAACAACACTAGAATAGCGCGACTCCGACAATGGCGTCAATCGGCGACCTCGGATACCCGTCGTTAGAGGTCCCAAGACACGTCGAAGATACATTTATAATCTCCTCCAACTTGAACACATAGTTCCGTATATGGCAAGTTAAGGGTCGAACCAGAGAGCTGGTTGTGTTGTTACTCGAGTTGTCACGGTTTGAGTAGGAGGTTGCCCGGAGGCAAGGTGTCGATCGGTGATGGCGGTCTCGATGAAATGTCTTGAGAGATATATCTTGAGCGAGAAAAGTAAAGCGAAACTAAACACAAGGTAAATAGATTAAATAACAAGTAGTTGGGCGAGGGTTCCATACGTTGAGATATTGGTCGAGGCGTCGGTCATAGGTTCGAGTTTTCACCATGAGTGTATGTCGTGGTTAAAGGTACCAAGGGTAGATGCCCTTTTAGGTTATCACGTACACGGGCCCCATTGCCCACTTGCCCGTAGATTTTAGGACTAAATCTGAGGGCCCTGCCCCTGCCCCTTGCGGTCTCCAAGATAGGTTCTTCCGCCCCAGCGGCTTTACTCACTAGACATGACTAGCCACGGCGGTCGAGGGTGGCTCGCGACCCCCCCAGGCCGGCGGCTACAATCACCCACTCGGCCGCACTTCCGGGATAAAGAGACACTCGATGTCTTACTCGGCTATTGCTTGTAGCTACCCCTCCCCAAGGCTACCGGCCGAGTTAATGCTCGAGGAAAGGAATAACATGGGTATAAAGGCACAGAGCTTGAGAACACAAACTCGAGGTTCTAAGGACATTTAGACCTCACGACTCTCATGACCTCGACTCAGCGTGCTTCACCCTGAGCCCAACCAAACCGACTACTCACGCATAATCGACATAAACATAAAGCGATAAACAAGAACATCGTGAAACCATACTTGAATAGAAAATCAAACTGAAATTAAAAGCGGTCTACATGAGCGGTTGCTCGGCGAAGATCATAAATACATAAAATAAATGTTTGCCGTAGGACTTGTTTCTTCCTCACCAATCACTCATGAAAGCAAGAAAATAAAAGAGATAAGTGTAGAGAATTTTGGATGATGCTTCTCTCTCCACGAATGTTATGTGTGTATTTTTGAATAATGTTGTGTGTTGTTGTTGTTGGGAGCTAAGTGCACTCCTCTTTGTCTTGGTCGGTAGCACGCATCTCGAGGTGGCGGTGGTGAGGCGTGACTTGGCTCGGGCTCTGGACCCGACAAGGGCTCCTCAGCTTCGATCTGCGGGTTTGTCTCGTCCAGGCTGCGGTTGACCTTTCCCTTTACGACAAAAATCAAGCGGTGAGAGAAGACCTTGCCGAAATCTTCCCATTTGCGTGCAAGTCTGCGAGTCCTTATCTGCGTCCCCAGTGCATCTGAGATTACCCTCTGTCCCTGCGTCCTTCTCGTCCTTTTACCTCTCTTCCTTGTCTCGATTACCTTCTTGGCTTCCGTCGGCTCGTTGATCGGGCTCGGCTCCCGTGCGATGCGGTGTCTTGGCAAGATGTCGAATGCTTGCGAGGTAGTCTTGAGTTTTACCTCTCTCACGGGAGGTGGCTGATCTTGCCCAGGTTCGGCTCGACTGCAATACCCCAGCGTGTCCTCCCGGACACAAACACACCTGAAGAACACACATAAAATGCACTCTTTCTAGGGCGAGGACTATCCCAAAAGAGCACGAAAAATGGGCTCGTCCCATTTATGGACTTAAGCAAGCTTTCGATCATGGAACTTCGCTTTGATGAGGTGGTAAAATCAAATGGTTTTGTCCGGTTGCCTGGCGAAATTCGTATATCGTTTAGATGTCAGCGGTGGCGTGGTATTTCTTGCACTTCGTAGATGACATCCTTCTACTTGGCAACAATGTGAAGGCGTTATCGGATGTAAAGAGTTAGTGATCCGATCAGTTTCAGATGAAAGACTTAGGAGATGCATCGTACTTTCTTGGGATCAAGGTTTACCGAGATCGTAAGAGAAAAATATTGAGCTTATCTCAGGCGTCTTACATTTATACTGTGATTACTCGTTTTAGCATGCAAACCGTCAAGAAGGGATTGCTACCCTTCAGACACGATGTTCCTTTATCTAAGGAGCAGTCACCGATGACTGCAAATGAGATAGATAAAATGAGACATGTTCTCTATGCTTCCGTCGTAGGAAGTCTCATGTATGTAATGCTGTGTACGAGGCCCGATATCTGTTATACGGTAGGCATAGTGGCAAGATAACAGTCTAACCCTGGATAAGCTCATTGGACTGCGGTAAAGCTTATACTCAAGTACCTGAAAATGATTCGAGATTATAGGCTAGTTTACCAAGCAGATAGTCGAATGCTTTTGGGTTATTCAGACTCGGATTTCCAAGCTGACCGTGATAAGCAAAACTCTACCTCAGGTTGTGTGTTTACCTTGGGGAGGTGGAGCCGTATCTTGGCGGAGTGCAAAGCAACGGTGTATTGCAGACTCCACCATGGAAGCCGAATATGTAGCCGCATCTGAGGCTGCTAAGGAGACGGTTTGGTTCAAGAACTACCTTATGGATCTAGATTTGATACCTCTTTTGTCCAAGAGTATCATAGTGTTATGTGTTAACTCTGGTGCATTAGCAAACTCGAAGGAATCATGGACCCACAAGGCGACGAAACACATAGAGAAAAAGTACCATATCATATAAGAAATCGTATGATGAGGTGACTTTTTTATAGAGAAGGTTGGTACTGCGGACAACTTAGCTGACCCATTCACGAAGAGCCTGCCTCAAAAAGTCTATGACGAGCATGTTCGAAGACTTGGATTGCGCAAGATAGCCCTGTTGGATTTGTGTACTAGAAGCAGATTGGTTGAGCTTGTATACAATATTTCCTGTTACCACTATTACAATTTTCTGTTTGAATTTTTTACTTGATTGCACATGCATGTCCCTTTATCTCATATATAAGTTAGATCATACAGTGTGTAGAAGATCACAAAATCTGTATGATTGGTTAAGCTTAATAAGATATAAAAAGGATCACATTTGAGACAACTTGATGAGGAGTTATCGGTATAGTCTGTAGTGTAGATAATAAGTGACTTGACTTGGTTGCTTATCTATGCTGGTACGTCTCTGACATATTGATGGATCACAGTGAGATGAGTTCTTCTATCTGACTGTCTCTAAGAGAGTTCTATTTCTTCGCTCTGATCTTACTATCTCTAAGAGAGTTCTATTTCTTAGCTCGACACACCATTTCTTTGTGGTGTGCCGGTTATAGTGAGTTGGGATATAATCTATCTTGTACCATATAGTCCATAAACTCATTCTTGAGGTATTACATGCCGTGATTAGATCGCGGTGACTTGATACTCTTACCTAACCCGTATCCTTACTACCTTATATTCTTTGAATTTCTCAAAGCATTGATTTGTGGTGAAGCATGTATCGTGTCTCTGTACCTTGAGTGTCGTTAATGAAAGTGTCAAAATACTAGTACCCTTCACGAGCTTGTGTGAACATATGTCCACGGTCGAGAATGGACTAACTCGACACTTCTTTGGCTCTATACCCGCCCGCTTTGAAGGTGCAGTCGACATCTTTCCTCTAAGGATTTGTAGATTGGGAACATAGTAGTAAATTCTCCCAGCGCTCCATTCTTAGCAAGTCTTTAGATCCTATATAAGCATTAAACTGATCTAAATTCATCCAAATATATCATTAATAAACGATTAAAAAGCGTGTTTATGATGGCACATTACATAATTCTTTGTATACTATTTCTACTAAGCATAATACCTATAATTATGTTGCCCCTACTACATCAAACCATAAAAAGAGAAAGTTTTCATCGCAAGATGGCACCACATATATTTAGAATCTTAGATTAGGTCATATCAATCTAAATAGGATGCTTTTAGCTATTTTTAGAAGATACTGCTCTTGGGGTTCCTTTTTGGTGTTTTGCAGGCTTTTCAGGTGGTAATTGATGCACAAGGCGAAAGAGCGAACCAAAGATGAAAAGGAGCAGGAGGCTAGCGGCCACCACAGTGGCCGTAGCCCGGCTGCAGTTCATCGAAGAAACACGTATTAAAGCTAGCGACCAACCTAACGATCGCTAGGCGGCCTAGGCGCATCAGTGATCGCTAACCATGGCGCGAAATCCGAAAATCTTTTGTATTAAAACTAGCAATCGACCTAGCGAGCTGGGCGGCGCTAAGCGCATCAGCGATCGCTAGCCATGGCGCGAAATCAGCTTCTATCTCGTAGCTAGCGACCGACTAGCGACCGCTGACTGACTGGCGTGAATTTGGGCTTGACCCGTGACTATAAATACCCTGCTTGTCCATTGGCGCCTCTCTCCATTTTAGCCTATTTTCATAGTTTTCATTCGGTTTTCATTATAGCTTTAGATATTACGCTTCTAGACTTTAGATTATTGCAATTCTACTTTACATTAACGCATTGTAATCGTGATTGGAGCAATTCGTTCGAAGGATTTTAGATTTTCAATTTTCTACTCGGGTTTGGATTGAACCCAACAATTGTTCTTCCGACACTCCATTACGGTTTTATCAATCCAATTCCTATTTCTATGTTAATTTCATTTTTTATTTCAATTTATATACAGCTAAATTCTTGTTCTAATCCAGGGTTTGTATGATTTTATCTAAGTGTGGTGATTCACGCTATTTGCTATTTACCTTTCGGTCGTTGATTTGTGATTCTTGGTGCTAAATCTTATGTGTTAATTTCGATCAACTTTGATGCATATCTAGTTCCAATTGAATGTATGGTTTTAATTGTCAATCGATCTTGAATACTGTCTGGGTAAGCCTTGAGTCGTAGTTGAGATAGGAACATCCGTAGAAAGCATATTCTTTGTGATCTTTTTGGAGATACTAATTTTCGCCTTGAGACGTAACATTAATAGGTAAATTAGTAATCCACAACTATAATTGTTGTAATTGAAATTGATGGTTACTTATGTGATCTTTCATCTTTGACTGGATTAAAAATTTGTTAATAGGAAGCAGGATAAACACACGCTGTGGGTATAATTATTACATCCATAGGGTTAGTCTTTTCGTCTATTTGAGTTTTATCAGTATTTTTATTCGCTTTGTTTCTCTTGACTTTGAATTCTATATTTGAAGTCCCAAAACTCATTTAAAACCAAATTGTTGCTTGGATAATGATAAAGAATTATTGAGTTAGCTTACATATTTTCGCGTCATGATCCACATGGATACGATGCTCGACTTACCTATCTACTAGCATGTTTTCGTGTTAGAAAATAGGCTGATCATGCCACCACAAATAAACTCATCATTTCTCATGATAGAAACACTACTATTAAAAATAACAAAATATCTATGTGTAAATAGTTTGGAAACCGAAACAAGATTTTGCTAAAACTCAGGCACATATAAAACATCTCTTAAAACTAAAACTGTCCTGTCAAAGCATAAAGTAACATCTCTGAATACAGCAGCCTCGACTTTCATCGCGTTGCCCATGGAGATCGTTATCTACGCCATCACTCGAGTTCCTTGTCGCGAGGAACCCACGCTAGGTGTAACAAACATGATCGATCGCACCAGTATCCACTACCCGTGAATGAGTAGAACAAGTTTCTAAATATATTTTTAGTTACTAGAGCGATGGCGTACCTTGAGCCTTAAGCATAGGAAATTAGCCTTCGATACCGGTCTAAACCTGGGAAAAGACTAACCCTAGGGATGTATTAATTCTACCCACGTCGTGTGTTTATCTACCTTCGTATTAACGATTTTTAATCCGGCCAAGATGAAATATCACATAAATAACCAACAATTTCGATTCACGACAATTGTGGGCGGAAGTGGATTACTAATTTACCTAGGAGTGGATTACTAATTTACCTATTACTATTACGTCTCGAGGTGAAAATTAGCAACTCGAAAAGATCACAAAGAATATGCTTCCACGGATGTTCTATCTCGACTCATTCGAGGCTTACCCGTATTGTGCATTCAAGATTGATTGACAATTAAAGCATTAAGTATTATTTGGCAACTAGATATGCATCAATATTGATCGAAATTAACACATAAGATTTAGCACCAAGAATCACAAATCGATGGTGAAGGTAAATAGCAAATAGCGGGAATCACCACACTTAGGATAAAATCATACAAACCACAGGTTAGAACATGAATTTAGCTAGACATATAAATCGAAATAAAATCTGAAATTAACATAGAAATAAAATTAAATTGATAAAACCCGTAATGGAGTGTCGGAAGAACAATTGTTGGGTTTGAATCCAAACACGGTGAAAGCGAAAAAAGCGAAATCCCGGATGAATTGCTCCAAAAGCGTTTACAATGCGTTAATGTAGCGTAAATTGCGATAATCTAAAGTCAAAGCGTAAAATTGAAAGCTAGAATGAAACTATCTGAAAATATGCTAAAAGCGAGAGAGGCTCCAATACACAGGGGTATATATAGTGATGAGATGAAACCTTAATTCACGTCGGACCGTGGCGCTAGCGGCCGGCTGTGATCGCTGGGTCGGTCGCTAAGCGTAGTCGATCGCTTTCTTGATGAGCTCACGGCCGGGCTCGTGATCGCGTGTTCTAGCGGTCGCTGGGTCGATCGCTAGTTTTGTCTGACTTTTCGGGTTTCTCATGGCGGGGCTCACGGTCGCTAGATGTGCTGGCGATCGGCCTAGCGATCGCTAGGTCGGTCGCTAGTTTTACTCGAGCTTTTCCGCCCGAGCTCGTGTCTAGCGGCCGCTAGCCTCGTTCCTTTTCATCCTTGGTTCGTTCTTTCCTTGTGCTCGATTATCGCTGAAAAGCTACGAAACACGAAAAAACCCAGAGCGATATCTTCAAAAATAGCTAAAAGGATAAATCGACTATATAAGCATATGGCGATCTAAAATAATCCTAATATAACATTAATAAGCGGTAAAATCGCTTTTATCACCCTTCTCCTTTGGCCTTTTCAAACCGCTAATAGAGCCATTTCTATTACTCTCACTATTTTCTTTAGTCTTAGCATCTCTTGAATTCCACTTTACCTTTTCATCTTTCGATGAAGCAGTGGTCTTCCTTGAGGTGCATACTAAAGACTGTGCACATTTACCCATCTTGCATTCCTCTGTTACCAGATCCTTTTGCAATGAATCTAGAGTATAACTCTTTTCATATAGGATTACGCTATCACGGAGTCGTTAAAAGATTTGGGTAAAGTATTGAGGACTACATCGATCGACTTCGTCATCATATATCCTCCAACCAATTAGAGCTCTCTAAAGTTGAAAATTTTCTCTACATGGTTGTTTAGTATGATTTTGTACTTATTCTTTGTATTTTTATGCATGCATTTTCTCCAGTGGTTTGTTCTATTTCTGCTGTTGTTTTGATTAATATTTATCGATTCAGACTTATTTTTTTTTATTTCAAAGTTTTGTAGAAAAAATATTTAATGTGGCGAAATGTATCTACCAAGGGTGAATGTATTTTGAAGAGAATCTCGATTGGAGTCCTTAGGCGCAAACGGATCGTAATTGAGTTCGAGGCGAGGAAGAGCGGTAAATCATCATAGTGGCGCCGTGCGTCATCATCATCACCCGTCCGGCGCTCGGGCGGCTCGGCTGGTCTCTCCTCGCCTCGCTCTACTCGTTCCACCTCGTCCCATCTGGCGCTACGTCCCAGCGCCCGCATCTGGGGCTCGATCCCGCAGAGCCAATGCCCGCGCCTGGCCGTCGGCGGTGGGCTCCCCTCGTCGAACTCGGCCTCGGCTGGGTGCCAATACATTAGCACCGGCCTTGCCTCGGCCGTACCTTGCGTTTCACGTTCCACGGCACCATTGCGTCCCCATCGCCGGCCTCGTCGACCTCGCTCACGCGGCACCGGCTGCGTCCCCATCAACCACGAAGCACCTCGCGCACCCCCGCGTCGCCCCTTGCACTAAGCTGGCCTCACCCGATTCGGCCTTTGGGGCACTCGCTCGACCTCTCGGAAGCCACCCTCGGCCCGGCTTCACCCGTCAGCGGGGCATCTATCGGTACCATTCGAGGAGCCGTCCCAGCGTCGGCTTCGTCCGTCCGGCCGGCCGGGCTTTCGAGGCCCAATTTGGTTTATTTTACGGGCTTTTCGAGGGTTTTATAAAGAAAAGCGATCGCTCACGGAGAGGAATTCATACACACATATTATTTTTCTTCTATTTTCCCTTTTCTTTTCTTTTCTCTTCTTTTATTTCTTGTGCTTGGATTAACATTTGGATTGAGCGATTCCATAATTTTGGATGATGAATTAGTCCATGAATGTTTGTAAGTTTTCTCGTTTCATTATATACATGTAATTGTTATGGGAATAATTTCTATCATGAGAGCAATTATCGATTTATAATGAAATAAATGTTGGATTTGTTCTTGACTTGAATCGTGATTGTTGTGTTGACGATTCACGATTTCCCATCTGCATAAATTGACTATTTCACGATCTTAATACGGGCTCGAATGAATGGTATAGTTTGATTATGTGCTTATGTTTGATTATGAATTAATGCGAGCGATTTATATTAATTATAAGTTGTATAACGACGGTCGATAGACTAATTTGTTTTGAGTAATTAATATATGCGGATAGGTGTTTGATATCGTGTGCTTTTGTGTTGATTATCGCCGTAGTTGATAACGGCGGTCGAGAGCTAGTTTCATGATTGCGGTCTAGCATGAGGCAGTCGAGAGGCTGGTTATGTTGAGCGCTAGGTGAGAGGCGTGGATAGTTCTGACCTTGTGCATCGGTCATTGGCTCATTGATAGCGAGGATATAGTTTGAACCACTAGAACACCGTCTCCATTCCGTGTATCACCAATTCCTTTTGTTGTACAAGTACACCATTTTCACCTTTCTTTCGTTTCACCTTTCGTCCGTTCCATGACGCTTCCTTTATGTTAGGGCGTTAGTTTCTTTTACTGTTTTGTGCGTGACATAGAACCGTAGCCTTTGTTAAGCCTTCCTCGAGAGATCGACTTGGGTTGACCGTATCGCTCTATAGGGACCTCGTCTGATTTGTGAGCGACTTAGAAACAACTAGGTCTAAACAATGGTCATGCCTTGAATCATCTTCTATCATTGAACTTGATATAATTAGTTTTGTCGAGTTATGACTAGCAGTCTGTCAGACTCCCATACAATTTCATGAGATTTAGCGGATGGTGGTGCATCCTCTATCTCTTGATCTTTGGAGTTACAAGGACTCGCGCATGGTAACGAAGACACTTTGCCATTCTATTTGATTTGTCCCATTTTCGTGCTCCTTGCGCTCCTCGTGATAGATAAATCGTCTAGGGCGTTGGGCGAGGTGTAGTGAGTACAAATATTTTTTCGGGAGTAAGAACAATCTCGATGTTTCGTTTCCACTCGATAAAATTCGAGCGTATAAGGGGTTTTGTGCGAGCATATTGGTGTCAGTAAAGACATATATGAAAAGTAATGTAAACACATAAGCATACGATCGCACATAATTCGTAACAATAATATTCTAACCTTTTGATAAAACAATATTAGTTGAAACCTCGATGCGTCCCACATACGAGCCACGCATGTGGATGTTTACATGAATCCTTTGACGGACTAAAATAATCCTTTTAGTCGTTTAATTTCAATCAATGTCGACTTATCCTTATGACAAATGAAATTAACAATTGGACCTTAACTAGACCACATCACTATCGCATGAAGGACTTGCGGAAAGTTGTACTCGAGATGATGCTTAAGCAGTGATCACAATTTTGACAACAGGAATCGAATTCTTAGAATTAGCATACTCACTCGGACCATACCGCTTCCAATTCAATTTCGTTTGTCATCTCATTTTAAATCTATCTCTAGAGAACTTATGAAAATCGTACATGCATGCCACACTTGTGGGCGTTTACATGAAACTTCCACTTCTCGATCGATTAAAATATTTTATTTAGAAATCTCATTTAACAAACTTATGATAAGTAGTGCAAGCAAACGGCGCGTGTGGGCGTTTACTCACGTGTGTATCACTTTGTTTAGAGATCAAAATATAGAAGTCTTTACATTTTTAATTTAAGTGTCGTCGGGTTTCTTGCTTAGTATTTTGTTTGAAAGGTTTGTCAGCGAGATCACGTGGTTCTAACATGCTTTCTCTAGAACTCAACATGTAAAACATGCTTGCGAATTCTAAAGATGCTTTAAAGCGATAAACCTAGCATCATTGCTAAGCGAGTCAAATATATATATATATATATATATATATATATATATATACATCCATGTTTATCTAAGTAATTAAACATACGTTGCATTGACTTAATTTAAACATCCACGACATGTTATGAGCGATAAAATAAAATAAAATTAGTTCATTGCGGCCCATTCGTGGATTACATGCTCCTTGCCTAATTTATTACATAAATTTGCAAATCTGAGATCTTAAAATCTCGAAAAGGGCCTCGCGTGCAGGCGCGGACGGACTTATCAAAATTAGATTTGGGCTAAAAATAAAAAGCGGGCTAGAAACGTTGATTTGGGCGGGTTGGGTCGGAAAAAATGGATCGGGTCGGGGAACGATCGGTCGAGTGAAATTTGGACCGCGTACTAGGAGCACGTCCGGTAGCCGTCGGCACCATCTGCCGCCACTTTGTTACCCGTGTGTGTGTATGTATGGCTAAGCGTGCACGTGGGTGCTGCGGCGATTGCTCGCCCCGTCACGCGTGTTTGGTAAACCCTCGACCAGCGAGTGTTTAGCCAACTTGTTGATGGTCTTGAAGTTCAAGTGATTGACTTTACGTGCCCAACTAGTTGTTTTGAGAAAGTATTGGGCACTAAGCATGTTTTGGATGGCGGTCCTCATATGATGCAACATATAAGTTTCCATGCCTTGCTCGTCTCGGTCAATCTTCTTGAACTATTCTTAACCGTGAATTTATTCTTTTGAATCTTAACAACAAAATTGTTATCACATAATTGGCTATGAGATATGAGATTATGTTTTAGATCGAGAACATAATTGACATTAAAAATTTTAACGTTGCTAATCGAAAGTGTGCGTAACCATTGGTGTATTCGATAGAATTATCACCAAAGCGACTTTCACACTTTCATTCTCACGTGGTCGAGACAAGTATTCTTTATAGTCGGTCATGCATCTTGAACATCCATTGTCAAGGTACCGTATATATACGGGTGGAAGGTCTTTTTATTCGTATGACTAATCAACACGACTTGCAAAACTCATATTTTAGGTTCCTTGGGGATCGGAGATATGCAGTGATTACGATGTTGTTGTTGGGCTGATATGTCTTCCTAAAGTTAATATAAAGCGTCATCGACTTACTTACATTGGGTCTTGGACTTGATTGCAGGTATCTTTGTGGAGGTGTAAATGAAGCTTTCTTGTGAGAATGATGTCTCGATGGTGGAAAGTATCTTTGACATACTTCACAGGCTGGAGGTACTTCGATCTGACTTCGTCTCTGAGTATGCTTGTGTTGAGAGTGCATTGGCTGTGTAACACAGGGCTACTGATAGGATCAAGTCTTTTAAGTAGTTTATACTTAGGCCACAGGTTTGTCACAACTTACCTTGTATCATTTCATTCAGTCACTGGAGCTTTCAGTTTCTTAGTCGATTTCACGAACACAATCTTGGTGCCATTGATGGGTGCACTATTTATCGTGAACTTGGATCATACTCTAATCCGATTACGATCAGCGAACACCTACAGGCGATTGGATGGACTCTAGTTTCTTCGTTGCTCAGTTCGAGTGTTGATCTTTGCTTGCATTGAAGCCTCACTCTACTAAAGTGTCTTGACTTGAGTGATCTCGGCCGATTCGATTCTCAACTAAACTATTTATTTTCCTTTACGAGACGGTCACCCTTGGTTCATTAATCTTGCTAGATTGATCATCATGTTCTTGTTTGACTTTGTCATTTCGATGAGTCGACGAGTTACGCCCGGAGGAAGCGGCGGTTGGTGACGTCTCGAGTAGAAGCTTCTGCAGCCGACTTATAATTCTCGGTCATTGTTCCCTCATACATCTTCATGACTATCATGTAATCGATCGTGATCTGCTCCATCTCGTCCCACTGGCGAGGTGTCGTTGGAGTCGGAACTCACCTCGTATAATAAAATGGTATGAGAGATTTTCAATAGAGGCGGAAGTTAACTTCGGGATCGTCGAGGCCATTGTCGATTCCCACCATGCATGCTGATCTCGACCATCAAGCATGACTTTCATCGTCGGTCTTGGAGGAGTTGTTAGAAGACTGCTAGATGAGCTTGATGTATCGGCCTTCTCGGCAACCATCGCCTTCGCTCATTCGGTTTCTTATCGCGTTTGGCTCGGAGCTTTTCTCTCCTGTGGCTCGGCTCGGGGTAGTCTTGTCTAAATGCCATTTCTTGCCACGGTTGAAGCACTCATAATCTTTATACTCGGTCGGTGGGTTATCATCAAACCGATCCTTGTGAGTTCTTTCTTAATTGGCTCTTGTCGTGTGTCTTCTTTCCTTGCAATACTTGTTGTACCTCTTTAATCGGGCTTTCATCTTCCAGTCTTTCTATCATAAGCGTATATTGGGTCCACAACTTGTTGTTGTTGCACCCACCTTGTCATTGTTTGTTATCTTCTTTGCTTTCTTGCTCTTTTTAGCATTTAGGGTAGTCGTTTGCTCGTGTTGACTTGAGGCATCTTCTTCGTATGCATCGACCTTTGATGACTCTTACATTTGCTTGATGTTGTACTCGTCAAATTTGGTCTTGAGAATAATTTGTCATGATATCTCATTAAATCCGACTTTCTTCTAAAGAGACTCTTGTGTATACTTTTCGATCGGGGAGTAGTGAGTGCCCAAAGGACTTTGAGATTGATCTCTCGTTGTGTGTACTTGTCCTTTCTCGGTGAGATCTCATAAATGATTGTAGTGAATTTAAGTTCCATGTCATCAATGAGTTCTCTCTTCTATTTAAAATTATACTTATCGTAGCTTTTCTCATTGATCTCATCGGATCTGCAGAGGCTCTTGGCGCGTCCATATCCCTTGGTTGTCTCGCCTTCATGACTTCGATTGTGAGTTGTGAAGCTGTTTTGAAGGTGATATTTTTATCGAGTTATTGAGCTTATCTTGTTTGCATTTTACGGGTGAAATCGCTCGATCCTATAGCTTGTAGTCGTATGTTGGATCCTGGCGGGTTCGTGCTTGCTTTCGTGATCTTCTCTCGAATAATGATTGGGCCATTCGTAATGACCTCGGTGAGATACCACTTGAGTCGAATTTCAAGATCTCATAATTGTCAACCGTGAAGGTGGGAAGAGAAGTTGACCTACTATAATTAGTTCTAATCACAATAAAAATTGAGTATGCAAAATATATGATTTTAAAGATATGTTAAAAAAAGCGACCAGGGGAAGTTAGTTGTTCTTGTGAACAACATTCTCGATACCAATTGATGGGTTCTGCTGGATACATACTGGTGTATGGGAGGTGTTTAGTCTCATTTTGTGCTTATCCTTGATATTGTTTTGTATGTTATTTTAAGTGGTTTGTCCTATTTATGTTGTTGGTTTGATTAGTATTTATCGATTCGGACTTACTTGGTTTGTCTCGATGTTTTGTAGAAAAATGGCATAAAATAGGATAAAATGGATCTGCCAAGGATCATGTATAATTAAAGATCATTTCGATAGGAGTTCATAGGCGCAAGCGGATCGCAATTCGGACTTGGACGAGGAGAGCGGATCATTTCTTCAATGTCGCCCGTGCGTTCCGCGTGCTTATTCTTGGAAGATGGCATAACATAGGATGAAATATATTTTTAGGAGCTATCTTGTATTGAATAGAATCTCGATAGGAATCCATAGGCGCAAACAGTTGTAATTGGAGTTCGGACGAGAGAGCGGGCGAAGCAATGGTAATCGCGCCGCGCGAATGCGCGGCGCATCGGCGCGGGCTCGCCCGGTCTTGGCGTTTACAACAAACGGCGCTGCCCGGTGCCATCCTCAAGCCAGCGCCCACCCAGTAGCTCGCCTTCTCTCCCCAGCAGCGGCGCTGCACCGCTCGCCGCATGCGCGCCAAAGATTTTCGGTCCGAGAGCTCCTGCGTCCGGCGCTTCGTCGCGTCCGTGTTGGCGGCTCTTGTGTTCCTCGAAACTCCTCGCATCCGGCGCTGCGTCGCGTCCGTGCTGGGTCGAAATTTTCTGCACTATAATCTGATTACGCTAAAACCCTAGCCACCTTATTATTCACTATTCGGTTTTCTTTCGTTTGGGCGCGTCCTCTCGGACGATTTTCTTTCTTCAATTTCCTAAGTATTTCTTTATCATTTGTGATTCAAGATTATTGTAAGGATAATTATTATTGGATTTACGCTCGAAAGATCTTAAATTCAATTTCATTGTTCGATTCTTATTAAGTAAGATTTCTTTATCGCTTTCTTTCTTATTCTCGTATTTCTTTGATATTGATTTATATGCTTTGGTGTTGATTCATATTGGTATTGCTTAATTATTCTTGTCTTCCATTTAATCTATTCGATTTATGCTAGGGTTCATCACGTTGATTCTATGTTCTTCAATCTAGGGTTTAATTCTTGTTTAGATAATTTCTTTGCTTTGTCGATTTCCGCCTAGTTAATTAGTCTTTCTTTCTTTAATAATTCCTCGCTAGGTAATCAAACAACCCTTTGTGATTAGAGTGTTTAGGAATTTAATTGCTTTCGTGTGGTAACTTAGTAATGCCCTGTTAAATTTTCCTTGAGAGACAACTCGGATTAACTTGCTCGCTAGGACGAACTCGTTAGATTGCGAGGGATTTTATTAGTGATCTTTTAAGTCAGCGGGGAGGAGGATACACCAGTTAGGCCAATTTTAACATTTTTTCTTTTGACAATACTGGCTAGCTTCAAGCGATGTCTGGTCGGGTAACTAGCGATCCGATCGATGTCGATTCGAATAAGGAGCATCTTATACTAAGTGAATCGGTTAGCAAACCTACTAGCTGGCGAGGCGGCAAGTCGGTTGGGTTGATAAGCGATTTTCGTGCGTAATGTGGTGGTTCTTGTGTTGTCGTCTTGAAAACTTGAAATTGATTGAAACACTTAGTCAGTATTGTAGTCGGTTTCGATTATATCTATTTATAGGGGTGTGCATCGATCGATCGGTTCAACCGACCGGCCGAAATTCTCAAATCGAAAATCAAATCGAAAAATCGATCGATTTCGGTTGAATGAAAAATCGAGCGAATCATATATTATATATATATATTTCTAAATAAACATATTTTTATCCTAATTATTTAATTAAGATATTAATTAATTATTATATAAAATATTAATTATTATATAAAGTATATAAATATATAAATAATAATTTTGGTTCGATTCGGTTCGTGTACCGACCGAATCTAAAATGTAAAACCGAGAACCGAACTGAAAACCGATTTTAATTAAAATTTTAAACCGAACCGAAAATCGACTTTCTTACAAAACCGAACGAATCGATCAAAAATTATCGGTTCGATCGGTTTTGTTGGTTCGATTGGTTGATCAAAACCCTATCTATTCGATATCAAGCGTCTTGATCGAGGTTTTAAAACTATGTTGTGCTCTTGTATGCTAGTGATGACATTTCAATAACATGCAATTTAAATAGTAATCTTGAAAGTAAATAACACGTTGAGTTTCGTGGTTGGAGAGATCGACTTCTACGTCTGCGGATGATTGCTCAATCAATCTACTAACTTGGGATTCGGTCTTGTTTACGGTGCAACATATAAACTGAATCTTGAGTTAACCTTACGATATCTGCCTCACGTAGCGTTCCTCCTACTCTTGTGGGTGCTAAATTTTTTGATTGCTTACGGTGCGGTCGATCTAAACCTCTAGCTTGCGGTTGCTAGATAACCAAACTTTCAGTAACAGACACTCCGTTGCTTACTCTCCAACGTCTACACAAACTTTTGAGGATTTTATAGAGGGTTTCTAATTAAGATTCTAAGTTGGCACATGGTTAAACTCAGTATATCTAGGTTTAAGATGTACAAGATGAATATCCTAGATTTAAGAAAGTGTATACTGAAACCTCGAGTTGATAAGTATATGTGATATATTGAGATTTGCTTATAGCAACGAACTTCCTTCTTCAAAATTATTGTTTGATAGACTTGATCTTTGAGCTTGAATACTTTTGACAATTCAATTGCGCAATATTTCAGTAACCTTTAAAGATTGGATCTTGCTCATATTTATATAGACGAATAAGAATAGAGCATTGGAGGGACCACCATTCAATCCTTCTATTTTGTCGTTTGGATTCTTCCTATTGAGAATCCTCGTATGTCACTGTTAAGGTTTGCATCATCGTAGCTCTGCAATTTCTAAAAGGTCTTACGTATATCGGGATCTTTTGGATATCTACTGCGCGTGTCGAGTCAAATCTCGAGGTTTAATTTCTTCGTATTTCTTGATTGAGTAGTTACATTCATTAGCATTGCTATACTTCCATCTTGAGACATCGGTTGGTCTTCCTTGGTCTTTAGTACATGATCCTTGACTAAGCTTCTATCGATTCTTGTTGATGCGATATTCTATCGGTATAGTGACTTGACCTTCTCGAACTCTTTCAATCTTGGGCCTGTACAAAGTGGTAGTTCTACTCTTTGAGCATGTAACAAAACGCATAACTCAAAGCAATCGACGTCATTAGTTACAACAACGTGACAATCGTTAGAGGTTTTGAAATCTAATCAAAACACACATTTAAAATACATTAATTCCCAACAACTTAGTTATTTTCCCAACAATCAGCATTGTCATTTTGACGACCACTAAACTCAGTTTAATTTGATGTTTTCGACAATAGATGATAGTAATCTTTTTCGACATGTTTATCATTATTTAGCAATGGTACATTTTTTTCTCCAAACAATTATGAAAAAATTGAACAAATCAAACTCAAATCCACATGCATGTTTACGACTTTGTATTAGACGTTTAGACAAGGTTCTCTCGATATAATTTCAAACAAGCTTTTTCCTCTAGGGTTTTCGAGCTATACTATAGGGTTGTAGCTCTGTTCCGATGATGAGGAATCAGTGGCATATCATAAACCTCAGCCAAAAAGGCAATTCTTGCAGACCACATAACTTTTCCCATAACTTGTAAGAAACGAAAGTAAATTTGATTGTCAAATAATTGTCTCTTGCATGCATTTATTTCCACTCCTAGCTGTTTTCCTGTCTTCTTCTGCTCTTCACTTTTCCCTTCTCCATGTGCTGTCTCTGGACCACTTCTCTCTCTCAACTTGCTACATCCAGCAAGAAAAAGAAATTAAGAAGCAGAATTTGTGAAATGGAATGTTGAAATTAATAGTTATTTATGAGGGTAGTTAGAAGCCTAATAGCTTGTTGTAGTAGGTGTTTTCTGCTCGAAATCGTGAGGATTGCTTTGTGATGCGAGAACAAATCTGCAGTCGTTATTCGAGAGAGGTCGATGTGTTTGACATTTAAGAAAGTCGAGAGCCTCTCTTAGTCTTAAATCATTACATATCTAATAGAACCTACCTAATTAATGAAATTTACAGCATGTGGTACAGCATATTGATTTGGAATATTTTGCAATTTCATAATTGATCACATTGCAAGAAACTAGGAATTATTTTATTCCTGAATGCTGAGTAAAAATGTAACATATTTTATTAAAGATTTTACCAGCAATAATAATACCATAAACAAATTTTAGCTGTTTTCTCTATCTCAAATCTTCAACTTTTCGTAGCCCTCGCATAAACTTAGCTCTACATATAGAGTGATTTGGTATCTTCTAAGTTATTAACCCATAAATCAAAATAATCCAATGGAAAAAAAAAGAATAAAAAAGAGAATTTCTGTCTGTATTTGACCAATCTCAATTCATCTTCTTCACATAAACAGCATGTGGCTACGATTACACTCAATCCATCGAAGTGGGACAGCCTCCATTGATCGAAAAAGTGCTCAAACCGTCTATATAAACCCATATTTGCAGCAGTATCCTGCAAACGAACCATAAAAACACGCATTTACCGCTTCTGATCATCAAAATGCAGAAGCTAACCACATTCCTCTGTCTCTCCCTCTCTCTCCTCTTCCTCACCTCCCACGCATCCGTGCAGGACTTCTGCGTCGCCGACTTAACTCTCCCCGCGGGCCCCGCCGGCTACTCCTGCAAGAGCGCCGCCAACGTTACCACCGCCGACTTCGTCTTCTCTGGCCTCCGCAAGGGGGGCAACACGACCAATATCATCAGCGCCGCCGTGACCCCGGCCTTCGACGCCCAATACCCGGGGCTGAACGGCCTCGGCCTCTCCATCGCCCGCCTCGACCTCGCCCCGGGCGGCGTCGTGCCCTTCCACACCCACCCCGGCGCCTCGGAGCTCCTCCTCGTCGTGCAGGGCACTATCGTTGCCGGGTTCGTGTCTTCGTTCGCCAACAAAGTGTGCTTGAAGAAGCTCGTGAAGGGCGACTTGATGGTTTTTCCACAGGGGTTGCTGCATTTTCAGATCAACGGCGGCGGGCGGACGGCGGTGGCGTTCGCCAGCTTCGGCAGCCCGAACCCCGGCCTGCAGATCACGGACTTCGCTCTGTTTGCGAATGATTTGCCGTCGATGTTGGTGGAAGACCACGTTTCTTGACGACGCACAGGTCAAGAAACTGAAGTCTGTGCTCGGTGGGGTGGATAAGCTTGTGACTGAAAATGTTTAGTTTCTTTTTGGAGGGGGATTGGGGTTGACAGTTGGGCTGAATTGTTGCATTGTTTAGTTGTATTTTCGATTTTTCAATAGTTAATTTGTGGTTTGTTATTGTTAATGTTGCAGAATAATTGACAAGCTACTTTAATTTTTCATTTGTATTTAGTTAGGATGGATCCAAGTAAAGCATAATATAAACAGTAATTAATCAAATATGAATTTGTGTACAATAAATTTGTTAACATTAATTCGGTGTGTATAGGGACGATTCTAAGATTTCTAGTGCCATGTTTGAATTATATAAACAACCGAGTTTTTTTCTTCTCTTTTCCTTTTTCTAGAAATAAATGGGAAATATTTCGCGCTTTCTCCTTTTCTTACACCCAAATAGTAGTTTCTTATGACGAATCTTAATTGTCAATAGAGAAATTACAAATATATTATTAATTATGCAAGAGTAGATAATTGAAAATTATGGAAGGACCATTAGCAAATTAAATAGAAACATTTATCAATCACCATGCATCATTTTCACCACCATTCGTTCCAATTGATTGTTAAACTCCATCGAATGGAAATTTTAACGCCATATATTTGGGAACGAGTTTTGATAGAAGCCACTCCGAATATAGAAAATTGTGAATCAATTTAGACCATTACACTTATCATGATTTATGGTTATCATATATAAAATATCATTCTTTATTATAATAAAATATCATTCTTTATTATGAAAATCATTTTAGTTATTTTAGAAAGCAATGGCCTGTAAGTCATTTGGAAGTAGGCCCTCCCCCTCCCCAATTCGAGAGGAGAAAATGAGCTACAATTAAATAAACATCGACTTGAAATATAATTTTTATTCTACAAGGAGTGTCTGATTTGATTGATAGAGTTATGATTGATAAAATAATTATATTTAATTTATTACATGTTTGGTTTGCATAATTAAACTCATGATGGATAACTCGGTCGTTACTTCAATCATTCATTTGGATGATAATTTATCACTCTAAATTCGGATTGATTATTTAATCCTTATCCACTACATAATGCAAAATTTCAACAACACGTTCATCAAAATTATTTTTGGTCATGTTTGCTTGACCTTTTACATTTTGATATATCACAAGGCAATTAATTGATATTATACTACATTTAGTAATAATCCTTCAATTTATTCTATCTACAATCAATCAATTCAAACACAAGTAAATAATTCAAATAATTGCATCATTCTTCTCTATCATATCAATCTTATTTATCTCATCAACTAGAGCGTGTTGACGGGCGGAACCGCGGGTTTAGGGCGAGCCTATGATTCGGCGGTTCCAAAAGTGAAGGCCCTAGCCCGGCCTACGTCTTAGATGGCGGTTTAGGGCGGGCCTGGCCCAGCGGTCCGGTTCGGCTCGAACCGCGGTTTAGGGCCGGCCCGTGATTGGCCTGTTCGTAGCAGCGATTTTGTATCGATCCGTTATCTCGTTCGAGCTCCGATTTTCGATCCGTTTGCGCTCACGAACTCGTATCGCGATATACTTCAACTCTTATGAAGGGTAAAATCTCCAATTCTATCTCAATTTTTTGAAAATTCAATCAAATATGCAACAAGTATCAAAGTCAAGATTTTAACAAACTTTTAAGTTTTAACTTTTAACTTTTAAGTCTAAAGCTTAATAAACTTGTAAATATTTTAAATTTGTAAAATTTGTAAACTACTAAACTTGTAAATATTTTTAAATTTGTAAGTGATTTTTTATGTTTGAACTTGTAGATACTTTGCATTTGTTAAAATACGTATAAATATAAAATATGTGTCAACACTTTGTATTTTTAATAAATGATGAGTAAAATTACATAAATCCGTTTATGACTTTTACATAGGGATGAAAAATAATAATAATAAAGGACTTGAGCTCAATTTAATTTCTAAAATTGAGTTGCCTACATATCCTCATAATCATAGAGGAATCAAAGTCCGTGTAGTTCTTTTAATTTCTAAATGCTCTACTCCGTCTCCGCACCCGATTCCGATCGATCCGTTTGGTGAAGGCCTCGTCTTCGCTCTCGTTACCATCTTCCCATTGTGGTTCTTGAGCTCTAAGGTCGGCCCTACACCAATCATCGAGCAACATTGTAGCTTGATGTTCGCGGCTTCATGTTCTTCTTCTTTGATCAAGCATTAGTCCTCCAATGCTAAATGCTTGTTCAACGGATACGGTGGATGCCGGGACGACAAATAACTCCTTTGCCATGATTGAGAGGATTGGGTACTCCTCTTTCTTGACCACCACTTCAAGACATCGATCGAAGGACCGTATCTTCAACACCAAAGACAAAGGAGTTTGCAAATATATATCTAATTCGCTATTACCTTGTCCTCTCGGCCTTTCGAATGTTCTATTTTGGTACATCAAAGTCATTTGTTGCACCAAAGGATCAAACTCATTCATATCAAAGGAAAATTAATCGTAGACATCATAGAAGAAGGAGGTGGAGTTTGAATATCATCATCACTACCATATTTCGACCTATATTCTTGAAAAGACTTCTTAAATTCTTTTCAAGATTATATTTGATTTGATCTACATCAGAGATCAAAATAAACTAATTCTCCTTCTATACTAGCACCTTGAAAATCCATTTGCCTAAAAACATCATAATAAACATTAAGCATTTGACAAGTACCATCACATTTCCATTTAGGATCTAAACACTTAGCAAGCAAAAAATTGTAGGTATCTCCAAAAATATTTTAGCCACTTTTGAACCATAAAATAAATTACACCACATAAAGATGGTTTACTAAAACAACTACGAAAAGACATGGCAATATGCATGCAATGTTCTAAAACCATAACAGTGCAATAATAAACTCCCGATAATTGTTTCGTTGCACCATGAAATACCTTTAACAATCGATATAAATCCATGCAAGCATCCCAATGAGACTCATTAAGATGTAATTGAATAGATGTAAACTCTTTTCTAAAAAATCACATAAATGACCCTTATATGAAATAGTACTATTAAGCATTTCATAAGTAGAATTCAACGATGAGAAACATCAAATTTGAAACATGTATAAGCAATATTTTTATCGACAATATTTTTGCCATTTCTTCCCACAAGTTTTGAAGCATGCAAACATTTGATAGCATCCCTAATAGGACTAACGGAATCTTGAAAATACTAAGTGCATCTTGAACACATAAATTTAAAATATGACAAATGCATCTAGAATGAAAGTATTTTCCTTCAAAGAAGGTGTGCATGCTTGATAAGTTGAGGAATACTAGCGGTGTTTGCGAAGCATTATCAAAACCAACGGAAAAAATTTTATTAATCAAAGAATACTCATTTAACACACCAATTATAATATTAGCAATACCTAAAGCATTATGAGGCTCTTCAAACTCTCTAAAAAGCAATTAAACGTTTTGCATAACCCATTTGAATCAATCCAATGACAAGTAATACCCATATAAAATTCTTATTATAAGCATCCGTCCAAACATCGGCACAAATAGAAACTTTATGACCTAAACGAACCAAATATTTCTTTAAATCATGTTTTTTCCATGCATTGTCTCCTAATCTTCTTAAGTATAATACTTCTACTAACTTTGCATGCATTAGGACCAAGTCCTCTTTATAACATTCTTCATACGTAACTCTATCGGCATAATTAAAGGGAGTTTTTCCATAGCACAATATCTAGCCATCGCATCTTCATATTTTCCTTATCAAATTTAAATATAGTGGACGTACCGTTGTAGAATATTGAGAAGGGTTTTAATTTGAGCTTGGTTCGTTGATATTCCATACTCATGAGGATGAGAACCCTCCATGTGCCTGATTGAGCGTTCCGTAACCTCCTTTCTCAATCCATTTGTAGGTTTTCGTGCAATAGTTGCAATAAGCAACGTATCTCTTTCGACAAATCGGGAAGAGGTGCTTAGCCTAACTTCCACTTTTCTAAAGAAAATATAACAAGATATTGTAAGAACTATGAACATGAAATTAAAATTTTGAAACTAATTTGTAAGAAACGTAAAATTTACGTGCACTAAAGTCTTCACAAAACGTTGGACTTAAGTTCCTTTGATTTTGGTGGTTGTGGCGTATCTTGGTCAAAGTTGTCATATTCTTCGTCGCCTTCGTCGCCTTCTTCATCGTCGTCTTGGTCGTTCGAGCCTCGTCCACGAAATTGGGACTTCTTTCCATTCGATGCACCATTTCAACAAAGCGAGCATCTTCTTGACTTGTAACCTTCGGCAACTTGCCGAGATTTCCTCGCCGCTAAGGCCCTTCGTGAACGTTGAGTTGGAATGTCTCCTCCTCACTGGAGCTCCTTCATGGTGGCCTTTCCTTTCCCTTTCCCTTGTTTAATCGTTTAAAGAAAGACATGATGATTGATGAAGTGAGAAAGTTTGAGAGTTTAGAATAAGAATGAGAGATTGAGAGAGCTTGAGAACTTGAGAGATTGAGTTTGAGAGTGAGAATGAGAGCTTGAAGCTTGAAAATTAGATGTAAGTGAGTGAATTAAGGTTGAGAAATGAGAGATTGAAGTGAGGATAGAGTTAGGATGATGGATATATTTATAGGAGTGATTTTGGGGTGAAAATCGAAAATAGCCGTTTTCTAGCCGTTTCTAGCCGTTGGGACCGTCGGTTTAGGGCGGACCGCGGTTCCAACGACTCTAAAAGCCCGGTTCGACCCGCAGCCTAGGCCCGGGTTCCACGGCTATAACCGGACCGCGGTTCCATCCCAAGCCCGCCGGTTCGGACCGGCGGTTAACCGTCGGTTCGGGCGATTTTTGCATGAGCCGAGCCGGCCCTGAGCCCTAGCTCACGGTTCCGGTTCGGGCGGTTGACCGCCGGTCGGCCCGAACCGTTGACTTTAGGGCGGGCCTAGGGCCGGCCCGGCGTTTCGGAAAGCCCATGCACGTCTATCATCAACCAAACCAAATATCTCTTAATAAAAAGTGAATATAAATCAAAAGAATTATACAAATGTTAAAAACAATGCCTTATAGTTTGTGGAGTCCTATGTGATGTACCTAATACAGGCCACCGCCTAAGTGTCTATATGTATATATACGATACAAGCAAGTATGCGTATTGTAATGAAATTAAATGTGGAAGTAAAGAATGGCAGAAAATAGAAGATCCAAAAGGACTTTTGCAAGAGAAGAAAACAAATAAGGTTTTTTGAATATAAAAAAGTTCACATGGAAAGTTGAAAGTGGACTTACAAGATAATAAAGAAAGTGAAATGATGAAGACTCAAAAGACGTAAATGAAAAATATCAAGAAAGCCATTCTGGAAATATTACATATATATAGTACTTTGGTAAGGATAATAAATAGGTTTATATAATCTGGCCATGTTCATTTCGATTTCGTTTTCTTTTTTCAATATCCAATAATTATTTTTTGATCTTCCAAAAATTATTTATTTTATATATGTCCGAGTTCTTTTTTATGAATAAATAATTTCCATCACAAACACATGTTGGGTAATGATGTTATATTTAATATATTGTGTTAGAGCAGTAATTTCTTATATAAAATACATGAATATGAGAAGTTATTTGTGGTCGACCGGTAATTGTATAGAAATTGGTCTGTAACCATTGACCTATATATTTCTTTTGGCAGATGTGAAATTACACGAGTTCGATTTGAATTGAGTTATCATATTTTATATAATATTAATGAAACTTGTGTACGTAAAATTTTAAAAATCTAAAATCTGTTTCAATCCAAAAATATCCGTTTGACTATACAAAAACAGGACAATTTCCTTAAGTATTCAGCAAATATTCAAGTCAAAATGGGTTTGAGTATTTTTTTTTAACATAATCAAAACGGTTTTATCATTTTCAACGTGAAAATTTGTTTGTAGTAATTCTTGTAAAAATTTATATGATCTGAAAAAGTCGATCTCTACGCTAAGTCAAATTAAAGCTATAACACTGACACTTAGAAATGCAATCTCTAAAAAATTATTAATATCTCATATTTAAATCATCCATACAAGATTTCTATAATAAATAATCCCTCGTCTTACCCAAGATGGTCTGTATTCTTTTTGGGTCGTCCAACCAAGATGGTATGTTTCTTTTTAAGAAATAATTATCCATTTAAAAGTTATTGGACCCACCTATTTTTTATCAATTTAATCGTTTTATATCATTCTCCTAAATAACAGCGAAAAGAAATGGGCCGTCTTGGGTGGGACGGATGGAGTATAAATTTAAGTAATTCATAAACATTTCAGCCGTCACTAGTATAAATATTACCCTTTTCTTCTTTGATTTTCACCATCTGTAGCTTCATATCTCCTGATTAATCAACTCCGCATTCTGTAATTCATCTCATACGAACATCTGTCTTATATATTTAATATTTTTTCTTTAGATAAATTTTTTCCGAAATTCTTACACTCACTAATTTAACACGAGTTATTTATTTATATTTGTAGAGAGATTGAAATATCATCATGTGGGAATTAGGTAATTTTTGGACAGAACGTCTAAACAGTGCTCCAGTGGCTTCTATCCATACAATGATGCCTGAAATTCATGTATTGCTTGTTGATCATGATGCAGAAGCCCTAAACATAGCGAAACAACTCGAAATGTGGCAATATAAAGGTAGTTATATTTTATTTTTTCCCATTTATTTAATTAATTCACTACGAGAACATATTAAATCTTAGAAACATATATCTTTATAATATACATAAAAAGTCCATGAATAATATTCTCAATATTTTCTAACCATTTTTCTTTTTCTTCAGTTCATCCACACACACACACACGCACAAAACCCTTGGTGTATCTAGGCTAATGAAGGTGCAAATTTTGCGTTTTAATTTGTATGATCAGTGACTTGTGCTGAGCTTGCATCTCCTGCTATATCGATGCTTGCAAATGCGAAATTCGACGTGGTGATGGCAAACATCAACTCTCCTGATCCCCATGGATTCAAACTACTTCTGCAGCATGCGATCAACATGTGTATCCCAGTGGTTTGTAAGTTTTCAATTCATTTCTTGAATATTAATTCTTTTCACCTCAATATATATACATAGATATCTCCAATCAATGATATTCTTCCTTAGTACATATGTTATTTTTATTTTATTTTATCTACAACCCTTAAATGTTAATTTAGGGATGGCCGATGATGACGATGCGTTCATGGCGATGAGGGCTCTCGAACATGGGGCATTCCTTTACATTAAGAAGCCTGTATCAATGGAGTTCCTCAGATGCCTGTGGCAACATGTTGTGAGGAGAAGACAAGGATGATCAGGAAAGGGATATGTTAGTTGCATCCAACAACCTAGGATCGATACGAGGAGTCGAGTTTAGGAAGTGGTCCATCATAGGGCGAAAACCCTAACCCCAACCTTAATATGACGGTGAAGAACAAGGGCAAATGTAAGAGTAGGAGTAGAGGCAGATATGACGATTACGACGAAGAATACGATTCAGATAACATGATTAGCCAAAATGGAAATGTGAGGAGAAAGATGTGTACCGAGTGGACTCAAGAACTGCATGCCAAGTTCATGAATGCAGTCGAACAACTTGGTGAAGGAAGTACGTATTTGATGAACTTTATGTTATATCTTAGCGTTACATCTTATGTTTATTATACAATATACACCATATGTATTGAATGTTATATCATATTGGATGACATAACACATTCTTGTTAATTTGTATAGGACATCCCCCCTTCTTATTGCTAGTTATCATTCTTTGTTTTAAGTTGTTGGATTGATTAATTTCGTTTTATAGGGTGTTTTCCAAAAGATATCCTAGAGATGATGAATGAACCTGGCTTAACTCGAATGCAAGTCGCAAGCCATCTCCAAGTTTGTTCTCCGATCCTTTCCTCTTCTATTTGTAATAGAAATCAAATTGTATATTTCAGTTGAACATTTTTCTTAATTTTGCCTATTTGTGTAATGAGATTATTATATTCGGACTTGCACAAATTCATCCTCTTTATTTGTAGAAATGTCGCAACGACAATTGGCGATCTCCAGAAGAGCGAAAGCCAACCCTTCAAACTACTCAGCACTCATCTCCAAATGGTACTAGAACCCAACCCAAGCAAAGACGGTTCGGGTCAATGCCCTAGTGAACAAACCCTCCTCGAGTCAGATCCAAGTGAAGACTCAAGAAACAGGTCAAAGCTCTGACAGCCATTGGGAGAACCAAACACCTAACGATGGGGCAAAAATGGAAAATAGGTCGACCATCACTAATAATACTCCTCACCATTATGGAACGAACTCTTCATCGAACCCTAGGCATGCATCCGATGAGTACTTTAATTTTCCAGATATGGATAGCCTTATCCATGATTTTTCCGGTAGGCAGCAAGAACCGAGATCGATAACGTGAGCCCGCCCCAAGAAGGATATCAAGCTGACCCGGCTTACAATGATGAGAAGGTATTATTTCATGGTGAAAATACTTTGATAGCTACAATTGCACATCATAAAGAGTATCACGCATCTTTCTCATTTGATCCTAACTCTCTCTATATATATATATTTGGTTTAACACCATTGTGCTACTTGTATGCAGAACTCCGGCGAAGCAAGTATTAAAACCAAGAGCCATTGATTAAAGAAATGATGAGCTTCAGTGTATACTCGTAGAGGAAATTTCGATGTTGTGTTTAGTGATTTGAATCTTCGAAATTCTAAATTGCCTTTAACCTCAATAGGCAAATTCGAAATCTTTGGTTGAATACAGGAAAGGAGCTCAAATTAAGGAGAGCAAACATAGAGAACTACAGAAAATTAGTTGTCTAATTCAACAGTTTAATTAGTATTAGCACTTCAATTTTGAAGGCTTCAAATATGGTGGAACTCAAGTTCCTAAATCATTTGATATAGTTATGATATATATAGTTGTTAAACCTCCTCTTTTCTCATGGCTTCTGATCTATTCTCGATAATTAAATAAACTTTGTGTTTCGTGATTAATTTTGTTAATTTTTGAAAAACTGAAATCAATTGTGGAGAAAAAAAATAATAACTTTGGTATTCGTCTTTGTTGTTCTCTTCTCAAATGAAATCAAGATCGCCTTTAAATAGACACTTAACACTACTATGCCAAAAATTAAATTCAATTAAAAACCATAGAAGATCACTATCTCCTATATCACCCTTGCCTTTCAACTACAAAAGAAACTCTTGACCTTTATTTTTCCATTAACTTCTATACCCACTAAAATAACATTTAATGTTTATTCAACAAAACTCCCCATAAACTTAAATGCTTCTACCATTCGTCATGCCAATCATCCGCTTGCATTTGTCGAGAAGAACTTTCGATAGTGGTTTTGTGAAGATATCGCAACTTGATCCCGACTTGCCACATGCACCAATTCCACACTTCCTTCCTTCACATGATCTCGGATAAAGTGAAAGCGAACGTCGATGTGTTTGCTCTTTCATGGTTCATCGGGTTCTTTGCCAAATCAATTGTTGATTTGTTGTCAACTTGAATCACGGTTGCACCTAGTTGCTTTAGCTCAATCTTGCTCAACAGATTTCTAAGCCATATCGCATGACATGCGCACCAAGATGTTGCTACATATTCTGCTTCACACGTCGAGAGCGCCACAATCGGTTGCTTATTTGAAAGCCAAGTAAACGCAGTGTCTCCCATAAAGAACACATATCCTGATGTACTTTTCCGATCATTTATGTCTCCACACCAATAGCTTTCGGAGTACCCAACCAACTTATAATCTTCTGTTTTCGAGTAGAACAACCAGAGTGACACCTTTCCTTGAATATACCGTAGTATTCGCTTCAACGCCTTCCAATGTGGATAAACCGCTCATCCATGAAGCGACTTACAATGCCGACACTTAATGAAAGATCCGCCTTGTGCATGTGAGATAGCAGACTTCCTACCAAACTCGGTATCTATTCGCATCGACACGTTCTCCTCATCAAACTTGAGAGTTTTGCACCGTTCCATTGGTGTTGATCTTGGGTTGTAATTTTCCATCTTGTACTTCTTTAAAATCTCTTTTGCATATGTCTCATGTGATACAAAAATATCCGTCTCTACTTGTCTAACCTCTAAGCCAGGAAAAAACTTCATCAAGCCCAAATCAACCATCTCAAATTCTCATGTCATTGTGCCCTTAAACTCTTCTATCATCTTAT
This sequence comes from Salvia rosmarinus, assembly GCA_036937905.1. Lineage (NCBI taxonomy): Eukaryota > Viridiplantae > Streptophyta > Magnoliopsida > Lamiales > Lamiaceae > Salvia > Salvia rosmarinus. Next base: position 43,169,060 of record CM072819.1, read on the forward strand.
CATTGTTACCCATAAATATTAGGTCATCGACATAAAGAGCAACAAATAACACATTACCTCCATTCGTCTTTGCGTAAAGGGAATGCTCGTAGGGACATTGCTTGAACCCATTCTCCTGAAATATGTATCGACACGTGTATTCCATGCCCATGTGCTTGCTTCAATCGGTAAAGCGTCTTCTTCAATTTTAGCACCTTTTTCTCTTCTCCGACTTTCATGTACCCGGGTGGTTGTTCGATGTAGACATCTTCTTTGAGCATACCATTCAAAAATGTTGACTTAATATCCATCTGAAATATCGGCCATTTGATTGAACAGCTTGTGACATGAGTAATCTGATTGTATCCATTCTTGCAACATGAGCAAACACCTCGTCATAGTCGGTTCCTTCCCTTTGCTTGTATCACTGCAACAAGTCGCGCCTTGTCTTTTTCTATCTCGCCTTGAGCATTCATTTTTTTCTTGAACACCCACTTCACACCAATAGGCTGACTTACTTTCAATAATTCTACTAGCTCTCATGTGTTGTTGCGATCAATCACCTTAATCTCCTCGTTCATGGCAGTCTGCCACTTCTTGTCTCGCACCGCCTCCCTAAAACTGATATTTTCAGCATCTGCCAAAAGACATATAAGGTGTACCTCATTTGTCGAATCATACAAATATTGCAAACTTCGTATTTTGGGTTGTCGTGGTTCATCTTTATCATCAGTAGTTTTAGAGTTTGTTGATATGCTTGTTGGTGCAGTGACTGATGATTCTCCAACTTCGATGGTAACATCCGTTGATTTTTTTCAGTCCCACTCGCTTGCTCGTTTACTCGCACATCACGACTTACGATCACCTTCTTGCTTATCGGGTCTAGTAGCTTGTACCCTTTTGCCTTCTCATCATACCCAATAAAAATATACATTTTGCTTTTGTCTTCGAGCTTCGTTCTTCGTTGATCCGGTATGTGTGCATAAGCCACACTACCGAACACTTTGAGATGAGAAATTGTCGGATTTTATCCGCTCCACGCCTCTTGTGGTGTTCGATCATCTAACTTCACATGTGGACATCGATTTTGTACATAAATGGCACATTGTACGCCTTCCCGTAATTCCTTCGACATCTTCTTGCTCTTGAGCATTGATCGAACCATGTCGAGAATAGTCCGGTTCTTCCTCTCGGCCACACCGTTTTGTTGAGGAGAGTATGGTGCGGTTAGAAATCTCCTTATGCCTTGCTTCTCAAAATACTTCATGAAAGCCGTCGAAGTATACTCGCCACCTCTATCGGATTGTACGGCTTTGATGTGTCTTCCAGTTGCCTTCTCCATCATCACTTTGAACTTTTTGAAAACCTCGAATGCCTCGGATTTTTCTTTTAGAAAATAAACCCAAGTATTTCATGAGAAATCATCGATAAAGGAAATGAAGTACCTTTTACCGGTGAAAGATTATGGGGTGATTGGTCCATATATGTCGGTATGTATCAACTCGAGATTATGGTTAGCTCGATATACAGCCTTTGTTTGAAACGAGGTTCTCGTTTGCTTGCCAAGAATAAATTCTTCACAAAATTTGCCCTTATAGTCCATGTCCGGCAGCTCGTGCACCATGTTCTTCTTTGTTAACTCTTTTTGGACCACTATGATGTAGATGACTAAAGTGGAGATGCCACAATGACGCCTTGTCTTCTACGTTGACTTGCAAACATTTTTCTCGCATACTTCTCAAATTCAGTTTGTACATTCGATTTCTTGCCATCTCGACCCGAGTAACCAGACGCCCTTACTTGTCCTTCAAGTGTAGTACCCGATCTTTTAAAAGTATCGAGTAACCTTTCTCTGTGAGTTGTCCAATACTCACAATGTTGGTCTTGAGATCTGGTACGTAATAAACATCTTGGATTGACCCTATCAAGCCATCCTTTTGTAAATAACAAATTGTACCTCGACTTTGACCTCCACCTTTGATGCATCTCCAAACGATACATGACCATCTTCAATCTTTTGCATCTCTTTGAATAGCACTCTTGATCGTACATATGGTTACTTGGCCCCGAGTCGAGGTACCATAGAGTATCATTGTTGATGTTGACTTCATTTTGAGCCATCAAGAAAGCGCTTCATTCTGCTGCGTCTTCCAAGGCTAGGTTGGTTGTTTCTTCCACCTTTGATCGACTCGACAATCTTTTGCAAAATGCCTCAATTTACCACAATTATAACATTTGTCGGAGTTGCAATCCTTTGCGTAGTGACCATATTTGTAACACTTCTAGCACTTTCGATGTTGGAATAGATCGACCGACCTCCTCTTCCCGACCATGTCCTCTTCCATGCCAATTTGGTTGGTTTGACCGTCCATTCTCCTTATATTACCCTTCATGATCGCCTTGACCACATGACCATTTCCATGACTTCCATGGCCACGCCCTCTACCGCAAAAATTTTGAGAATAGAGTAATTTTTCCTCTTTGATTGACGTCTTGGTTTGAAGTGCTTGCTCGAGTGTATCCTCCTTCTTTTCTTCTTCGTTGTTCATGTGCCTCGAGAGAACCAAACAAGCTCGTCGATTGTGAGCATCGCAAGGTCCTTTGACTCTTCTATAGCGCACACAACATTCTCAAAATTGTTAGTTAATGATCTCAAAATCTTTTCCACAACTCGTGCATCAGTTAACGCTTCTCCATTATGATTGAGTTGGTTCACCACGGCTTGTACACATGTAATGTAATCGGATACACTTTCCGGCTCTTTCATCTTCATGCTCTCCAACTCGCCACGAAGAGTTTGAAGACGCACTTGCTTGATTCGGTCAGCTCATTTGAACACTTATTCTAAAATGTCCCACGCTTCTTTTGAAGTAGTTGCACTGACAATCTTCTCAAAGCCCGACTCGGAACAACATGTATAGTGCCGCCTTATCCTTCGATCGTGCCTCTTTCAACGCCTTGTTTTCAGCCGCCGTATATCCTGTGGTATCTGTTGGTTCTTCCAGACCATCTTCGACCACCTCCCACGCATCTTGAGATCCGAGAAGAGCTTTCATTTGAATACTCCAATTCTCATAGTTTGTCTTTATTAGTTGTGGTAGCGACATTTGACCCGTCACATTCGCCATTGGCTCTTATACCAATTTGAAAAACTGAAATCAATTGTGGAGAGAAAAATATTATAACTTTTGAATTACTCTTTGTTGTTCTCTTCTCAAATGAAATCAACATGGCCTTTAAATAGACACTTAACACTACTATGCCAAAAATTAATTCAATTAAAAATCATAAAAGACCACTATATATCTCTTATATCACCCATTAACCTTTCAACTACAAAAGAAACTCTTGACCTTTTATTTTTCCATTAACTTCTAAATTTAAGACCCACTAAAAATAACATTTAATGTTTATTCAACAATTTTGTACTAAGTGTACCATCTTTAGCATTTTATTTCAATTAATATTTTGCGATTTGTATTGAGGATGAGATTCTTTTATATTCTTGTTCCAAATCTGCTAACTCTTAATCAATTTATTTGGACTCATGGGGGCAATTCTTTTATGATAGCTTTTGGTGTTGTTAGAATGTTAATGTTAATTCAAAATCCTTTAATAAATTGGCATACTCTAATTTTTAGTTTCACTGATGATGATAATAATTAAATGGCTTGATATACACATAATATTCACTTAAATGAGGTCGGTAGTATTTAACTAAATTGATCCTTTTATTCAATTGAAGAAGGATTAATCTAAATTCTTAGGTGATAGAGTGATAGCGGGATTTACTTTTATATTTTTAAGTTTTGATTTACCGATAAATTTGACGTACATAACAAAATAAAATAAAATACGATGCTACATGTATTATCAACGTATAGGTTACAACAAAGTAAAAATATACATTAATATAAACAAGAAAATAGATGAGCTAGCTACATTATTAATACAGTAATAAGGGAATATAGATGATCTGAATATAAAATTATATACAGGGAAAGTTGGAAACTTGATTTTATTTTACGTCAAAAACGCCAATGAGTGATGACTCATAAAATGTAATTGAGATATATTAATATAACAATTTTGGAAATGTTACATATAATAGTTTGAGGTTTTTTTTTGTTGGAGAAAAGAATTTCGTTGGTTCAAGTACTTTTTGGTCGATCGATTATTGATTATATTTTTATAATCCCTTTCATTTATTTGCTTCTTAAAAAAAAAAAAAAGTTGCTGAATCTTGTTAAGCCGGGGGTGCTTGGTACATTATGAGTTGAATTTTAATAATAAATAAAAAAAATCGGTATTAATGTTTCAATTAATTTTTATATTAATTTATGTATGAGTGACTGAGTGTGTATGTGTATGCTCATAAATTTGTGTTTAAAAAATTAAGAACCTAGCTCTTCTCTACAAAAAATTAATTTAACAACCTCATTAATAATTTAATTAATTGCACTGTTAATTTGTTTATTTACTTAATTTTTAAATGTATTCATCTATATTAATGATGATTTGTATGCTGTGGTGTCATTGCTTTAACTCGTTTTTCTTTGATTTCTAGTTTTACCAATAGGTGATGTCATCATCATCATCATCATCATCATCATCATCATCATCATCATCATCATCATCATTATTATTATTATTATTATTTGTTGGGAAAATTTCTAATTGTTGGGAATAAATCTATCCCAAAACCTCTGATGATTGTCTTGTTGATGTAACTAATGCTACTGACTTGTTCTAGACTTAAGCGTTTGTGTTACTGGTTTTAGCGATAGAACTACCAAGGACTAAGGATCGAGTCCTGCTTGTTGCAGATATGGAAGTTTCACCCTCTTTAATTAGGGTGGCTCATTGTGAGCACTAGACAAATGTCCTCTGAACTTCTTAATTGTTGAGTCATCGTGATTACCCTACTTTCTTATGGGCATAGCGATTATGGGACTCGAGGGATAATTTTCTCTTTGGAACAAGAAAAACTGAACCATTAATTTCAACTATTCTATATTTTGGAGCCCTTTTGAATATAAACCTTCTTCATAATAGACTCATTACATTTTGTTAAATATGCTTTTGAAAAGATGTTAAATATTTGGTGGAAATTAATGGATTATAACGTTTATCCAAAAGACAGGCATAAAAATAATTCTTCTATATAGAACTCATGTTGATTAATGTTAGAATTTTAGATTTTAAATTTTTATTTATTTTTCGATTGAGTTCGGTTTGAAAATTTTGTTCAAGTTGACATTTTATGAGATGAAATATTTAATTAATTAAATTTTGACAATTGGATATCATAATTTATATCTATAATGATGTGAATAAAATGTAAGTAATTAAATAAATGATAATATGTTAAATGATTCACTTTGATTTCCTTTTCAGTTATCTATGTACATACTCTATACCTATACCTATACCTATATCTATAACAATATTTATAATTAATATATACATATTAGGTAACTATATAGTATATCATACAATTAAATAGTATTGCATGCAATTGTTATTCAGAAGTAATTAATCACAAAAATTAAGTTGAATGCAATTAGTTTTATGGTTTATACAATACATATAATATATATATATATATATGTGTGTGTGTGTGTAATATAGTTAATATTTGTATTATCATTAATTATTTTAACGACAGTAAATTGATTTCGTTGTAAATTTGACTTTGTATCTAAAACTAGGAGTCTAGCAGGAGCTCAAATTAGGCCATTAGTACACATGGAAAAATGTCACGTGGGTCTTAATTCCAACCAAAAAGTCACATTTAATGCAAGTGTGGTTGAAATTCAATCATATGAACTGCACCGTCAATTTAATTATGTCAAATAAATAGTTTTTAATTTAATTAGACCAAAATTAATGATTTTACCAAATATATTATTTTTTAATTTAATTTTTGTCAAATTAATAGTTTATTTCTACAACTATTTATTAGGAAAATATTTTAACTATATATATGACATTTTAAATTAGACTAATTAGTTGGAATTACTATATGGAGGAAGTAGTGCGAAACAAATGGTAAAATTGTTTTTAATCGAGTTTGGGACATGTATAAATTCAAAATAAACTTAGTAGACTTTATAGTTTCAAATTTGTACTTGAATTTGATTTCTATTTTTATATATATACTAATTATTAATATTTACTTTGTAATATCAATTTTAATAAGATATATATAATTATTGTAACTGTACACTCACACGATCTTTGCCGAGAGATATGAGCATTCGATGGAACCGGTGAACTACACTTGCTTCTAGATTGATGTGTGGGACGGAGGGCTCGTGGTACTGCTTTGCCCTTTCAGTTGGACGAGCCTAGCACGATATGAGAATAGCTAATTTGGTTCGGATAGACTTCATTCAAGAATGACGCCCTTGGAATCAATAAGAAAAGAAGTGCCAACGTATATTTACACATCATCAATAAAAAATTAAAATAAGAGGATCGAGACACCAATTGAAATCTTAAATAAAATGAAACTTTGTATCATCTCTACCAAAAATCCACTTTTAATTGATAGAGTGACTGAGATTGATATCATTCGAATTGAACCATCAATTTAATTTGATCAAATAAATAGTTTCTTCATCTTATTTAGCCAAATTAATAGTTATTTTCTACAACTATTTAATAAAAAAAAAAATTTAATCTGGGTTCGAATGTAACAAATGTTCTTATGTGGAGTTTGCCCAATTTTAAATCTTTTGTTATTTATAATATTTATTATTAATTTTTGTAATTCGAATAATTAACGGGTATTACTTATGGGACTGGACGAGAACAAATAGTAAAATCACTTTTTAATGAATTTGGGGCATGTATGAGTATATAAATTTCAAAGGGATCTGAACATTGTTTGACATGCCTATATGAAATATTCTTCATTTTTTAATCTTTTGTTATTTATATTTTGTTATTATTAATATTCAGGTCTATATTGAGACAGATAACCAATTATATAACAATTTACATTTATAAATATAAATGTTTTTGTATATTTAGCGAGTATTATTATATGGATTGGGATGAAATAACTATTAAATTGAGTTTGTGAGATATATGTGTATATAAAATCTAAACGAGTTCGACCATTAACCTACATACTTATGCAAAATTTTCTCTAATTTTTAATCTTTTGTTATTTATACTATTTACTATTAATGTTTATATTGTAACGTTCTATTTTTATTGGAATACATAATCAATTATTATAATAATTTATATTTATCAATTAAAATGGATTTGGACATTAGTCGAGTTTGGGACGAGTACGCATATATACATACATTCTAAACCGGCTCGGGTGGCTAAACTCTAGCCTCAAATTTCAATTCATCTTCATGCTCCGCCCAATCAACAATTCCAAATGGTTGAACTCTAGCCTCATTGTTTTACTTCATCGTCGTGTCTCGTCGCGGTCAATAAACGAGGATGGCTGAACTCTAGCTAAGTATTAAGTTTTTTTTTTTTTACAATTCTCCTTATAAATTACAACGTAGAAGAATTGCTCATTGAAACTCAATGAAATACAACTTATATATTAGATTCAAAAGCATCAATTTGATATAAAGACAATTTGCTTTAGGGACGGAGTTAGGATTTTAAGAACAGATGAATCTTTTTTTTTGGAAATAATATACGAACCATTTGTTATTAATGTTTACTCTAAAATATTTGAGTTTTATTGAAACCGATAATCAATTATGGTAACAATTTTTATTTGATTATTTAAATATTTTATAAATTTAAACGAGTTTGAATAATTAGCGAGAATTACTCCACAGGTTTGGGATAAGAATGGGTAGGAAAATAACTTTTTAATGAGATTTTTGGACATGTACAAGTACATAGATCCTAGAGGTTATGATGCCTAAATGATTTTTTTTTTTTCTATTTTAATCTTTTGATATTTTTACTATTTATTATTAATGTTTACTTTGTAATATTCGATTTTTTATTTACAAGTATCACACATTGTATAGATTTAAGGGGTTCAGATAATTAACATGTATTATTGTATGAATTGTTGATGAGAATGAGTAATAAATCATTTTTTAATCGAGATTAGGATGAGTACGAGTGTACATATTCTAGAAGGATTCTGATAGTTGAACTCTAACCTTATTGGTTCGATTCATACTCAGATGGTTGAACCCTAGCCAAATATTAAGTTACTTTTTGAATTTCTACCTATAAATTATAACATAAACTGATTCTTAGTCGAATACAATTTATATATCAAATCCATATGCATAAAGATCGTTTGTTTTTCTAAGACCATTAAAAAGATACATGGCTAGGCGCTCTTGAACATAAGACTATAATTACCACAAATCTATGTCCAATCGTGGATCAATTGTACATTGCAATCTCATGAGTTACTAGCAAAATATGACTCAATTTAATTTACAATGAGAATAGTCAGATGCACGATATAACAACCAACGTGGTCTACGGTGAAATATTCGACTTATTGTGAGGCAATCACAATGCTAATTTTTTCATATTTAGAGAAGTATTTTATTTAAATTACTCAACTTTTTATATTTAGATAAATATTTTTTAATATTAACTTATATATGTTTATTTTATTTTTGTTTTTGTTTCGCGGAGATAAAGAAAGTGAAAATTAAAAAATTGAACAAACGCCCTCCTAAATATTTTTCTATCATAATTTTGTTGATTTATAATATAACATAATGTGATTCTCCGTCGAAATTCGACGGATCACAAACTAGTTTTGTTAAATATGCTTGTGAAAAGATGTTAAATATTTGGTGGAAATTAATGGATTATAACGTTTATCCAAAAGAGAGGCATAAAAATCGGAAAAACCTCAAATCTATACTTCTTCAAAATGTACTTTTTTGTGTGTGTGTGCGTGGAAAAGTCACATTCCGAAAACCTATTCAGAAATACCCAGCAAATTAGATATTATACCTTTATGCCTACAAAATTATGTTCTTATATAATTTTCGTGGATCTTTGATCATTTTTTTCAAAGAAATTTAAAGGCCACGTCACGATGGACTCGAATCCGGACCTTTGACCTCGAGACATTAACCTCTACCATTAGACCATGCACGCATACTATATGATTATCTTTTGAGCTGCATGTTGAATATCCATAACTAACTGCCTTATTCACATGTGAAACAAATATTACTCTATCTAGACTACCTTTTCTGATATTCTTAATTAATTACGACATATCTACTAATTAATACGAGTATATATTATGCAAACCCTATTTTGTATGCAGAATTCTGGTGAAGCAAGTTGATAGACAAAGAGCCTTTGGAGTTCAGACACATCGAATCTCGCCGGCGATCTCTCTGAAACAAAAAGCCCAAGCTTGTTGATCACTAAGAAAATGAGAAAGTTATTCAATACTAATTAATAAGAACCTTTTTTAAATCGGTTGTAAATTGTAACTACATTGTTATTACTATCTCTGAAGTTTATTATGGTTTTGTTATTTTGGTTTTCGCATTTTATTTTGTGAAAATTTAATGTGACTTTTCTCATTTTTTTTTTTGTAATTAATCTGAAATTTTAAAGGCTTTAATGTGACTTTTCTAGGCAACACACACACTTTTTCTCATGAGCTTAGATGGCTGCGACCTGTGAGCTTAATTTCTTTATAAATGGAGCATGTTGAGACATATACCAACGTCACTCATTTTTACATTTTCAGTAATTGTTGTTTGACGGAGATTATTTTGCTTAGTTAAAATAACAGTAATGTGCGTAATATTTATGTATACATATTTGATGAAATGAAATTTGTTAAAAGTTGTACGATATTATGGGAAACTGCCAGATCAATAACAAATTGGGATGGTCTCCTGTGCGTGCGCGCACAGTGAGACCATCCCTAATTAATTAATTAAATAATCATAAATCCTAATTAATTAGTTAAATAAAATAATTCTAATTTAAATTAAATAATTAAATTAGTTCCAATTAAAGTTAGTTAGTTTAATAAACTTTAATTGTAAATTAATAAATAATAATTTTGAATTAATATATCTTAATTTTGAATTAATAACTCTAATTGTGAATTAGTAAATCCTAATTTTGAATAATAAACCCTAATTTTGAATTAATAAACCCTAATTGTGAATTAATAAATCCTAATTTTGAATTAATAAACCCTATTTGGAATTAAAAAACCCTTATTTTGAATTAATAAACCCTAATTGAAAATAATAAACTCTAATTTTGAATAATAAACTCTAATTTTGAATAATAAACCCTAATTGTGAATTAATAAACCTTAATTTTGAATTAATAAACCCTAATTGTGAAGTAATAAATCATAATTATGAATTAATAAACCTTAATTGTGAATTAATAAATTCTAATTTTGAATTAAAAATTATAATTACAGCTTAATAAATTTAATTATAAATTAACCAAATCTAATTATCCTTATTTTAACAAAAACAAGGTGAAATTTCACGATGAGGTCCGCTCACCCAAGTTTTTGTCTAACAAATTAATGGAGCCTAGGAAAGATATAGGTATTATAGTTTATACATGCACGATAATAAAGGAACATTAATATAAACAATCAACATATTGTTGTGCGCAGAAACTCAATCAAATAGATCAATACCATCAAACATCGACAAATTCTTGGTATTGTCGATTCTAGATTAGAGATGATAGTAGATCTTGGATCCGCTAAATCCATAGGTTAAATTCTATTTTTAGGATTCAATCTTGAAAATGTAGAATTGATGATGGATTGATTGAATCTAAACCATTCTCTTAAATTTGGGATTTGGATCGTATTCTAATTTTTCAGATCTGGATAAGGCCGTGAACCCTTTTTATTTTATTATATATATTTATTTTTATTTTTATTTATAATTATTGTTTAATTAAGTAATCTATCCTAATCCTAATCCCAAACCCCTATTTCCTTCTTACGAAAAATTATGTATGTGAAATCCAAGGACCCCAAACCTCTATTTCCTTACTCCTTACGTCTGTGTCGTGTTGGTACTTAAGTGATTGAAATGTTTTCACATGAGATATTATATTTTGAATGATTGTAATGCTTTTTATGATGTAATGACTACTTTAGATGATTACTTATGGTATTATATGTCTTTTAGTCGATTTTAAAATTAAATTTAATAGAAAAATATGTAAAATCAAATCTTGATCTGTGGAGCCGTTAATCTTATGAATCTAGATATGGGTCTTATTTTTCTAGACCCAATGGATCTAAACAAAAAGAAAATTCAAATTTCGATCTAGACCTAACCAAATTCTATCCAAATATAGCCTATAGCCATCCCTGCTCTAGATGGCTGTTTATGAGCTTTCTTGAACCCCATAAGTGCTAGAGAGTTGACTCTCGACAACGAAATGTCTAATTTGATGAGCAATAAGGATTTGTTTTCTCAATTCGATCTTGCAATCACATTAATAATCTCTCAAGGGGGCGTCTGGTTTGATGGATGAGATTGATAGGATAAAGTATGATTGAACTATTCGGATTGTTTAGTGATAGGATACGCCCAACCACTGTGCCCAAGCTGCCGGGTCCAATATAAATTAATCGCCCAGATATTAAGCTCGGCCACGCGAGTTCGCCCAAGAAGACTCTTAAGTCGCTTGCAACCCAAATCACAAGTGGAGACGCAGAAGAACCTGGACACATCTAAAAGAATCCTATTTAGAGAAGATCTCGGATTAAGATCCTATTTAGAAGATCTCGGATTTGAGATCTAGGTCAATATAATTGTGTATAAATAGAGGCTAGATTAGACGGAAAGATCATCTACACTCTTTATAATCGCTTCTACACACTCAAATACACATACTCTCTCTGCTCGTGGACGTAGATCTATTTTAAAGATCGAACCACGTTAATTCTCGTGTTCTTTATTGCATTTATTACCTTACGAAAACCGATTGATCACCGCCATCCGTGGGAAACGAAATTACGTGTTTTCGATCAACTTTGTTTGCTGTGGAATCAATCACAACGATGAATACCGTAAGTCATACATCCAGTCGCCGCCGCAACAACAAAGAACAACGGCGGCAGGGCGCCGAGCTCGGCTTAGGAAGAACCCGATCGAGAACCGACCGAAGGGCATGTCGAGCCTCGACGACCAAGGCCATCCCATCCGCATGAAGAAGCGGTATAGCAATGAGGAGGCCACAACAAAGAATCGAGAGGAACCTCCAGCCTCGATGAACCTCGACGAGGCCGTTAAAGGATTCCTTGAGAAAAATAAGGAAAGCTTCATGCAATACCTCAACCGAGAACAAGGTCGGCCACATCACGAGGATAGAACGCCAAGCATCGCCGAGCACGAGGCGACCAAATGAGGTGGATCCCCGCCTCCAGATGATGGCGCCATACCTGCGCGGGTTGGGGCCCAAACCAACCGTGCGAGGAACGAACAGCGGGGCAGACGTCGTGGTCACCGCGAGGTCGGTCCCGTCATCAAAATGAGTTCGATCGACGAACTCGCCTCACTCTCCGCTCGACGGTACGGGAAGATAGTCACCCGCTTTCAAACGAAATACTCAACACTCCTCTCCCGCATAAGTACAGTGTGCGGGCATCACCCCCTATGACGGACTGAGGGATCCGCAAAACTTCCTCTCACAATTCCAGTATAACATGATCAACCAACGCCTCAACACCGTCCACATGTGTAAACTCTTCCCGAGTTACCGATCGACAACGCCCGCGGTGGTTCGACAGACACCTCCCGGAGTATTGATCGCATCATGACGATGAAGGCCTTCCATCGAAGGTTCTTCCATAAGGCCGAGTCCAAAATGACATTAGCACATCTCCTCACCTTGAGGCAAGACCGGAACGAGTCCATTAGCGACTTTATGACCAGGTTCAATAAGGAGAGTCTGAAAGTCAAAGACATGAACGATCTCCTCATCATCTCGGCCTTCCAAAACGCATCTTGTCGGGGCCCTATACAAAGAGATCGTCAATACGAACCCCAGATCATGCGACGGAGCTGTGGCGATAGTCGACCGGTTCGCCAAAGCGGACGAGGCCGATAGGAAAAGCGCGCGAAAATATGGAGCCCTCGACAAAGGGAGGAAAGACGATGGTCGAGGAGATCAAACCAGGCCGCAAGTGCTTGGAAAGAATACGTCGTTCGATAGAATCTAGGCTCGGGCCACGTAACAACTCGGAGCGACCCCAATATGCTCCCTTGACGAAACCAAAATGGAGATCTACGAGCTCTACATGAATTTGTTCGAGAAGCCTCGACCAATGACAGGGGCGTCAAAATGCCGATCCAAGGATAAATACTGCTCCTTCCATGAGGATTATGGGCACGACACTGAAGAATGCAGAGACCTCATGGTAGACATCGACAATTTGGTACAGGACGGAGTCCTAAAGAAGTACCAAGGGCATGGCCGCCGAGCTGGTCAGTACGAAGCCCCCCACCGAGGTCAGAAAAAGAGGAAGCAAGAGAAGAGGGGAAACTGTGCCCCTCACAAGAAGACAAGGCGTGGCACGGATGAAGAAGGAGATGACGAGCCCCAATACGACGGGATCATCTCCACCATCACGGGGCTCCCTCGCGGAGTTACAAAGTCCTCTCTTAAGGCTGAGGCCCGAAGTCCCCATACCAGCGAACCTGTAAACAAGAGGTTCAAAAGGGACGAGGCAATCACCTTCTCCGAGGATGATCCCGCATCGCCGTGAGTGCCCCACCGTGACGCAATGGTCATCCGTGCAAAGGTCGCTAATAAATTGGTAAACGCGTGTATATCGACATGCGCCGGTAAGCATCCTCTTCAAGGAATGCTTCACAAGCTAGGAGTTGAGGAGGCACGCCGCACCAACCCACTACCACACCAAGCTTTGTGCGGAGAGACGCGCCCGAAGGAATAATCGAACTACCCGTCACGATGGGGAGAGATCAAGCGAGCTCCACCAAGGTGGTGCGATTCTTCGTGGTAAAAGCTTACTCGCGATAACATCATATTGGGCGAGATCAAGCAACGCAGAAGGGCGGTATGCTCAACGTACCACCTGACATTAAAGATCCCCACAAAGGGGAAGAGGGGTAGCCGTGATCCGGGGAGATCAGAAACAGGCCAAAGAATGCATGTAGGTCGCCCTAAGATGCGCGGGGACTTCGGCCCAACACCCACAAGCATAGCAGTTAAAGAAACCCGAGGAGTTGGAGCTGGGAAAGACGTCGCCTGTCCTCGATAGCCCGGTAGAGGAGGTCGCACTGTATGAAGACGAGCCACTCAAGGTCGTCAAAATAGGTTCCACCGAGGAACCTCAATTAAAAGAACAGACCATCCAACTCCTAAGGGAGTTCAGAGACGTGTTTGCTTGGTCACCCCTCGACATAACCGGGGTCTCACTAAATATTATCACTCACCGTCTCAACATCGACCCAGGTGTAAAACCAGTTCGGCAAAAGCAACGGATCTTTGCAGCTGAACGAAATCAGGTCATCCATGACGAGGTGAATCAATTATTAAAAGATCGCATATTGTTCGAAGTCAAGTATCCGACCTGGATAGCCAATCCGGTGATGGTCAAGAAAGGAGGAGGGGGATGGAGAATGTGTATCGACTACATCGATCTCAATAAACATTGCCCAAAGGACTGTTACCATCTTCCCAATATCGACAAGAAGGTCGACGCTTTGGTAGGATACGTGTTGGATTTGTATAACGAAAGCGCTGGTTGAGCTTGATACAATGTCGATTTCAGATCTTGAAGCGCTTGGTTGAGCTTGTATACAATGTTTCTCGTAACCACTATTACAATCTCCTATCTCAATTGAATACTTGATTGCATATAATCGTGTCCCCTTATCTCATATATAAGTTAGATCATACAATGTGTAGAAGATCACGTAAGTCCGTATGATTGGTCAAGCTTAATGAGATAGAAAAGTTTCACAAACCGAGACAACTTGAGGACGAGTTGTCGGTATAAAGTCATGTATAGATAAGAAGTGACTTGACTTGGTTGCTTGTCTATGCCGATGCGCCTCGACGTATTGAAGGATCACATTGAGATGTGTTCTTCTATCCGACCGTCGTGAAGAACCAAGATCTCGTGACTTACGATGATCTAAACCTCGATAAGGTATTAGGTGAGTATGAGTTCTTGACCATCACTTTGACTTGTTATGGGTGAGGGTTATATGTTCTAACCCAAGATTCTCCGCATCTTGGGTGGTGGCGATTTGTATGTCACGCTAGTTATCTCAGACGAGTCACCGTATCCGCTTAGGATGATGACGCCCCTTAAGGAGCTCAAAGGTTTATTGTACTAAACCCCGCAGTTGAGTTAGCTCAAGTACAATAATAAGGTCGAGTGGTACTACTTATGAATTAAAGATATTAATTATTTTAAGCGATGATTGCTATAAATAATTAATGGACGCTCGATATCTTAAATACGGGATCAGTAATGTCTAAGTGCAAGCCCGACTCAACTTCGTAATAAAGGGTAAGTCAAGATTTATTCTCTAGTGGCATGAATAAATGTTTATAAATTAATTTATGTTCGGGTCAACATAAGATAATTAATTTATTTGAGGCCCATCTTTATTCCTTGCATTTGATCCTGGGTCGGCCCATCCAGTTCAAGCTCTGATGAAATCGGCGCCCTATCCCTCTAAGGCAAGGATTTGATTCTCTTTATCCTATATGGATATTATTATATTTATGGGATATGCATGGATCCTTTCCTTATGGGATTATGGTAATGCATTATAAATATAAGGTAAGAGATAGAATCAAGGTTAATCCACAAAATTAGAGAGCATAATTTTCGCCCATCTTCATAGTGAGATTCTCGAAAATTAGCTAGGGTTTGAGTGATTTCTTGAAGCATTCTCCATAGATCGCCCTCACTCGACGCTGGAGATTGGGCAACCGGATACAATCCGTAAGGTCAAAGCACGAGTCCGATCCGCTCGATCCATTCATCTCGCTCCATCGACCTCATCGATCCAAAGGTAAACACGAGAAAACCCCACGTGTTGCAATTAATTAAATAGACGCATGCTAGGATTATAATCAATGTATGGTGAATTAAATATCCAAGATAGATCCTCGGGCGAGGCTAGACATATGTCATCCCTACACTGGTATCGAGCCCGGGATCGAATCTCGCTCGCTGGATTAATTCACGCTTGATTATTACGCGTGCTTAATTAATTGTGGATCCGCTGCTCATCGCGGCTCGCTTTTGTTTTTGTTGGTTTTGTTTTCACCACGAGAAAATCCGTGGTTAGATTAGTTTTTTCTTGTAAATCTTATCCGTAAAGAAGAACGAAGACGAAAAGCACGAAAAACGAGACGACGAAGAATCGCCAGAGAAACCGGACGCACGGCCGCCTTGGCCGCGCGCCCTCGCGGCATCGGGCGACGGATCGCGCGGACGACAGGCGCGGGCTGGCGCACATAGCTCGGGCAGCCGGTGGCGCGCGCGGCCCTGCTGACGCCCGCACCGCCGGTGCTGAGCATGCGCTTCGGCGATCTCGATAGAAACGGCCGGAAACCTCAACGAGGTCTCGGCGAGGCGGGCGACGCCACGCGTAGCGGCGCGGCGCCGCAACAAGGCAAGCGGCGCGCTGCGAAGTGAAACCTCGTGAGCGCGCTCTCGGCGGCGCGGTGACGCGAGGCGCGAATCTCGCGAGGCCTCGGCGGTGCTCGGCAGCCTCAGCGACGCCGCTGAATCCTCAACGTGCGCAGTACGGGCGGTGGCGCTGGCGGCGCGGTGCGTGTTTTTCACGCGGATGCCCCGACGGCAGCTCGGCGACAAGGCTCGATGACGCTCGCCGTGGCGCTGGTGAGCTGGGCGGTCGCGATCGTCCACGCGATCGCGAGGTAGCCCGCAAGGCGAGCACGCCAAGCGCGCGAGAAGCGGCGACGGCGATGTTTGGCGTAAGGCGCACGGGCCGTGCCCCAGCGCTGCCCAAATTTTTCATCTTGGGCCGACCGACCCAAACCCGCCCAAACCTCGCCCGGACCCGCTTTTCCACCCGATTCTGCATTTTAGGCCCGATCCGCCCAAATCCGCTTTGATTTAATCCGTCCGTGCCCGCACGCGAGGTCTGTTTCAAGTTTAATTGCACTTTGTAAATCTATGTAATAGATTAGGCTTGAAAGTGCGTGTTTCACGATCGGGTCGCGATGAACGCTTTTATTTTATTTTTATCGCTCATATGCATGTCGTGGATGTTTAAATTATGCAAGAGTATACTTATGTATGTTTATATTACGTTGACAAACCTTTAAGTGTTTTACGAATCGATGCGCATAGTAAGCATGCTAGGTTTATCGCGCTTATCAAGCATATTTTAGAATTACTCATGAGCATGTTTTACATGTTGAGTTCTATGTACAAGCATGCTAGATTACGTGATCTCGCATGGACAAACCTTTGAATAAAAAGACTAGCAAGCAACCCGACAAATTAATTTTTCAAATTAAATGTCAAGACCTCCACCTTTTGATCTCTAAACAAAGTGATACGATCGCGAGTAAACGCCCACACGCTGCGGCTTGCTTGCACTGCTTATCATAAGTTTGTTAGATGAGATTTCTAAATAAAACATTTTAAATCTATTGAGAAGTTGGGAGTTTCATGTAAACGCCCACACGCGTGGCTCGTATGTGCGATTTTCATAAGTTTTCTAGAGATAGATATAAATGAGATAACAAAAGAATTTGAATTGGAAGCGGTATGGTCCGAGTGAGTATGCCAATTCTAAGAATTCATTTTCTCGTTAAAATGTGGTCATTGCTTAGACATCACCGAGTACAACTTCCGCCAAGTCCTTCTTGCGATAGTGATGTGGTCTAGTAAGGTCCAATCACAATTTCATTTGTCATAAGGATAAGTCGACATGGATTGAAATTAAACGACTAAAAGGTATATTTTAGTCCGGTCGAGGGTTCATGTGTAAACGCCCACACGCTGGCTTGCATGTGGGATTCCTCGGGCGATTGGAGGTTTCAATTAATATTGTTTTATCAAAAGGTTACAATATTGTTGTTACGAATTATGTGCGATCGTATGCTTATGTGTTTACATTATCTTTTCGATATGTCTCTTACACCGATTATCAATATGCTCGCACAAAATCCTTTATCCGTCCGAATTTTATCGAGTGGAAACGAAACATTGAGAATGTTCTTACCGCCGAAGATAATTTATTTGTACTCACTACACCCGTGCACAAGCCTCTAGACGATTTATCTATCATGAGGAGCGCAGGAGCACGAGAATGGGACAAATCAAATGAATGGCAAAGTGCCTTCTTTGGTCACCATGTGCGAGTCCCCAGCTCCAAAGATCAAGAATGGAAGATGCAATCGATACGGCTACATCTTATGAAATCGTATGAGGAGTCTGAGAATCGCTTGTCATAATTTGACAAAATCCATAATGTCAAGTTCAATGAAGGAAAGTGATTCGATGCATGACCATGTAGAGCAAATGATTAATCTCTTCGAGAGCTCGAGTTGGTTGGAGGATATATTGACGACGTAGTCGAATCGATATGATCCTCAACACTTTGCCCAAGTTTTTGATGACTTCCGTTATAGAACAGCCCTTTATGATAAGAGTTATACTCTAGATTCATTGCAAGAGGATCTAGTAACCAAGAACGAAATGGGTAAAGGTGCAGCTTTAGCACGCACCTCAAAGAAAACCACCGCTTTATCGAAAGATGAAAAGGAAAGTGGAATTCTAGAGATGCTAAGGCTAAAGAAAGAGTGGGAGTAATATAAAGGCCTCTACCAATGGTTTGAAAGCCAAAGGAGAAGGGCAAGTGCTTCAAATGCGGTGAGACCGGGCATTGAAGGCTATGTGCCCCAAGCTCGAGCTCAAGGCACGCCATTTGCTTTAGTAACGGAAACATGTTTAGCGACTTGTTCTACCCATTCTCGGGTAGTAGACACGGTGCGATTGATCATGTTTGTTACACTGCGTGGTTTCTGCGGACAAGGAGCCGAGTAATGGCGAGATAACGATCTCCATGGGCAACGTGGCGAAAGTCGAGGCCGCTGCGCTTGGAGATTTACTTTATGTTTGAGAAAGCAGCTTTAGTTTTAAAAGACGTTTTATATGTGCCGGATTTTCATGAATCTTGTTTCTGTTTCAAATTATTTACTCATGGATATTCGTTATTTTTGATAGTGGTGTTTCTATCATAAGAAATGACGGTTATCTGTGTTGGCACGTTATATAATTCGCTTTATACTATTTCTCGCCAAACATAATACCTATAACTATGTTGATCTTCATCAAACCCTAAAAAGAGAAAGTTTTCTTCAAGAAGATGACACCACTTTTCTCGGTATCTTAGATTAGGTCACATCAATCTAAATAGGATCCAAAGACCGGCTAAGAATGGAGCGTTGGGTAACCTAACGCTACTCCATTCCCACCTGCGAATCTCAGATAGAAGTAAGATGTCGACTGCATCTTCAAAGCGAAGGGTTATAGAGCCAAAGAAATGTTGGAGTTAGTCCATTCGACTGTGGACCAATGTCCACACAAGCTCGTGGAGGGTACGAGTATTTTGTCACTTTCATTGACGACACTCGAGTACGGATACGTATACCGCTTTCACCGCAAGTCCGAATGTTTTGAGAAATTCAAAGAGTTCAAGGCGAAGTGGAGACGAAGCTTGGTAAGAGTATCAAGTCGCTGCTCGATCGCGGTGGCGAATGCCTCAAAGAACGAGTTCATGGACTATCTAGTGAAGTGTGGGATTACTCTCAAACAAGATTTCACCGTGCACACCACGGCAAATGGTGTGTCGAGCGAAGAATAGGACTCTTTGGAAATGGTTAGATCGATGATGAGTTATGCAACATTGCCTATTTCGCTTACGGGGTATGCCTTAGAAAGCGGGGCATACTTGCTAAATCTAGCACCGCCCAAGTCGGGCCAAGACCCTTTTCGAAGTTGTGGTTTGGGCACAAGCCCAATTTAAGCCACATAAGGATATGGGGCGCCCAAAGACTTGTCCGAACAAGAAGGCCGACAAGTTGGAGGCTAGATCCGATGCAAGGTCGTTTATCGCTATCCTAGAGGAACGAAGGTGGTTTATTCTATAGTCCTAAGGATCGAGAAGGTCATTATTAGCTCTAATGCCCGATTCTTAGAAGAGGACTACATGAAAATCATAAATCCAAAGTTGAAATCATTCTTCAAGAAATAGAAGATGATTGTATTCCACCACCGAATTAGACCAAAGGTGCGAGATGTCGAGTCTAGTGGGAGGATCGACACCGATACTTCAAGAAATTGAAGTGGGTCGAGTTCCACTAGAGATACCGACCGCATAAGTGGTACCTACCAAAGAAGTTGTGCAAGATAGAGAACCACAAGTTAATGCACCCACCGTTGTCATTGTGTCATAGCACCGTCAGAATGGGAGGGTTGTTCGTCAACCCGAGCGATTTATGCTCGTGGAGAATCTTCTGATTTAGTCCCAGAAAGCGAACACGCAATAATCGACCCATGGACGCATGCGAGAGTATGTTATAAGACAATGA
The DNA here is from genome assembly GCA_036937905.1 of Salvia rosmarinus. Taxonomy (NCBI): domain Eukaryota; kingdom Viridiplantae; phylum Streptophyta; class Magnoliopsida; order Lamiales; family Lamiaceae; genus Salvia; species Salvia rosmarinus. The sequence goes on from CM072819.1 coordinate 43,189,637, forward strand.
TGCAAGATCATGGAACTTACGTTGGACGAGGTGGTAAAGTCCCATGGATTTACCCAAATGCTCAGCTAAAGTCAGGTGTATCATTTAGATGTCAACGGTGATGTGGTATTTCTTGCACTTTACGTAGATGACATTCTTCTATTCGGCAACAATGTGAAGTTGTTATCGACGAAGAGTTGGTTATCCGATCGCTTAAATGAAAGACTAGGAGATCTGCAGACATCTGGGATCAAGGTTTACCGAGATCGCAAGAGAAAATGTTGAGCTTATCTCGCATCTGCATCGACATCTGATTACTGCTTTAGTACGCACCGCCTAGAAAGGATTGCTACCTTCGCATACATGCGTTCCTTTATCTAAGGAGCAATCACTTTTGACGCAGCGGAGATAGAGGAAATGAGACAAGTTCCCAAGTTTCCGCCTTAGGAAGTCTCATGATGCAATGCTATGCACGAGGCCCGATATCTCGCAGTCGAAGAGACATAGTAGCGACATCGCCTAACCTCGACAAGCACATTGGATCGCAAGAAGGCATATACCAAGTACCTAAAAGGACTCGAGATTATAGGCTGGTTTACCATGCAGATAGTCTAATGCCTGGGTTATATGCACTCGGATTTCCAAGTCGACCGTGATGAGAAAAAGTCTACCTCGGACTATGTGTTTACCTTGGGAGGTGGAACCGTATCCCGAGGAGTGCAAAGCAATGATGCATTGCGACTCTACCATGGAAGTTTAACATGTAGCCGCTCGGAGGTCGCTAAAGAGGTCAGATGGTTCAAGAACTACCTGGATCTAGATGTGGTACCGGTTTGCCCAAGAGTATCATGGTTTCTCGTGATAACTCGGTGCAATGGCAAACTCGAAGAACCACGAATCCACAAGGAAATTAAACACATAGAGAAATGTACCATGTCATACGAGAAATCGTTAGACGAGGACGGCTGATTGCAAAGATTGATACGACGGATAACCCAGCGGATCCATTCACTAATGCCCGCCGCAATAAGTCTACGCCGTGACGTTAGATGACTCAATTATGCTTAGAAGGCACCCACTTAGAAAGGAAACTTTTGTATAAGTGGGAGAAGCAAAGTGATGGTTTTGTTTGTAATAGCTAGTAGAGACACATTGTATACTAAAAGTTTGCTTTAGTATAAGTGGGAGATTGTCGGATTTGTATAATCGAAAGCGCTTGGTTGAGCTTGTATACAATGTTTCCTCGTAACCACTATTACAATCTCCTATCCTCAATTGAATACTTGATTGCATATAATCGTGTCCCTTATCTCATATATGTTAGATCATACAAGGTGTGAAGATCACGTAAGTCCATATGATTGGTCAAGCTTAATGAGATAGAAAAAGTTTCACAGCTGAGACAACTTGAGGACGAGTTGTCGGTATAGGCTGCGGTATAGATAAGAAGTGACTTGACTTGGTTGCTTGTCTATGCTGGTACGTCTCTGACGTATTGAAGGATCACATTGAGATGTGTTCTTCTATCTGACCGTCGTGAAGAACCAAGATCTCGGTGACTTACGATGATCTAAACCTCGATAAGGTATTAGGTGAATATGAGTTGCTTGACCATCACTTTGACTTGTTATGGGTGAGGGTTATATGTTCTAACCCAAGATTCTCCGTGATCTCGGGTGGTGGCGTGCTTGATGTCACGCTAGTTATCTCATCGAGTCACCGTATCCGCTAGGATGATGACGCCCCTTAAGGAGCTCAAAGGTTTATTGTACTAAACCCCGCAGTTGAGTTAGCTCAAGTACAATAATAAGGTCGAGTGGTACTTCTATGGAATTAAAGATATTAATTATTTTAAGCAATGATTGCTATAAATAATTAATGGACGCTCGATATCTTAAATACTGGGATCGTGAATGTCTAAGTGCAAGCCCGACTCAACTTCGGTAATAAAGGGGTAAGTCAAGATTTATTCTCTAGTGGCATGAATAAATGTTTATAAATTAATTTATGTTCGGTCGAACATAAGATAATTAATTTATTTGAGGCCCATCTTTATTCCTTGATTTGATCCTGGTCGGCCCATCCAGTCAGCCCAAGCCTCGATGAAATCGGCCCCTATCCCTCTAAGGCAAGGATTTGATTCTCTTTATCCTATATGGATATTATTATATTTATGGATATGCATGGATCCTTTCCTTACGGGATTATGGTAATGCATTATAAATATAAGGTAAGAGATAGAATCCGTGTTAATCCATAAAAATTAGAGAGCATAATTTTCGCCCATCTTCATAGTGAGATTCTCGAAAATTAGCTAGGGTTTGAGAGTGATTGTAGCATTCTCCATAGATCGCCCTCACTCGACGCTGGAGATTGGGCAACCGGATACGACCCGTAAGGTCAAAGCACGAGTCCGATCCGCTCGATCCATTCATCTCGCTCCATCGACCTCATCGATCCAAAGGTAAACACGAAAACCCCTACGTGTTGCAATTAATTAAATAGACGATGCTAGGTTTATAATCAATGTATGGTGAATTAAATATCCAAGATAGATCCTCGGGCGAGGGCTAGACATATGTCATCCCTACATACAATGTTTCCTCGTTACCACTATTACAATCTCCTATCCGAATTGATTACTTGATTGCATATATTCGTGTCCCCTTATCTCATATATAAGTTAGATCATACAATGTGTAGAAGATCACGTAAGTCCGTATGATTGGTCAAGCTTAATGAGATATAAAAGAATCACAAAATGAGACAACTTGAGGACGAGTTGTCAGATAGTCGTGATATAGATAAGAAGTGACTGACTTGGTTGCTTGTCTATGCCGGTATGTCTCGACGTATTGATGGATCACGGTGAGATGAGTTCTTCTATCGACCGTCGTGAAGAACCTAGATCTCGTGACTTACGATGATCTAAACCCCGATAAGGTATTAGGTGAGTATGAGTTGTCGACCATCACTTTGACTTGTTACGGGTAGGGTTATATGTTCTAACCCAATATTCTCCGTGATTGGATGGTGGCGAGTTTGTATGTCATGCTAGTTATCTCAGACGAGTCACCGTATCCGCTTAGGATGATGACGCCCCTTAAGGAGCTTAAAGGTTTATTGTACTAAACCCCGCAGTCGAGTTAGCTCAAGTACAATAATAAGGTTGAGTGGTACTACTTAAGGAATTAAAGATATTAATTATTTTAAGCAATGTAATGCTCTAAATAATTAATGGACGTGCGATATCTTAAATACGGGATTCAGAATGTCTAAGTGCAAGCCCGACTCAACTTCGATAATAAAGGGTAAGTCAACATTTATTCTCTAGTGGCATGAATGAATGTTTATAAATTAATTTATGTTCAATGAACATAAGATAATTAATTTATTTGAGGCCCATCTTTATTCCTTGCATTTGATCCCTGGGCTGGCCCATCCAGGCCCGTAGCTTGGAGAAAATCGGCGCCCCCTATCCTCTCTATGGATGTGATTTTATTCTCTTTATCCTATAAGGATATTATTATATTTATGGGATATGCATGGATCCTTTCCTTATGGGATTATGGTAATGCATTATAAATATAAGGTAAGAGATAAGATCAAAGCTAATCCTCAATTATCCTATCCATTATTTTCGAAAATTCCCATAGTGCTTTGGGAGGTGATTCTCGAAAATTGTAGATAGGAATAGGGTGATTTTCTGTAGCATTCTCCATAGATTATCCTCACCGATATCGAGATTGGACAACCGGATACAATCGTAAGATCAAAGCACCAGTCTCGATCCGCTCATCCCCGAGATTCGCAGTAAACACGAGAAACCCCTACGTGTTGCAATTAATTATATAGGTGCATGCTAGGAATATAATCAATGTATGGTGAATTAAACATCCAAGATAGTTCCGGGAGAGGGTTAAAATCGATTTCCTCACAATACTAAGTCTTCACTTTTTGATTTATACAGGATATCACCAAGTCTTGATGAACGATGAAGATGCATCCAAACTGCGCTTCATTACAAACTTCACGCCTTTGCATATAAGAAGATGTCATTCTGACTCAAGAATACTGTGGGCTACTTATCAAAGAATGGTGGACAAGATATTTAAGCCCTACATAGGTCGAATGTGGAGGTATACGAGATGACATCGTCGCCAAGAGCAAGGAGGAAGCCACATCTGTTGCCGACCTCCGGATCGTCCCTCGCTTACTTGAATACGAACCTAAAGCTAAACCCCTGTAAGTGTACATTCGCATCCGGTCCGAAAATTTTGGGTGTCTGGGTTTCACAAGCGGTTAAAAGCCAACCCCGCCCAAGGTTCAAACCATTTTGGAGATGAAATGCCAAGACCATCCATGACGTATATAGATTGACGGGCCGATAGTCAAGACCGAGCCGCTTTCAAAAAGTCATGGATAAGTAGCCTCCTTTTTAAAATACTCAAAAGGCTCCGTAGTTCTCTCGATGATAAGCACAAGTCGCCTTCAAAGATCTCAAGAACTACCTCGCCAAACTCCCACTTTATCTCGTCCCGAAGAAGGAGAGGTCCTTTCCCTATACCTGCCACCCCTGACGAAACCATAAGTGCGCTTTTAGTACGAGAGGAGGACGGAAGCTCCATGTATTTCATCACGAGCACTAAAAGTGGCGTAAACGAGGTATCGCCTTGAGAAGCCCTCGCTTTAGTAATGTTGCAAGGATCAAGCTCCGCATTTCCATGCACATCTCATACAAGTTCTCACCGACCATCCACTTCGCAAGTGTTGACGGCCGAAGCCTCGGGAGAATCGCGAAGTGGGCAATCAATTAAGCGAACACGCTATATCATTTGCCTCCTCGCCATCAAGGTCGCCCAGCAGATTTCCTTGTAGAGGCTAACCGCAGAGCAACCAAAACCCACCGAGTTTACCCCTGACACCGCCGGCCGAACTCATCAAAGAAGACCAAAGTTGCCGGCAAATCTATGTGGACGGAGCTTGAGGAAAACGGGTAGCGGGCAGTATCCCGCTCGGGACCGTAGGACAAGAGATCACCCACTCACTTGGTTCACATTCAAGAATACGAACAACAAAGTGGAATACGAGGCCTTAATTGCGTGACTTCGCCTAGCTCAAAGTCTTCGACACGAAGTCGCATGCAAGTTCATAGTGACTCTCAAGTCATAGTAAGCCACATGTTGGGAAAGTACGAGGTAAAAGGCAACAGGATGAAGAAATACCTTGAAAATGCCAAAAGCTCACAACAAACTTTCTCACAGCTCAAGTTGGTTCGCATCCCAGGGAGCAAAATAGCGAGCTGACATCTTGAGCAAATTGGCCTCGCCATCAACAAGCCCTTTGTAGAAGAAGTCCAAAATGTAAGCATAGACGATACGACATCGAGCCGAGGTCAACATAGTCTCGACTACTAACCCAATTGATGACTCCCGTTCAAGAATACCGAAAAGGGCGAACTACCCCACCTAACGTGCTCGAGGCTAGGAAAATCTTGAGCAAATCTCTGCGATATACACTTGAGCAAGGAATTCTCTATAGAAAATCATACCTCCAAATTCTCCTAAGGTGCCCGGTCCCAACCGAGCCGACTACGTACTACGAGAAGACATGAAGGATTGTGTGGAAGTCACATCGGACCCGTGCCTATCGAAGAAAGTCACGCGATGGGATACTATTGGCAACAATGTTACAAGACATAATCGACCTCGTGAAGAAGTGTCCAAGTGCCAATCCATGGAAACGTGCCGAGGCTACCTCAAACCGACCTCGCCAAAGATGCAAAGCCCTCGCCATTTATGCAATGGGGATTGTTATTGTAGGTCCCTTCCGCAAAGCTCCGGCGCTTCAATTCCCGATTGTCGCGATCGACTACTTCACAAGTGGGTGGAAGCTCAACCTTGGTGAAAATCACAAGCAAAACACCCTCAACTTCGTGCGGAAGAACATCGTGTGTCGCCTCACGATCCCTCATATCCTCATTTTGGATAATGGGACACGCCACGGATAAGGTATTGAAAGAGTGGTGTCAAGAGCTTGAATCGAACAAAATTCACCTCGGTGGCCCATCCTCAAGCAAATGGTCAAACCAAGTCACCAACAGACAATCGTGAAAGGACTCAAAACTCGCCTCGACCGAGTGAAGGGAAATTGGGTGGAAAATTTGTCGCAAGTCTTATGGTCGTACCGTACTACACCTCGAACATCGAACGGAGAAACACCCTACAGTTTGGTGTACGGAACCGAAGCAGTGATCCATGCAGAGATCGGTATGCCGAGCCCCCGCACCATTCACTTCTCAGCTGAAGCAAATAAGGAAAATCTACGAACTGATCTAGATCTACTCGAAGAAAAAAGAGACCTCGCCTACATCAGAGAAGCTCGGTATAAGCAACAAGCAGCTCGGTATTACAACCAGCGTGTCAAATCCCGACAGTTCCAAGTAGGCGACCTCGTACTTCAAAATAATGAATTCAGTAAAGCATCAAAGCTCGGTAAACTGGAAGCCACATGGGAAGGGCCTTATCAGGTCAAAGAAGTCCTCGGAAAAGGGTCATACAAGCTCGCTCATATATCCGGGCAGCAAATACCCAGTACGTGACACATCATTCATCTGAAGAAATACTTTGCATAAGTGTCAAAAGTTGAGTCTATTCAATCGTGTCCTTAAGTCTGTTCAGTTGCGCCTTTGAGTCTTGTTCTGTTATTACGTCGGTCTTCATTAATAAAATATTTTTTGCATGTTTTATTTGCCACTTATGCATACTATCTCTTCTCCATTATCTGATACCTCCAAGGAGGACGAAATACCCTCGACGGAGACGGACTACCTTCGTTTAATCGAGGACTAATTATAAACGCGTGAGGGACCGTCCCTAGCGATAAAACTTGCGAAATAAGGAACCTATACCTTCGTTTATTTCGGGGAAGAGGGGACCACCCCTAGCAATATTTCTTGCCAAAAAAGGAACCCATACCTTCGTTTATTTCGGGGAAGAGGGGACCACCCCTAGCAATATTTCTTGCGAAAAAAGGAACCTATACTTTCGTTTATTTCAAGGAAGAGGGGACCACTCCTAGTAATATTTCTTGCCAAAAAAGGAACCATTACCTTCGTTTAACAAAAGGACGAAATGTATACAGCGTTTTCAACACAAGGTAAAGAAAAAATTCATTCTTATTTCCGAAGTGTACAACGCATACATTACGAGGACGATGAAGGCCCAGGAGGCTGGGAAAAGCTAAGCCAATCCCTAGTGAAGTCAGGGTTCAACAGCTCATCTATGCTAACCCTATCTCTACCTCGGCCTCGTCCTCGATTGATGCCAGAAGTTCGACCAGCTCTTTGCCTCGTCGAACGACCTCGGCCTCTCGATGACACACGACCTCGACTACTTGATGGGCGACGTCGATCTTGCATAAAGAACTCAAGAGAAGTGTCGGTGACACTCCACGTCGTCGGAAGACAAGAAGGAGCCTCGGCAGGAGGAGGAGCTTGGGCAGATGAAGAAGCCTCGGTCATCGAACGAAGCACCTGCTCTAGAAGAGGATGTCGAGCCACAACGGTCTTGTATAAGCCACCTATCTTCTTCAGGTCGGCATATTGCTCCTGAAATTGCCAGGAGTTCTGACCGTACTCTTGTCTATATCTTGAGCAACGGGCTACGAGCTCGGAAACTTTAGCCTCGGCATCGGAGATAGTCATTCCACCATCTCGACGGATAACCGCCTCAGCTCGGCATGTTCTTCGACGACCGACTGGCCTTACCTCCGCGATCTCGAGCCTCCTCCAACTCCAAGAATCGAGCTTAAAGCTCGTCAAACTTCTCTTGAGCCACGAACTTGGCGCCGGCCTCCTCCCCACATGGCCAAGTTTACCTCCAGTGCACGGACCTCGACTTCTTTAGATTCGAGAGCCCAGTCAGCGTTTTGATTTGATCCAACCATGGGGATACATCAAAAATTCGGAGAAGAAGAACTTCTTCCGCCACCGAGATTTTGACTTTGTCTTTACTTTGAAGCCACCACGAGGTGATAAATAATACCACCCCGAGCTAGCTTAAAATTGAAAAACCGAGGACGAGCCCGTGGTAAAGAAAAATTATGCCGATGGCGATGACACCAAGACACTGTTAAATGCGAAAAGAATTGGGCATTATTTGGGCGAGAGTATGCCAGAACATCTGCTGAGTTCGACATACACGGAGGAAAATGAATCGAAGACCACCCTAAGTCCATCCCCTCAAATCGTCACAAAACCATCCGGAGGGGCACTAGCCCTATCCTCCGGACGAGGAGCAACAAATTCAAAAGACTTCAGAATGAAATATCTAGAAGCAAGATCTGCTATAGCAGAGGCATCCAAAATTGAAGAAATGGAAGAAACTTTACCAAGATCCCTGAAAGGCGGGAATCCTACTCTACGCACAAAAGGGGGGAGGAAATCAAAGGTATAAACTTCTAAATCCACCGAATAATTCGGTGATGACACTGACACAACACGGCCTTCATGGCCGTGAGAATCCTTAGAATAAGAAGCAGATGAAAAGCCATAAAACTTACTTGGTTTTGGGTATTAAGATCGAAGATCACGATGAACTCGCACGAGGAACAACAATGGCGAATGAACTCTGCGTTTTTCAGAAAGCAAAAAACTTTTTTGAAGTTTGAAAGTTGGTAACGGATAAAGTGATACGAGAAAAGGCGTACCAGGGAAGTTATTGCCAATATGCACTTTATCGGGAACCCAACTGTTGCACGCATTAAATGCGCATTAAATGCAGATTTACGCACCCGTGTTCGACATCGGCAAGACATCCCGTGTTCGACCTCGTCCTGACGTTACGCATTCAACCACAACGTCGTGTATCCGACTACGACAAGGTGAAGCCAAGCAACATGCGACTTCGGCATAACGCCTCGGCAAGGTGAAGCGAGCAACATGCGACTTGGCATAACGCCCCAAGCGGGTGAAGCCGACGCGTGCGACCTCGGCATTACGCCCAACCGGGTGAGCCGTGCGGCGTGCGACTTCGACATAACGGTCCGACCAGCGGCTGCCGATGTGCGACTGCACAACACTCGGCAATGAAAGTCGTCGGCGAGCAAGTGACATACAACTTCAAGAATGAGCCCTACAGGAACTCCAGTGAACCACTGTCCCCCATCCATCATGACCTCACTTCTACGTCTTTTTGGAGGGGGGGATATGATAGGATACGGCCCAACCACTAGGCCCAAGCATCGGGTCCAATATAAATTGGCCCAGACATTAAGCTCCGACCACGCGAGTTCGCCCAAGAAGACTCTTAAGTCAACAGAACCCAAATCACAAGTGGAGACGCAGAAGATTCGGACACATCTAAAAGAATCCTATTTAGAGAAGATCTCGGATTAAGATCCTATTTAGAGAAGATCTCGGATTTGAGATCTAGGTCAATATAATTGTGTATAAATAGAGGCTAGATTAGACGGAACAGATCATCTACACTCTTTGTAATCGCTTCTTACACACTCAAATACACATACTCTCTCTTGCTCCGTGGACGTAGATCTATTTTAAAGATCGAACCACGTTAATTCCTCGTGTTCTTTATTGCATTTATTACCTTACGAAAACCAGATTGATCATTTAGTTTTATGCTAGGATTGATTAATTGTGATATAAGATAAATGGAATAATTATGACTAAAATACAGTATAATATCAAAATTGTCCTTGTGTTGTAGCAAAAATACAAAAATTCAAAGGCAAAGATGACTAAAATAATTTTGGTGAGGGTATTTTTAAAATTTACACTAAGAATTGAAGGATGATTAATAATTAATTGGGTGATGAGTTATCATCCAATTGAATGATTGGAGCATAGACCTTCATAATCATTCAAATCAAATATGTGATTAAATTAATTATTTTATCAATCGAGTCGTACCAATCAAATCAAATACCCGTATTTCTTCTTTGTATTCGTACTCTCTTAAATGGAAGCATCAGTTGATATGATTTTGATGGGAATTATATCACATCGTACTCTTTGAGTGAGTGATATTCGTTTATGTAGAGCAAAGTATAGAAGAAATATTGATAGGAGAAGAAACAATAAGAGTGAGAGAAACAACCAATAAGAGAGAACACTAAGAGACATAAAATTAATGAAAAACATATTATTACGTAGTATGATTTTCTTTTTTCAATCTAACTTAACATAAATTGGGCCAAGTCCATATGAAGTAAACAAAGAAAGGAACAAAGACGCAAGTTTGAGAGAGAGGTGTCACCTTCTAAGCCCATTTATAGCCAAATGGGCCAAGTCCATATGAAGTTAAAGTGAAAACTTTGAGCCCATTAGTCTTGAGTGCATGAGAATATTCCAACCAAACAGCCTCTTTCTGAGCCCTAAATTGCCAAATTTCACCCCAAATTCCGATGCAGTCGTTTCTCTTCAACTATTCTAATTCAAAAATTCCCAAAGTCGTATTCTGCATCCGAAAGTCTCCTCAACCTCAATTCATCAACTCTCTCGCTACTCTCATAATCTTTTGCAGCTGAGGTATCTATATCTCTTGCTCCAAATCTTCATGTGTATGTATGTGACATAGAAACATATTTATTTTTATGTTGTTATTGAAGTACTGATCTGGGTTTGCTTGTATTAAGTGATATCCTCGTGAAATCTATCTTAGTTCATGCACAAGTGGCATTCAAGTGCTTGCTCAGTTGATTTGAGACGTTTTCACTGTTTTTTTATTTTAGACGTTTTTTGTTCCGTCTTAGAGTAATATTGAGAATTACTGCAGAGGGATTTTTAGTCTGAGAGAATGGCAGAGGTGGGAGAAGACGTTATGCCAAAGGATGCAAAGATTGTGAACGAATTATTGAAATCAATGGGTGTTGATGACTACGAGCCTCGAGTCCTGAACCAGTTTTTAGAGCTCTGGTATCGCTATGTAGTTGATGTGCTGACTGATTCTCAGGTGTATGCAGAGCATGCTGGGAAGTCTATCATTGACTCTGATGATGTAAAGCTTTCAATTCAATCGAAAGTCATTTTTAGTTACTCAAAGCCTCCACCTCGGGAGGTAATTTTAGCTCGTTTTTGTCGATGCGTTGAAGACTGATTTTGAAGTGTTCTTGAGCTAATATTATTTAATCAGTTTGCTTATGAATTCTAATGCTAGCTGCTGCTGCATTCCTAAGTAGCCAGTGTTGTGGATTTGAATGTTTGTTTGGCTCATTACTTGCAGTATCAATAGTTTGATGCATATCATAAACTTGTTGATTGTAGGATATGATGCAAATGAGTCTTATGTATTATAATGGAGTGATAAGGATCCTTATGAGCTTCACGAATTAATTGCTCTCCATTTTCTGCAACTCAGATATTCTGGATGCTCTTTCCAGTAACATTTGTTTGTTTTTCTGGGGAATGAAGCATTTGATATGTTAATATGGTAAACTCAAGCGTTTTAATAGTTGAAAACGTTTGTTGATTACACTCTCAATGTTTGCTAATATTTGCTCGTGCTGCATGTTATGGACACGATCATTTCTTTAGCTCAAGTTCGTAGTATCAATACTTTTATTGGTATCATGACTCATTGACGATGTAATGATGTGACAAATGAGTCTTATATAGCTGTGTAATGGTGTGATAATGGTTTTATCTTATGAGCTTCACTAGTTAATTGGTCTCCCTTAAACTCGTATATTATTGGCTACTCACCCATTGTAGTTTTTTAATAACTCTTGATTGCTTGGTCTCGAGGATAAAGCATGTAATATGTAATATGGTTTATTTCATCAGTTATGCGAAAGCACGGAGGCGGCCGCCTCGGCGCGCCTCAAGCGGGCGGCCGGAATCGCCGGGCGGTCCGCCTCCCCTGCAATTCCTCGCACTCGGCCTCACCAACCGCCTTGGGCCATTAATGGGGCTCCAACTTTGGGTTTGAGCCCAAATTAGGAAAGCCAGACGAAAATAACACAAAGCCCATCCCTAATCGAGTTATAATCACACAAATTTAAAAAAAAAAGAAGAAAAAAATTGAAGAATATGTTTCGCGATAAAGCTCGCCATCTCTCCAATGATCGCCTCACTTTCACCGCACCGCACTGTCGTCGCATGCCGCCGCCAGCAGCACCGCCGCCCATCGCCGGCCGCTGCTGACCAGCGCGTCGATCGCTTTGTTTATTTTCAGTTTGTCACTTTTCTTTATTTTCAGCCGTGAAGTGTAAATGGGAAGTGAAGTGTAAATGTGTGTAAAGTGTAAATATTACTATTAAGTCTTACTGTTATTGTTTGTATTACTGTGTATGAGCTGTAATCATCACCGTTGACCTAAGTCAATTGATGTGTGCGTGTGTGAGCTGTTTACTACTACATTGTTTAAGTGATGTTATTCTAAATTAAAATGATGTTATTGATTTGATATGTTATATGTGAAATAACTTTTTATTTATAACTTTATTTATAATTTTTTATATGTTTATTTACTTACATAATTACATTGTATGTAATTTAGGTAAAGGTAAAAAAAAGAAGGATTGAAATGAATTTGATTGATGAGGAAGAAAAGGAAGAGGATGTTGAGGAGATGATAAGAGAGAATGAGGACAATTATGATGATGAATGGGATGACTTAAATATTTCAATTTTTGATGAATTATTTGTGTATGCCCATTTTATGTCTTTATTTGGATGTTTTTAAGACTTAAAAATCTATCAACTTTATTTATATTTTTTTGAATTTTTTTGTTCTTTATTATTGAGGCTTACGCCTCGGACCGCCTCGAGGCTTACCGCCTCGCCTCAAAAATGTAAAACGCCTCACTCCCGCTTCACGCTTTTTACAACATTGGTTTATTTTACACCAAATCCCTCGATAGGTGCTAGTGGAGTTGGCTAGGAGCAGAAATAAGGTTCACTTGCCGAAATCAATAGCTGGCGGCCCGGGGATTCCTCTGCCTCCGGAGCAGGACACCTTGATCAACCCTAATTATCAGCTTGCTATTCCAAAGAGGCATGACACGCAACTGCCTGAAGAAGCAGAAGAGGATGAAGAAGTGCCCGATGCCAATTCCAACCCTATTCTGGATACTTCCCAAGACTGGAGAAATTTGTCTCAGGAAGCTCAGCGTGTTTCGTTTCCCCTTGGGGCCAAGCAGCTGAGATAAGTCTCCTATCGTCACGTATAATTGTAATATTACAAATGGTCTATGTATCAAGTAGTGTTTTTGCTTGTATTATGCGCTTACTTATAGTCGATGACAGAAATATGCACAATAGCCTCAGAACTTGAATGTATTCTTGGGCAAATTAAAAGTGCAAACACTAATTTGTTATTAATAGTAACATTACTGATTTCATTATTCAAACTAAAAAGAAACGTTTAGAGTTACGTCATTGAGTATTTGGCTATAAAACTCTTATTTATTTTGTTATTAGAAGACAAAGAAAGGGCATATTAATTGCTGAATTAGTAAATATTACTCTCTGTTCAAGTCAAGATGATTTGTATTCATTTTCGGGTTATTTCACTCAAATTGGTTTGTTTCATTTTTAGAAAATAATTATCTCTTCAAAAGGTGTGGGTTTTACCTATTTTTTATCACTTTAACTATTTTATATCATTCTACTAAATAATCGTGTCGAAAAAATGAACCATCTTGAATAGGATAGAATGAATAAATTTTTATGAATTTTATGAAGATATCAATTACCTCCTAATCGAGAGATAACCTTGGAAATCTCATAAGAGTACACATTTTCGTAAAAACCTCATATTGTTATTAACAAACGCATGCAACCATTCTAATTTGGGAAGGGTGAGGGAACCTCTTCCTTCATCTTCGAATATCTCTTCTATTTTGCACACTCCCTAATATGAATACTTTCAAGGTTGGGTCCCAACTCCAGCTTCCTCATCTTGTTACAATCTATTTTCTACGTCCCATTTAAAGTGTCTCTGATGGGATGTGGTCCAACCGATCAGGCTCACTAACAGGCCCAAACGAGCTGGGCCTAACGTTGATAGCGGGCCCACGGTTAAGCCAGGCGAACCCTAATCGGCCCCAAAACCCTAGCCCCAGAACCAAAGTCGGGCGCCACCTCCACGTGGCGCACGGAAGGCAAGCATCCCCGCCCGGCCATGGAGGACACGCCAGAGAAGAGCCCCGCCGATGGAGGCACGCCAGCAGAGAAGAGTCCCGCCAATGGAGATTGGGCACGCCTTTGCGCGAGCTCGATATGTATAAATAGAAGGAAAATTGACAAGAAGGGTTGACAACTTATTGAATGCTAAGAGCTTGTAACTACACTCACCGCACTCAAGTCATAGTGAAAGTATTGAGGAATCACCTCCGGTGGGCGTAGATCTCATTAACGATCGAACCACGTAAAAGCTCGTGTTCTTTATTGCTTTACATAAATCTCGCATACTCACGTAACTAGATTTATCATTGGCGCCGTCTGTGGGAAGCGCCCGAACAAGAAAGCTTCGTTTCCTCTACAACAATAAGCAAGAACACGTCAACCGCCGTCGACGCCGGAACAACCGCTACCGAGGCGACCGGTGGTCACTCGAAGATCGCGGGAAGGAGATCGTGAGACGCCACAAGCGTTCACACTCACGGGGAAACATGGAAAACGTTTCCATACACCTCGGACCGCCTCCCCAACGTGGGGAGATGCCGACCTCAGCGAGGGCGAACAAACGTTCGTTCGTCCCACGAGGCCCTCGGCCGAGCGTGACCGAGTTCCTCAACCTTGACCTTGCTAATTCAAAGCTTATCAACGGAGGACAAAGGCGGGCCTCAAGGGCCCCGAATCTGACTACCACGGCCGCCCGAGGTCGCCCTCCGAAGCGGCCGGCGCCCACCTCGGCATGATGGCGAGCGTGCACCGCACCACGAAATCCGAAGCCGCCACCGCGCCGAGCCGCCACCCCCATTCGCGGAGCTCCACCGCGCCCGAGCCGCCACCCCATTCGCGGAAGCCGATCACCGCGGACGAGCCGCCACCACCGGTCGCCTCGCGCCATTCGCGGGAGTCGCTTCTCCACCTCGTTATGCCGACCAGAGCCGAGCAAAGCAGAGAGAAAGAAAGGCGAGTCGAACTCCCGCCGGAGGGGCGATAGGCGCCGCTATCGATCCCCCCCCTCCGAAAGAGATGGCAACGATCTCCGGGGTTCGACCGTGCGGAGAATCATCTCCCTTTCTCCGGAGAAATTCTAGACACGCCCCCTTGCGTGATACGGCACCCAATATTCTTGCCCACGATGGCTGGGGACCCCTCCGACTTCCTTTTCGCCTCACCACCAACATGGCGAATCGAGGATGGAGGACTTTCACATGCAAAATCTTCCTGGGTGCTTGATCTCCAACGCCCGACGCCGGTTCACCCGCCCTCCGTAAGCAGTATACACCGCCTGTGACCTCATGGATCGCTTCAATCGCGCTTCTATCGGAAGATGCCACCTCGCCAGACCTTCCTCCGACATGCTCACAATCCGCCATGGGGGCGAGATGATGTCGAACTTCATCTCGAGGTTCATCAAAGAGTCGCAAAATCGGCGTGATGTGATCTCTACATCATCAGCGTGTTCAAAATCGGATCCGGTAGCGAACAAAGAAATCACCGGGAGAAACCAAAGACGGCGAGTAAGCTTTGGAACACTGTGGACAACTTCGTCGAAAGGAGACGAGTCGGATCGGAAGAAGAGGAGATCTGGGACGGCGGTCAGGAGGAAAAAGCCGGATGATCAAGTCGAGGCGCCGATCGCCGGCGCCAGATGAGAATCGAGGGCGGCGGAATCCGGGCTCGGACCTCGGCCCAACCACAGCGGCAGCGCCTCACTGCTCAAATCAGGCGGAGATATTCGAGCTCCACGCCGAGCTCTTCCCAAGCCCCTCACATGAAAGGAGGATCGAAGAGGTCCACAGAGGAGATTGTGACTATCGCGCAATCCCGGAATCCGGGCGATACCGAGGATTGCGCGAACTAAACTCGTGGATCGACGAGCTCGTCAAAGGTGGGGCCTCAAGAAATACCTCGGCCGGTGGGCCGGAAGCAGAAGCGTGGGGAAGAATAACGGTGGCAACAAGCTGGGGCCGACCTTGACGACGACCCGACACGAAGGCAGCGGATGAAGGTCCCAATGTTATGGGCGGTCTCGTTATTACCGGACGCCAATGGGGACAACGAGGTCGTCCTTTGAAAAATGAAGCTCGGAGGCCGGCCCCGAGGAGCCGAAAACAAGCGACTCGGGATGGTGAGGACATCGTGTTCTCCAAAGACGACCCGTACCCAAAATCATGCCCGCACCAAGAGCGCCATTACGATCTGAGCCGTGGTGGGCAACAAAAACGCCCACCGGTCTACATCGACATCGGTGCCTCACGTCGGCATCATCTTCCGAGTTGCCCGGATAAACTTGAGTCGGAGGTATTCGGTGCACCGCGCCCTCCCGCCTACGAGCTTCACTCGGAGACGGTTCGACCCGAAGGTGTCATCACCCTTCCGATTACCGTAGGGGCGGGCTCCCGTGTCGGTCACAAAGGCCATTAAGTTTTCACGGTCCAAGCTCCTCTCGGCACAACATCATCCTCGGAAGAGATTGGTCATGCGCCACTAAGGCCGTCTGCTCGGTCTACCACCTTCACCGTCGAAGATACCCACCCCGGTGGGAGTGCTAAGCATCGAGGCGACCAAACGGCGGCAAAAGAATGCTACGAGTCTCGACCCAGATGCGGCCTCGCCCGGGCATAGCAATTCACGGAACCCTCGAGGCCGACACCCCGAGACGACGTGAGGTAGCCTTCAACTATGCGACGACGATCCTCGAAGGTCGTCAGTCGGCACCTGAGGCCCAGCCCGACATCCGACGCGTGTCATACAACCACGAGGGAATACAGGGGCGTGTTCGCGTGGTCCTCGCTCGATATGACCGGATTGTCGCCGAGCTCATAACTTATCGCCTCAACATTGACCCGGCTACCAAGCTAGTCGTGAGAAGAAAAGAATATTCGGGCGTAGCGCAACGGTCGTAAGGGACGGTGACTCAACTTCGTAAGGCGAAGATCTTGTTCGAGGTTAAATACCGACTGGATGGCTAATCGATCGTGGTCCGAAAGCCGAGGAGGTGGCGCGTGTAAGTCGATTACAAACCTCAACAAGCACCTCAAAAGATCCTACCCTCCCGACATTGACAAGAAGGTGGAAGCGGTGGGCCATGAGACCTTCGAACTTCCTAGATCTATACAAAGGGTACCACCAAGTCACGATGAGCCCGGAGGACGCCCCAAAGGCGGCATTCATCACCGACTTGGTGTCTTTGCGTCTGGGAAGATGCCATTCGGCTGAAAAGCGTTGGGGCAACCTACCAAAGGATGGTGGGCGCCGTATTCAAAGATCACATTAGGCGGATCGTTGAGGTCTCGTTGGCGACATCGTGGTCGAGAGTCAAAAACGGAGAATCGCGCCGACGACCTCGAACTATTCTCCGGCTCTCGTGTCGGCCAACCTCAAACTCAACCCCAAATATACGTTTATGGTGAAGACCGCAAGTTCACGGGATCTTTGGGTTTCTCAAGAGGGTCGAAGGCCAATCCCACCAAGGTGAAGGCGGTGCTCGACATGCGGCGCGAGGACCATCCGTGAGATCCACAAACTCACGGTGCCTAGCCGCCTAAGGTGATTCTATCTCGAGCCGCCAGAAGCGGCTTCCTTCTTCAAGATCACGAGAGAGCTCCCGACTTCGCTGCGGGAAGAACACCGGTCGCCGCCATGCGGTGAAGGAGTATCTCGACCACCGACCCCGTCCGCCCAAGCAAGGTGAACTCCTCTCTCATACTTGGCCGCCTCGGACGAGGCCATCGATCTTGATATTGGTGCGAGATGAGGAGGGCGACAACTCCCGTCTACTTTATTAGCCGAGCTCTCGAGGGACCCGGAGGCGAGGTACACCACCTCGAAAAGGTAGCGGCCTTGTGAGCCATGCGACGCCTCAACCCTACTTCCAAGCTCATTACGTCCGGTACTAACCGGCCTACCTTTGTGACAAGTCTTGTCAAGCGAGTCATCGGACGCATAGCCAGTGGGCATCGGAGCTCGGCGAGCACGACATCTCGTCTCCCCTGGACCGGCCATAAAGGGCAGCTCGCCGACTTCTGGTGGAAGCCAAATTCACCGAGTCGGCTCTACCGAGGTCGCCCAACGCCCGCCCCACGGTGGAGAATCAGTCCACCGCCCGATAGCGGTGGCGAGATGTACATGGGCGGACTTCATGCAAAAGCAGGCGTGAGCGAGCATCCTCCTCCTTGCCCGGACAAACAAGAAGTGACCTACGCCCGGTTTACCTTCCCGACCACCAACAACGAGGTGGAGTATGAGCGATCTCGGGACTCCGCCGCAAAGGAATTGAAAGTGGACAATGTCGGATCTTGGAGACTCCCGGTCGTGGTAAACGGGTCTGGCGAATCTGAGGCGAGGAGGATCGAATGAGCGAGACTCGAGAAAGCAAAGGAGATCTTGACCTCATTCGGTACTCGGTATTCATCGAATCCCACGGGGAAAACAGCCGGTAGCGTCCTCGACAAGTTAGCTGCGTCGTCAACAAGTCCACCGATGGAGGGTTCATTCGGAAGCATAAGCGAGTCTCACATCGGCATCATCACCGAGATAGAGCCGGTGGATGTCTCCCATAAAGGCTATCACGGAAGATGGCGCGCTACCTCAAGAGCGGCTCGAAGCCAAAAGATGATGGCAAAATCGGAAGTACCTCATACACCAGGGCGCACTCTGGAAGTCTTACTTTCAACCGCTACGAGGTGCCTCGGGCGGGAAGAAGCCGACTCGTGCTCAATGAGATCCGAGAGGATCTTGCGGAAGCCACGTCGGGTCGTGAGCTCTCTCAAAGAAGACGCCGAGGTCGGGGATATTCTTGGCCTACCTCGTTCAAGATCGGCCGAGCTCGTCAAAAGTGTCAGAAGTGCCGCCCACTCCACGGTCAGCTACCCCAAACCGATCCGGCGACTGCGAGGCCGTGGCCTTTCATGCGGTGGGGATCGACATCGTTGGTCGTTCGATCGAGCACCGGTCGACCGATGCTTAGTCGTAGCCATGGACTACTTCACAAAATGGGTGGGTCGAGCCACTTTCGAGCCTCACAAGCGGAGGATTCAGCACCTTCGTGTGAAAAATATAGTCCGCCGCCCGCATACCGCACGATCGGTCTCGACACGGCACCCAGTTCGTTGACAAAATTTCAAGGAGTGGTGTGAAGAGCTCCGGATCGAGCAATGCTTCACCTCGATGCGCACACCGGGCGAATGGTCGGACCGGGTGACGAATCGCACGATCGTCTGAGGATTGAAGAAAAGGCTGAACCGAGCTAAGGGTGATTGGGCTGAAAATCTCCCTCAAGTCCTCTGGTCCTACGCGACACACAGGACTTCGCGGAGAAACCCCTTTCGAGTCGGTCTCACGGTGCCGGGCGTCATCCGGCCGAGATTGGTGCACCAAGCCTCGCCGACTCTCCACTTCGACCACGCCCGATAACGAGGAAGACCTCTGCCAACCTTGATGCTCTCGGGGAAGCGCGAGCTCGCCTTCATAAGCGGGCCAAGTACAAGGGCCGGTCGCACGGTACTACAACAAAGGGTCAAAGCCTCCGCGCTCCAAGTGGGCGACCTCGTCCTCTGAAATAATGAAGCCGATGGGGCGGCGTCTTAACAAGTCTGGATCCGACATGGGAAGACCCATACCGCGTTCACGAGGACCTCGGCAAAGGGCTTACAAGCTAGCTCACCTATCCGGTGCACTTATCCCCGAACAGCACATCACTCATTTAAGGAGGTACTTTACATAGCTTCGATTTCAGATCGGCATCATGTTAGTCCCTTTATTGTTTTGCCAAAATCGATGTTGATTACATATTGATAAAACATTTGTTTTCTAATGAATATTTCACTTAGTCTCGTATCTATGTGAACATCCATTCGGATATACCACATCTAAACCTTCACAGGGCGCCTACTACGAAGATGAAAATCCCACTAAGTAGAGTGCGCATACAGCTACTCATTAATTTGAGCGTCTACATGCAAAGCATACAGACACCCATTAAGTTGGGCGTCTACATGCACGCGACATCGGACCGATCTCGCCACTTATACCCCTTTATTTGGGAAGATATGCACTCCGATTACAGTCTAAATGCATTAACGACTACAAACCGGTTCCAAACCATATACAAGTTAACCGGCTTCCGAGCTCGTTTATACCCTTTATTTGGGAAGATATACATACAGATCTGATCTAAATACATTTACGACCAAAGCGAAGTCTAAGCTATGTTTGTACCTCTCGAGGGAAAATATACACTTGAACGAGTCTAAATATATTTACGACTACATACAAAGTCTAGCTATATACAAACTTATTCGGCTTCCGAGCTCTCACCGCCACAACTCGTTGAAGCTACACCAGATTCTGAACAAAATCTTCAGGTCGACGATGAACACCTGGAATGAACTCGGTGCCTTCAACCCAGTCGATTAGGCCGGCATCCCAGTGACCCGCTCCTGGTACATCCGTGCAGCCTCGGGCGTCGCGACACAACAGGGACTCAGGCGTCCCGAGGCCTACCCTGGCCACGCCAGCGCAGCTCGATCGCCCGACACGAGGAAGAAGCTCCCGGGGCCAAGGTTGGACTCTTCTCCCCTGGCTGGGTCGCCCGGCCGCATCCCCGCCCTCGAGCCGACCTCTGGCGCTTAGGCCTGCTCGACCCGGTGGATTCGGGGTCCTCTTCTCGATCTCCGGGCTGGCCACGAGGTGCCCTAGGTGCAGCGGACCAAATAACCTCGAGACTTGGCGTGGTCGGCCTAACCGCCCCGTCGTCGAGTTCTTCAACTCTAACACCGGTGGGGTCGGCAGCGGTCTGGCTACTAGCTTTGGGCAGACGACGTCTCCGGACGATCTCATAGATCTTGAGGTACTTCACGAGGGAGTCGAGGCAATCTTTGAAGTCTTTACTATTCGGCCCCTCCTCGTCCCTCAGCACCATCCCCTCAGCGAGCAGGCTCTGAACCCGCTCATCAACTTCGGAGATGGTCACGCCGCCAGATCGGCGAATCACCGCTTCGTACTCTGCGTGCTCCTCGGAGACCTGCGCCAGCTTCTCTCGGGCCATCTCGAGCTCCTCCTCACACTGCATCAAACGTCCATGAACGACGTCGGCAGACAAGTCCACCCCCTGGACTTCGAGATGCAGGATCATTGACTTAAGAGTCTCATTCTCGGCCAGGAGGCGAGCCGCCTCATGATCGGCCTCCTGCAGCTTCTTCTTCAGATCGGCGGATGATACCGAGCTGATATCCATGGTGGCCACAACCTAGGTCAGTTCGGCAGACCGGCTCCTCCAGAACAGCACTTCTTCGTCATTTTCGGCCAAAACACCTCGGACTTCTTTTAGTTTGGTCAGCAAGTCATGGTCAAGTCAGAAATATTGAGAGAGTGCTACAAATGAACAAGACAATCGCATTTAAAAAAGGGAAAATTTTGTTCATTGATCAAAGGTGGAAATTTTACAAGGCACAAGATCCTAGTGACCCCGGCAGATCAGCCTATTACAATGGGTCCACTGACCTCGGGCTGTCCACCGGTCCCCTGCTGCTGCTGCTGCGGTTGGTCCCCTTTGGTCGGGAGCTCCGAGACCGCCTCCTCCTCCTCCTCGGCTTCGGCCCGTACCTCGGCAAGTAGCTCCTGAAGCTCAGGATCTTCATCCTCCTTGCACTGGGCGACGACCTCAGCCGTCAGAAGGGTCGAACTGGATGCCAGGGCCTCCAGCACCGGGAAGGAGCCAACACCGGAGATCACCCGGGCGTAAGCCTTGTTTAGCTCTCGGAGGTCGACCTCGGTCCAGCCATGTTTGACCTTTTCAAAGTCAGGCATGGCGGCCGCCAGCTTCCCCAGGTGATCTGACACCACCTTCGGCTTCAACACGGCGGCAAGTTCGGCGATGAAGCGAGAAGCTCTCCGACTCGATGAGCTTGCCGGCGAAGGCCCTCAACATTGGCCCCGACACCCGCAAGGCACTCGTCCCATCGGCGAGCTCCTTCCCGCGCCGGCGACCTCGCCATGCGCCTCCTCCAGCTCACCCGGCCTCCAGCGCCAGGCCTTCTTTCGAGCGGCCTCGGCGGCGGCCCTCGCCTCGGCCTCCGCCTCGCGGTACCTACAGCCGCCTCCGCGTCTGCTCGTGCAGCAATGAGCTCTGTTCAAGCATCCCACACCGGCGAGCTCTCGAGATGTACCCGGCAATACGTTGCGGGTCCCGATCATCGAGCTCGTTTCCTAAACACAATCTGAAGTTAGCACATATCACGAACACGTAAAACCAACTACGGAGGGCTTTTATACCGTGGGAGGGTGCGGCGAGCCCGGCCCGGCACGTGCTCGATGAGGTGAATCTGCATCAGGGGACGGACTCGACCCGAGCAAAGGCTCTGTCGCCCGATTGGTGAGATCGTCAACCTTCTTCGCTTGGCAATCCCACCCCACCTCGCTTCTTCTTGAAGGCTCGCGTGTGTGGGAAGACCTCCTCTTGCAGCGTCGCCTTCACTTGCAAAGAAAAGAAAAATCGCGTTAACTCGGGCGGTCGGATGTACAAAACAAGAAAAGGTGCCTCGCCCGTCTCGGACCCAGACCCAGAGTCCCAGAACATGTACGCTCAACCCGGCGTTATTGAGGTCGTCCTCGGTAAATTTGTGGAGACCTCACCAAGCATGTTGAGCTGCTCCTCTATGTAGCCGAGGGGTTTCAATTTTATATCCCGAAATTTACCCAACCCCACTTGTAGCTTGGGTGCCCGTCACCATAAAAAAGTATTTGCTTTGCCACCCGAAACCTTGGAGGTGGGCCACCTTAAATGGCTCTGAGGTGAAAAATAGTACACTCCTCTTGTACACTTATTTGAAAAATCGCATCAAGACTTGAAAGGAGAACTCCTCGACTATGCCGTAACAAAAAGCCCCATCTCAACTACGGACCTAATAGAATTTGGGGTAAACCGACGGATGGGAATTTGGAAATATTCACAGATGTGCAAAAAATGGGAGCTAGAGAAATCTAAGACCCGCCTCGGGCATCTCGTGCAAGTCAAAAACCCTCGGCGAACCCAAGCGATCACGGGGCCCCGGCGGTCACCACAGGCCTCCGCCGGCAGATGGCACTCCTTCCCACCCTCATTACATCGGCAGCGGTCGAGATGATTTGACATCCCAGCCTTATACCCGTCCCAAGCAGAGGTATTTCCGGCTCTCGCTAATACCAAGAGACCTACCCCCAGGTATGGCACATAAAATCCCTAATCTCAATAATTTCATCAAGAGGAGAGTGGAAGAAGAACTTGAGAGGAAGAAGATGTAGAAGTCATACTTACTTTTAAAAAGAAGGGCTCTCGCTCAAGATCGGACAATGATTTACAAAACTACGAAAATTTGGTCTTCTTTTGCTCGAGCGAAGAGGAGAAGAAAGTGAACAGTTTCCTCAAGCGGGGTTATTTATAAAGTGAATGGGCGCCTAAACGGCCATTTCAACTTCCACACGTGCTACCCGTGATTCGATGTGAGTCCACGCGCACACGGTTGGTGCCCAACTATCGCTTTGGCGCGTATGACGTACGCTAGCGTCAGATAGACCGCCATTCTGACCTCGCAATCATCACACGGACCCCGGCGTTCTCCAGATGGCGGCGCCTCAGGTCGTACCTTGGCCTTCCCCCAAATAACGAGGGGACCCAAATCGGACCTCGGCATCCTATCAACGGACTTCGCCCCCTACGAGAATGTCTCCATCCAGATCGAACTCGGCGAACCGGCCCCAGTTCGGTGCCGCCCGTGTCGCAGCCTCGGTATCCCTAGAAGGCGATCACCGGGGCGAACCTCGACACCATCCAAAGATGACTTCTCCATCTAGATCCACCTCGGATCGGACCTCGGCATCCTCCGAAGAGCGGTGCCGCTCGGATCGGACCTCGGCGTAACCTTCGCGGGGGTCGTTATCCGTCGGACTTGACTTCATACATGCACGTCTTTGTCAGCGGCGAGACAGACCCACCCAACTCGATTCGAAACCGGATCGCCAAATAAACCCTCGCGTCGAAAAAGACAACACCCGACAACAACTTCAATGAGCAACACCTCGCCTCGGCAAAGCGCTTTCTTCCTCTCCACCTCGGCATCACGTTCTCGACTATTCGGGGCTATGATGGGATGTGGCCCAACCGATCAGGCCCACTAACAGCCCAAGCGAGTGGGCCTAACGTTGATAGCGGGTCCGCGGTTAAGCCAAGGCGAGCCCTAATCGCCCCCAAAACCTAGCCCCGGAACGAAAGTCGGCGCCACCTCCACGTGGCGCACGGAGCGGCGTCCTGCCCCGACGATGGAGGACACGCGAGAAGAGCCCGGCGATGGAGGCACGCGCGGGAAGAGTCGACGATGGAGAGATTGGGCACGCCTTTAGCGCAGGCTCATATATGTATAAATAGAAGGAAAATTGACAGTATAAGGGTTGGCAACTTATTGAATGCTAAGAGCTTGTAACTACACTCACTGTACTCAAGTCATAGTGAAAGTATTGAGGAATCACTCCTCCGTGGACGTAGATCTCATTAACGATCGAACCACGTAAAAGCCTTGGTGTTCTTTATTGCTTTACATAAATCTCGCATACTCACGTAACTAGATTTATCAGTCTCATTTCTTTTGAGCACGGGTATTTAGGAGAAATATATAAAGTAGTTAAAGTGTTAAAAAGTGGGTAGGGTGCACATTTTTTAAATGGATAATTAATTCCTAAAATGGAATGAGACATTTATAATGGAACAACCCAAAAAAAAGTGAGACATTTTAAATGGGACATATGAAGTACAATATTTGGGCATACAAGAGACGAAACTGTAGGTGTAGTTGATGTTCCTACGTCCCCTTATGGGACATTTACTTTTTATGATACGAATGGATAGATAAAAAATAATCCAAGTCAATCCACTTTTACTTTGATGTATTTATCAATTTTGAATTTGTTTGACAATCTTATCATTCAAATATTCAATCATATGTTTTATCAATATATCTTATCATGAAAAGTAAACGTCCACCTTACTATATCATCCCCTTCAGATCCTCCAAATACTCCAAATCCATACTTATAAGAATGTTTGAGAATGGACATGGTAATCCTTGCCCACTCCACAAAATCCACTCGATTCCTCCACAACTTTCAATTCTCTCATTCTCTAGGGATGTTGGATTATTTAATCGTGATAAATCATCCGCAAAACACATACTGTGACCCTCACATTTCATGACTATTAGTTGCAAAATGCTTTGTTCCTAAGAGATGGTTTCACATGCAGACGTCCGCATGTGTGAAGATTACCAATCACCGTTACCTTTCTTTATATTTGCCGAAGAGTTTGAAGCATATAGACCGTTCTCATGCCACACTGAACAGTTCAGTCAGCAACCTCTCAATCTCCCTTATGGCGGTTGTTGATGATGTCAAAAGTGGAGGGGGGAATGGGTTGCTACTAGTGAAGCGGTGAAGTTAGCTCAAGCTGCTTTGGAAGAATATAACTTAAGTTATGCCACCGTCGATAAGAGAAAACTTCGTGGATCGAGCCCAGATCTAACAAGAATCCCTGGTAGCTACCGAACTGATGAAGATTAATTGATCCAGTGCAGCAACCAGAGGAATTCCAAAGCTGGTCACGAGAGTTTTTGCAATGTATGGACAGCTGATTGACGAACAGAGGATGAGGCAGAGAAGAATATGATCTGGTCAGATGCTTTGTAATATATTTTTATAGGATTGCTGTAGATTTGCTTCAAACTGATGTATTTTGCAACCTCAACATTCTATCTTCTATAAAACTGACCTAGCTCATCCTGACGACAATGACTCTTTGTCTAAACTCTGTACTTGCTTTAAATCTTATTATGTTGAACTAACTCTATTTTGCAGAGAATGATGATCATAGTAAGGGAGAATCAAGTCCGCCTGTTGAAACTGGTTATTTATATTTCTGGTTTGTTTTAGTATAAAAGCATAAGGTTTTGGCATCACCAAAAAGGAAAAAATTATCGAAAAATTCCTAACTATTGAGAATATGTCTATCTTAATTGTGTGTTTTGATTAGATCCCAAAACCTCTGATGATTGCCCTGCTGTTGTAACTAATGTTGCTAACTTGTTTTAGAGTTCAGATGTTTTTGTTACAGGTTTTAGTAGTAGAACTACCAGTTTTTGACAGGCCCAAGACTAAATGAGTTCGAACAGTACTGAAGTTATCCATACTGATAGGAGTATCAGTACCAGTGCAACTGATAGAATCTCAGCTGAAGGAACGCGTACTGAAGGTTGAAGACTGACGAAAAGCCAACTGATGTCTGAAGAACTAAAGTATAGCGATGCTGATGAACAGAGCTACTATAATAAAGTTGAAGACTAGATACTGACGTTGGAAGACTGAAGTTTGGAGACTAAGACTCAGCGCATAAGAGATGGAGTCAAGATATGACTAATTGTTATACCAAGCAATTAACTGTCTTTGTCTAGCTAAAATAATCTAACTGACTCAGGTTCCCAAACTGACAAAAGATGGGAGTCCATTCTGCTGATGAAGATGGAGCAGTCTCAACTGACCCGACTGAAGTTAACGCATGATAAAACACGGAGTCAACTCAATTGAAGAAACACAAAAGATTTTAAGTCTTGATTGTTTAACTTGCCACGTATGGTAGCGTATTTGTAAAAAATCCTGATATGTCAGAACACATTTTCAGAGTTGCAGAGCTCCAGTGTACGATGATGCAAACCCTGACAGGAACGTATGAGGATTCTCAAGGGAAGAAATTCAAATGACAAATAGAAGGATATGATTGGTGCCCCATCTAACAACACTATTCACCATCTTCTATATAAACACGTGCAGAATCCAGCCTTTGAAGGTAACCGAAACGCTGCGGAATCAAAGTATCCAAAGCATTAAAAGCTCAATACTCAGTCTATCAAACAACTATTTCGAAGAAGGAAGTTCACAGTGCTATCAATAAATTTCAAGAGCTCACATATATTTATCAGCTCGAGATTTCAGAATACACTTCCTTTAGGCTAGGACTTCAATCTTATATATCTTAAGCCTAGACATACTGAGTTTGACGCCTGTGTCAACTCAGGCTTTTAGTTGGAAACCCCTCTACAAAACCTCCAAAAGTTTGTATAGAAGTTTGGGCAAGTAAACAACAAAGTGTCAGTTGCTGAAAGTTTGGTTTTCTAGCACCCGTAAGCTAGAGGTTAAGTCGACTGCATCCGAAAACAGCCAGCGATTTCCTAGCACCAGGAAACGTAGAAGGAACGTCAAGTGAGATGGGATACTGTAAGGTGAACTCAGTATCTAGGTTTATTCTTGTACTTGTAAACAAGACCTAATCCGAAGTTAGTGGATTGACAGAACAATCAGTCCATAGACATAGGAGTTGATCTCTCTGAACCACTTAAAAATCAACATATTATTTTCTTTCAGTATCGTAATTTATATTGCATGTTATTAAACTATCATCACAAGCACACTGCAGCATATCATAGTTTTGAAACCCTTTATCGTTATCAGTTTGATACTAAAGAGACTTAACTGAAAACTGACTAAGCAATATTTGACTAAGTATTTCGGAAGATGAAAAAAATAGAGAAAATTTTACGTATGTGTGTCGATTAATGTTAAAATTTCTTTAGAATTTATATGTTCGTACATGTCCCAAACCTGATTAAAAAATATTTTTACTACTCGTTTTCATCTCGACCCGTATAGTTAATGTGTGCTAACTACCCAAATATGTTTAAATTTATACATGTAAATTGTTACATTAATTGATTATATATTTCAAATAATGACTTAGAACATTATAGAATAAATATTAATAATAAATAATATAAATATCAAAAGATTAAAAAATAGAGAACATGTCTAGCATATCATACCCGCACTCGTCCCAAATTTGATTAATTACTCAAAACTGATTAATTTTATAAAGATAAATTATTATTATAAAAATTAGTTATTCATTTCAATAAGATTTGTACATTACAGAGTAATTATTAATAATAATATATGGATAGCCAAAAATTAAAACTAAGCAAATTTCACATAGACGTGCCGTTTAATGTTTTGATTTGTTTAGAATTTATATACATGTAATTGTCACAAATCGGATTAAAAATTGATTTTACTATATCTTCTCATCTCATTCTCGTATAGTAGCATCCATTAATTACCTGAGTTTGTTTAAATTTATAAAATATCTAATTAATAAAATATATACTTATTCTCGTACCCACATAATACAAATAATATAAATTAGACGGGTGGAGTTTAAATTCTTGTATCGAAATAATATAAATAGCAAAAGACTTAGAAATAGAGAAAATTATATTCTCGTCAAATTTCACATAATATGTGTCATTTAATGTATAGACCTGTTTAGAATTTATATACATATATAACTGTAACAAATCAGATTAAAATTGATTTTACTATATGTTCTCATCTTATTTTCTTATAGTACTATCCACTAATTATCTAAATCATTTAAATTGACAAAAGATCTAATTAATAAAATATATATTTATTCCAATAATTGGTTATCCTCTCGATTAAAATTTGAATTTACTATTTATTTAAAAACTTTTTATTATCAAAATTCCGCATATATATGTCGATAAATATTTGTACCCTTCTAGAAAGTATATTCTTGTACCCAACTAATATAAATAACAAAAGATCTAAAAATAGAGAAAATTATATTCTCGTGAAATTTCACATAGACGTGTCGTTTAATGTCTTGACCTATTCAAAATTTATATACATGTAGCTGTCAGAAATCGGATTAAAAATTAATTTTACTATATGTTCTTATCTCATTCTCGTATAATACTATCCATTAATTACCTGAGTTCATTTAAATTTATAAATATCTAATAATAAAATATATATTTATTCCTATAATTAGTTATCCTTTCGATAAAAAATTGAATTCACTATTTATTTCAAAACTTTTTATTAATTGTGAAGTCTCACAAAAAAATAATGCGAGTTTCAAAATTTCACATAGGTATGTCGATAAATGTTTGTACCCATCTAGAATGTATATTCTTATACCCAAATAATATAAATAGCGAAAGACTTAAAAATAGAGAAAATTATATTCTCGTTAAATTTCACATAGTACGTGTCATTTAATGTATTGACATGTATAGAATTTATATACATATATAACTGTCACAAATCGGATTAAAATTGATTTCACTATATGTTCCCATCTTATTTCGTATAGTAGTATCCACTAATTACCTAAATTCGTTTAAATTTATAGAAGATCTAATTAATAAAATATATATGTATTCCAATAATTGGTCATCCTCTCGATTTAAATTTGAAATTACTATTTATTTCAAAACTTTTTATTAATTGTGAAGGATCACCAAAAAATAATGTGAGCTTCAAAATTTCGCATAGATATGTCGATAAATATTTATACCCGTCGAGAATGTATATTCTTGTATCAAATAATATAAATAGCAAAAGAATTAAAAATAAAGAAAATTATATTATCTTCTTATTCTCGTGTAGTAATATCTACTAATTACCAGAATTCATGTAAGTTTTAAAACATATAATCAATAAAATATATATTATTCCAATATATTAAAATTGAAAAAATCTCACAAAGACATATATCGATCAATGTCTGGACCAATTTAGAATCTATATATATATAGCTGCCACAAATTTGATTAAAAATTGATTTTACTATATATTTGTTATCGTCTCAAACCAGTATAGTAATATATGTTGATATTTGAATTCGTTTAGATTTACAAAACCAATATATAATAGGACTAATGATTAACGCAATCTCTCTCATACGTGGACTATTTATTTCAAATTTATTTTTATTACTTTGTGAAGTTTTCTGAAAAATTGATATGAGTTTCAAATTTATTTTAAGAAATTGTACAAAATATATTCTTTTATTTAGATTTTCAATTTGTGAAGTTCATGAAAAATCGATGTATGATTCAAAATTTATTTAAAAAATCATAAATATATACATTCA
This sequence comes from Salvia rosmarinus, assembly GCA_036937905.1. Taxonomy (NCBI): domain Eukaryota; kingdom Viridiplantae; phylum Streptophyta; class Magnoliopsida; order Lamiales; family Lamiaceae; genus Salvia; species Salvia rosmarinus. Next base: position 43,219,783 of record CM072819.1, read on the forward strand.
ATTTGTGTCTTGAATTGGTAAAGTTTCATGAAAACTTTAAAAATAATATTAATTAAATTAAATTTTTTTAATAAAAAATAATTGTTTATCTAGCCAACTAATTAATTGATGAGTCGAATAAAATTGGTGGATGTAAAATAATTGTGTATTGTACGATGAAAAAAATATACTCACAACTATTTATATAGGTTTAAATTAAGTTCAAGTTTGATAAGAAATCAATATTGGATAGGAGATGTAAATACTAAGAATAAAAGAGATTTGAGAAAAATAAAAATTGAGAGATTATATGATACCACATATAAAGAGAATAACTAAATCTTTAATCCTATTATATATTAAATAGAATATATAATTATTTGATTTCAAAATATAATAAAAGGAATTGGAGACACCTCACATGCTACCTAACAAATTATAGTTGAGGCCAATATTAACCTGCAAGCCGATGTTGCCATAATTGAGTGTGTGCACTTTCAATATACAAATCCAAATAATAGATTGAGTCATAGGCATTATGCATTATGCATTGGTCATCCGAGCTACTTAATAAAGTTTTCCCCCCTTAGCGTTAAATTTTGGCAAAACAGCTTATAAGCTCCTACAGAGTGTTTGACAAAATAAACTCATAAACAACTTATAAACTATGGAAATAAGCTATAACAACTTATAAGTTCCAATAAAAATAAGTTGCTCAACCCCAACTTATTTTTTCACAAACTTATAAACAACAATGAATTTACCAAAATAACATTACTATGGTTCGTTATTTCTTATATATACATTGTCAACTTCAACTATCGTCAATTTTCTCTTTCTAATTATAATTTTTTCTCTCCAACTCACAACTCTTTCGTGAGCTTATAAACTCAATTATTGAAACACTTTGACAACTTATAAGCTCTTGGAGCTTATAAGCTCTCTAAAATAAGACTAGCCAAACACCCTCATATCTCAGGCCATGTAATTAACCTCATATAACCATACGAGACTCAGGTGAGAATTGATGTAAGTCGATGATAGTTCCTATCAGTATCATAAAGCTGAGAATCAAAATGGGAACTCAATATATGTTGAACATGATAGTAACTTCTGATAGCCTGTTAAATCAAAGTGGTGCATAATAGATAAATTTCTCCATGTTCTGTTTCATTGTTTTTACCAAGTATAGTGCCTATTGGCTATTACTAACAATTATATAGAGATTAGCTGCAAGCAAATCATGCCCAGATCGCTTGCTTGTACCTCCAATCTACAAATCAGATCTTAGATAGGGCTCTACTACAGAGAACTATTCATATGTCAATTCTTGCATTTCAGATACAAAAAATAAAATTTTCCAATCCCAAACCCTTGCATTTAAAATTGCAAAATTCTGTATATTTAAAAGAAGAACAAACAGAGTTTTTAATATAGTACTCCCTCCGTCCCAGCTCAATTGGCACACTTGCCAAATTGGGTTGTCCCACAACTATTAGCGCATCCAAAATAGCAAAATTAAATCATGTAATCTACTCTTTCTCTCTCCAATCATGCCTCCATATTCTACCCTCTCTTTCTCTCTCAATTCTATTTCTCTCTCTACTTTATTAACATTAAATCGTGTGGGACCAACACCATTAAACCCCTTAACCCATTTTTTCTTAATATTTATGCAAAAAGTGTTGTGCCAATTGGGCCGGGACGGAGGGAGTATTAGAATTGTTACCTCAAATATTGGAAAGGCTCAGCTCAAATTGAATAATTTGCAGTTTTTAATAAGAGAGAACTGGAAGATTTATATGATTAGGCAAACTCGGATTTATTCTACGAGTGAGAGTGACGCATTTATATATATATATATATTATAATATACTTGCACTCACATTTCTGATTAATGTTTCAACAAACGGAACTAATTATAATACTCAGTAGTGTTTTGTTAAACTCTTGACATGTGCAATAGCTAAGCTTTACTCATATCAATCCAACCTCTTAAATTTGGTTATTCAAAAATCAAAATCATGACACTATATAGTTATGTTTTGGGAATTTTTCTTTCATTCTTCAGAAATTATATCCAAGATCTCTCATTCTTCAGAAATTATATCCAAGATATTATGACTTATTGTCTTATATGTTCTTTCTTGTTTTATTAACACCAAATGCTATTTAAATAAAATTAATTTTGAATATATCGTGTAAAAAGGTTGATACACTATATATAGTGTTATTTTTTAATTATGATTATAAAAGTAAGCATTCTTACAAATTTTGATATAATTTATAATAATCTTTACTTATTTCAATTTCTATTCTCGAGCATGTAGATAGTTCCCAGAATTGTAGGTTATGTTTTTATCTCGTGTGACCGTTTACACCAAATAGCAACTGAAGTCGGCACCTGTCGAGGGACCGGAGATTCCTCTGCCTCCGGAGCAGGACACCTTGATCATGCAAAATACTTTGTGCAATAAAGAAGAATGAAGCTCGGACATCACATTACAGTAGGTGATTCTTTTTTCCCTTTTTCTTTGAATAGATGTATTTACAAGAGCATGAAGATTTCTGTCAAGAAATGGTATAGAACAAATAAATGAATTCGAGCTTACTATGGCTACACATTGCACTTGCTATGGTAACGCCTTTGTCGTACATCCGCTGGATTTCTTCCGGTAGATGGGCAGCGACTTATCCGGTATGGCTGGAGTGAGTTCTACCACATCCCCCATCTTCAACTTGCACCTTGGATCACTCACAGCTTCATGGTTCACCCTCGGCCTCAACTCCTCTTTCAAAGAGAACCCAACCCGTATGACGTCCATCGGCAACTGCCAAGACCGACTGTTTCCAACAGATCCATCACGGATGAGTTTGCAGGGTACAGACATCTGTAAGCCAGAATATAAATCAGGCCATGTAAATAACATCATATAAACATATAAAAGAGAAAAATATCACAAACAAACCTTATCATTCTGAATCATGATAACATACACAGGTCCACTGGAGCCACATTGAGGTTTGCAAGAAAATTCACAATCCTTGGAGTGGGTAGGGAACATACAAGGTGGTTTCTTGGAATCAAAGAATCCAAATAAGGACCTGTCTTTGCTCATTGCCTCACACTGCCACGAAATAACCCAACGTGCCCATTCAACCATTTGAAGTACAAAGGAGGAGTGTTTGCAATCACCTTCTTTATATCTCCAGTGTGCTGCGAAGCCGTACTCAGCTTGTAGATGCATCTTTTTTGTTCGGATCTGAACTTCGAGAGAAACCATATTGTCACACATTACTACTGTATGTAGAGATTGGTATCTGCAAATTTTTAGAGCAACATTAACTATACTATATGGGACATAAATAGAAAATTGATCTTCACATTAACTGAAAGCATACCCATTACACTTAGGATAAACTATGTAGTCCTTGAATCTCCCAGGGACTTCTTGCCATAGATGATGGACAACTTTGAGAGCTTTATAACATTCTTCTTCAGTTTCAACAATCAATCTTAACCCATGGATATCATGAACTTCCTCCATATTAAGCTTCTTTCTGCAAAGGTTGCATCATATCAGTTCATATGATCACACCGAAGCAAATATTGAACATACCTCAGAGTAGATCAAATATGCTTATTTAAGCGAGCGAGTAAAAAAAAAAGATCATACTTGGACATTTTGGAATGGATGCCGAATAGGCTTTTATGTCTGCCTGACAGAGAGTGGTAAGAAACCGCTCCAGCTTTGAGAGCTTGCTCCAGCTTCTCTATGGACTACCGAAGAAGTAATCACAGCCTCATCAAAAAACTTCACAAGCTTGGATGACAACTGTTGATACTGATCATGGTGGAGATGTTTGAAACAGAGATTTTCAAGTTGCTCTTTCCAAGAGGAGACCCCTAATCTATTAGCCAGTGGCACAGATATTTCAGAAGTTTCCTTAGCAAATCTTTGTTGTTTGATCATAGCCAATGCATCCAAAGTTATCATGTTATGCAACCTATCAGCTAGCTTTATGAGAACAGCTCTAGCATCTGCCATTGCAATGAACATGGTGTGCAGTTGATCCGCCTCAACAGTCTTGTTGGCAGTGTTGTTATCCCGCGCAAGCTTGCTCATTTGGCTCAGCTTTGACACCTGGCAGAATCACCACACTTTAACAAAGGTTTCCATGCCATTCACATATTTACAAATCAATGAGACATCAAAAGTGGCATTGAATTCAGTTAAACAATCAATAACAGCAACAGGCAACAGCCAACTGAAGACAGAAGTAACAGATTGCCAGGTTCTTTCTTATCTAATAGCAAAAGACATATATTAAAGTCACAAAACATAACTTAAAATGAAGGTTGAACCTATATATATCATCACATTTCAACTGAAATCTAAGATGTCACACACGAAATTCAATCTTTAATAGTAAAAGGCCAAACTTTCCTTACCCCTTCGACTAAATCTGCGACTCCAGCTCCAAATGACGCTGAAATATGGTCAAGAGTAACAAAAGAATCGTCAACAGAATCGTGCAAAAGCCCTGCAGCAACAACTGTAGAATTAGCGCCAATTTTCGCCAGCAGTGTCGCGGTCTCCACACAATGCTGCAAATAAGGATGCCCACTAGCTCGCTTCTACAAAAATCAAAAACATCAACTTGCTCAATCTTAACTCACCATTACACTCAGTAATGCACCCAAATTAACTGTCAAAACCAGGATTGAGATACCTGGCCTCTGTGAGCCTTCTCTGCTTCTTTGAGAGCCTTGATCACGAAATCATCCCGGAAAATCGGATGCCTAGACTGCGCTTCACGAAGCAAGTGTTTCGCGTAAGAAGGCAGGTCCAATTCCACAAAATTTTGAAAGATTATGGGCTAAATTAGATATATGGACTTTAGTTAATTAATGATTGGACTATTAATTAATTAAAGCAGTCTAAAGAATAAAAGTCCATATAAGCTAGGGCTTTAATGGGCTGCTCTATTTAATATAAATAGAGAGAATTCATTCTTTAGGTCGAGAAGTTGGGCGTTAGGCGTGACGAAACATTATCTTGAAATACCGTTAATTCGTTCGGAGATTTCTTGATTTCTGCTGAATTAATTCCGGCGAATTATTCATGCGTGGTTTGCATACTGCGTGGATACCAGTTTTGGAGACAACCTTGCGAGATTCATTAGAAGCTTGGGCGTTGCAAATCGTAAGTTCTCTATCTAACGTGTTCATAGGGCTCATCGCATGTTTAATTGTAGATCTAGATCTGTTTATTGACTGTATTTTCCGCTGTGTATCATTAGATGAGATCAAGAATTCCCAACAGTGGTATAAGAGCCCGAGGCTTGATTTATAATTAATTCGCGTTCTAATTAATTGTGGATTTCTCGAAATTTTGAATTTCGAATTATTTTGTTTTCTTTAATTTCGTTTGCCTTTTCTTTTTATTTATTAAATCTGTTTTTTTTTTTAAAAGGAAAAACAAACGAAAAGGAAAAGAAAATTGAAAAAGAAAAGGAAAATCGAAAAAATCTGAATTGATTTTGGAAACTCGAATCGCCGGGAAATGTTAACAGCCGACTCACCATTTTTCCTCGCCGGCACCCTCTTCACCGCCGTGCCGAAACGCAGAGACAAGCGGCGATCGACGGCGCGCGTGAGGCACCGCCGTGACCTTGTTGTTACAGCACATTTTCTCGATCGACGTCACGTCGGAGCAGAGGGAAGGCGGCGATCGGCGCAACGCAGCGGCGCCGCGCTCGCCATCCGCCACCGCGTGAGCGGCGTATCACGGGCGGCGCTAGGCGTGCGCGTCCGGATTCGTCGCCATCGCCGGAAATCGCAGCGTTGGAGGAACTCGGCAGAGGCGGAGGAAGGCGGCGGCGCGACGCGCGTCGTCTGAACCCTAACACGCGTTTTTTTCGTTCGAGCGCTGGGCCTCGGCGCTAGTCGCCGCGATGCGCTTGGCCGTTCCGCACGAGTGGGCTTCCGCGTGCGTGGGGCGAGGATCTTCTTTGGCGGCGTGGGTTGATTGGTGCCGGTTGGGCTTTCGCGTGCATCTTTGGGCGTCTTGGTGGGCGCAAATGTCTTGTTGGGCGCCTTGGGCTGCGTCTCTGGGCGGTTTTGGGCCGTTTTATGTGGCGACCCACAAGGGTCATTCTGACTTTAAAAAACGTTTCTTTTCTTAATTTAGAATTTATAAAATTGAATTTCCAATTACACAAATTAATTTATTAATTGAATTAATAAGTTTTGTTTTAATATTATTATTTTCGAAATAATAACATTAATTTCGATTTTGTATTAATTTAGAATTAATACAATCTACTTATGTACAAAGATTTAATTTATTAATTTAGAATTAATATAATTTACTAATGTTCATAAATTATAGAATTGATTTATTAATTAGATTAATAAATCTTATTTGATTATTATTTTAGAAATAATAATGCTAAATGAATATTTATATTAATTTGAAATTAATATAAATGCTTATATCCACTTTTAATTAGATTAATGAATTTATTCGTTGAGCCCTATTTGCTGTTGTTCTGTGATAAGCATGCTATTTGATTTTATGCTTATATTTTACTATAGTAGTTAGAGACCGCTTTTATGTTTGGGTAGACGGCCAATAATTGTAGCCCGTATTACTATGTTTGGGTAGGCAGCACCCAATATGTGTGGTCCACATTTTATGCCTGGGTAGGCGGCACCCAATAATTGTTTTGATTTAATATTGGATATTAAAATAAACAATTAATATCACATGTTTTATCCCCACTAAATCTGAGTCTTGTTTCTTTGAAACAAAGCGTGTAAATCCATCATAATTGTTTGAGGCCAATAACCATTTAGTCCAAAGTTTTACACCCTCGTGTTTACTCCCAATCTGCAAGGCGAGACTCACTCATAGATGCATAGAAGCATCGTGTGATGGGGTTGACTTGTTAATTATTTTGTATCGCCTCGTGATCAAGATAATTAGTGGACACGTATTAATTGGATTAATAAACTAAGAATTGAGGACTGTTGTTGCATTGATTCAAACCGACTAAGTGTCATTATTGTGGTCATCACCGCATGAGCTGCGATAATGGAACTTAAATCAATGCAAAACTGTCATTGCAATTGGCTTTGAGGCCCTCTTGGTGATATTATTGTAGTCATCACCTCATGAGGTCGCAATAATATTGACTTGGATCTTGTACCACTAAGATTTATATTTAGTATAAATCCGTATATTGCATTTGGGGGTGCAATATATGTTAAAATTAGTGGGAGCTAATCGATACAATAAACTCTTGTTTGATTAGTGATATGATTGTGATCTGTGTTTAATTTGTTCTAATTTGCTATTTCTTTATTTTTCGTTCAGTTACGATGTCGACTATGTTATATAAATGTTTGGTGGAAACAAATTTGTTGACTGGGTCAAACTATCCGGATTGGCTACGTTTCCTGCGCTTACTGTTAAGGACGGATAAGATTGAGTATGTCTTGGACAAACCAATCAATACCATTCCCGATGAACGTTCTCCTGAGTATGCCTCGTTTGACATGGTTGCTCATAAGAAGCACGTTGATGATGTTATGTCGGCTCAGGGCATCATGTTAACCTCTATGAGTTTAGAACTACATAGGCAACATGAATGCATGCTACCCTATGAGATGATTCAGCACTTGAAGAGTTTGTTTGCATCACAGGCACAAACACTGGAGTATGAGATACTCCGGGATCTCTTCAAGTGTACGCTTTATGATAGGAGCAAGGTCTCCGAACATGTTCTGAAGATGATTGGAATGATTGAGAGACGGCGTCGATTGGAATGACTCTGCCAACCAATGTCTCAACCAACCTGGTTTTGCAATCTCTACCTGGTTCATTTGCGAATTTCATTGTGAATTTCAATATGAACAACACAAAGGTGAGATTGACTGATCTTCATAACATGTTGAAGACTTATGAGTCCTCTACTTCTAATGGCAAGTTTGTACTCATGGTGAGTTCTTCTACTCAATCTTCCAAAGGGAAGAAAAAGCAAAGGATAAACAAGAAGAAGGCATCGGATGTCTTTAAGCCTAAGAAGATTGGAGGGGCTCATAAGAAGAAGCCGACATTGGCAAAGGATGAGTGCCTATTCTGTCATGAGAAGGGGCACTAGAAGAGAGACTGCCCAAAATTCAAGGTACAAAGTGCAATGGATGGTAGCTCAGATATGTTTGTCGTTGAGATAAATATGTCTATAAATAATTCACATTCTTGGGTATTAGATACCGACTGTGGCTCACACATTTGTAATAATGTGCAGGGGCTTAGTAACAGCAGAAATGTGAATCCTGGGGAAGTCGATCTGCGTGGGAAATGAAGCAAGAGTTGCTGCTGAACGCGTGTGGACTTATAGATTAGATCTTCCTTCGGGATATAGACTATATTTACATAACTGTTATTTTGTTCCTGCTATTTCAAAGAATATTATTTCCATTCATATGTTAGACATTGAAGGGTTTTCCTTCCATTTTGTAAACAATTGTTGCACGTTTTCCCTTAATGGAATGTTTTATGGAAATGCCCTTCTTTCGAATGGTTTATATATGCTTGAATGTGAACGAAATATTCTCAATGTGCAACACAAATGACCTAAGCTAAGTAATACGAATAATGCTACTTATCTTTGACATTGTAAACTTGGTCATATCAATGAAAAAATGATAGCAAGATTGAGAAAATTAGATTATCTCACACCATTTGATTTTGAATCATATGGTGCTTGTGAATCATGTCTCAAAGGAAAAATTATTAAGAAACCATTTTCTGGGAAAGGGTTACGTGCCAAAGAATTGCTAGAGTTGATCCACTAAGATGTGTGTGGACCGTTTCCAACTCGAGAAAAAGTGGATATTCGTCTTCATAACTTTCTTGATGATTATTGAGGTTTGGATATGTATATCGATGAAACACAAATCTGAGGCTCTTGATAAATTTAAGGAGTTTAAGTTAGAAGTCGAGAAACATCTTGGTAAAAGTATCAAGAATCTTCGATCAAATCGAGGAGGGGAATACTTAAGCCGAGAATTTCTTGATTACTTGAAATCACATGGAATCCAGTTAGACTGGACACCTCCGGAAACACCATAACTGATTGGTGTATCTGAGAGAAGAAATCGAACCTTATTAGACATGGTTCGATCCATGATGAGTTTCGCTAGTCTCCCTTTATTCCTTTGGGGTCATGCCTTACTTAACGCTGCTCATATTTTAAATAGGGATCATTCCAAATCAGTCGAGAAAACACCATATGAGATGTGATATGGGAAAAGAGCAAATCTTAACTATTTACGGACATGGGGTTGTCCTGCTTTTGTTAAGAAAATGCTGACTGATAAGTTGGAATCGAAAAGTGAGAAATGTTATCTTGTGGGATATCCTAAAAAACCTAGAGGATATGAATTCTACTCACCTGGAGATCACATGGTGATCATCTCTAGGAATGTCACGTTTCTTGAAGACTCCTATGTTTCCAAGGAACAAGGTCACAATGAGGTAGATCTTGAAGAAATTCGAGAACCACAAAACAACACAGAGGACGAACGATTGTTCAATAGTGTGAACAAGAATTCAGTGGGAGTATTTGACGATCTATTGGGAGAGGAAATGACTCTTAGAGGGTCACCTCAAGACAATGAGATTCATCAAATACAAGATGACACAACAGTTGTGCCACCTCCATCTCAAGAAATTCATGAGGAAATTCTTGAGAACCTGCGCAAAATGAACAGCATGAATCTGCGCAAACAACCCGACTCAATAGGCCATAGAGGACTCGTCATGCACCCCAAAGACTGAATCTAATGGTTGAGAACCAAGATGATGAAGTCGAGTCGGATGATGATGAACCTAAGACCTATACTAAAGCGGTGTCTGGCACCATTCAAAGATGTGGCTCGAAGCCTTAATATCTAAATGGACTCGATGTATTTCAATCTAGTGCAGGAACTAATTGATGACTTACGGATGGGGCTTACCCATAGGCGCAAATGGATCTTCAAAAGAAGATAGATGCGGATGGTGAATCTGAACCTCTGAGGCTAGGTTGGTGGCAAATGGTTATAGTCGACGTGAAGACATTAACTATGACAAGACCTTTTCACCAGTTGTTAAAATCAAGTCCATTAGGATCTTACTTGCGATAGTTGCGTACTACAATTTTGATATTTGACAAATGGATGTCAAAATCGCGTCTCTCAATGGAGAACTAGAAGGTGATATCTACATGACTCAGCCTGAAGGTTTTGTGTCCAAAGAGAGGCCGAATGCAGTATGTAGGCTAAAGAAGTCCATTTATGGACTTAAGCAAGCATCGAGGAGTTGGAATATTTGTTTTGACAGAGCTATCAAATTGTTTGACTTTGTCTGAAGCAAAGAGGACCCTTGCATTTATAGTAAGCGCGATAATGGAAACAATGTCTACCTGGTGATATATGTCGATGACATTCTGATTATGGGGTGCGACCGATCCATGATGCAATCCGTGAAAGACTGGCTGTCTAAATCCTTAATTTATGATGAAGGATCTCGGTGAGGCCTCCTACATCCTTGGGATCAAAATCTATCAGGATAGACCTAATAGATTGTTGGGGCTATCACAATCCACTTCCACTTACATAGACAAATTGCTACGGCGTTTCTCAATGGAAAATTCTAAGAAATGATTTCTTCCTATGAGATATGGCATTATGTTGACTAACAAGGATTGTCATTCTAATGACAAGAAAATTGCTTGCATGAAAAGGATCCCATATGCTTCGGCTATAGGATCGATCATGTATGCCGTGATATGCACTAGGCGGATGTGGCCTATCAACGCAAGCATGACGATTCGGCAAAATCTCGGTGAGGAGCATTGAAAATGCTAAGACTATTCTTAAGTACCTTAGAAGGACTAAAGAATACTTCTTAACCTATGGTGGACGGCGAACTATCGGTGTTGGGTACACCGATGCTAGCTTCAAACGAAAACAAACATGTTCGAGCGATATCATCGATTAGAGAAATAATAGAAATGGGCAATGTAAAATTAGAAAGAGTACCACCGCGATTACTTAGATGATCCTTTTACCAAGCCGTTGTAAGAGCTTGTGTGTTAGACATGTAGAAAATTGGTTGTGATTCATTGGGAGTTTACAGTTTGTATATTTTAGAAACTCCTTTGTTGAGACATACTTACAGTGATCACAATTGAAGATAATGTTTTATCTATGGGTTTTGTGAATTTAATAGAATAATTATTTTGATGTTTGTCATTATCCTCTTATTTGTCCCCTTGAATTATCACTGTCATTTTTGCTGTGAGACATCAATGATATGGTATAATTCTAAAATAACCTTAACCAATGATAATCAAGAATGGGATATTGATGATATGTCATAGGTTAGCATGTGGTCTGCATCACATTCTTAGAGAATGTAGTGGTTCTCACAACTACGAGATATTTGATATCCGTGATGGACACATGAATACTTTGGAAGTATTGGTATACCTACTATTAAATCGTTTGTTTGATGTCTACGATTTCTTAGTGTGTGGAGTATGTAATAGTCCTTAGACTTGAGGTCATTACACATTTTGTTTGTTGAGTCTTGTACTTTGACCAAGGCAACTCTTGCAGTGGCAGACACGGCTTGGATTGGGTGCATCATGAGACAAATGAAAATGGTAGTTGAGCGAAGAATGAGATTCATTCCTCGATTGGAATTTCGGCGAGCACTTATTTTCTCTATATTATTCGACCATAAAGTCAGCGACCAATGAAGAGATATATTGATTAAAGTAATTGAATATGATCATATAGTCTTATAATAAAGATGAGAAAATGATTCAACTATTGGGATGACACATAGCAAAATCTAAATTGAATCGAGTGTGTCGTGAATGAAAGGATATTGCATAAACTTCATGTAAATGTTTGTTCTTGTTTTCCACGTAAATGTCAGTCATATATCGATTATTTGCACAACACGATCCATGAGTTTTGTGCGGACTTTGATTAGATCATCGTCGGTAATGGAGGCTATTAGGTCACACTATCAGTGTATTGTTAAATCCGCTCAAGGGTATGCATAGTGCACAGGAAATTATCTAACATTAGTCAGTGGGAGATTGAAAGATTATGGGCTAAATTAGATATATGGGTTTTAGTTAATTAATGGTTGGACTATTAATTAATTAAAGCGATCTAAAGAATAAAAGCCCATATAAGCTAGCACTACAAGAATTTTGGTTATAGACCACGGGGAATCCCCGTGGTCTATTACATAAAACCCCGTGGTCTATCAAGGTATGGTCTATTAGGGACGGATATAGACCACGGGGAAATCTCGTGGTCTATCACAATATAGACAACGGATAAATCCCGTGGTCTATCATGTTATAGGCGGCGGGGCCTTATAATATCAATGGATATTCCGTTGTCTATAGCATCGGAGACAGCGTGGGTTTACCCATGGTCTATGTTGTTATGACAGCGGTGTTCTACCTTTATACAATGGTTAAACCCGTTGTCTATTGTGTTTAACCACACGGACATCTCCGTTGTCTATATATTAATAGACAGCGGGGAGAAGCTCCGTTGTCGATTGATCAGTTAACGAAATAAATTTATTTATTATATAATTCAAAATACCTATTTCTACCATTAAAACAATAATACAAAATAGATATAAAATATATATTATCTCATAAATAGAAATCAAGTACAATACATAAACGTTATATCTGGGAAAATCCCAAATCAACAATTGTAGCACAACAAATATTGTCTACCTAGCTCTAACCGTCCACGATTTCTATATCTAAATACTTTGGAATAAAACCGGCTCCAATCCTTGAATTTTGTGAGGACCTCGGTTTCAATTGCGATTTTAGAAATGACTACTTTAACCTTGTGGATTGACAAAGTCACAAAGCTAAGTATAGAGACAGTAAGTTTACGGGTTCACCACCGGTTAGTATATTACTTTCATTGGTTCCACTCCAATAACCTAATTCAACGAGGACAAGCGATAAAATGATGCACTAAAGAATAAACCTAAAACAAATAGAAAAAAGAGATAAATCTTTGAATGAACAATTATCTAACGGTATAAATCATTTGAATAGAAAAAAGGAAAAGAAACTACCTTGATATTAGGATTGATTTTTTGAGGTAACCACCGGTCCACGAAATAGTTCCACCTGCCGATCCTGCAACTAGTATGTCCGTCTTGCCTTTTGTATCTTCCCGGATCTACGGGCGGTGGTTTCGTAGTGAATCTAACAAAACAGAAAAACCCTCACTAAATGATCTAATGCAATCTTATTTTAAAACAACATCGATTTAAGCGAGAACACTGAGGTGGTGTTCATATAGACAAACATCTTTCGTAACAAGACACTAAAACAAAGCATATAATCGGTTATCCCTAGGATAATTGAACCCATAAATGCCAAAATCGATGAACAAAATACTTATTAAATGAAGGAACCGATCGGAAGGTAGAAGAAACACAGGGGTTTGCGGGGTTGTCGAATTGGCAAGCATATAGGAATCCGAGTGCTATCCAATATTTCTTGAGCTTTTGAAGAGCTCCATTCACGCCTTTGGTTGCATCGATTAAAAACGAGCTTAGCTCAAAAGCTTTCAGAGAACCTTTCTCTCAAGATTCATGGATGTTGGCATTGTCGAAGATAAGCTTGTATCCTTTAGAGGCGGCTATAAAAGCAAGACCAATTCGATATTTCCACTGTAGCTTCAACGAAAACACTCTAAAATATAGTCGAATTTCCTAGTGAGAACAAAGTATGTGAAGATAAAAAGTGAATCTCAAAAGTGCTTAGGAAACAAAGAAAGCGAGAGACAATAACAACCAAATGAACAAACTACACGGTGGAAATATGATTCACATTATACCTTTCCGGAGTTATAAGCCCTCTTTTCTCAAAGATCATTTATCATCATGTCCTATCACGGAAGCAAGATCACGACTACAAATGTTCATGGATATACAACGACCTACTCTCAAATAAGATATTCTTAAGAGATGTGATTGTCATGTTATAACCGAGGGAATAGAAGAAAAAGCGATAGACAACATTAAATCGAAAGACAAAGTGATTTTCATAAAGGCACATAATCAAAATTCGAATGTGAAGAGTGAAAATCTTGACCTATCCTTGACAACCGCAACATGGCTCCATAATCTCAAGCTTGGTTGATACATTTGAGATGCAACCTTTTACAATGTTATTCAAGTAAACCATTGGTGTCTTCCCAATAAGTCGTATAAAGAGCGAGAGGGTTGAAGAGAGTGAACAAACACTGACTTATAAAATAAAATAAATAAATTTCAACAATGTCCCAATATTGCTCGACAAAACAACAATCTTTACTCAATTTATCACTTCCTCCCTCATTAAACACTGCTTCCAACTTTAACGTTTGACTTATCTTTCTCTCATTTAAATTACATATTAAGAAAAAAAAGGAGGCGTACTTGCCTCAATTTCAAAAATTAAAATTAACGAGTCTGTTGCAATCATAAGATCTCACTTTAGGCATCACTCTTCACCTTAAATACACTAAATTAAATTTGTGCGGAAAACAAACTAATTTCTTCCAAACTAATTCGATTCTTTTCATTGAAAATAAGAAAAAGACTAATTTAGCCACGTGACCGAGCAAAGCCGATAACCCATAGTGAAATTCCATCCGAATTATGACAATCCCAGACCTACTACATTTCACACATACACGTTCATAGGGAGATAGAGGTGAAAGTCACACTGGCTAACATCTTGACAATGTTAAGACCTTGAATCGCCGCGTTAAACTCGACCGACAACGCTTTACACACATTCCATCATTACGGCGCCTACAATAGTAGGCGATTCTACGGTATCTTTAAGTTAACTTGTCACTACTTCTAAACTTGCATCTGGAAGAATTTTTTTATTACAATTGTGCTCTTGCAGATTATGCATTTAAAAATATTCTAGAGGTTGCTATAGACAACTATTGGAAGACAAACAGAATGAGCATTCTTCAAAAATATACCTATAGCAAATACAATGCAAATGCAAGGGATTGTTGAATCAAATATTTTTTTGGTTGATAAAATCCGCATATGATCATAATTGGAGAAAAGAATCCAAGAAAATCAGACAAAATAAAACTTTAAAAGAAAACTTGAATAACACCAATGTTATGTACCCTGATTTCGGAGTTGGGGAAGAAGGGGAATGGAGCTTCATACATTGTGATAAGGGAGGTTTGGCCTGAAGGAGGTAATGGAAGACAGCTGAATATTCAAGAGGATAAAATGAAGGCCCAGTAGGCGCTTAGGAGGAATGGGTTTTGCTAAGCCCAACAGCTATTTTATTTACATGTTATTTATTTCAAAGTGGGATACCACACTTGTATTTAAGAGCTAGGGTTCTTTGTTAAGAAGGATATAGAATATTATATTCCTCAATCTTCCTATCTCTCTCTCTCTCTACCTTCTCTCTTCTCACTATTCTCTTGTTTCATCGGATCACTACATCAATACAAACAAATCAACCACCAAAAATACATATAATATTCTTGGGCACGACATTTGGTATCGAGCAACCTTCCGGACCATGGCGGAGATTACGCGGTTTAAAGACCTACAAGAAGCAAAAAAAATTGGATCAAATCCTATGACAGAGCGCTCAAGCGAACGCGAAAGTGAAATGAAATTGCAAGAAAGAATGGGCGGCATGACTACCGAGCTACATCAACAATTTGGGTATGGACGGTAAATTCGAACATCTTACCTCCACACTCGCATCACTACAGCTGCAGTTGTTAAATATGAACAAGGAACCTTATGGACATGATATGGAGTCTATATTGGGGGAACATGATCACATGAACAGTGGGGGAAGCATGGGTAGAACTAATACCTCTAAGTATAGGTTGCAGAATGGGGGGAATCATATACTCACACCACTACCCAAAATAGATTTTCCTAAATTTGATGGGGTCCAACCTAGGTCATGGATCTTGAAATGTAAGGGGTATTTTGAGCTCATACCCAATATACCGGACCCACAAAAAATTGTGATGGCTGCTATGCATTTTGAGGAAAGGCCTCACAATGGTATCAAAATCTAACTGATTAAACATGCGGTTTAAACTGGGATCGCCTCATTGAGCTAGTATCGGCAAGATTTGAGGAGTTAAAGGAAGCGAAAATTGTGGGGAGTTTAACAAGTTGAAAATGATGGGAACTACGCGAAATATGTGGATCGGTTTGAGGAATTAAAGGCGTGTCTGCTCCTTATCCACAAGGGAGAGTTCACGGAAGAGTATTTCATCGCTAGCTTTGTGAGTGGTTTGGGGGAAGAACTACAGGCCTTTGTCTGGATGTTTAATCCCACCACACCGCCTCGCCATCGAGTTGGGCCGTAATCGACTTCACGACTTTCGAGGCCCTCACCAAGAGAATGAAAGCACCCTATAAGCCGTTGGGAATCCACCCACCGCCATAGCAGATCCGATTTTAACCCTTCATCACAACCTAGGGGAGGGGGTACCTCAACTAAGACACCATTTAAGTTACTCACTGCAGTAGAAATGGAAGTTAGAAGAGAGAAGAAGTTGTGCTATAATTGTGATGAGACTTACGTCCCCGGCCACCGTTGCAAGCAGAGGATATCTTACCTTATTATGACTGACGAGGAGGAGCACAATCTGATGAATGCCATTCTTGAGGTGCAGGATGAAGAAGGGGAGGATATACAAGAATTAGAAGAAATTTCGGTGGCATTCAGCGCGGTCTCCGGAGAGGGGGGACCAACAACAATGAGGGTCATGGGTGATGTGGAGGGGCACCGGATCAATATCCTCATTGATTCGGGCAGCACACTAAGTTTCATTAGCGAAGCAACTACTAGAGCTTTACAATGCCCGGTGGTACCTGCAAGGCCATTGTTAGTAAAAGTGGCCAATGACCACAAAATGGTTAGTTCGAAACTAATTAAGGGGTTCAAGTGGCAAATACAATAGCAGCTATTTACTTACTCTCCCAGAGTTCTTGCAACAGAAGGGTGTGATCTCATACTCGGGGGTGATTGGCTCAAGTCGTGCACGCGGGTGGAGTTGGATTATGATAACATGATAGTGGCGGTAACTCAAAAAGGAAAAAGAATTAAAATTCAAGCCATTACGGGGAATCCACAATGTCATCTCATTTCAGGGCCAATGCTTTTCCAAATCTTACACCATGGAACTTGGGAGGACATCGAGAAGATCTATCAAGTGAAGATTAGCCCAGGAGGAGTGGTTGACTCGCGCTTAGACTCGCTGGCGATGGAGTATGAAGAAGTTTTCGAGAGCTGAGGGATTACCCCCAAGGGAAGTTGAACATCATATTTTGCTCGAGCCGGTAGTGGTCCGTGGTTGCAACCTCCTCTGAGTTTCCCGACCAAAAAATGAGATAGAAAGGATTGTCCAGGCTGTTGGAGCGGAGAGATCTGACCAAGAAGAGTCCTTTAGCGTCCCTCGGTGATACTAGTCGAGAAGAAGGATTTGGCGTGGCGCATGTGTGTGGATTATCGTGGGGAAAACTAGGTTTAGCCTCTAGCCGAGAATCTATCTTGGATATTTAATTCATCATACATTGATTATATACCTAGCGTCGTCTATATAATTAATTGCAACACGTAGGGGTTTTCGTGTTTACCTTTGGATGCAGTGAGGTCGGGGAGCAGACGAGCGGATCAAGCGGAACGGACTCGTGCTTTGACCTTCGGGCTCAGATCCGGTTGCCCAATCTCCAACGTCGAGTGAGGGCGATCTATGGAGAATGCTTGGAAAATCACCCATGCTCTATGGAATTCTCGAAAATTCTCTCTCAATTTCTTGTGAGATGGACGAAAATTCTATGAGGATTAATGAACATTAACCTAGACTTTATCTCTTACCTTATATTTATAATGCATTACCATAATCCCATAAGGAAAGGATCTATGCATATCCCATAAATATAATTATATCCTTGTAGGATAAAGAGAATAAAATCTTGCCATAGTGAGCTATAGGGCGCCGATTTCCAAATCTTACGGGCTGGATGGGCCGCCCAGGATCAAATGCAAGGAATAAAGATGGGCCTCAAATAAATTAATTATCTTATGTTCAGCCCGAACATAAATTAATTTATAAACATTTATTCATGCCACTAGAGAATAAATCTTTGACTTACCCCATTATTACCAAAGTTGAGTCGGGCTTGCACTTGAACATTCTGAATCCCGTATTTAAGATATCGAGCGTCCATTAATTATTTATAGCAATCATTGCTAAAATAATTAATATCTTTAATTCATAAGCGGTACCACTCGACCTTATTATTGTACTTGAGCTAACTCAACTGCGGGGTTTAGTACAATAAACCTTTGAGCTCCTTAAGGGCGTCATCATCCTAAACGGATACGGTGACTCGTCTGAGATAACCAAATGCCGTACAAGACCGCCACCACCCAAGATGCGAGAATCTTGGGTTAGAACATATAACCTCACCCGTAACAAGTCAAAGTGATGGTCGACAACTCATACTCACCTAATACCTTATCGAGGTTTAGATCATCGTAAGTCACCGAGATCTTGGTTCTTCGGACGGTCGGATAGAAGAACACATCTCACTTGTGATCCTTCATACGTCGAGGCGTATCGGCATGACAAGCAACTAAGTCGAGTCACTTATTATCTATCTTTGCTGACTATCCGACAACTCGTCCTCAAGTTGTCTCGGTGTGAAACTTTTATATCTCATTAAGCTTGACCAATCATACGAGACTTACGTGATCTTCACACACATGTATGATCTAACTTATATATGAGATAAGGGGACACGAATATATGCAATCAAGTATTGATTCGGATAGGAGATTGTAATAGTGGTAACGAAACATTGTATACAAGCTCAACCAAGCTGTTTCAAGATACAAATCGACAATCTCCCACTTATACTAAAGCAAACTTTTAGTATACAATGTGTCTTTCTACTAGCTATTACAAACAACCATCACTTTCTTCTCCCACTTATACAAAAGTTTCCTTTCTAAGTGGGTGCCATCAAGCGCAATCGAGTCCTCGAGCGTGCATTGTAGACTTTTGCGGCAGAGCTCTTTGTGAATGGATCCGCTAGATTTTCCGTCGTATCAATCTTTTCAATCGACCGTCCTTATCATCTAACGATTTCTCATATGACATGGTACTTTCTCTCTATGTGTTTGGTCGCCTTGTGGGTCCGTGGTTCGCTTCGAGTTTGCAGCTGCACCGAGTTATCACAATAAACTATGATACTCTTAGGCGAACCGGTACCACACCTAGATCCGTGAGGTAGTTCTTGAACCATCTGACCTCCTTAGAAGCCTCAAGCGGCTACATATTCGGCTTCCATGGTAGAGTCCATAATGCATCGTTTGCTTTGCCCGCTTGAGATCGGCTCCACTCCCAAGGTAAACACATAGCCCGAGGTTGACTTTTTCTCATCACGGTCGACGGAAATCCAGTCATATAACCCAAAGGCATTAGACTATCTCGCATGGTAAACTAGCCTATAATCTCGAGTCCTTTCGGTGCTTGAGTATATGCTTTCTGAGAGCTTGTCGGGTTAGGCGATATCTAGCTACTATGCTACCGCATAGCGGATGTCGGGCCTCGTGCATAGCATTGCGTACATGAGACTTCCTACTGTTGAGAGCGTAAGGAACTTGTTTCATTTCCTCTATCTCGGCTGCGGTGCATAGGTGGCTGCGTCTTGAATAAAGGAGCGCCATGTACGAAGGTAGCAATCCTTTCTTGGCGGTGCGTACTAAAGCGAGTAATCACGGTATCAATGTAAGGCGCTGAGATAAGCTCAACATTTTCTTCTTGCGATCTCGGTAAACCTTGATCCCAAGAATGTATGCATCTCCTAAGTCTTTCATTTGAAACGATCGGATAACCAACTCTTTACGTCGATAACGACTTCACGTTGTTGCCAACTAGAAGAATGTCATCTACATAAAGTGCAAGAAATACCACATCACCGTTAACATCTAACCGATACACACAACTGTCGCTGAAAGCGGGTAAATCCATGGGACTTTACCACCTCGTCAGCGTAAGTTCCATGATCGGGAGGCACTGCAAGTCCATAAATGGACTTAGCTTCCATACTAGATGCTCTTCACCTTTACCACATAACCGGGTTCTTTGCATATAGATGTCTCTACCTTCCTCGAGGTAACCTTTTAAGCGGTTTTAACATCCGTTTGCCAAACCTCTGGGTTGAGTGGGCGCTATGGCGGAAAAATTACGATGGACTTGAGCATTGCTTCTGAGGCGAAAAGGTCTCATCGAAATCGATGCCCTCAATGCAGTGTACCCTTTCGCCTGGCACGGCTTTAAAAGCGAAACCTCTCCATCGGAATCTCTCTTCCTTTGTATATCCACTTACTACCTCGAACCCTCGCCATTTGGTAGAGTGTCTTTCATATACATCCATAGCTATTCGGACTCCATTTCTAAGTCCATAGCGGTGTGCCATGATCTTGCATCAATGTCTTGTATCGCCTCCTTATATGTCCATGGGTCGATTGTTGCTGTTCGTTTCTGGGACTATATCAGAAGATTGTCCACGAACAAAAATCGCTCGGGTTGACGAACAACCTCCCACTACGACGAGGTTCTCGGTACTATGGCAACGGTGGGTGCGAAACTTGTGGTTCTCTATCTTGCACAACTTCTTTGGTAGGTACCACTTATGCGGCCGTATCTCGGTGGAACTCGACCCACTTCAATTTCTTGAAGTATCCGGTGTCGATCCACCCACTGACTCGACATCTCGTCCTTGGCCCTGTCGGTGGTGGAATCGATCATCTTCTAATTCTTGAAGATTGATTTCAACTTTGGTTTATGATTTTCATATAGTCCTTCTAAGAATCGAGCATTAGTCTTATAATGACCTTCCGATCCTTGGGACTATAGAATAAACCACCTTCGTTCTCTAGGATAGCGATAAATGACTTTGCGTCGATCTAGCCTCCAACTTGTCGGCCTTCTTGTTCGGACGCGTGTCTTTGGTATCGCCCATATCCTTATGTGGCAAAACGGGCTTCGCCCAAACCACAACTCGAAGGGGTCTTTTGGTGACTTGGATGGTACTAGATTTAGCAAGTATGCCCCGTTTCTAAGGCATACCCCGGAACGAAATAGGCAATGTGGCATAACTCGTCCTAGATCTAACTATTTCGAAAAGAGTCCTGTTTCTTCACTCGACACACCATTTTTTGTGGTGTGCCGGTGAAGTCTTGTTTGGATGTAATCCCACACTTTACTAGATAGTCCATAAACTCGTTCTTGAGGTATTACCACCGCGATCGGACCCATGATGACTTGATACTCTTACCTAGCTTCGTCTCCACTTCCTCCTTAAACTCTTTGAATTTCTCAAAGCATTCGGACTGCGGTGGAGTAGGTATACGTGTCCGTGTCGTCGATAAAAGTGACAAAATACTGTACCCTCCACGAGCTTGTGTGGACATCGGTCCACACAGTGAAATGGACTAACTCCAACATTTCTTTGGCTCAATAACCCTTCGCTTTGAAGTGCGGTCGACATCTTACGTTCTATCTGGGATTACATGGCGGGAGCAGATGTAACCGTGAGATTACCCAACGCCCATTCTTAGCCGGTCTTTGGATCCTATTTAGATTGATGTGACCTAATCTAAGATGCGAGAGAAAAGTGGTGTCATCTTCTTGAAGAAAACTTTCTCTTTTGGGGTTTGTAGAAGATGCGACATAGTTATAGGTATTATGTTTTGCGTAAATAGTATAAAGCGAATTATATAAAGTGCCAACACGAGATAACCCGTCATTTCTTATGATAGAAACACCACAATCAAAAATAACAGAATATCCATGAGTAAATAGTTTGAAAGCGAAACAAGGTTCCAGAAAATCCGGCACATATAAAGCGTCTTTCAAAACTAAAGCGTTGTCCCAAAACACAAAGAAACATCTCCAATCGCAATGCCTCGACTTTCGCGGCGTTGCCCATGGAATCGTTATCTCGCCATTAGCTAGCTCCCTTGTCGCGTCGGAACCTCGCAAGTGTAACAAACATGATCGATCGCGACTGTATACACTACCCAAGAATGGGTAGAACAAGTAGCTAAACATGTTTCCGTTACTAAAGCAAGCGGCGTACCTTGAGCCTTGAGCATAGGGCATAGCCTTCCAATGCCCGTCTTGCCGCACTGAAGCACTTGCCTTCTCCTTTGGCTTCTTCAAGCCTCGGTGGCGCCATGTTCTTGCTCCCATTACTCCCACTATTTCCTTGCCTCTACCACCTTTGGTGCCCTTTTTCTTTTCCCATTTTGCAGCGGAAAATTTGGGCCCTTAGATGTGCTAGCAAGAGCATGTGCTCCTTTTCCCATAACTCCTTCATGACCACGAGATCATTAAACAGCGACTAAGTGTAAATTCGGTCTTGCTCATGATCGCATTCTGTAGTTCTCAAAAGACTTGGGCGGTGTATTGAGGATGATATCGGCCTTGGCCGTCGATACCTCCTCCCAACTTATCAAGACTATCCATGAGATGAGTCATGTGGGAGACATGTTCATGGACCGAACTTTCTTCTTCCATCTTACACGCAAAGATTTCTCTCATTGTGTGGAAGCGGATGTCGATCCGATGCCCAAACTTACTCTCGAGACTTGACCAAATATCGGGTCGCGTCTACCATCGACCGATGCTGCGAGCCATAAGCCTTTGGACATAGTAGTCATCATATAGCATTTAGCCGTATTGTTTGACTTATGCGAAGTCTCGCTTGACTCTCATTGCTCATTAGTCGATCGTCGATAAGGCATCGGGTTTAGGAGTAGTGACAACAAACATGTGTTCTTGATATAAGAACATATTCAGTTCGTTTCCACTCGATAAAATTTGGACCGGATAGCAGTTTTGTGCGAGCATATTGATTATCGGCGTAAGAGACATATACGAAGCGATAATGTAAACACATAAGCATACGATCGCATATAATTCGTATAATAATATTGTAACCTTTTGATAAAACAATATTAATTGAAACCTCCAATCGCCCAGGAATCCCACATGCAAGCCCGCAGCGTGTGGGCGTTTACACGAGCCCCTCGACCGGACTAAAATATACCTTTTAGTCGTTTAATTTCAATCCGTGTCAACTTATCCTTATGATTTGAAATTAACGATTGGACCTTACTAGACCACATCACTATCGCGAAAGGACTTGGCGGGAAGTTGTACTTGAGGTGATGTCTAGCAATGACCACATTTTTAACGTGACAATTCTTAGAATTAGCATACTCACTAGGACCATACCGGCTTCAATTGAAATTCTTTTGTAATCTCATTTTATATCTATCTCTAGAGAACTTATGAAAATCGCACATGCAAGCCACGCGTGTGGGCGTTTACATGAAACTCCCACTACTCAATAGATTTAAAAATTTATTTAGAAATCTCATCTAACAAACTTATGATAAGCATTGCAAGCAAGCGCGCGTGTGGGCGTTTACTCGGTCGTCTCACTTTGTTTAGAGATCAAAAGGTGGAGGTCTTGACATTTTAATTCAAAAATTAATTTGTCGGGTTACTTGCTTAGTCTTTTTATTCAAAGGTTTGTCCATGCGATCACGTAATCTGGCAGGCATTTCTATAGAACTCGACATGTAAAACATGCTCATGAGAATTCTAAAATATGCTTGATAAGCGCGATAAACCTAGCATACTCACTATCTGCGTCTAATTACGTAAAACACTTAAAGGTTTGTCAGCGTAATTTAAACATACAAAGCATGCTCTTGCATAATTTAAACATCCACGACATGCAATGAATGATAAAAATAAAATAAAAGCGTTCATATTGGCCCACTCGTGGAACTGCACTTTCTTGCCTAATCTATTACATAGAATTGCAAAGTGCAATTAAACTTGACAGACCTCGCGTGCACGGCACGGACGGATTCAACAAATTGGCCTCGCGTGCATGGGCGCGGACCGGAAAATACGGGTTGGGGTGGAAAAAGCAGGTGCGGGCGGGTCGGCCCAATCTTTCTTTGGGCGGCTGGGAAAAGCCGGTCGTGCGCCCGGCCTCGCGCCGCCTTTGCCAGCGTGCTCCTCACGGTCGCTAAAGCGACCGCGACCCGACGAACGCAGCGTGCGTCGCCTCCTCGGCGCGAGCGTCTGCCGAGGCGTCGTCGCCCGGCGACGAAATTCGCGACCGTGAATCGCTTGCGGCGTCGGGTGTCTCGCGCGCGACGCGCCCGTCGCCCGCTAGCTCGCCTTTGCCGCGTTGTCTTGCGGTCGTCCCGCGACCATGAGCTTTCGCAAGGCGCGGGGGATCTGGCGTGAGCGCGCGCCCGTCGCCAGCGTCCTCGCGATCGCCTCGCGACCGCGAGGCTCGCTTCGCCCTAATCTATTACATAGGGTTGCAAAATGCAATTAAACTTCAAAACAGACCTCGCGTGCGGGCGCGGACGGATCTGCGGTGGGTTTGGGAGCGATCCCCAGCACAGCGAGGGCGTCCATTGCTTATCTTAGCAAGTCTCTATGCGAGACATCAAGCCCTTCCCATCTACGAGAGGAATTCCTAAGCGGTACTATTGGCGATGCAAATGGAGCATTACCTCCAAGGGCATAAGTTCATTATCAAAGCAGTTAGCGGGCTCTCAAACATCTTTTGGATCAAAAGGTTATATCTCGGTTCAACATAAATGGATTTCAAAACTCCTTGGGTTCGACTATGAAATACACTACCGCAAGGGAATTGAGAATAAAGCTGCAGATGCTTTATCTCGAAAAGTCGAGGTAGAGTCCCATAGCATGGCAATCACCACGGTCATCCCGAAGTGGACCCGACAGGTGATCGACAGCTATGAGAGTGATGATCTACTGAAACAGTTGTTTGAGACCCAGTCATCCCAGCCCCATGAGCACTCTAAATGGACGTGGGATGGTGAAATATGGAGGTATAAGGGAAGGATCGTCGTTGGCCAAACAACTACCCTGCGAGAGGACCTACTACGTGAGATGCACACCGCGCGTGGGGAGGGCATTCGGTGTTCGGGGAATCTACAGGAGAATTAAACACTCATTTTACTGGCCTAATCTTAAAACAGATGTCATAGATTGGGTCAAGAGCTGCGAGATATGCGGGAGGAGTAAAGCCCTATCAGGTTCCTACCAAGGATTGTTATAACCCCTCCCTATTCCGGACCAAGCCTGGACACATGTTTCAATGGACTTCATCGAGGGGTTGGCTAAATCCCAAGGGAGATCAGTTATTCTAGTGGTTGTCGACCGCCTAACTAAGTATGCACACTTCTTTGCCCTGTCCCACCCATTTACCGCTCCATCGGTGGCGAGGTGTTCCTCGACAATGTTTATAAACTTCACGGATTACCCTCGGCATAGTGTGAGATAGGGACAAGGTATTCACTAGTGTGTTTTGGAGGAGCTCTTGAAGGAATGGGAATAAGTCTAGATCATCAACAACTATCACCGGCAATCGACGGCAAGCGGAGAGGTTAATCGGTGTTTGGAAACCCATCTACGGTGTATGGTGCATCGTAATCTAGTCGATGGACTAAATGGTTGAGCCTAGCTGAATATTGGTATAATACTAACTACCATCGAGCTTGAAAATGTCCCTTCCAAGCTCTCTCGGCTACCTCCACCGCGTCCATCGTGGCCAACTACCGGTCAAGATCGGGAAGCTAAACACACCATCCACGGCGGCAACTCCTGCAAGAGATGAAAGACAACTTGAGAGCGGTAAAATGCGGATGAAGAATTATCGGATCTCGGCGGTCGAGAGGACCTTGAGGTTGGGGAGTGGGTATACCTTAAGCTTGACCATTCCGCGACATTTTGTCGCCTCGCGCAACATGAAATTGGCGGCCCGATATTATGGCCCTTTTCGATTCTTGAAAAATTTGGCCAAGTAGCATACCGTCTTCAACTTCTGGAGGATTCCAAGATACACCCGGTTTTTCACGTCTCCTTACTGAAGAAGGTCATCAGCCCAAAGGTCAATCCGACACCAATTCTGCCTAATCTCGATAAAGATGGAGTCTTTGTGGTAACTCCGGCTTCGATTTTGGACCAGCGAATGGTGGAGCATCCTGGAGGGGCGGTCTTACAGTATTGGGTGTCGTGGGACGCGCAAGATTCTGCCTTTGCTACGTGGGAAGACTCACCATTCATAAAGAAAAAATTTCCGCAATTAGATCCTTGGGGACAAGGATCTGATTCGAGGAGGGGTATTGTTATGTACCCTGATTTCGGAGTTGGGGAAGAAGGGGGAATGGAGAAGCTCGCACGTTGTGATAAGGGAGGTTTGGCCTGAAGGAGGTAATGGAAGACAGCTGGATATTCAAGAGGATAAAATGAAGGCCCAGTAGGCGCTTAGGAGGAATGGGTTTTGCTAAGCCCAACAGCTATTTTATTTACATGTTATTTATTTCCAAAAGTGGGATACCACACTTGTATTTAAGAGCTAGGGTTGCTGTTAAGAAGGATATAGAATATTATATTCCTCAATCTTCCTCTCTCTCTCTCTCTCTACCTTCCCTCTTTCTCACTATTCTACTGTTTCATCGGATCACTACATCAATACAAACAAATCAACCACCAAAAAATACATATAATATTCTTGGGCACGACAACCAAATCCTCTAAAACAACAACAAAAATTCATGCTCTAGAAAACATGTCGGCATACATACATTTTACAGTCAAATTCAAGTCTCTATGTCGCAGAAAAACAAAACTCATTATTCTTAGCATTTTTAATTTCGGAGGCAAACTCCCACGTCTCACATATAGAAAACAAATGAAGACATTAAATTACTTAGAAAGTAATTACAATAAGCTGACATATACGGAAATAATTCACAAACCTTGGTGGCGCCGACTTCCCGTCCGGACACAGGCGCAGGTCTTTGAGATTCGAAGAGAAGAAATGGTGGAGCTAAGTTGTCCGGAAGAGTGGTTACGTAGTCGAATAATTTTTAGCCATTTCTCTATTTCTTCTTCCAATTTCAACACTTGTTCTTAAATGCTGAGCTAAATGAGGTCGTCGCTTCTTGGTTGGACGACATTAGAGGTCAAATCGATAGCTCGTTGGTGAATGCTTGCGAGCAAGTAGAGAGAGAAATTTGGGGCTTAGGGTTCTCGGATGAAATTTGAATTAGCAATGGGCTTCTCCGATTTTGGGCGGGATAAGGACTAATGAAATCTTATACTAGTCGAGATTGAAGGATAATCATCCGTGGTGAGGAGGGCGACCACAGGCGGCGATTGGGTGAGAGAGAAGGTCGAGGCGGCTAGGATGTCGAGGAGGTAGATTTTCCGGCCTTGGGGGCGACGATGGCGGATTTGGGATGGGTGGGCGGTGAGGAGGCGTTGTTGAGGATGTGAGGGGGGCGTGGAGCTGCGGGGCTTGAAGAGGAAGGTGGCGGTTTGGAGTAGGAGATTGAGGAGGCTCACAGTGTGTAGGTTGTATGAGAATGCGGGGGCGGCGGTGGTTCCATGGAGGAGCGAATGAGTGAAGGTGTGTTTTTTTATGTCTCATATTTTATTTAGTATGTATGTGCATTAGGTGATAGACCACGCGGTTAATGACCCGTGGTATTTAATCAACACGAGAGAAAGACGACGTGGACTAAAGCCCGTTGTCTATGGAATTTTTGCGCTAATAGACCACGCGGAATGAACCCCATGGTCTATAATATGAAAACCACGCTAATAGACCACGGATTTTGGCAGCCCGTCGTCTATAACCGATTGAAAAAACGGTTATAGACCACGCGTTTCACCCTGCACGTTGTATATATCATAATAGAAAACTTTAGTATTAATATATGTGGTCTATTACATGTGGTCTATAAGCTAAATTCTTGTAGTGTAGGGCTTTAATGGGCTGCTCTATTTAATATAAAAGAGAATTCATTCTTTAGGTCATAAGTTAGACGTTAGACGTTAGACGTTAGACGTGACACAGAAACATTATCTTTGAGAACTACCGTTAATTCATTCAGAGATTTTTTGACTTTCTCTGTCTGAATTAATACCGAGAAATTGTTCCTGCATCGGATTTGCATACACGTGGATACCATAGTTGTGAAGACAACCTTGTAGGATTCATTGAAGCTTGGAAGCTTGGAAGCGTTGCAAATCGTAAGTTCTCTATCTAACGTGTTCATAGGGATCATCGCGTGTTTAATTGTAGATCTAGATCTGTTTCTTGACTGTATTTTCCGCTGCGTATCATTAGATGAGGTCAAGAATTCCCAACAATTTTTCCTCCATCTTGAAGGTAAGATCATCTGTGGGCAACATACTCGACGATGAATCACAGTCCACAACATTCAAGCCCAAAGGGGGCGAATCGTAATCTACACACGCACCCAACGCATGCATGACGAATCCATTAAACATACAACCACTCCCTGACCTTATTGAATTGAATTCCCCATTCATTCTCATAGGCAAGCTTCGAGAGTTCAAACCAATCGAGCTACTCGGGCCCTGGAACACCGATATCGGGCTCTATGAACCTGATCTCGCTTAAACGACGAGCTCAACGACGAGTACCGATACGAAGACCCCAGCTCATCGGTTCTGTCAAGCCACAGCGACCCTAATTCCTCGCCCCCGGTCGAATAACTCGCCGACTTGATCGGCGGCGTCGAAAACAGGCAGGATAACCCCCCAGTCATCGCTCTTTGAGACAGCGACGCTGCAGCTGAAGACGTTGATCGACCGTTCACATCTAAATCGTATGGAGAATGCGAATTGATCTGGTGCGGCGCGGAACAGACACTGTTGGGGCTCGCGTAGAGAGCGATCGTTGACACCGTCATAATCCAACCAAATTTGGCGCCCTAAAATTCGTGTTTTGGAATAATTGCCGCGATTTCGAGCCCCCGGTTTCTGCTGCGAGCTTGAGTATTAATATTTACAGTCTAGAATAAAAACAAACCTAAATGGAATTGGAAAAAAAATCTAGCTAAAGATATTTAAAGAGATTGATGGCGCTAAAGTGTAATTATTGTACAGAAATATGTGCAGATCAGAGAAGTTAATGGGAAAACCGAAGAAAATTGGACCAGGAGAAGAAATTAAAGACTTCTAATTTCTTCTTCTACTCTCCTCCGATTCTTCTTTTTTTTGTCCCCTGTTTCTTTGAAATGGTTGCGCATTTATGCCAACGGAAGGCCGGAAATACGGAAATGCCCTCAGACTGTACCTGAAATAACGGCATGCGGATTTTAGTTCAGCAAATTTAGGACGCGTTTGCTCATCTCTTTTTTATTATTTACGGAAATTAAAGTTGATGGCCGATTGATTTGATTTGTTTTGTTTGTAGTAATACACTTAACATTTTTTTACGAACTCATTTTATTGTGGAGCAAGATGCCCCAAATCAAAAAATTAAAGTTAGAATAAAAGGCTAAATATTATTATTATTATTATTATTATTATTATTATTATTATTATTATTATTATTATTATTTATTTATTTATTTATTTTTTAGGGAGGGGGCTCCTAGGGTTAGAAGAGGGAATAACCCCTTTAGCCTCATAAAGTGATAATTAAATGATTAAATTGAATTAATTTTCTAAGAAGTTTGCCAATCATTGGAAGCTTCTAGCGTGTTGCTTACATTTTAAGTGTCGCATTTTTAATTAATTTATGTTGCTATAAGATAGGACTGATTTATTCGTATATAACATTATCCATATTTGAAGAAGTGTGTATGTTTATTTTTTAAAAATGCAATACTTCATATCTATTTTAAATCAATTTTTAGTACAAGGACAATATGGTGACAGAGAATAATTATGCGATTTTGTTGCATTTAATGTTATGGATATTGATCTTTTTACATATTAAGTAGTTACATAATACCCCTTAGTTTTATAAATCAAAATTTTAATTAATTATATTAAACAATATCTAATATGACCTTTATATATTTAAAGTTTTTTTTTCTTACCTTTTTTATTCACGTTTTTTAGGAACATATCCTAACTAATTTCCTTAAAATTTGCTATGGTATATTTAACAGATTTGTATCAAAATTAAGAGCATAATTTTTTGGCTGTATTTTTATTTTACTTTTTAATTAATCGTGCATAAATTTTTGACTGAATTTTTGTTTTTTGTTTTTTTTTTATAATTTTTTCACTACCTATTTAAGTGAATAATTTATTGTACATAATTTTTAACAACTTTTTACTTCTTTTTATTATTTGTTTGTTTTTGAATATAAACCTTTTTAAATAATATTTTGAGGAAACTTATATATCTTTATAATATAAAATATTATAACCTAGTTAAAATATGAACTAAGTAATATAATTTGTTATCATAATGTTCCAATAATTAATAATTGTAGTTACATAGTAAAAAATTGTTCAATTATATTATCATAAATTAACGACAATCTAACATAATGAATTTATATATTTTATTTCAATAATATATATACTAATAAATTCATACAAAAAATAACTTGTATTTATTTTCTTATTAATTGCAATATATGAATTCATTCAAAAACTATGGACGTTGTTTTACAATCGGTTATCAAATTATCATTGTTTTATCTTCTACTTTGTTTATTTCGATTAGAATTACTATGTTTTATATTTATCGTTTAATATTCTTAAATAAAATTTGCAATCAAATTATATATATATATATATATATATATATAAAATTGATTAAAAATTAAATTTAAAATATATATATATATATATATATATATATATATATATATATATTAATCTTCATTGACAATGAATAATAATGTTCATTTAGAAAAAAACAAAAAAAGTGTATATATTTAGATTAGGGATTTGAATATAATGTTTCCTAAATTAACAAAAAAAAATAGTGCATGTATCACATTCCCAAAAATATAGGGATTTGATCATATTTAATCGTAAATAAATGCAAAGGTTATATATGTAAAATACAAATTCAATTGATGGAATTAATTATTATAATTTCAAAATTAATAAAAATTATATAAAAAAACCCTCATTATGTACATACATAGTTGTAAATTACTCGGCCAAACTTAGAAAGAAAATATAAGTAGCACAATAATTGTTGTCGAGCATGAAAATAACTAAAATTATGATATGTGGAGTGCGATTTTAATTAGAACAACAATTATGAATTAACTTCGAAATGATTATACTTTTGATATTAATTGTAACGATTTAATTTATGTGATATTAATTTATATTTTAGGATTTTCATGGTATTTTCAATCGGGTGCATTTTTTGTAATAAAATTCTAATTTTGTTGATTTCCATGTATCAAATTTCACATATGTACTTTAGATGATAGTAACTATGTATAATATATGATATTGGTTTAAATAATGGTCTAGTATAAAGTCTTGGAATTCAAGACGTAATATAGGATATACTATTTGAGATCGGTTAAGAAGAAATTATTGAAGAAGGGTGGCCAAGAGTTGGTCGAAAAGTTTATGGGAGGTTAATCAAGTCGCCTACTTGATTTTTAGCCTCAGGCATATGCGTGATATGGCTTTGCCCCATGTCGTATTCCGCCAAATAGAGCCTACATAACAAGAAATGTGGTTTTTCATTAATGGGTGAAATATATGTTTTTCCATTAAGGATTATGCTCTTGTGGCGGGCTTATAGTTTGGGTCGTCCTCATTAATACCATGAACTTCCTCAACGTTGAGGTGTTTATGAGTTTTTGTTGTGGCCAGCACCATAAGTAATTTACTAGATACATTTGTCTTGGTTGAGTTCGTGATTTGGACGGTAATTATACCTACGTGTGGCCACGTTTTAGTGTTTTATGGATTCTTGTTTGGTTATAGGTGTCGAAGGTTGGGGTCGATTTGGTTTAGGCGTTGGTCAATGATCTGGATGCGTTTGGCCAATTTTCGGGGTTCGCATATACATATCAAATTTTGAGATACTATACGAAGAATTGCGAACCAAAATAAAGTATCACTTCTATGGACATGTCTAGACGTCATGTGTTTGGTCACTTGAGATCATATCGAACTTGGGAATTATAGTTGGGACGTATGTTAATGCGGTTGCGCATCCCTGATGCTTGATGTGGAAATTTCAAAATAGGCCCGAAAGTGACAAATTTAGACCATCTGTTTGAGTCAGAGGTATTAAATTTGAATCATAAAATTCAATTTATTGTAGTCATATATTTTTTAGAATTTTGAATTATATGTTTCAATTTATTATAGGTTAATCATCCCTGACAATGTCGAAGTTGGCACCTTTTATTGGGCGCCAGTCTCATAGCCTTAACCTATTGGTGAGCTACTGTCTAACTAACCAAATGAGGCAAGACAGTTCTTTCGTCGTTTTACGGACCGTCGTGTAGTGGAAGATTCACATCTGATGGAGGAGGCTCCACTTCCTAAAGTCAATCGGAGGACAACAAAGGCAACATCTCATGAGGATCCGGAGCACCGTGTGCACAACACGCATGAGACCTCAGAGCTGCATCGTTTGTCAGCATCCTATCGTTGAGATACGAGAAAGAGTGGTAGGTCTTCCATTTCTTCTTCATCGAGCAACAGCTAACACATTTTACAATCTAACGATCATCGATTTTTAGAGTGTCGGAGAGGCATGCACATATGGTGGCTAATCTATCGAAGAAGCTTGATGAGGTAGAACAACGAATTTCGATGAAAATGAACAATTATTTTAAAGATGTGATTGGACGCCCTCTATTGTGGCACATCACACCGTCCACATGCATATTCGTTTGTCCCTCGTCACACTCCTCATCCAGAGATGCGAGATTCTAGTGATGTGCCTGAGAGTGTGACGTCTGGGGTAGAAGTACAGAGTGATATTTGGTGCACAAAAGCATGGACAAGGAGCAGCTCCAATTAAGACTTCAAAGCAGAAGGGTACATGAATGAACTGAAATGCACCGGAATAAGAGGGCTTCCGAGAATATGTAGCTATGAGATTACTTATTCGAGGAGAATTTAAAGAATTTAGCATATGCTACTAATACCAACAAGATGCATCTTCTTTTTAGAAGTCCATCTCATAAAAAACTCTAAAGTTGAGTGTGTTTTGCTTAGAGCAATTGTGAGATGGGTGATCTCTGTGAAGTTTTCCCATGAAGTGTGTGAGCACACTGAAAAGGCTTGTGTTGGTTTGTGGGGTCAGCCGTCAATTCGAAAGTTGGATCGTGATAAGATGAAATCAAAGACGAACCTCTTCCAATACGGTATGATTCGGGGACAAACCAAGAGAAAGCTGGTGGGCATGTAACGCCCAGGGCAGAAGTACATAGTGATCAGCGATGCATAAAAACATGGATAAGGAGAGACTCTGATTAAGACTTCAACACGGAGGGGCACATGAATGAATTGAAACGCACCGGAATGAGAAGGATTTAGAGAATATGTAGGTATGTGACCACTCATTTGAGGAGAACTTAAAGTATTTGATATGTGTTACTCATACCAACAAAATGAATCTTCTTTCCGGAAGTCCATCTCATAAAAAACTTTAAAGTTGAGCATATTTAGCTTGGAGCAATTGTGAGATGTGTGACTAACTTCCCAATGAGTGTGTGAGCAAGGACAAAGCACACTGAAAAGACTCGTGTTGGTTTGTGAGGTCAGCCATCAATCCGAAAATCTGATTATGATAAATAGAGATGGGCGTGTATCATAGAAACATACTTGTGTCATCTCATGATATGCCAATTTTATACGAGGAAGAGAGTCATACTGGATTCCAACTTGAGATTCTACATGAGTTTGGAAGCAAGTTTCCATCATGACCCGCATTATTTTCCATGTTAGAGTATGGGAATTTGTTTGCCTCATATATTTTTGGTGTATTCGAGCATCTTGGCCATCAATTTTGTGTTTATTTATATATGTTAGATATATAAATTTATATATGGTATATCTTATGGATCAAGATTAGGACTTACTTTGTATTGTTAGGACCCTTGTATACATATATATGAGCTTTGATGAGTTAATAAATATAGAGAAAAAATTCCCCAACATCACGTTTTACCTTCTTAACATGGTATTAGAGCCTAGGGCTTGAAAATTTTGAAATTAGGGTTTAAAATTTGAAAATTAGGGTTTTTGGGTTAAAAAAGAGAAAAGTCATCCATTTGAGTTTTGAGCTTCACCGGTTGATACCTCTAGCACAGGGAGGTGTGCCACCGTCCGTCGAACCTTTGCAGGAAGATCGGTTATCGGAATCATCGCGTGTGTATCCCACGCGCGTGAACATTGTGCATGTGAACAGTGCTCGCGTGAATAGTTTTTCTGCCCAATTCAGTTTTTCACGCGTACAGGTCACATCCGTGGTCGGAATTTGCTCCTTCCGATCTCGTTCGACTCACCTCGATGTTCTCTACCTCTAAGTACCTTTGCAGGTCAGCATCTGGTTGGTGTTGGATCTGGTTTGTTTTAGATTTTATTTTTTTGCTCAATTTTGTGTTGGGTTGTTTTGAATTGATGAATTATGTCTGAATCATTTGAAAGTAATTCAGTTGCTCCTGATATTGTGCCAGTGATGCCAAGAATCACAGAGCACAAACTCGTTCCTACGAATTACTTGGATTGGCGTCAAACAATTGAACTTTATTTGTTGAGTGTGTCAATGGATAATCATATGACTGATGATCCACCTTCTGATTGTTCAAAACTTCCTTGACTACGAGAGGATGCCCGTTTGTTTCTAAAGATTCGTAACTCTATCAGGAGTGAGGTAGTTGGGATGGTTACTCACTATAGGACGGTTAAAGCACTTTTGACGTATCTTAAATTTTTGGATTCTAGAAAATGGAATATTTCTTGGATATATGATGTGTGTCAAGCTTTCTACAGGGCAAACAAGGGGGATAGATCTCATTCAGATTACTTCATGGATTTTAAGAAGACTTATGAAGAACTAAATATGTTGCTTCCGTTCAGTGCATACGTCACAGTACAATAGGTTCAAAAAGGAGAAGATGGTTGTAATGAGCTTCTTAGCAGGTCTTCCATCTGACTTTGAGACTTCTAAGTCACAAATTCTCTCTGATTCACAGATTCCTTCTCTCAAGAGGTTTTTAGTCGAGTTCTGCGCACTGAACATATAACATCGAGCCAAGTTCCTCAGCCAAACAGTGCTCTTGTTATTCGTGTTGATGCATATGAGTCTGCAAATCCACAATATAAGAATGGTGGTGGTGGGAATAAGGGCACTCCTGGACAATGGACAAAAGATGTGCAATGCACTTATTGTCATGGAATTGGGCATATTAAACGAGATTGTCCAAAATTACGTAAGAAGAGGCCCCAGTCTGTAGCTTATGTCGTTGATAGTGGCAATAACTCTGGTCACACCATCACTATCTCTGTGACGAATATGCAAAGTTGTCTGGATTCCAGGAATAGGCTAAGGAATGATCCGACTCTCCCATTGTTGAGTCAACTAAACCTAATGCATGTCTTGTTTCTTCACTTTCTAAATGGGTCATTGATTCTGGTGCCACATATCACATGACATGTAATTCGAGTTTATTCTTCAATTTTGACTCACATAAATCTATTTTTCCTGTTACTTTAGCTTATGGTTCTCAATCCCGTGTCACTGGATCGGGAACTGTCAATCTTACTCCATCTCTACCCTTATCATCCGTATTCAACCTACAAAACCTCTCATTCAATTTGGTGTTTGTTAGTCAAATAACACGCAAACTTAATTGTTGTGTCTCATTTTTTCCTGATTGTTGCTTGTTTCAGGATCTCACGACGAAGAAGATTATTGGTAAGGGACATGAGTTTGGCGGTCTCTACACTATGGACGTGCATCTTCCCAAGCCCGTAGCATGTACTGGAACCGTTACTCGTTTTGAAGCTCATTGTCGGTTGGGTTATCCATCTCTTGTCACTTTGGAGAAATTGTGTCCGCAGCTTTCTAAGTTGTTAGTCTTTAGATTGTAAGTCTTGTCAATTTACCACACATCATCGTCTTAGTTCTGATGTTTGGGGTCCTTTTCCTATAACATTGAAACCTGGATTTCGTTACTTTGTTAGTTTTATTGATGATTATTCTCGTATGACATGGTAATATTTCATGAAACATCGTTTGGAGTTGTTTACTCATTTTTCCGCCTTTTGTGCTAAGATTAGAACTCAATTTGATGTTCCTGTGAAAATATTGCGAAGTGATAATGCTAAAGGGTATTTGTCTGAACAGTTCCATTATTATATGATTCATAATTGCATTCCTCATCAAACATCCAGTGTTGATACACCATCCCAAAATGGCCTAGCTAAAAGGAAAAACATACATCATCTTAAGATGGGCTTTGGTGTTTGAAACGCAAGTTCTTAAAAAATTTGGATAGATGCAGTCTCTACAGCTTTTTTTCTCATTAATCGTATGCCTTCGTCAGTCTTGTATGGTGAGAGCCCTTTTCATGTTCTTTTTCCCTCCAAACTATTGTTTCTTATTGAACCTAGGATGTTTGGGTGTACTTGTTTTGTTCGGGATATAAGACATCAGGTTACAAAATTGGATCTCAAATCTTGGAAGTGTATATTTTTTAGGATATTCTCATGTACAAAAAATGTATCGGTGTTATTGTGCCAGTCTTAACAAATATCTCGTGTCATCTGATGTCGTCTTTTTCGAGCATATACCTTTTTCTGGGACTCCTCATTTTTACAATGAGGGGGATGATGAGTTTCTTCTATACACTATTCTCTCTCATGTTGGTTCTTCTCATAAAGTTGTGGTTGTTCCTCCAACAGCCTTAGCTAAGCCTCCAATCACACAAACATATTCTCACCGTCCACCATCTTCGATTCCTATGTTGCTCCTGCCCCGGATACGCAAGCCTCATGTTCTCATGCGTCAATATCTTTGTCGTCTGATCTACCCTCAAGTGATGATCTTTCCATTACTCTTCGTAAATGTAAATGTTCTTATACTTATCCCATCTCTGCATTTATTTCCTATAATCAATTGTCTCCTTGGTCTCGTGCTTTTGTCGCTTCTCTCGAGTCTGTTCCTAAGACGGTTGCTGAAGCTTGGGCCCATCCTGAGTGGCGCAAAGCCAT
The DNA here is from genome assembly GCA_036937905.1 of Salvia rosmarinus. Classification (NCBI taxonomy): domain Eukaryota; kingdom Viridiplantae; phylum Streptophyta; class Magnoliopsida; order Lamiales; family Lamiaceae; genus Salvia; species Salvia rosmarinus. Next base: position 43,256,993 of record CM072819.1, read on the forward strand.
GATTAAGAAGATGAATGCTTTGTATGCTAATGACACTTGGGTTTTGGTGGAGCTTCCTGAAGGTAAACGACCCATTGGTTGCAAGTGGGTGTTCACAATTAATGTCAATCCTGATGGCTCCGTTGATCGTTTGAAAACTCGTCTTGTTGCTAAAAGCTATGCTCATATTTATGGTATTGATTATTGTGAAACATTTTCACCCGTGGGCAGACTTACCTCTACCAGACTTTTTATTTCATTGGCAGCTCGGCATCATTGGCCTATTCACCAACTCAATATCAAGAATGTCTTTCTGCATGGTGATTTGATTGAGAATGTCTATATGGAGGAACCGTCCTGCTTCGTTGCTCAGGAGGAGTCACAGAATGTTTGTTATCTTCGTAAATCACTTTATGGTTTGAAATAGAGTCCTCGTGCATGGTTTGGCTCTTTTGCTCGCGCTGTCGATGAGTTTGGTATGACACAAAATAAATTCGATACTCTATTTTCTACAAACAATCTAAAGGTGGTATTATTTTGATGATTGTATATGTGGATGATATTATGATTATTAGTAGTGATTCTGACGAGATTATCTCTTTGAAAGTTTTTCCTCCTACTCGATTTAATACCAAAGATTTGGGTGAGATCAAGTATTTTGAGGTGATGAGAAATAAGAAAGGAATATTCTTATCTCAAAGAAAATATGTTTGCTTGATTTACTTTCTGAGACAGGAAAGTTGGAAGTTAAACCGTGCAGCACTCCAATGGTTCCCAATTTACACCTTACTAAAGACGGTGTGTTATTTGATGATCCCAAGAAATATAGAAGATTGGTTGGAAAGTTGAATTATTTGAGAGTGACACGTCCTGATATAGCTTATCTAGTCAGTGTGGTGAGTCAGTATATATCGTCACCAACTGTTGATCATTGGAAGACAGTGAAGCATATTTTGTGTTATTTGAAGGGAGTGCTTGGACGTGGAATTTTGTACGATGATCATGACCATGAGAAGATTGAATGTTTTTCAGATGTTGACTAGCCAGGGTCAAAAGAAAATAGAAGATCTACTTCAGAATTTTGTGTGTTCCTCGAAGAAAATATAATTTCGTGGAAAAGAAAGAAACAGAAAGTGGTTTCACGCTCAAGTGCAGAGTCGGAGTATGGAGCGGAGTATGGAGCTATGTATATAAATCAAATCTTTTTGTCGATGTGAGATCATGTATGATATATCGAACACTTTTGAAAATGGCTAAGCGAAGTGGGTTTGAAAGTCCCATTGATACCATCGGGATCCCGATTCATAAGTTGTGGTGTGATAATGAGGCTGCAATTCACATTGCATCTAATCCAGTCTTTCATGAGTGAACTAAGCATATTGAGATTGATTGTCATTTTGTTCGTGAGAAGATTCAGCGAGGACTAATTTCCACAGGGTATATGGGAACTAAAGACCAATTAGGAGACATTTTTACCAAAGCTCTTAATGGGGTTAAGGTTGAGTATCTTTGCAACAAGCTAGGCATGATTAATATCTACGCTCCAGCTTGAGGGAGAGTGTTAGATATATATATTAATATATGGTATATCTTATGGATCAAGATTAGGACTTACCTTGTATTGTTAGTGATGAGAAATCTGATTTTAACCCTCTCCCGAGGATCTATCTTGGATGTTTAATTCACCATACATTGATTATATACCTAGCATGCACCTATATAATTAATTACAACACGTTGGTGTTTTCTCGTGTTTACCAGTGAATTTTTCGTGCAAGGAATTGGATCAAGTCTCGTGCTTTGATCTTCTGGACTGTGTCCCGATTGCCAAAACTCCAATGCCGAGTGAGAGCAATCTATGGAGAGTACTGCATAAAATCGCCTTCTTCCTCACCTTGAGATTTTCGAAAATTCTAACTATATGAATAGTATATTTCGAAAATTGTTCTCTTAGGATTAGGTTTTGATTTTCTCTTACCTTATATTTATAATGCAACCCTAAATCCTATATGGATAGTATCTCTGCATTTCTAATAAATATAATAATATCTCTTCAGATAGAGAGGATCAGAACAGAGTCCCAGAGGGACTCTTTAAGGAGGTGGATGAAAATCTCATAGTTCCAAGCCTTGATGGGCCAACCCAGGGATCATATGCAATGAATAAAGATGGGCCCCAAATAAATTAATTATCTTATGTTCAGCCCAGAACATAAATTAATTCATAAACATTTATTCATGCCACTAGAGAATAAATGCTGACTTACCCCTTTATTTCTAAAGTTGAGTCGGGCTCGCACTTAGACTTCACGAATCCCCGTATTTAAGATATCACACGTCCATTAATTATTTACAGCGTTCTGACTGCTTTAAAATAATTAATCTATTTAATTTCTTAAGTAGTACCACTCAACCTTATTATTGTACTTGAAATAACTCAACCTGCAGAGTTTAGTACAATAAACCTTTTGAGCTCCTTAAAGGGATGTCATCATCCTAAACGGATACGGTGACTCGAGACAGGCAAATAGCATGACATACAAGCACTGCCACCACCCAAGATGTAGAGAATATTGGGGTATCTTATGTAACCATCAACAATAACAAGTCAAAGTGATGATCGAACTCATACTCACCTAATACCTTATCGAGGTTTAGATCAGCGTAAAGTCATCGAGATCTAGGTTCTTCACGACGGTCGAGATAGAAGAACTCGCCTCTCCGCGTGATCCATCAATACGTCGAGACGCGTGCCGGTATAGACAAGCAACCAAGTCAAGTCACTTATCTATACCGCATGCCTATACCGTCAACTCGTCCTCAAGTTGCCTCGGCTGTGATTTTTTTTATATCTCATTAAGCTTGACCAATCATACAGACTTCTGTGATCTACTATACACTGTATGATATAATTTATATATGAGATAAAGGGACAAACATATGCAATCAAGTAAACAATTCGGATAGGAGATTGTAATAGTGGTAAAGGAAACATTGTATATAAGCTCAACCAAAGCGCTTTCGAAGATACAACCAAAGAATCTCCACTTATACTAAAGCAAACTTTTAGTATACAATGTGTCTCTCTACTAGCTATTACAAACAATAACATCACTTTTCTTTCTCTCACTTACACAAAAGTTTCCTTTCTAAGTGGGTGCCATCTTGCGCAATCCAAGTCCCGAACATGCTTTTCGTAGACTTTTTGCGGCAGGCTCTTCGTGAATGTGTCAACTAGGTTATCCGCAGTACCAATCTTTTCAATCAGTACGTCTCCCCGTCTAACGATTTCTCGTATGACATGGTACTTTATCTGTATGTGTTTTGTTGCCTTGTGGGTCCGTGGTTCCTTCGAGTTTGCCACTGCTCATGAGTTATCACAATATACTATGATACTCTTGGGCAAACAAGATACCACATCTAGATCCATGAGGTAGTTCTTGAACCATACCGCCTCCTTAGCAGCCTCCAAAGCGGCTACATATTCGGCTTCCATGGTAGAGTCCGCATTGCATCGCTGCTTTGCACTCCGCTAGGATACGGCTCCTCCTCCCAAGGTAAACACATAGCCAGAGGTAGACTTTTTCTCAACACGGTCAGCTTGGAAATCCGAGTCTGAATAACCAAAAGGCATTAGACTATTTGCTTGGTAAACCAGCCTATAATCTCGAGTCCTTTTCGGTGCCAGAGTATATGCTTTACCGCAATCAACGAGCTTGTCCAGGTTAGGCGATATCTAGCTACTATGCCTACCGCATAGCGTATATCGGCCTCGTACATAACATTGCATACATGAGACTTCCTACGGCGGGCGTAAGGAACTTGTCTCATTCCTCTATCTCATTTGTAGTCATAGGTGATCGCTCCTTAGATAAAGAAACACCATGCCTGAAAGGTAGCAATCCCTTCTTGGCGGTCTGCATGCTAAAACGAGTAATCACTGTATCAATTTAAGATGCTTGAGAAAAGCTCAATATTTTCCTCTTGCGATCTCGGTAAACCTTGATCCCAAGAATGTACGCTGCATCTCCTAAGTCTTTCATTTGAAACTGATCGGATAACCAACTCTTTACGTCTGATAACAGCTTCACGTTGTTTCCAAGTAGAAGGATGTCATCTACGTAAAGTGCAAGAAATATCACGTCATCGTTGACATCCAAATGATACACACAACTTTCGCTAGGTAACTGCGTAAATCAATACGACTTTACCACTTCGTCAAAACGTAAGTTCCATGATCGGGAAGCTTGCTTAAGTCCATAAATGGACTTCTTAAGCTTCCATACTAGATGCTCTTCACCCTTCACCACATAACCTTGGTTCTTTGCATATAGATGTCTCTACCTTCTTCAAGGTAACCGTTTAGGAAAAGCGATTTTCACGTCCATTTGCCAAACCTCAAGGTTTAGGTGAGCTCTATGGCCAAAAGAATTACGATGGACTTGAGCATTGCCACGGTGAAAAAGGTCTTATCGAAATCGATGCCCTCAATGCGAGTGTACCCTTTCGCCACAAGCACGGCTTTAAAAGTCAAACCTCTCCATCTGAATCTCTCTTCTCTTGATACCCACTTACTACCTATGGCTTCCTTGCCATCCGTAGAGGTGTCTTTCGTATACATCCATAGCTGTTATGGACTCAATTTCTAAGTCCATAGCAATGTGCCATGATCTTGCATCAGTGTCTTATATCGCCCCGCTATATGTCCATGGGTTGATTACAGCTTGCTCGTTTCCTGTGACTAAATTCGAAGATTCACCCACGAACATAAATCGCTCGGGTTGACGAACAACCCTCCCACTACGACGAGGCGCTACTGGAACAATGGCAACGGTGGGTGCTGATGGAGTCCGATATTTCAGCCCATTACTTGATATTGTGGGCCACGTTTTTTAGTTTTAATTATTTTCGCAACCCATTTAAATGTTAGATTAAATAGTATCCTAGTTTAATTAGGTCTCTTATATTAATTAGTTTCCTGTTTTGATTAGGAATCCTTCTTTGATAAAGATTAGGGTTCTTTATTTTCCTGTTTTGATTAGGAATCCTTATTTGACAAGGATTAGGGTTCTTTATTTTCACCTATATAAAGGCTTGTAAGCATCTGAAAATATTGACTTTTGATTTACGAATATATGTGAGTTTTATTCTCTCTTCATTAGCTCTTGAATTTTCTTGCATTTGCGAAATTCAATTATCGACGTCGACGAGACATCCATCCCTCGTTCGTGTGTCATTCATCGTCCCGATTTGTTGCGTCGACTATCTGGTTGGGGTATAGGCGAAATCTTGACCTATATCACTTGAGGTTAGATTCGAGAGGTTTTGGGATATTCCATCTTGTTCGTTCTTCCATTCGGCGTGTCGATAGATCCTTCGTACCAGCGATGATCATATCATTTGGTATCGGCCGACCTTCCGCCTGGGTCGGTGTCTCATAGGGTTCGCGGATCGCCGATCGAGGCGATCGGGTCTTATGGGGTGGGGATGATGCATCCCACATTGCCCATGCAGAGGCTTATCTGAGCTGGATATAAGGTTGGATTCCACATTTGGTATCTTTGCGAGGCTAGTGAATTGAAGTGGGTGAGTCCGTTTGATATAGGTGACGACTTGGATTTGAGGACAAATCATTTTCAAGAGAAGGGAATGATGCGACCCAAGTTTTGTGAATTTAATTATTATGTGGCATTTGGGCTACGTTTTGTATCAAGATTTTCGCGATATTTTTAGGCTTGATTATCGAGTCTGAGTCTATTAAAACTTCTTTTCTAAATTAGAGTTCTACTTTGATTAGGAGTCCTTCTTTGATAAGGATTAGACTTCATTTTTCAAATTATATAAAGGCTTGTAAGCATACGAAAATATTGACTTTTGATTTTACAAATATATGTGAGTTTTATTCTCTCTTCATTAGCTCTTGAATTTTCTTGTGTTTGCCAAGCAATTCAATTATCGACGATCGACGAGACATCCATCCCTAGCTCGTGTGTCATTCATCGTCCCAGAGTTCTTTGCGTCGACTATCTAGTTGGGGTATAGGCGAAATCTTGACCTATATCACTTGAGGGTTAGATTCGAGAGGTTTTGGGAATTCCATCTTGTTCGTTCTTCCGTTCGGTCGATAGATCCTTCGTGCCAGCGAGGATCATATCAGTCGCGATAACACGTGGTTCTCTATCTTGCACAACTTGTCGGGTAGGTGCCACTTATGCGATCGGTATCTCGAAAGTGGAACTCGACCCACTTCAATTCTCAAGTATTTGGTGTCGATCCTCCCACTGAACACGACATCTCGCACCTTTGCCTGTCGGTGGCAAAATCGATCATCTTCTAATTCTTGAGTATGATTTCAACTTTGGTTTGTGGTTTTCATATAATCTTCTTCTAAGAATCGGGCATTAGTGCTAATAACGATCTTGATCCTTGGGACTATAGAAATAACCACCTTCGTTCCTCTAGGATAACCAATAAACGACCTTGTTTCGGATCTAGCCTCCAACTTGTTAGCTTTCTTGTTCAAGACATGTGTTGGGCGCCCATATCCTTATGTGGTTTAAACTGAGCTGCGCCCAAACCATAACTTTCGAAGGGGTCTTATCAACCGACTTAGATGGTACTAGATTGAGCAAGTATGCCGTTGTTTCTAAGGCATACCCCCAGAACGAAATAGGTAATGTGGCATAACTCATCATTGATCTAACCATTTCTAAGAGAGTCCTATTTCTTCATTCTGAGACACCATTTCTTGTGGTATGCCCGATTATAGAGTCAGCAAAATGAGCCCTACCGAAAAGCCCGCCTGGGTGCCCGGTTTGGGCCATTGGTTTCAAAATTAAAGGCCGAAAAACACGGCCTAAAAGTCACCAAAAAAACCGGCCTAAAAACCCGCCTAAAAAACATCAGACCTCACTGACTTTGGGCCAAAAAGGCCCGGGGTTTTGGGCTAAAAAGGCCCGCCCAATTTTTATTAAATATATATATTTATAATATTATTTAATATACATATCTATATTTTTTTAATAATATTAATTATATTTTATATAATTATTTATTTTTTATAATAACAATTTTCTTACTAATTCACATACCGGTCAGAAAAATAAATTCTGGAAAAAATAATAACCTCATAAATCATTCAAAAATAATTCCTAAGAGAAATGATCTCCAAAAATATATGCATTGATGATTAATGATCTTATAGTATGTAAAATCTATTTTGAATCATTGATCTTAAATATATACAGTATAATTAATTTATTTTATTCTATTATTTTATGAGTATAAGTCGGATTGACATTTAATAATATCATTTATCTTTGATTTGTAATTACTAATTTTTTCTCCTTAAATTAAAGAGTTAAAATCATACTGCATTACAATATCATCGCATGAATACATAAATAGGTCAAGATATACAAGAAGCATTATCATAAGAATAAGTAAGCTCAAAATATTCTCATCACTGATTCTTTATTTAAGTTAAGGAGTTATGAGATCTTAATTGAATAATTATTATTTTTAATTTAAAATATTAATTTTATAAATTAAAAAATTAAAAAATTATATAAAAAAAGCCCGCCCGCCCGAAAGCCAGCCCGGGGTTGGTTTGGGCTTCATATTTTGTGACGACCCGACTTTCCAATGAAGTACGGATCATACGGATCGTCACCGGTATGATAAAGCAGCGGAAATAAACATAGCTAATCAAGACAATCAACCAATCAACTACTTAATAGCGCATAGGTAAAAGGGATAAACCATCCAATACCAACTCAAGTCGTCAAAGGACTTGTCAAAAGGGGTTCAAGGTTCAACATAACCCAATCAGGGCAGAATTTAAAGTACGAGGTACGACCTCCAATTCAATACGGAAATAAGCAATTATAATCAAAACATTAATAATATCAGAGTTAGGCAGTAATTAAATGTGTGGACATGCATATGACGATGCATGCCCAAGGTTCTAGAAACCTTTCTAATTAAGCATCAAAAATAGCTGCTACTCTGCACCACCTCGCACCCATCATCGATCCTTGCTCAACCTGCACGTCAAAAACGAAATGCAGGGCTAAGTACAAAAGTACTCAGTGGACTCGTTGCCAAAACATTTTCTTTGTCAAAAGTTATTAACCGCCCACAATAGCGCATGAGGATTTTAGTTAAAGACTCGTGCCTATCAAATATTTTATCGTTTTCCAAAGCGTTCGTCGAACTATTTCATTCACGTTGTTTCCATATCGATCATTCATTCATTCATTCGCGCACTATGGAGTGGCCACCACACATAGTCGCCGTGACCGGTCGAAGTAGCTAACCTTAACACACAATCACATGTACACAATCCGAGTTAGTCCTTAACTAAGTCGGATCCGATCGATACCTTTTTAACGTTGGTGGACCACATTCATTATTCCACATTGATATACCAATCTCGGATAGGATAACAACAAAACATAAACATTTGGCAGTCAATAACATTTCATGTAATAATATTTCATAAAGCTTTGTAAAACATGCTTTGAGATATGCATAACATTTTCGTTTCAAGAAAGCCCACCTGCTAATCCAAAGCTTAGTGGTTCTAAATGAGCAAGGGTGAGTATCCTTCCTCAAAGAATTCACGCCCGATCGAACCATTCATAAGAAAATAGTCGTTCTTAGGTTCTTTCTATCGATCGATGGTCGCTTATAAATTACGACTTTAAAGTTCCCAATTAGGGTTTCTTTATGATTTTATGTGATTGTTTTAAGATAATTTCTATTATCTTACATCCCCAATTCTCAAGCTATATTACCTCATCGTTCATAGGTGAACTTCAATTATGAATCACATATTCCGAGTCTATCCTTGACTCTTAACCTTAGTTTTATTATAACGTTATTACGTTAATCAAATTATGATTGGTAAATTAGAATATTCTCAAGCCACTAACTAGACTTAACAATTATAATTACGTTCTAGTAGGTTATGCTTGACGACTTGTCGTATTAGCGATAATTAAAGAGGAATATTGACTTACAATTCAGTGGACATATGCTATCATGTAAGTAATTAGTACTTAAGAATAAATGAAGTACTTGAGAATATTAACTCGGCTTTTGAGACATAAGGATCGACACCTTATGTTCGAATCGTTGCTTACACATTACATTGTCTATTTAACTTAACTCACGGAGGTTACATATGTCGATAATCGTTATTCATTATCGAGTTGTGTTTACGCCAACTAATATCGTGTTGAGTTGTCGTTATTGAATAATAACGTTGTAGCTCGACTTTTGGTTTTTCTAACGTAGGAACTCACGTTGAGTATCCTTTCATTAATAAAACCCTAATTTGTGTCTAACTTGATTCTCGCTTATTCCGTCTTAAGTTATCGAAATTGGTCGATTTCTTTTGGATTCTCGTTCATATAGTATTATGTTGTTTACGTTCGGGGTTTTGGTTTGTCGGTTCAACATAAACATAAACATTCAACATCAACAAAACCATACACAACATAAACTATACTAAGCATTAGAAAACCCTAATTTCTAATGTAATACACAATCATTGTGTAAGTGTGCATAAGTGTTCCATTCATCCACCCTAATCACAACCACTCATTCTAAGTTTATAATTAACTATCATAGCATCATTTAACATTAGAATCGAACTCATACTTAGCCATTTTGTTACGTTTTCGATAATTAGCAACAATTAGCATATGTATCCAATAAATTCCAAATAAATCATGTTATACTCCTATCATACTATAGAATTTAATTATCAACTCAATATCATCATATAAAATTTTAAACCATAGGTTAAAATTCTTAAAACTTTCGGTAATTTCAAATCAACAAGCTTTGGTGTTCAATAAATTCCACAAAAATTATTTCATGCTTATACTATATACTAAACATGAAATATCACTTTATATCATGCATCAAAAATTTAACACCATGCCTTCTCCCTTAATTATTTTCGGTAATTCACATGAACATGTATATACATTTTAAATAAATTCCAATCTTGCACAATATGGTTATATATGTAATAGCATGTAATATTAACACCAAACATTTACCAATATTCATAATATTACACATCCTATTATTCTCAACAATAAAAATCAAATAAATAACTACATATATATATATAAGCCACTTTCCTTTAAAAAAAATAGGAGAGGTGTTTGAATAAATTCAAGGTTAATGTATGATGTTCATATCATACCCTAAACACCATATCTCAACTATTTTCCTCAACCAAAATCAAACAATAAATATATATATATATATATATATATATATATATATATATATATATATATATAGTATTACCCTTCAAAATAAATAGGAGATGTGTTTCAAAATCCCAAGATTTATATATGATTTTCACATCATATATTAAACACCATATCTCAACTATTTTCCACAAAAAAAATTTAAATCAAAGCTAAAATAAAGCCAATAACTCACGGCTTTTTTTAAAAAAATTCCAAAAATTACAGAAAAATTATGATATTTATTATACATGCTTATAACACATTAGCATGTAACAATATCAAATAACATTCACAAAATCATGCTTTAACATATTTAAAAATAAATAAAGCATAAATTTTTGGGTTATTACATACCATCCCCCTTAAAATTTTTGGGTTATTACATACCACAACTAAGTGATTCAAACATCACTAATAAAAGTTTTAAATTTTCCGGGTTATTACATACCATCCCTTAAAATAAATTTCGTCCGAAATTTGCTAGCATGGAAAAGATCATGATATTTCTCCTTCATAGCTGATTCCAGTTCCTGTTTGTTCTTCTTGACCATGGTGTCGCCATAGAACTTTCACCAACGGTATCTCTTTGTTCCTTAGCTTTTGGATACGTCGGTCTAAAATTTCCGTAGGCAGTTCTACGTAACTCATGTTGTCATCGAAGGTAATATCTGTCGACGGTATCACATGGCTGGGATCATGTATGTACTTTCTTAGTTGTGAAGCGTGGAACACATTGTGCACGCTCCAAAACTTGGCGGCAATCTGATCCGTAAGTTGTTGGTCCTATTTTCTCCAGAATTTCATAGGGTCCTATGAAACGTGGTCGCAACTTCCCTTTGATTCCGAATCTCACGATCCCTTTAGATGGAGAAATTTTCAAGAAGACCTTGTCTCCCTCTTCAAAATGTAGCTCTGTGCGACGCTTGTCGGCGTACGACTTCTGTCGGTCCTGGGCCTCCTTGATCCGTTGGCGGATCTATCGCACGATCTCAATCATTTCTCCCACAGAGTCAGGTCCTAACACTCTTCTTTCTCCCACTTCATCCCAGTAAAGTGGTGACCGATATTTTCTTCCGTAAAGCCCTTCAGCGGGCCATTCGATAGTCGCTTGGTAGGCATTATTGTGGCGAATTCCACAAGTGGTAACACTTGTTCCCAACTTTCCTCTATCGAGGACAACGTCCTCGACATGTCTTCCAACGTTTGAATGGTCCTCTCGGACCGTCCGTTCGTCTGCGATGGAGCGCTGTAATCGAAATGTAGTCGTGTCCCCGCCTTTTGTAAACTCATCCAGAATCTGGACATAAATTTCGAATCTCTATCAGACGTGATAGTCTTTGGAACTCCATGTAGATGGATAAGTTCTCAAACGTACAACTGTGCTAGTCTGTCTGACCCATGTGTTATTGGAATGGGTAGGAAATGCGCGCTCTTGGTCGATCGATCAATGATGACCCAAATAAGCGGTATTCCCTTGTGATTTGGGTAGCCCGATAACAAAGTCCATGGCTATATCATCCCATTTCCATTCGGTATGTCTAGCGGTTGTAAGGTCCCATACGATCGTTGGTGGAGTGCTTTCACTTGTTGGCACGCCAAACAACGTTCCACAAATAAAGCCACATCTCGCTTCATTCCATCCCACCAAAATTTCTCTTTGAGGTCTTGGTACATTTGGTGTTTGTCGGAATTATCTTGGTATAAGAAGTCTCATGAGCTTTCTTCAAGATTTCACTCTGAAGTTCTTAGCCTTACGAACGCACACTCTCCGTCATACAACAAAACATTATCTGTTGCTACATGAAATTCTTGTGTTTATCGTCCTGATCTTAGCTCACATTTCCTCTAGCTTTTGCTCTTCCTACGAGCTTCTAAGATTCGGACTCTTAAGTCGGGGTTGCAATCAATGTTGCAATCTGACCCTCTGTCGTCGAGAGGCAGACCTCGACTTGATGCTCATCCTCTGAAATTCTTTTATAAGTATTTCCTCATGGTGAGGAGACATCCCAAAATAGGATGTGATTTACGACTCAAGGCATCGGCCACAACATTAGCCTTGCTCGGTGGTAATTGATACCACGTCGTAATCTTTCACTAGTTCTAACCATCTACTGCCGCCTCATGTTAAGATCTTTACATTCAAAGAAATATTTCGAGCTCTTATGGTCGATATAGATCTCACATCTAACTCCATAAAGGTGATGCCTCCATATTTTTAGGGCATGTCGACCCGACCGCTAATTCCGGTCGTGCGTGGATAGTTCAACTCATGTAGGCGTAATTGCGCTTGAGCGTAAGCAATAACCTTACCTTCTTGCATTAGTACACAACCTAGTCCATTCTTTGAAGCATCCGTGTAGATTGTGTATTCTTTATCTCGCATCGGCAATGCTAGTACAGTCTTGTCGTCGATAACTCCTTGATCTCTGAAACTAGCCTCACACTTTCGGCGGTCCAGTGTACTTGATTCCTTTCCTCAGCAGTTGGGTCATGGGTCGGCTATCGTTGAGAATCCTTCGATAAATCTTCGATAGTAGCCGCCGATCCTAAAACTCAATTTCATTCGGGTTCTTTGGTGACTCCCATTCTCGAATATGTCGATCTTGAGGGGTCTACTTTGATTCCTCGGCGGACACAATGTGACCCAAAATGTCACCGCCTAACCAAACCGACACTTGCTAAACTTGGCGAAAAGTTGCTCTTGCCTTAACGTTTGTAGCACGCCTCAAGTGCTCCTTGTGTTCTTGGTTATTCTTAGAGTATATTAGGATATTGTCTATGAACACTAGGACTAATTTGTCTAAGTATGGGTGGAACACCTGCTTCATAATATCCATAAATCTTCTTTGGGGCATTTGTAAGTCCAAAGGGTATCACGATGAATTGAAATGACCATACCTTATGCGGAAAATTTGTTTTGGTACATCCTCTGGTCTAATCCTCAATTGGTGATATCCCGACTTTAGATCTATCTTTGAAAAGACTCCTGCTCCTTTAAGTTGATCAAACAGATCGTCAATTCGGGGCAAGGATACTTATTCTTAAGAGTTATCTTGTTTAACTCCGATAGTCTATGCACATCCTCGATGTACCATCCTTTTTTTCACGAAAGGACGGTGCTCCCCATGGAGACACACTGGGTCTAATGAATCCTAACTCCAAGAGTTCTTGCAGTTGGATCTTTAATTCCTCAAGCTCTTTTGGTGCCATCCGGTATGGAGCTTTTGACACCGGGACAGAACCTGGTTCGAGGTCGATCGTGAACTCGATCATCGGTGCAGCGGTAATCCCGTAGTTCATCCGAAAAACATCGGGATACTCCTTCACGATCGGAAAGTCTTCTATCCTCCTCTCGTTCGATCTTCCTCCCGGAGGTAGGCGAGGTAGGCATGGTTCTCGGTTTTGTTCGAAGAACGTCCTTGCTTGTAGTGCGGATATAATTGGAACTCTCCTCCCATGTTGATCCGTGAAAGTCGGTAGATTCCTCTCCGGGTGTTGGAAAGAAATTTTCTTTCATTACACGGATGGTCGCACTATGTTCGGTTAACCAATCCATTCCTAGGATTATGTCCACATCCGTCATAGGTATGGCGTGAAGGTTATCTGTCATGACCTTGAGTGAACCTAGTCCAAGCTCTGGGTTCGAGCATATGGGTTACCGTTCTTATGCCTCCCATCGGAGAAGAAATTCTCATGATTTGTTCGGTAGCGTTTGGGATCTAATCCTAAGTTCTCTACGCATGCTTGAAATAAAAGAGTGCGGGCGCCCGATGTCAAACAAGAGGGATAACGGTAATTGGAGGAGTATTCCCATACCGCCAAGTTTCCTTGGTTCCTGGCGGCTCTCGCGAACTCTTTTCTGGTTGAGGCGTGAGCCCTCGCTTTGCGGGCGGTTGTTGTTCTTGATAAAGTTGTTGTGGTTCTTTGTTCTTCTTTGTTGTTGTTGTTGTTGCCGTGGTGCGCGTATTAGGGCTTTGTCGATCTTCTTCTTTGCGGTTGTCGCCATTGTTGTCGTCGCGTTGCCGTTGTGGTTGATATGGTCGTTGATTGGTGATAATCTTGAACCGGGGCTGTTGTTGATCGGTTGAGCTTGGATAGCCGGACGGTTGGACTTGGTTGGGCACATTCGGACGGCCATTTCTCCTTAAGCGTGTCCTGGCGATCCACAGGTAGTGGCCTTCCCCACACAGAAGCATCCGTTATTCGTGAATCGCGATGCCCCTTATGACTCCTATGGCACAGGGGCACATGGGGAGCTTCACAAATTTTGGTTTCCCGCGGATCACGGGTACCATGGGCGTCCATTCCCTCGCCCGTGCCGGATGGCACATTATTTCCTTGCCATGGCCTCCATCGGCTGGCGATGTTGAATCCTTGCCCTTGGTGGGGTCCTTCCCACTTCCTCTTCCCGCGATCTCCTTGGTGAGTCGGGGATGCCGCGATGACGACTCTATCTTGACGCAAAGGCCCGATGTCCAATGCCCGACCGAGGGCCTCACGGTAGTCGGATCTCGTGACCAGCCAACGACACCTCGATCTCATGGCGGAGTCCCGCACGAAATTTCTCGATCCTCTTCGCGTCGGTGTCGACCACCGAGGTGCATACCATGACATTTCACGTAACGCACGGTCGTGTCGGTGACCGTGGTCTTCCTGGCGCAAGTTGTAAAACTCGTGCTCCTTTCTCTTCCGGTAACTCTTAGGAATGTACTTCAGACACTTCCTCTTTGAATTCCTCCGGAGAAACCTTCCGCTTCTTCCTCCGTCGAGGTTTTCTCTTCGCCTCCACCAAAAGTCGGTGGCGCCAATCATCTGGAAGGCAACGCATGACAAGCGTTCCTGTGATGTGCAATGGAGAATTGAAGATTCGCACTGGCGCGAATCCATAGTTCAGCGTCCACGGGGTTCCCGATCCCGTTGAAGGTGGGCGGGTTTTGCACGAGCAGTTCCTCGATCCGTCTACTTTGTGGTGGTGGTGGTGGTGGTGGTGTGGCCTCTCTTCCGGTGTTATCGCACGATCCTCCTTCTCGGCGCATCCTATCCTTCATAAACACACGAAATTAGATCTCGTCTTATACCATCCATCGGGGTTAATGTATCTATATATATATCAACTGGTATTTATATACGTAGCAAAAAATTTAAAACAACATCGAATACCACATAACACCATATTAAAACAAAAGGCTCTCAAGAGCTATCATCATATCATATCAACCGCCTCACGAGGATTTTCATCGATGTTTTTAAACTTTACAAAATACAGTGCAGTATGATGCCCAAAACAAATACCGCATCACTCGTGTACCTCGTCACGGTGCGTATAAAATCAACACTCTCTGTGGTCATCAAAATGGGTTCATGTCGGACGACTCATCGTTTCGCATGCATCAAAAGATATACAAAGTATATAGACAAAGATAATCTAGTCCTAAGAACTAGATCTATGGTCGCCGGAGTGTAGATCGGGCTCCATGCATCGGTCGGGGCGGAAGGATGGGGCTGTGTAGGAAAACATATGTTTAGCCCTCGCCCGAGGATCTATCTTGGATATTTAATTCACCATACATTGATTATATTCCCAGCATGCGTCTATTTAATTAATTGCAACACGTGAGGTTTTCTCGTGTTTACCTTTGGATCCGCTTCTGGGTCGAGCGGAATGAGCGGATCGATACTCGTGCTTTGATCTTCCGGATCGTATCCGGTTGCCCAATCTCCAGCGTCGAGTGAGGACGATCTATGGAGAATGCTTGGAAAATCACCCTTTGCTCTCTCACAAAACTCTCGAAAATTCCTCCCCAAAGACTATGGGATTCTCGAAAATATGTGTAGGATAAATGAGCATTAACCTAGACTTTATCTCTTACCTTATATTTATAATGCATTACCATAATCCCACAAGGAAAGGATTTATGCATATCCATAAATATAATAATATCCTTATAGGATAAAGAGAATATAATCTTGTCATAGAGAGCACATAGGGGCGTGATTTTCTTGTGCTAAAGGGCACGGATGGGCCGGCCAGGATCAAATGCAAGGAATAAAGATGGGCCTCAAATAAATTAATTATCGTATGTTCAGCCCGAACATAAATTAATTTATAAACATTTATTCATGCCACTAGAGAATAAATGCCGACTTACCCCTTTATTACCGGTTGAGTCGGGCTTGCACTTGAACATTACTGAATCCCGTATTTAAGATATCGAGCGTCCATTAATTATTTATAGCATTCATTGCTTAAAATAATTAATATCTTTAATTCCTTAAGTAGTACCACTCAACCTTATTATTGTACTTGAGCTAACTCGACTGCTGGGTTTAGTACAATAAACCTTTTGAGCTCCTTAAGGGACGTCATCTTCCTAAACGGATACGGTGACTCGTCATGATAACTAGCGTGACATACAAGCACTGCCACCACCCAAGATGCGGAGAATATTGGGTTAGAACATATAACCCTCACCCATAACAAGTCAAAGTGATGGTCAGCAACTCATACTCACCTAATACCTTATCGAGGTTTAGATCATCGTAAGTCACCGAGATCTTGGTTCTTCACTACGGTCAGATAGAAGAACTTATCTCACTGTGATCCTTCAATACGTCAGAGACGTACCAGCATAGACAAGCAACTAAGTCAAGTCACTTCTTATCTATACTGCAGCCTATACCGACAACTCGTCCTCAAGTTGTCTCACCAGAAACTTTTATATCTCATTAAGCTTGACCAATCATACGGACTTACGTGATCTTCTACACAATCGTATGATCTAACTTATATATGAGATAAGGGACACGATATATGCAATCAAGTATTCAATTCGGATAGGAGATTGTAATAGTGGTAACGAGAAACATTGTATACAAGCTCAACCAAAACGCTTTGATATACAAATCCAACAAGTCATCCACCTTCCATCTCGTCATCGGTGATATATCGCCCTCGGGGTCTTCCTCCGGTCTTCCTCGGGTCCTCCTCTGGATCTTCCTCCGGGTCCTCCTCTTGAGCGTCGGGCCGGGACAACGGCTCTCGGTCTCTGGCGGCCACGCTTCCTCCATAGCCGCTAGGTCTCGGCGGATCTCGGCCATGACTTCCTCGTAGACATCATCCTAAAAGGGACAACAAAGGAGGGACATCGGCCTCTCTCACTATACCAGAAGCTATGTCACGGGATCATAAATCCTACACAACATCATGGTCCAAAGGCTCGGTGGAGGTGGCGGTGGGCTGGGACCGGTGGAGAGCCGGCAGATGGGGTGGAGACGGACATGGCATGGCCGGCGGTGATGGCTCAGGCGGGCAATGGCGAGGATGGAATCCTACGGTGGTAGGGCGGGGAAGGTGGTGTCGGGCGGGAAGGTCCCGCCGAACATGCTCTCTGCTGCCAGCAAGAACACCGTCCATCACCGCTAAGCGAGGCACCTCTGGATGGAGCCACTCCGGAATCTCGTCACGCCAAGTTTATTCCGTCGGGCGATCACGGTCCGCGTGGTGCAGCTCCGTGCCGTGAACACATAGCTCAAGTGGCTAGCAAAGCGGGCGGATCCGCCTCAGTCAAAGCTCTCGGCGCGGTAAATGTAGTCGCCGATATTTCACGGCGTAACCACCATCGGATGGCGGTCTCATGATCGGTAGTACACCGTCATAATGCGATGTACACGGGCATGTCTTTGACCCACTTAGGGGTGTAATCGAACCGAACCGAGCCGAGCCGAACACCATCGTGCTCAAGCTTGGTTTGTTTAGTATCGAGCCGAGTCTCGAGTTTTATTTATCGAATATTTCGAGCTCACGAACTTATTCGAGCTTTAATCGAACCAAAATAAACTTTCTAAATTTAGATATATGTTTAGAATATTGATTATTTTATTTTAAAAATAAATTATTTTATCCATAATAACACAATATATTTATTGATTTCTTAGAACAAATAAAAATAGTTAGAGATTTAACACAATAATTATTAATTATAGAAAGAAAATAATTATATCTAGTTAATAATTTTATATTTTCAAAGTAAATCGCTTAACGAACTTGTTCACGAGCTAACGAGCGAATACTATCATGCTCAAGCTTGGTTTGTTTAGCTAACGAGCTTCACTAAGCGAACTCGAGCGAACTTTATCGACCCGAGCTCCAAATAGCTCACGAATAGTTTGGCTCATTTACAGCCCTAAGCCCACTGACGTGTGAAGTGCGCCAAAAACTCGCCAAGGTCGTCTCCGTGGCACATCCGGTAGGAGCGATACGATCGTATAACCTCCTCGGGGTGGCCCTAGAGAACAAAGGCGCTTAGTTGTGAACACAATCGAGCCATCGAAAGGAAAGTTTCACTATGGTGGACACGGTAAACATAACGGTGTATCTAAAGAAGATATGTATACAAAAGACATCTATACAACAAAGGTTATAACAATCTATATTCTACTATGACCTAAAATTCTAAATTCTATGGTACGACTTTCATGGTTGGGTCTCCGGGAAGAGACGGTATGGTTTCTTAGAGTAGGGTAACGATCGACGTCTAGCCTTCGGGTAGAAGTTACGAGGTCACCCTAGCTTATTGGGTTTTGAAATCCTTATTTCTACTCATGTTATCGTATCACATCATATCTATTCTCATTATGCACTTACCAATCGTTATTTCATTTTACACAACCATAATGTTATACGTTCATTCTTTTTACATATGCCACGATAGAGGTAACACAGCGTGGTGTTGAAATTTCTTCATGTCGAGAGGTTGGGACTCGTGGCGATGTAGTCCTCCGTTGAGCAATTGCTTCGTCGTCGTAAACTTGTCGCGTTCTCATCATCGATTCCATTCGGTTGTGATCCTTAAGATCCCTATGTTATCGTTTCTCCTTAGTATTTCGTTCAATTGGGGATATCTTATGTTCTCATACTAAGTTCGGCGCAAAAGGGATCATGCGTCTTAAGAGTCTATGTTCTCATGGGGAAACATCATGCTTCTATCATGCTTCGTATACAACAGTAAACACAAATCGCGACACATTGTGCGATACTCAAACATTCTCATTTACCAAGTTCCTAAAGCATGTAACTTTCATTCAAGCTAATGACTATTCAAATGAAACAACTTTTCAATTTCAAAAATTTCCATTTTCCAAATATTTTTCAATTTCCCAACAAGGCGGTATTGAAATTCCAATTCACATTTCATATACTTCAATCATTTCAAAACAACATTTAGTTGAAATAGCACCTTCTTCCTCGTTGAGCGGGGCGGCGATGGAGTGCGGTGCGATGAGATCAAACCTAAACAATTTCTAGACTCAACTTTCAACTCAGGATTCAAGGAAAGGGTTTCTAGGGTTCAGAGCGAACAAGTGCTCTGATACCACTTTGTGACGAATCGACTTTCCAATGAAGTACGGATCATACGGATCGTCACCGTATGATAAGCGTGAAATAAACATAGCTAATCAAGGCAATCAACCAATCAACTACTTAATAGCGCATAGGTAAAGGGATAAACCATCGAATACCAACTCAAGTCGTCAAAGGACTTGTCAAAGGGTTCAAGGTTCAACATAACCCAATCGAGGCGTAATTTAAAGTACGAGTACGACCTCCAATTCAATACGAAATAAGCAATTATAATCAAAACATTAATAATATCGAGTTAGGCGAATTAAATGTGTGGAGATGCATATGACGATGCATGCCCAAGGTTCTAGAAACCTTTCTAATTAAGCATCAAAAATAGTCGCTACTCGCACCACCGCACCCATCATCGATCTCGCTCAACCCGCACGTCAAAACGAAATGCGGGGCTAAGTATAAAAGTACTCGGTGGACTCGTTGCAAAACATTTTCTTTGTCAAAGTTATTAACCGCCCACAATAGCGCATCGATTTTAGTTAAAGACTCATGCCTATCAAATATTTTATCGTTTTCCAAAAGCGTTCGGCGAACTATTTCATTCACGTTGTTTCCATATCGATCATTCATTCATTCATTCGCAAGACTATGGGTGGCCACCTCACACATAGTCGTCGTGACCGGTCGAGTAGCTAACCTTAATATCTGATCACGTGTACACAATCCGAAAGTTAGTCCTTAACTAAGTCGGATCCGATCGTTACCCTTTTTAACGTTGGTGGACCAATACATTCATTATTTCACATTGATATACCTATCTCAGATAGGATAACAACAAAACATAAACATTTGGCGGTCGATAACATTTCATGTAATAATATTTCATAAAGCTTTGTAAAATATGCTTTGAGATATGCATAACATTTTCGTTTCAAGAAAGCCCACCGCTAATCCAAAGCTTAGTGGTTCTAAATGAGCAAAGGTGAGTATCCTTCCTCAGCAACTACGCCCGATCGAACCCTTCATAAGAAAATAGTCGTTCTTAGGTTCTTTCTATCGATCGATGGTCGCTATAAATTACGACTTTAAAGTTCCCAATTAGGGTTTCTTTATGATTTTATGTGATTGTTTTAAGATAATTTCTATTATATTACATCCCCATTCTCAAGCTATATTACCTCATCGCTCATAGGTGAACTTCAATTATGAATCACATATTCGAGTCTATCCTTGACTCTTAACCTTAGTTTTATTATAACGTTATTACGTTATAGGTTATCGATAATCAAATTATGATTGGTAAATTAGGATATTCTCAAGCCACTAACTAGACTTAACAATTATAGTTACGTCCTAGTAGGTTATGTGACGACTTGTCGTATTAGCACGATAATTAAAGAGGAATATTGACTTACAATTCAGTGGACATATGCTATCATGTAAGTAATTAGTACTTAAGAATAAATGAAGTACTTGAGAATATTAACTCGCTTTTGAGACATAAGGATCGACACCTTATGTTTGAATCGTTGCTTACACATTACGACATTGTCTATTTAACTTAACTCGCCGGAGGTTACATATGTTCTATAATCGTTATTCATTATCGAGTTGTGTTTACGCCCAACTAATATCGTGTTGAGTTGTCGTTATTGAATATTAACGTTGTAGCTCGACTTTTGGTTTTTCTAACGTAGGAACTCACGTTGAGTATCCTTTCATTAATAAAAACCCTAATTTGTGTCTAACTTCGATTCTCGTTTATTCCGTCTTAAGTTATCGAAATTGGTCGATTTCTTTTGGATTCTCGTTCATATAGTATTATGTTGTTTACGTTCGGGGTTTTGGTTTGTCGGTTCAACTTAAACATAAACATTCAACATCAACAAAACCATACACAACATAAACTATACTAAGCATTAGAAAACTCTAATTTCTAATGTAATACACAATCATTGTGTAAGTGTGCATAAGTGTTCCATTCATCCACCCTAATCACAACCACTCATTCTAAGTTTATAATTAACTATCAGAGCATCATTTAACATTATAATCGAACTCATACTTAGCCATTTTGTTACGTTTTCGATAATTAGCAACAATTAGTATATGTATCCAATAAATTCCAAATAAATCATGTTATACTCCTATCATACTATAGAATTTAATTATCAACTCAATATCATCATATAAAATTTTAAACCATATGTTAAAATTCTTAAAACTTTCGGTAATTTCAAATCAACAAGCTTTGGTGTTCAATAAATTCCACAAAAATTATTTCATGCTTATACTATATACTAAACATGAAATATCACTTTATATCATGCATCAAAAATTTAACACCATGCCTTCTCCCTTAATTATTTTCGGTAATTCACATGAACATGTATATACATTTTAAATAAATTCCAATCTTGCACAATATGGTTATATATGTAATAGCATGTAATATTAACACCAAACATTTACCAATATTCATAATATTACACATCCTATTATTCTCAACAATAAAAATCAAATAAATAACTACATATATATATAAGCCACGGTTCCTTTAAAAAAAATAGGAGAGGTGTTTGAATAAATTCAAGGTTAATGTATGATGTTCATATCATACCCTAAACACCATATCTCAACTATTTTCCTCAACCAAAATCAAACAATAAATATATATATATATAGTATTCGGCCCCTTCAAAAATAAATAGGAGATGTGTTTCAAAAATCCCAAGATTTATATATGATGTTCACATCATATATTAAACACCATATCTCAACTATTTTCCACAAAAAAAATTAAAATCAAAGCTTAAATAAAGCCAATAACTCACGGCTTTTTTAAAAAAAATTCCAAAAATTACAGAAAAATTATGATATTTATTATACATGCTTATAACACATTAGCATGTAACAATATCAAATAACATTCACAAAATCATGCTTTAACATATTTAAAAATAAATAAAGCATAAATCGAAAAAATATAAACATGCTCCAAAAATTATGAAATTTTTACAGTATCCTTAGAACATTATTCTAAGCATTTTTCATTCATAGCTTAAGAGCATTTGAAGGATCTAAAGTCACGAAAATAAATGAGGAGCAAACTAGGGTTTTTAAACTCAAAAATTCAAAATAAAAACTCCACTCCATTAGGATGGAAGAGGATGATGAATAATACTTTCCTATGGTCTTAGAAGGATTATTTGAGTGTGGGAGAGGTTGGGGAGGGAGGATTTAGTGTTGGGAGTTTGAAAAATGTAGAGAGAAATTTGAAAATGAGAGCAAAATGTAAAAGGGTGAATGAGGTCTGACCATGAATGTTTCTCCCTTGTTATTGTAGACCTTAGAGCTGTCATTTCCCATTTTGGTAAGGTCTTGGTGGTAGTTGAGAGGTGGATTGGTCAAATTACCCGTTTTGGTATGTTAATCTGACTCTTTAAGTTTTAACGCACTTTCGATCGATTTCTGAACCTTAAGGTTCTATCTTATTAAATAGCCTTTAAAAGACTTATTTTAATGTTCATAAAATTTCACGAAGTTCGGACATCGTCCGATAAGTCAATCCCGAGTTATCGCGGAAAAACGGCGTTCGGCGATTAAAAATATGCCCATTCAAAATTCTATTTAATTTTGAGCTTTCATAAATAATTTGAGTCTTATAAAGCATATTTTATTGATTTAGACCCTCGGTTCGAGTTTCGGTCGTTCGGATCAATTTAGAGTTTTCCCGATATTTTACCCGGCGTTCGGTTAAGTTCTTCAGGAATTTCCTTCAGAAATTGATTCTTATAGCTTCTAAATTCATAATAAATTATTCCTTCATGATTTTGGTTGTTATCATCATTTATTACGATTAGCACGGATCGGAAGTTGTTAGGCTCGTAAATAGTGTTTTTTAAAGGCGACCGGGCAGTATGCCCGAAAATTCTCATTCTTCGCATTCTCACATGTTTTCGTGTGAGGATTCTAAAAATGAAATCCGTTCGTGGAGATTCATTCTAGATCTTTCATTCTATGTTCAGGCTACTCAGAAAACCTTAATCCGGTAGGACTAGTTATCAGTTTTTGATTTCTTTAGTATTCGATCTTCGAATCGATTCTAATTCGTTTCATTGGTTTCCTTAAACATAATTAAGGTCTAAGAACCACAACTAAGTGATTCAAACATCACTAATAAAAGTTTTAAATTTTTCGGGTTATTACATATTTTAGGCAGAAAATTTGCCCGCCCAGTATGACCGAAAAATTTAAAAGCCCGACGAGTCCAGAGTCGGTCCGGCCTGGCCCGCTACTTTGCCACCTCTACCGGTGTAGTGCGCTGGGAGGTAATCTCACACTTCACCAAATAGTCCATGAACTCATTCTCGATGTATTCGCCACCGCGATCGGGCACATGATGACTTGATACTCTTACCTAGCTTCGTCTCCACTTCGCCTTAAATTCTTTGAATTTCTCAAAGCATTCGGACTTGCGGTGAAGCGGTATATGTATCATTTCCTTGAGTAATCGTCAATGAAAGTGACAAAATACCCGTACCCTCCACGAGCTTGTGTGAACATCGGTCCGCATAGGTCAGAATGGACTAGCTCCAACACTTCTTTGGCTCTATAACCCTTTCCTTTGAAGGGTCTGGTCGACATCTTTCTTTCTATACAGGATTCGCAGACTGGGAACGAAGTAACTGTAATTTCACCCAACGCTCCATTCTTAGCCAGTCTTTGGATCCTATTTAAATTGATGTGACCGAATCTAAGATGCCAAAGAATTGTGGTGTCATTTAGCGAAGAAAACTTCCTCTTCTTAAGTGATGTAGATGCAACATAATTAAAAGTATTATGCTTGGCAGAAATAGTATAAAGCGAATTATAGAAAGTGTCACCACAGATAACTTCGTTATTTCTTATGATAGAAACACCACTATCAAAAACAACAGAATATCCATGTATAAATAGTTTGGAAACCGAAATAAGGTTCCGCCGAAACTATGGCACATATAAAACGTTTTTTAATACCGAAACTGTTCTATCAAAGCATAAAGAAACATCTCCAACTGCAACAGCCTCGACTTTCGCCCCGTTGTCCATGGAGATCGTTATCTCGCCATCAAACAGCTCCCTTATCCGCAGGAACCCCTGCAAGGTGTAACAAACATGATCAGTCGCACCAGTATCTACTACCCATGAATGAGTAGAACAAGGCGCTAAACATGTTTCCATTACTAAAGCAAATGGCGTACCTTTAGCCTTGAGCATATGACACTTAGCCTTCCAATGCCCAGTCTCACTGCACTTGAAGCATTTTCCCTTCTCCTTTGGCTTTTTCAAACTGCTGGTAGAGCCCTTTGTATTGCTCCCACTCTTTTCTTTAGCCTTAGCATCTCTTGAATTCCACTTTACCTTTTCATCTTTCGATAAAGCAGTGATTTTCCTTGAGGTGCTTACTAAAGACTGTGCACATTTTCCCATTTTGCGTTCCTCCGTTACTAAATCATCTTGCAATGAATCTAGAGTATAACTCTTATCATAAAGGACTACTCCATAACGGAATTCATCAAGAGACTTGGGTAAAGTGTTGAGGATCATATCGATTCTGACTACGTCATCAATATATCCTCCAACCAATTCGAGCTCTCCGAAGAGATTGATCATTTGCTCTACATGCATGGTCATGCACTGAATCGCTTTCCTTCATTGAACTTGACATAATTAATTTTGTCAAATTATGACTAGCGATTACGTCCGACTCCATCGATTTCATGAGATTTAGCCATATAGTGGTGCATCATCCATCTCTTGATCTTTGGAGTTGCAAGGACTCGCACATTGTGACCAAAAGAAGGCACTTTGCCATTCTATTTGATTTATCCCATTTCTCGTACTCCTTACGCTCCTCATAAGTAGATGAATCGTCTAGGGGTTTGGGACAGGGTGCAATGAGTACAAATAAATTTTTTTCGGCAGTAAGAACAATCTCAATGTTTCGTTTTCACTCGATAAAGTTTGGACCGGATAGAGGATTTTGTGCGAGCATATAGATAATCGATATAAGAGACATATCTGAAAAGCAATGTAAACACATAAGCATACGATCGCACATAATTCATAACAATAATATTGTAACATTTTGATAAAACAATATTAATTGAAACCTACAATTGCTCAAGGGATCCCACATGCAAGCCACGCATGTGGACGTTTACACATGAACCCCTCGACCAGACTAAAATATACCTTTTAGTCGTTTAATTTTAATCCATGTCAACTTGTCCTTATGACAAATGAAATTAATGATTGGAGCTTACTAGACCACATCACTATCACAAGAATGGACTTCGCGGGAAGTTGTACTTGAGGTGATGTCTATGCAATGACCACAATTTTAACAGCAGAAAATGAATTCTTAGAATTGGCATACTCACTCGGACCATACCGCTTCCAATTCAAATTCTTTTGTCATCTCATTTTAAATCTATCTCTAGAGAACTTATGAAAATCGCATATGTAAGCCACGCGTGTGGACGTTTACACATGAAACTCCCACTTCTCAGGAGATTAAAATGTTTTATTTAGAAATCTCATCTAACAAACTTATGATAAATAGTGCAAGCAAGCCACGCGTGTTGACGTTTACTCACAATGCGTATCACTTTCTTTAGAGATCAAAATGTGGAGGTCTTGACATCTTAATTTTAAAAATTAATATGTCGGGTTTATTGCTTAGTCTTTTTGTTTCAAAAGGTTTGTCCATACAGATCATGTAATCCTAGCATGCTTTCTATAGAACTCAACATGTAAAACATGCTCGCAGAATTCTAAAACATGCTTCAAAAACGCGATAAACCTAGCATGCTTACTATGTGCATCCAATCACGAAAACATACAACATGTTAATCTACATAATTAAACATATATAGCATGCTTCTGAATAATTTAAACATCCACGACTTTCTTTGAACGATAAAAATAAAATAAATTCGTTAATCGCGGCCCATTCGTGGAACCTGTACTTCCCTGCCTAATTTATTACATAAATTTACAAAGTACATATCTTCAAAAATCTCGAAACGGCCGTTTTATTCTTCAAAGCACTT
This sequence comes from Salvia rosmarinus, assembly GCA_036937905.1. Taxonomy (NCBI): domain Eukaryota; kingdom Viridiplantae; phylum Streptophyta; class Magnoliopsida; order Lamiales; family Lamiaceae; genus Salvia; species Salvia rosmarinus. The sequence goes on from CM072819.1 coordinate 43,283,697, forward strand.
TGATTCTTTTCATTAATGCCACGATAGAGGCAACATGCATGGTGTTCGAAATTCCTTCGCGTAGAGAGGTTGGGACTCATAGCAGTGCGAACCTCCAGTTAAGCGATCGTTTCGTCGTCGTAGACTCGTCGTGTTCTCATCCTCGAATCCGTCCGGATTGTGATTCTTAAGATTTCTATGTTCTCGTTCTTCCTTAGTATTTCGTTCAATTGGGGATACTTATGTTCTCGTACTAAGTTCGGCGCAAAGGGATCATGCGTCTTAAGAGTCTATGTTCTCATGGGGAAACATACTCATTTACATCATGCTTCTATCATGCTTCGCATACAACAGTAAACATAAATCGTGACACATTGTGCGATAATCAAGCATTCTCATTTACTCATTCACCAAGCCTCTAAGTTCGCAACTTTCTTTCAAACTAATGACCAATCAATTGAAACAACTTTTTCAATTTCAAAAATATTCATCTTTTCAAAATATTTTCAATTTCCCAACAAGGCAATATTGAAATTTCAATTCACATTTCATATACTTCCATCATTTCAAAACAACTTTCAGTTGAGATAGTTACCTTCTTCCTCGTTGAGCAGGACGACGATGGAGTGCGAGGCGATGTGATCGAACATAAACGATTCCTAGACTCAACTTTCAACTTAGGATTCAAGGAAATGGATTCTAGGGTTCAGAGCGAACAAGTTCTCTGATATCACTTTGTGACGACCCGACTTCCCAAGGAAGTACGGATCATATGGATCGTCACCGGTATGATAAAGCAGCGGATATAAACATAACTAATCAAAGCAATTAACCATTTAACTACTCAATAACGTATAGACTAAAATGGATAAGCTATTCATACCAACTCAAGTCGCGTAAGGACTCAAAAGGTTCAAGGTTCAAAATAACCCAATCGGGCACAATTCGAGGAGGTGCGACCTCAAGTTCAATACGGTATGAAAGCAGTTATAATCAAACATCAAAATAATATCAGAGTTAGGCAGCAAATAAACGTGTGGACATGCATATGACGATGCATGCCCAAGGTTCTAGAAACCTTTCTAATAAAGCATCAAAATGACTGTCACTCTGCACCACCTCGCACCCATCATCAATCCTTGCTCAACCTGCACATCAAAAACGAGATGTAGGGCTAAGTACAAAAGTACTTAGTGGACTCATTGCCTAAAACATTTTCTTTATCAAAAGTTATTGAACGGCCCACAATAGCACATGAGGATTTTAGTTGAAAGACTCATTCCTATCAAACATTTTATCATTTCTCAAAAGCGTCAGGCCTGACTATTTCATTCACGTTGTTTCCATATCCGATCATCCATTCATTCATTCATTCATTCGCGCACTATGGAGGTTGCCACCTACACATAGTCGCCGTGACCGGTCGAGGTAGCTAACCTTAACACACAGTCACACGTGTACACAATCCGAGTTAGTCCTTAACTAAGTCGGATCCGATCGTTACCGTTTTTTAACATTGATGGACCAACACATTCACATACCACATTGGATATACCAATCTCAGATAGGATAACAACAAAACATAAACATTTGGCAGTCAATAACATTTCATGTGATAATATTTCATAAAGCTTTGTAAATCATGCTTTGAGATATGCATAACATTTTTGTTTCAAGAAAGCCCACCTGCTAATCCAAGCTAGTGGTTCTAAATGAGCAGGTATGATAGTTCTTCCTCGCCGACTACGTACGATCAAACCCTTCATAAGAAAATAACATTTCTTGGATTCTTTCTATCGATCGAAGGTCGTTTATAAATTACGACTTAAAGTTCTCACTTAGGGTTTCTTTATGATTTCATGTGATTGTTTTAAGATAATTTATGTTATCAAACATTCCCAATTACCAAGCTATATTACTTCATCGTTCATAGGTGATCTTCAACTTATGAATCACATACTCCGAGTCTATCCTCGACTCTTCACCTTAGTGCTCTTCTAACCGTTATTACGTTATAGATTATTAGTATTCAAGTTGTGATTGGTATATTAGGATATTCTCAAGCCACTAACTAGACTTAACCATTATAGTTACGTCCTAGTAGGTTATGCTTAACGACTTGTCGTATTAGCACGACAATTAAAAGAGTATTAACTTATGATTCAAGTGAGCACATGCTATCATGTAAGTAAGTACTTAAGAATAAATGAAGTGCTTCGGGAATATTAACTCGACTTTTGAGACATAAGGATCGACATCTTATGTTCGAATCTTTGCTTACACATTACGACATTGTTTGTTTCTCTTAACTCGTCGGAGATTATATAAGTCGTATAATCGTCATTCGTTATCGAGTTGTTTAACGCTTTATCTAATATCGTATCGGGTTGTCGTTATTGAGTATCAACGTTGTAGCTCGGCTTTTGATTTTTCTAACTTAGGAACTCACGTTTGAGTATCCTTTTAATAGTAGCAAACCCTAATTTATGTCTAACTTTGATTCTCGTTGATTCATTCTTAAGTTATCGAAATTGGTCGATTCCTTTTGGATTCTCGTACATATAGTATTATGTTGTTTACGTTTGGGGTTTTGGTTTGTCGGTACAACACAAACATAAACATCCAACACTAAACAATACCATACACAACATAAACTATACTAAAACATTAGAAAACCCTAATTTCTAACATAATGCAAAACTATTGTGTATGTGTGTATAAGTGTTTCATTCACTCATCACAATCACAACCATTCATTCCAAGCTTATAGCTAACTATCATAGCATCATTTAACAATAGAATTAAACCCATGCTTAGCCATTTTGTTACGTTTTCGATAATTAGCAACAATTAGCATATGTATCCTATAAATTCTAATAAAATTATGTTATACTCCTATCATACTATAGAGTTTAATTACCAACTCAATATCATCATATAAAATTTTAATTCATGGGCAAACAAGCATATAGTTTTCGGCAATCACAATTTGATGGTGTTCAATAAATTTCACAAAAATTATATCATGCTTATACCATATACTAAATATGAAATATCATTTCATATTATGCATTAAAATTTAAACCCATGCTTTTCACCATATAATGATTTCGGTAATCACCTTATATATATATACATATTCAATAAATTTCTTTCTTTCACAAAATGGTTATATAATGCAATAACATGTAATATTAACATAAAACACCAACCAATATTTATAATATCACATATCCTATTATTTTCAACAACAAAAAACAAATAAATCATTATATATATATCTATCTAGTTTTTGGTAATTATGGGAAAAATAGGATAGGTGTTTGAATAAATTCAAGGTTAATATATGATGTTCATACCATATATTAAACACCATATCTCAACTATTTTCAACAAATAAAATCAAAATAAATTCCAAAATATATATATATATATATATATATATATATGTATGTTTCGGTCAATAAAATAAAATAGGAGATGTGTTTCAAAAATTCCAAGATTAATATATGATGTTCATATCATATATTAAACACTATATCTCAACTATTTTCCAAAAAGAAAAATCAAACCATGGCTTAAATCAAGCCTATAGCTCACAAAATAAAATCTAAAAATATTCTGAAAATTATGATATTTATTCTACATGCTTCTAATACATTAAAAAGAAACAATATCATATAATATTCACAAAATCATGCTTTATCACATATAAAAAGAAATAAAGTATAAATCGAAAAAATATCAAACATGCTCCAAAAATTACCAAACTTTAACTAAAGCCTTATAACATCATTCTAAGCATTTTTAATTCATTGCTTGAGAGCATTTGATGGATCAAAATGTTGGGCTATCTTTTATTTTTGAATCATGAGCCCATGAACTATTTTAATAGGTCAAATTGCAGCAGCCAAATACAGTAGAAGAAAAAAAAAGAAAAATTCGCCCAGCTCTCGCTTCCAGTTTTTTGCAGTGCGCAGTTTCAGAAAACCTTTATTTCCCGGAGATTGAACCGTTAGATCGTCGTGATATTTGGACAGTAGCTTCATAGCATCTGGACCAACGTTTTGGACGGTGAAGATCGGATTTTGAGATCCGGAGGTCAGTTTTCGTCGGTCAGAACAGAGGAGGTTTTTCTGGTGATATTTTTTCTCGATCTTTGCTCGTTTTTGATTCCATACATCTTGATGAGCTTTTCCCAGTGTATGATGCTTTGTATGCCTCTAGTATAATCTAGAGAAGATTGTGTATTGGTGCATTATTGATGATAGTGAATTTAAGCGGCTCCAGTAGTCCCGTGGTTTTTCCTCTCTTTCGTTTTGAGAGGTTTTCCACGCTAAAATTTGTGTCTCCTTATTATTGCATCTAGAATACCTTATTTGTCTGCTTCCTCAAAGGTTCATACGGGTCGGGAAAATTAGCCAAACGAAGATTGATTCCGCATTTGTTGTTTATCGTTTGTGGCTGCGTTTTTATTTCCCATCAGATTGGTATCAGAGCTAATTGTTTTTATTGGGATAGACTTGTTTGAACGATGGAAGCTAATACAAGTAGGATGGTAAATTTGAATGGTTCTAATTATCATATTTGGAAAGGCAAGATGGAAGATCTTCTTTATGTGAAGGATTATTATTTGTGCGTGTTTTCTGGCGATAAACCTCGAGAATAAAACAGATGCAGTGGAATATTTTGCATAGACAGTGCATTGGGTATATTCGCAATGGGTTGATGATAATGTTTTGAATCATATCGGTGGAGAGACTCATGCTCAAACTTTGTGGAACAAGCTCAAGCAGTTGTATGCTCGAAAGACCGGAACAATAAATTGTTCTTAATTAAGCAGATGATGAGCTTGAAGTATCATGATGGAACTCCTATTATCGATCATTTGAATTCCTTCGGGGAATTATTAATCACCTTGCGGGAATGGGTATCAAGTTTGAAGATGAGATCTGAGGCTTATGGCCCATCGCACTTTACCGCACTCGTGGGAGACCTTTAGGACATCATTGTCCAACTCGCACTGATGGTGTCATCACCATGGAACGGCTAAATCGGATTTTAAATGAAGAGATGAGAAGAAAGTCACAGGTTCCTCTTCACATTCGGATGTCTTAGTCACGAAAGCGGGGAAGAAGTCGAGTAGAGGTCCCGGGTAACAAAGGCAAGCATCAAGTAGATCGAAAGGAAAGTTTGCTGATGTTGAGTGCTATCATTGTGGTAGAAAAGGACACACAAAGCGGCATCGCAGATCGTTGAAAAAGGAGAACAAGCGGACAAATTACAACAATCAAAAGAACAACCATAAGAAAGATGATGGTGGTAATGCCGATGGTGAAGTCAACACTACTACCAAGAGTTCTTTATTTGTTGTGATCTTGATATAGTCAACACCGCACACGATGATGCGAGTTGGGTTGTTGATAGTGGTGCTACGTGTCATGTAACATCACGAGGGAGTTTTATTCATCTTACACGCTGTAACTTTGGTAATGTTAGGATGGGTAACAATGAGTTATCAAAGATTGCGAGCATCGAGATGTTCGTTTGAAGTTTGATCTTTGGAATGGAGTTGGTTTTACATAATGTAAAACATGTTCCAGATATGCGACTTAATTTGATCTCTGTGGGTTTGCTTGATGATGATGGTTACAACAACAACTTTGGTAATGGAATATGGAAACTCACTCGTGGCTCTTTGATCGTGGCAAGAGGTAAAGATGCTCAAAGCTATACATGACACATCCGATGATCTTGAAAGAAAGGGTCAACGCATGGTGAATCTTGACTTGGTGATTTGTGGCATAAGAAACTTGGTCACATGAGTGAAAAGGAATGTCTCTCTTGTTGAAGAGAAATGTATTACCGGATGTGCATGATATTCATCGAAGAAGTGTTCTCACCGCTTATTGGCGGAGTAAGCGAGCGAGTTTCCTTTAAGAGCCATCCTCCTTCCGAGAAGGAGAGTATACTGATTTGGTGCATTCGATGTTTGTGGTCCTATGAAGACTAGGACACTTGGTGGTTGCTCCTACTTTGTCACATTTATCGATGATCACTCGAGAAGGTATGGGTTTATACCTTGAAATCTAAAGATCAAGTATTTGAAGTGTTTAAGCGCTTTCATGCCTCGGTTGAGAGATGATGGAAAGAAGCTCAAGTGTATTCGGACGGATAATGGAGGTGAATACATTGGCCCTTTGATGCTTATTGTAGAGAGCAAGGCATTCGACATCAAAGAGTCCTCCCAAGACACCGCAATTGAATGGATTAGCGAGCGGATGAACAGAACCTTGATGGGCGTGTCGGATGCTTGTTGTCACATGTGGGTTGTCAAATTCATACGGGAGAAGCTTTGAATCTGGGGTACATGTTATTAATTTAACTCCTTGTATTCCTTTGTCCTTTGATGTCCCTGACAGAGTTTGGAGCGGCAAAGATGTTTCTTACCGTCACTTAAGGGTCTTTGGATGCAAGGCCTTTGTGCACATTCCCAAAGATGAAAGATCAAAGCTTGATGTGAAGTCCAAGCCATGTGTTTTCTTGGGCTATGGCCAAGATGAGTTTGGTTACAGATTATATGATCCAGTCCACAAGAAACTTATTCGAAGCCGAGATGTTATTTTCATGGAAGATCAGACCTTGAAAGATGTTGAGAAGAAAGAGACAGTTCCTCAACATAATGATGATGTTACTGATTTGGATCTAGTCCATCCTCAGTATATTGAACCACCGATTGAAGATGATGTTCAGAATGATGAACAACATGGTACTGATGATATTGATGCTCCGTAGCAGCGGAGGTAGATGAAGATTTTCATCCGAGTGCGGTACCAGATATTCCATCATTTATCCCACTTAGGCGGTCTGAAATCGTCATCCTTCCACCCGTGTTTACTGGATGAGTATGTCTTACTCACGATGGGGAGAGCCCGAGTGTTATGCACGAGGCCATGGAAGATGAGCACAAAGGAAGTGGTTTGAAGCCATGCAAGATGAGATGAATTCCTTGTATGAGAACAATATATATAAGTTGATGAAGTTGCCTAAGGCAAGAGAGCTTTGAAGACCAAGTGGGTCTACAGAGCGAAGATCAAGAGCACACCTCACAACCTAGATACAAGGCTAGATTGGTGGTCAAAGGTTTAGTCGGAAAAAGGGTATTGATTTTGATGAGATTTTGTCTCCGGTCGTGAAGATGGGATCTATTCGTGTTGTTCTTGGTTTGGCAGCTAGCCTTGATCTTGAGATTGAGCGGATGGATGTCAAGACACCCTTCCTTCATGGTGACTTGGATAAGGAAATCTACATGGAACAACCTGAAGGTTTTCAGGTTAAGGGCAAAGAAGATTATGTGTGTAAGCTTCAAAATAGTCTTTATGGGTTGAAGCAAGCACCAAGACAGTGGTATAAGAAGTTTGAGTCAGTTATGGGGGAGCAAAACTATGAAAGACTATTTCAGATCACTGTGTTTTCTTCCAGAGGTTTGGTGATGATGATTTCATCATTTTATTGTTATATGTTGATGACATGCTAATTGTTGGCAAGAATGCAGAAAGAATAGGCGGTGAAAAAACAATTGAGCAAGTCTTTTGCTATGAAAGACTTGGGGCCGAAAAAGCATTCTTAGCATTCGGATCACTCGAGATAGAGCTTCCAAGAAGCTACACATATCACGGGAGCAATACATCGAGAAGGTGCTTGCAGATTCAACATGGATAAAGCTAAAGAGGTTAGTTCACCTCTTACTACCAACTTCAAGTCGACAGATAAAGATTGCCCTCTTCTAAGAAGAAGATTGAAGAGATGGATAGGGTCCCTTATGCCTCACCGTGGGGAGCTTGATGTATGCTATGGTGTGCACACGGCCCGATATTGCTCATGCAAGAGGTGTTGTCGATCGGTTTCACAACCGGGTAAAAAGCAGGGGAAGCGGTGAAATGGATTCTCGATATCTCGTGGTACTTGGAAATGGGAGCCGATACTTGTTGGTTATCTTGACTACGATATGGCGGTGAAATAAAGACAACATGAAATCCACTACGGATATTTGATGACTTTTGCGGGGGTCAGGTCATGGCGGTCGAGACGCAAAGTGTGTGGCTTTATCTACCACGAAGTCGAGTATGTGGCTGCAATGAAGCGTGTAAAGAACTATTATGGCTGAAAAGATTTATGCAAGAGCTTGACTTTATGCAACAGCGCTACGTGGTTCTTTGTGACAATCAAAGTGCAATTCATCTTGCTAAGAATTCTATGTTTCACAAAAGAACAAATCATATCGATGTGAGGTATCATTGGATTAGAGATGCTCTTGAAGACAAGCTATTTGAACTTGATAAAGTTCATACCGATGATAATGGTGCCGATATGTTACCAAAGGTTTTGGCAAGGGAAAAGTTGAAGATATGTTGCTCGATCGCCGGGATGGCGAACTCTTCCTCATGAGTCAAAAAGGAGGAGATTTGTTGGGCTATCTTTTATTTTTGAATCATGAGCCCATGAGCCCATGAACTATTTTAATAGGTCAAATTGCAGCAGCCAAATACAGTAGAAGAAAAAAAAAAGAAAAATTCGCCCAGCTCTCGCTTCCAGTTTTTTGCAGTGCGCAGTTTCAGAAAACCTCTGTTTCCTGGAGATTGAACCGTTAGATCGTCGTGATTTTCGGACAGTAGCTTCATAGCATCTGGACCAACGTTTTGGACGGTGGAGATCGGATTTTGAGATACGGAGGTCAGTTTTCGTCTGTCAGAACAGAGGAGGTTTTTCTGGTGATATTTTTTCTCGATCTTTGCTCGTTTTTGATTCCATACATCTTGATGTGCTTTTCCGAGTGTATGATGCTTTGTATGCCTCTAGTATAATCTAGAGAAGATTGTGTATTACTCAATTGTTGATTATAGTGAATTTAAGCGGCTCCAGTAGTCCCGTGGTTTTTCCTCTCTTTCGTTTTGAGAGGTTTTCCACGCTAAAATTTGTGTCTCCTTATTATTGCATCTAGAATACCTTATTTGTCTGCTTCCTCAAAGGTTCATACGGGTCGGGAAAATTAGCCAAACGAAGATCGATTCCGCATTTGTTGTTTATCGTTTGTGGCTGCGTTTTTATTTCCCATCACAAAAGTCACGAAAAAAAATGAGGAGCAAAACTAGGGTTTTTCATGAAATAATTCAAGAAAAATCTAAAACAAATTTCTACTCCATTACAAATGGAGAGAATGATGATTAATACCTTTATATGGTCTTAGAATAATTCTTTGAGGGTTTGAAAGGTTTGGAAAGGAGGATTTAAAGATTAAAACTAGAAGAACAAAGAGAGTATTTTGAAAAGAGAGAAAATTTGGTTCCAAAAGAATGAGGCTGTAATGGACGACTTTGCTACTTTATTGGCAGCCCTAAGGGCTGTCATTACCCATTTGGGGTGGTCTTCGTGGTAGTTGGGAGAAGGAATGGTCAAATTACCCGTTTTGGCATGTTAATACCGACTCTTTAAGTTTTAACGCGCTTTCGATTGATTTCTGGAATATTAAGGTTTTATTTTCTTAAATATCCTTAAAAGACTTATTTCAATGTTTATAAAGATTTTATGAAGTTCGGATGGCATCCTATGAGTCAATTCCGAGTTATCGCGGAAAAACGTCAACGATTTAATTATGCTCATTCAAAATTCTATTGAATTCTTGATCTTTCATAATTAATTTGGGTCTTATAAATCATATTTTATTTATTTAAACCCTTCGTTCGGATCAATTAAGGGTTTTTTCGGTATATTTTACCGACGTTCGGTTAAGTTCTTCAGGAAATTTTTTCAGAAATTGATTCTTATAATTTCTAAATTCATAATAACATATTCCTTCATGATTTTGATTGTTATCACAAATTATCATGATTAGCACAGACTGGAAATGGTTCCGGCTCGTGAATAGTGCTTTTAAGACTGACCGGGCAAGTATGCCCGAAAATTCTCATTCTTTGGCTTCTCAGATGTTTTCGTGAGAGGATTGTAGAAATGAAATCCTTTTGTTAAGATTCATTCTCGATCTTTCATTCTATGTTCAGGCTATTCAGAAAATCCTAATCCGGTAGAACTAGTCACTAGTTTTTTATTTCTCTAGTTTTCGATTTCTGAATCGATTCTAATTCGTGTCGTTGGTTACCTTAAACATAATTAAGGTCTAAGCACCACAAATAAGTGATTTAAACATCACAAATAAAAGTTTTAAATTTTTCGGGTTATCACATACCATCCCCCTTAAAATAAATTTCGTCCCGAAATTTGCTAACCTTGGAAAAGATCTGGGTATTTCTCTTTCATAGTTGATTCCAGTTCCCAGGTTTCTTCTTCTTGTCCATGGTGTCGCCATAGAACTTTCACTAACGGTATCTCTTTGTTCCTTAGTTTTTGGATACGTCGGTCTAAGATTTTCGTAGGCAGTTCTACGTAACTCATATTGTCATCGAGGACAATATCTGTCGGCGGTATCACATGGCTGGGGTCATGTATGTAGTTCCTTAGTTGTGAAACGTGGAACACATTGTGCACGTTTCCAAGACTTGGCGGCAATACAGGTCTTTAAACCGCTGGTCCTATCCTTTCCAAAATTTCATAGGGTCCTATGAACGTGGTCGTAGCTTTCCTTTTATTCCAAATCTCACGATTCCTTTTGACGGAGAAATCTTCGGGAAGACTTTGTCTCCCACTTCAAAATGCAGCTACAGGCGACGTTTGTCGACTTCGACTTCCGGGTCTTGGGCCTCCTTGATCCGTTGGGATCTCGTCTCACAATCTCGATTATTTCGCCTACGTAGTCGTCCTAATACTCATTTCTCTCACTTCATCCCAAGAGAGTGATGATCGACATTTCTTTCCACAAAGAGCTTAAGACGACCATTCCAATAGTTTCTTGGTAGCTATTATTGTAGGCGAATTCCACAAGTGGTAACACTTGTTCCCAACTTTCTCCTCTATCGAGGACAACGGTTCTCAACATGTCTTCAAGCGTTTGAATGGTCCTCTCGGATTGTCCGTCCGTCTATGGGTGGAATGCGGTACTAAAATGTAGTCGAGTCCCCAATTCCTTTTGTAAACTCATCCAGAATCTGGATGTAAATTTCGAATCTCTATCAGACGTGATAGTCTTCGGAACTCCATGTAGATGTATGACCTCTCGAACGTACAACTGTGCTAGTCTGTCTGATCCATGTGTTATCGAAATGGGTAGAAAATGTGCGCTCTTGGTCAAACGATCGACGATTACCCAAATAGCGATATTTCCTCTTTGGGATTTGGGTAGCCCGGTAACAAAGTCCATGGTTATATCATCCCACTTCCATTCCGGTATGTCTAGCGGTTGTAATGTTCCATACGATCGTTGGTGGAGTGCTTTCACTTGTTGGCACGTCAAACAACGTTCTCTACGAATAAACTACGCCTCGCTCATTCCATCCCACCAAATTTTTCCTTGAGATCTTGGTACATTTTGGTGCTTCCAGGGTGTGCGGTGTAAGAATTCTCATGGGCTTCTTTCAAGATCTCGCTCTAAGCCCTTCGCCTCTTGGAACACACACTCTCCCGCCATACAACACAACGTTATCATTGCTTCTTTGAAATTCTTGTGGTTGTTGTCCTTGATCTTAGCTCGTATTTCCTCTAGCTTCTTGCTCTTTGTTTGGTATGATTTTGTGATGATTCTTGGTATCGTTTTACGTGTCATTTTCTATGGTTTGTTCTATTTATGCCGTTGGTTTGATTAAGATTTATCGATTCGGATTAACCGTTCGTCTCGATGTTTTGTAGGAAAACGGCAGAAAATAGGATGAATGGATATGCCAAGGATCAGATATAATTGAAAACATCTCGACAGGAGTTCATAGGCGCAAGCGGATCGCAAATCGGAGTTCGGACGCGAGAGAACGGAGCCAACGTCGGTCGCGCGACGTGCGTGCACGAGCGCCCGCGCGCCACAAGACGTCCGCCTTCGCACCAGCGCGCCCGCACCGCCGTCCGCGCGCGCGCCACTCGGCCACCAGCGCCGGGCTGGTTACGGCCTTGCGTGCCCAATTTCCTCCGGCGCTCAATGCCAGCCGCTCGCCACCCGCCACCACACCGCGCGCGCCCGCGTCGTTGCCTCGCCCGCTCCGCCTTCACTCCCGCAGCGCCCGCGCCTTTCCAGCGCCCGTCTCGCCCAACTCCCGCGGATCCAGCGCTCATTTTCCAGCCAGCGCTGGCGAGGCCAGCACCCATTCCGTCTCCCGCTCCCGTCTCGGTAGGCTGGCTTGCTAGCGCGCCTCTTCATGACAGCATCCTCCTTGCCCGCGCGCGCTCGTCTCCATCTGCCACGCTCAGCTGGCGCTTACATCAAGCGCCCATCTCAGCGCGCTTTCACCTATTTTCCTCGCGCGTTCTCTTTGAACTGGCGCTCACAAATGAGGCAGAATGTTTCCTCGGCGGCGTTCACCCACACCGGCGTTCATATTCAAGCGAAATGTATTTTGAGCGTCGTTCATTTTGAGCGCCGCTCACTTCCATTTAATATAAATAAGCGCGTTTAGGGTTGAGGATGGGTCGGCGTTTTCTCTCAATTTTGTTCTTCCCAACGCACCGCGGGGCTCTGCAATTCAAGTTTCTTCTGGAGCTCTTCCACGACATCGAGATAGATAACAACGAGTTAGATTTACGCTTTAATTCTTGCTTTACGCTTTCGTTGCACAATCTTGTTTATCAATTTATGCTTGGATCATCAGTTCTATTGGATTTAATTTCAGAGTATTATTATTTGATGATTTATGTTGAATTCAATTCCATAGTGACAGTGGATTGTTTTCATGTTCCGTTGATTTATATCGCTTCATGATTTCCTGCTTTCGTTTATTTGCAATTAGATTTAGATTAGGGATTGACAAACCCTATGAATAATAGAATTGCATATGCTTTTATTTACCGCTTTTGATTTATCGTTTTCGTAGTTCAACTAGGGATTGACAACCCCTAGTCTAGATTTATCGCTTTATTAGTTTAGCTCAGGATTGACAACCCCTGGCTTAGGATGCTGTTTAATTCTCGTATTTCAATTCTTGCATGTTAAACCCCGTTGGCATTAGAATGTTTAGGTTTTAATCGCTTTCTGTGTGCGACACGAACAATCGCCCTGTTAAGTTTTCCTTGAGAGACGACTCGTGTTAACTTATCACGCTACGATTACCTCGTACGATTGCGAGTGAATTCGAGTGTGTTTTTAGCTCGATCACTCTTCCTCTGAGCTTCTAAGATTCGGACTCTTAAGTCTGGGATTGCAATCAATGTTGCAATACAACCCTCTATTATCATAGACGGGTCTATGACTTCGATGTTCATCCTCTGAAATTCCTTTATAAGTATTTCCTCATGACTGATGAGACATCCCAAACTAGGGTGGGATTTTCGACTCAAAGCATCGGCTACAACATTAGCCTTGCCTGGGTGGTAATTGATACCACAGTCGTAATCTTTCACCAATTCTAGCCATCTACGTTGCCTCATGTTAAGATCTTTCTGTTCGAAGAAATACTTCAGGCTTTTATGGTCAGTATAGATCTCATATCTAACTCCATAGAGATGGTGCCTCTAAATCTTTAAGGCATGTACGACCGCTGCCAATTCCAGGTCGTGCGTAGGATAGTTCAACTCATTTAGGCGTAATTGCCTTGAAGCATAAGCAATGACCTTGCCTTCTTGCATCAGAACACATCCTAGTCCATTCTTTGAAGTATTCGTGTAGATTGTGTATACTTTATGCCTTGATCGCTAGTACAGATGTTGTCGTCGGAACTCCTTGATCTCACGAAACTAGCCTCACACTCGATGGTCCATGTGTACTTGATCCCCTTTCTCAATAGTTGGGTCATGGGTGGGCTATTGTTGAGAATCCTCGATAAATCTTCGATAATAGCCGTGAGTCCTAAGAAACTCAATTTCATTCGGGTTCTTGGCGACTCCCATTCTAAACGTGTCGATCTTTGAGGGTCTACTTTGATTCCTCGGCGGACACGATGTGACCTAAGAATGTCACTTCGCCTAACCAGAATTCACACTTGCTAAACTTAGCAAAGAGTTGCTCTTGCCTCAATGTTTGCAGCACAGTTATCAAGTGCTCTTTGTGTTCTTGGTTATTCTTGGAGTATATTAGGATATCTCCTATGAATACTAAGCCGTTTTACGTACATCCTCTGATCTAATTCTTAGTTGGTGGTATCCCGACTTTAGATCTATCTTTGAAAAGACTCTTTCTCCTTTAGTGATCAAGCGGATCGTCGATTCGGGCAAAGGATACTTATTCTTAAGAGTTATCTTGTTTAACTCTCGATAGTCTATGCACATTCTCAGTGTAACATCCTTCTTCTTCACGAAGAGGAAAGGTGCTCCCCATGGAGACACACTGGGTCTAATGAAACCTAACTCCAAGAGTTCTTACAGATGGATCTTCAGTTCCTCAAGTTCCTTTGGTGCCATCCGGTATGGGATTTTTGACACGGGGGCAGAACCTGGTTCAAGGTCAATTGTGAACTCGATCTGTCGGTTTGGTGGAATCCCGGTAGTTCGTCTGGAAATACATCGGGGTACACCTTCACGATCGGGACGTCTTCTATCCTTCTCTCATTCTGGTCTTCTTCCTGAAGATAGACAAGGTAAGCATGGTTCACGGTCTTGTTCAGCAACGTCCTTGCTTGTAACCCGGATATAATTGGGATTCGTCTCCCCATGTTGATCCCGTGAAAATCTGTAGGTTTCTCTCCGGGGTGTTGGAAAGAAATTTTCCTTTCATTACACAGGATGGTCGCATTAAGTTCGGTTAACCAATCCATTCCTAGGATTATGTCCACATCTGTCATAGGTATGACGTGAAGGTTATATGTCATAACCTTAAGTGAGCCTAGTCCAAGTTCTATGTTCGAGCATATGTGGGTTATCGTTCTTATGCCTTCTATTGGAGAAGAAATTCTCATGATTTGTTCAGTGCGTTTAGGATCTAATCCTAAGTTCTCTACGCATGCTTCAGCAATAAAAGAATGCGAGGTGCTAGTATCAAACAGTAGGATAACAGGGAATTGGAGGAGTGTTCCCATACCTGCCAAGTTTCCTTGGTTCCTTGGCGGTTCCTACGGGAATTCTCTTTCTTGGTTGAGGCGTAGGCCCTGGCTTGCGGTGGTTGTTGCTGTTGTTGGTGATGTTGTTGTTGTTGCGGTTGTTGCTTTGTTGTTGTTGTTGGGGCTGTCAGTATTGCTGCTGCGGCTGCCGCCATTGTTTCTGTCGTTGTTGCCATGGTTGATACGATCGTTGATTCAGCTGGAAGTACTGAATCGAGGGCTGTTGCTGAAACAGTTGGGCTAGAATAGCCCGGACCGGTTGGACTCGGTTGGACACATTGGGACGGCCATTTTCCCCTCAACGCATCAGGCGGTCCACAGGTAGTGACCCTTCCGCCACACTCAAGCATCCGTCATTCAGTAATGCGCATGCCCCCTTGTGACTCCTATGGCACATTGGGCACACGGGGAGCCTGACAAATTTCTGGTTTCCCCCGCCAGGTGCGGGTACCATAGGGCGTTCATTTCCTTGCCCGTTCCCAGATGGCACATTATTCCCTTGCCATGGCCTCATATCGGCCTAGCCAGTGTTGGATCCTTAGCCTTGGTGGGGTCCCTCCCACTTCCTCTTCCCACGATCCCCTTGGTGATTTGGGGATGTCGATGAATGATCCCCTCCCCCGCATAGCTGCCTCGATGTCCAAAGCACTACTAAGGGCCTCGCGGTAGGTCAGGTTCCCATGACCAGCTAGCGACACCCTCATCTCATGGCGGAGTCCCGCCCGAAATTTTTCTGTCCTTTTTTCGTCGGTGTCGAATAGTTGAAGCGCATACCGCGACATCTCGCAGAATGTACGGTCGTAATCTGTGACTGTGGTTTTCCATTGTCGCAGGTTGTAGAACTCATGTTCCTTCCTCTTCCGGTAGCTCTTAGGAATGTACTTCTCGTACACTTCCTCCTTAAATTCCTCCCAAGTGTAATCTTCCAACTCCTCCTCGAATAGAGTCTTCCTCTTCGCCTCCCACCAGAAGTCGGCGACACCAGTCATTTGGAAAGCAACGCATGACAAGCGTTCTTGGGAGGTGCAGTGGAGGAAGTTGAAGATTCGCTCGAGCCTTGAATCCAAAGTTCGGCATCCACGGATTCCCATCCGTTGAAAGTCGGCGAGTTCTCGCACGAAATAGTTCCTCAATCCGTCTCACTGGTGGCGGTGGCGGTGGTGGTGTGGCTTCTCTTTCAGGTGTTACTTCACGGTTTCTTCTTCTCAGTGGCATTCTATCTTTCATAAATATACGTAATCAGATATCTTCTTATACCATCCGTCAGGATCATAGATATCTTAGCACGGTATATATATATAATCATAAACATAAATCTAGCAAGTCATCGAACACCACATATCGCAACCTAAAAAAAAAAACCAAAGCTCTCAGGGAGCTATCATCATTTCAAATCAAATGTCTATACGAGGACTTTCATCATCGCTTTTAAGATCCACAAAAGGTCAAGTACGGAGTATGATGCTCCAAAAATTAACATCAACATCACTCAATGTACCTAGTCACGGTGCATACAAAAATCTAAATGCTACAGTGGTCATCAGAATAAGGGTTCATGTCAAAACGACTCATCGTTTTCGCAGGCATCAAAAGATATACAAGGGTATATAGACAAACACTATCTTGTCCTAATAACTAGATCCATAATCACCCGGGGTGTAGACATGGCTCATCGTGTCGGAGTCAGAACCGGGAGTATGGGTACTGTCAACTCCTTCTATCTCATCGTAAGCAGGCAGGTCCTCCTCAGGGTCTTCCTCTGGATCCTCCTCCTCTATGACCTCAGCATCGAATGTGGGAGTCACGGGCTCTCGGACTCTAATGACCCTAACTTCTCCTATAACAGCCAGGTCTCGGTGGATCTCAGTCGTGATCTCCTTGAAAGCAGCGGCTGAAAACGGAGCAGCAGCAAGACGGGCACAAGCTCCTCTCACGATGTCTGCAGCTAGGCCACATAGATCATCAATCTCCACAGTATCATGATATAGGGGTCCATGCGGGGGTGGCAGCGGTTAAGCTAGAGGAGCACCGGTAGGTAGAGACGGATGCTGACATAGAATGATCGGTAGCGATGGTCTGGGCTGTTAATGATGGGGCTCGAATCCTACTAGCGGTAGGACCGAAAAAGTGAGTTGTCAATTAAGGGAAGGTCTAGCCTAGAACATGTTCCTGCCACAGCCAGGCAAGAATACGGATCCATCAGATGCCAAACGAGGCACCTCTGGGTGAAGCCACTCGGGAATCTCATGTATTCCCTGTTCGAGAAGATATGGTCCACATGGTATAGCTCTGTATACCATGAATACGTAGCTCAGGTGACTGAAAAAACGAGGTAAGTCCTCCTCAAGATCGAAGCTCTCTCGGCGTCGATAGATATAATCTGCCGATATCTCACGGGCATATCCCTGCCAGTCGGATGGCAGTATCGTGATCAGTCGAAGCACACCGTCATAATCGGCGTACCACGGGCATGTGCAAGAGCTCAATGACGTACAAAATGAGCAAGGAACTCGCCGATGTCTTTTACTCGGCGACATCGGTCGGAACGGTAGGGCGTACCACCTCCTCGGTGTGACTCTAGAAGATAAAGGGAGCTAGTCGTAAAACCGTCCGAACCATCTTATATTCCAAAGTTCTTATGAAACTACTTTCATGGTTTGGTCTTTGGGAAGAGGCGCATGGTTCCATAGGGCCGAAAAAAGCGTTCGATGTCTAGCATTGGGTAAAGGCTAAGTGATCACCCCATCTTATCGTGTCCTGGATTCCTTACTTCTACTCACGTTATAGTATCACATCATATCCGTTCTCATTATGCACTTACAAATCATTATTTATTTTTATACTTCCCTAACGTTATACTTTGATTCTTTTCATTAATGTCATGATAGAGGCAACACGCATGGTGTTCGGAATTCCTTCGCGTAGAGAGGTTAGGACTCATAGCAGTGCGAACCTTCAGTTAAGCGATCGTTTCATCGTCGTAGACTCGTCGTGTTCTCATCCTCGAATCCATCCGGATTGTGATTCTTAAGATTTCTATGTTCTCGTTCTTCCTTAGTATTTCGTTCAATTGGGGATACTTATGTTCTCGTACTAAGTTCGGCGCAAAGGGATCATGCGTTTTAAGATTCTATGTTCTCATGGGGAAACATACTCATTTACATCATGCTTCGCATACAACAGTAAACACAAATCGCGACACATTGTGCGATAATCAAGCATTCTCATTTACTCATTCACCAAGCCTCTAAGTTCGCAACTTTCTTTCAAACTAATGACCAATCAATTGAAACAACTTTTTCAATTTCAAAAATATTCATCTTTTCAAAATATTTTCAACTTCCCAACAAGGCAATATTGAAATTTCAATTCACATTTCATATACTTCCATCATTTCAAAACAACTTTCAGTTGAGATAGTTACCTTCTTCCTCGTTGAAAGGGACGACGATGGAGTGCGGTGCAATGTGATCGAACATAAACGATTTCTAGACTCGACAATCGACTTAGGATTCAAGGAAAGAGTTTCTAGGGTTCGGAGCGAACAAGTGCTCTGATACAACTTTATGACGACCCGACTTCCCAAGGAAGTACGGATCATATGGATTGTCACCGGTATGATAAAGCAGCGGATATAAACATAACTAATCAAAGCAATTAACCATTTAACTACTCAATAACGCATAGACTAAAATGGATAAGCTATTGATACCAACTCAGTCGCGAAGGACTTGTAAAAATGTTCAAGGTTCAAAATAACCCAATCGGGGCACAATTCGAGGCAGTGCGACCTCAAGTTCAATACGGTATGAAAGCGGTTATAATCAAACATCAAAATAATATCGAGTTAGGCGGCAAATAAACGTGTGGACATGCATATGACGATGCATGCCCAGGTTCTAGAAACCTTTCTAATAAAGCATCAAAATAAGCGCACACTGCACCACCTCGCACCCATCATCAATCCTTGCTCAACCCGCACATCAAAAGCGAGATGCGGGCTAAGTACAAAAGTACTTAGTGGACTCATTACTAAAACATTTTCTTTATCAAAAGTTATTGAGCGCCCACAATAGCACATGAGGATTTTAGGCGAAAGACTCATACCTATCAAACATTTTATCATTTCTCAAAAGCGTCAGGCCTGACTATTTCATTCACGTTGTTTCCATATCCGATCATTCATTCATTCATTCATTCATTCGCGCACTATGGAAGTGGACACCTACACATAGTCGCCGTGACCGGTCGAGGTAGCTAACCTTAACACACAATCACACGTGTACACAATGAAAGTTAGTCCTTAACTAAGTCGGATCCGATCGTTACCACTTTTTAACGTTGGTGGACCAACACATTCACATACCACATTGGATATACCAATCTCGATAGGATAACAACAAAACATAAACATTTGACGATCGATAACATTTCATGTGATAATATTTCATAAAGCTTTGTAAATCATGCTTTGAGATATGCATAACATTTTTGTTTCAAGAAAGCCCACCTAGGGATGTCAACGGGCGGTTTATACCCGAACCGATCCGGAACCGTTCAAAGCACATTAAATTTTAAAACAACGGTTCCGGTTTTGGTTCGGTTCGAACTGCTTGGACGGACGGTCGAGACCCGACTGCTTTGTGCGGTTCGATCCGAATCTTGCTAATTTTTTTTAACACAAATTTTAATTTGAGCATTACATATCCACTTTTTCTGTAATAGCATCTTAGATTTGAGTGTAATTACGAAATGTTAATTAATTTACTAAAAGCATCATTTACAAAAAAAATGTAAGTTAAAACCGTTAAATTTTTCACAAAACCTAATAATCTTGTTCCGTCAATATTTCCACAAATTCATTCAAGAAAATTCATTATCGATCCTGGTCCTGTTGGGTTTTATCAATATTTCCACAAATTTATATTAGATACTACATTCGAGAATGGTGCACATATTTTAATAGTTTAACAACTTTTTTTCAGATACCACATCGAAAATATTTTTATATAACTTCTCTCTTTTTGTCTTAAATTTTAAATATCAATATGCAATATAATTTATTTGCACGAGGTATTGTTTATATTATGGCAATTGATACCTTAGTAGCATCTGATAAAATTACATGCAATATATATATATATATATATATATATATATATATGGCTTAGTAGCATGCAATAAAATTACATGCAATATATATATATATATATATATATATATATATATATATATATATATATATATATATATATATTTATATTATGGCAATTAGCACATATTTTAATAGCTTAGTAGCATGCAATAAAATTACAATTCCTAGGAATTTTCAACATCGGAGTGGTTCGATTTTTAAAATATATATATATATATATATATATATATATATATATATATATATATATATAAAGTTTGTACATTTGTTCCCATTTTAAGTAATTGCATTTATTCATAATATATATAAAAAAGATGGCAATGGTCTTTGAACGAAAAATCCATTGTATTTCTTCTTGATTTGTATTAATAAATAACTCCTCATTTTCATGATTGACATCACAGCCTTTTTACAGATCCTGTGAACTCCTCGAGTTAATTATTGCATCTTAGTAGATGGTGCACCAGCTAGCCCAGTGGGTAACCGCTTAGAAATGGGTAATACCCTATTCGGATCCATAATTTGATGGTCCGGATCAGGTCCGGGTCTAGTATTTACTGGGTCGGTTCCAGAACCAGAACCAATACTAATTTACTGGTTCTGGTCCGGATAAAGCCCGCCCGTTGACACCCCTAAGCCCACCTGCTAATCCAAGCTAGTGGTTCTAAATGAGCAGGTGTGATAGTTCTTCCGCCGACTACGTACGATCAAACCCTTCATAAGAAAATAACATTTCTTAGATTCTTTCTATCGATCGAAGGTCGTTTATAAATTACGACTTAAAGTTCCCACTTAGGGTTTCTTTATGATTTTATGTGATTGTTTTAAGATAATTTCTATTATCTTACATTCCCAATTCCCAAGCTATATTACTTCATCGTTCATAGGTGATCTTCAACTTATGAATCACATACTCCGAGTCTATCCTCGACTCTTCACCTTAGTGCACTTCTAACCTTTATTACAATATAGATTATTAGTATTCAAGTTGTGATTAGTATATTAGGATATTCTCAAGCCACTAACTAGACTTAACAATTATAGTTACGTCCTAGTAGGTTATGCTTGACGACTTGTCGTATTAGCACGACAATTGAAAGAGGAGTATTGACTTATGATTTAAGTGAGCACATGCTATCATGTAAGTAAGTACTTAAGAATAAATGAAGTGCTTCGGGAATATTAACTCGACTTTTGAGACATAAGGATCGACATCTTATGTTCGAATCTTTGCTTACACATTGTTTGTTTCTCTTAACTCGTCGGAGATTATATAAGTCGTATAATCGTCATTCGTTATCGAGTTATCTTAACGCTCAATCTAATATCGTATCGGGTTGTCGTTATTGAGTATCAACGTTGTAGCTCGGCTTTTGGTTTTTCTAACTTAGGAACTCACGTTTGAGTATCCTTTTAATAGTAGCAAACCCTAATTTATGTCTAACTTCGATTCTCGTTGATTCATTCTTAAGTTATCGAAATTGGTCGATTCCTTTTGGATTCTCGTACATATAGTATTATGTTTTTTACGTTTGGGGGTTTGATTTGTCGGTACAACATAAACATAAATATTCAGCACTAAACAATATCATACACAACATAAACTATACTAAAACATTAGAAAACCTAATTTCTAACATAATGCAAAACTATTGGGGTTCGGGTTTAGGGTAAGGGCCCACGTTTTTAGGCCCACGTTTTAATCCTAATGGGTTTAGGGTTGGGACTTAATTGCTATCGATAAATAGCGGTTTTCTCCTTGATATCTTGATCCGAAAAATATAGTGAAATAACCTAGCTTGGTATCGCCTCGGGCGTAGTCGAAAGACTAACCTGTAAACAATTCTCGTGTTCTCGTCTTTATTCATGATTGTGTGTGTGCGTTTTCCCAACAAGCGGTATCGAGCCTTGAGGTTGAAGGAGCGATCACGATGGCGATGGAAAGATTTCAATCGAGAAGTTTGTGGATCGATTTCGGTTTCGGAGGATGCGGATCGAGGACTACCTCTACGGTAAAGATCATTTTTCCCGGAGGAGGAAGGAAACCGAAAAGATGGAAGAGCGAAAATGGAATCGGTTGAGCGAGCGATGAGTGCGATCTCGTTATCTCTGCTAGAACGCGTGGCTTATCACATGACTAAAGCGAAGATGGCAAAAGAGATGTTGCGGATCTTGGGCGAGATGTACGAAGCTTTCAGAACGGCGAACAAAGTTCATCGATCGGAAGGTTGTTCAATTTCAAGATGTCGGAGAGCACACTGCAGCAACAACATCTCGAACGAGTTCAACATGATCATTGGGCGGTTGAGTTCGGTTGAGATCGACTTCAAAGATGAGGTACTTGCTTTAGTCATGTTATCTTCTCGCGAAAGTTGAAATCGGAGCGATTCTGAAGATTAGTGCTTCATCCGAAGACTAAGTCGAGTTTTGACGAGTGAGGGATCGATGATTAGTGAAGAGGTTCGCGAGAAAGAATCAAGATCCACCTCGTGGTCAACCACGAACACGGAAGAGAGGCGGTCGAAGAATAAGCGAGAAAGGAGGAAGATCAAAATCCGGAGGAAAAAGTCAATCCAAGAAGGACAAAGACTCAATCCAAAGGTTGGAATTGTGAGGAGTTCGGTCACTACGGAGCCAAGGCCCAAGACCTAAGAAGAACAAGAAGGACGAGCGAGAAGAAGGCGAAGAAACGCAACCACGAGATGATATTGGAGATCGTTGGTCTTGAGTGTCGATGGTCATTTGGAGTCTTGGGTGTTGGATTACGGGCATCATTCCATTCATGCGGTGATCTTTGGAATAATGGAGAACTATGTGTCCGCGGTTCCGACAAGTCTACCTAGGCGATGATGAACCCACGAAGATCGTGGGAAAAGGAGATGTCCGAATTTCTACACCAAACGGATCGTTGTTGAAGCTAAATGGTGTGAGGCACATTCCGAGTTGAAAAGAAATTTGCTTTCAATCGGGCGACAGCGTTGAAGGATACTCGGTGACTTTCGGCGGCGGTTGGAAGATCGGCAGAGGAGCTATGATAGTAGCTCGAGGGAAGAAGGAGGGTGCGTTGTATACAACTACTAATTCCAAGGATGCATTGATCTCGCGGGAGCTACAATGTTAAATTGTGGCACCGTCGGGTTGGGTCATATGAGCGAGAAAGGATGAAGGTGATGTGTTCGAAGGGAGACTTCTGGGTGAAAAATGTTGAAGTCGGCGGTGTGAGGATTGCATTTTGGAAGCAGAGAAGGTGAGTTTCTCGAGAGGCGGCGAACCTGAAGATAGAAAAGGCGGAGCTGGTGCATAGTGACTTATGGGGACCGACACTGTGAAGTCCTCAGCGGTTACGAATACTACATGACCTTCATAGATGATTCCACTCGAAAGGTATGGGTTTATTTCTTGAAGAATAAATATGATGCATTTGATACTTTCGAAGTGGAAAGCCCTTGTTGAGAATGAAGCGGGATTGAAAGTGAAGTGTCTCGGTCCGACAATGGAGGAGAATATGAACTTCGTGAGTTCAAAGACTATTGTCTTTGAGAATGGGATTCGCATGGAGAAGACCGTGAGAGAACTCCCAGCAGAATGGAGTGGCGAGCGAATGAGCGTAACGTTGAATGAGCGAGCAAGATGCATGAGGTTGAAGAGTGGGTTGCCTAAGATGTTGCAGGCGGAATCTTTGTGAGCACTGTTGCATATCGATCAACCGAGGTCCATCGGTTCCATTGGAGAGCGAAATACCGAGGAAGAATGGACGGGAAAAGAGGTAAATTTATCTTACTGCGTGTCTTTGGTTGTGTTGCCTATGCTCATGTTAGTTCATTGAGAGAAGTAAATTAGATGCTAAATCATCGCCAAGTGTCGTTCATTGGTTATGGAGGTGATGAATTCGGTTATAGACTGCGGGATGAGAATAACCGAAAGATCATTCATGATGAGATGTTGTTTTCAATGAGCAGGGTTATGCACAAGGACATATTGGAGGCATCGATTCGACAAGAACAAAGCCCAAGAGGTCGAGTTAGACATCTCAAACTCAGTGGGAGCAATGAGAGTCGAGTGAAGAAGAAGATCTTGATGAAGAACCAGGACCCCACCACCGAGAATCACCGCGAGACCAATTAGAGAGCGGCGTGCACTGAGAGGTATTCGCCATCTAATTACTACTTGCTACTGCGATGGTGGTGAACACAGTGTTATGCGGAGGCGAGCATGGTGGAGAATGGCGAAAATGGAGTTGCTATGGATGACGAGTTGGCATCTCTTCTGTTGAATGGCACTTGGGAACTTGTTGAGCTCCCAAAGGGCAAGAAGGCTTTGCATTGCAAGTGGGTCTATCGGATCAAGGTTGAAGCTGATGGTAGCAAGCGCTACAAGGCTCGGCTGGTTGTCAAAGGATTTGAGCAGCGACATGGTATTGATTATACTGATGTATTTACTCCTGTTGTGAAACTAACCACTATTCGCATGGTGTTGAGTATGGTTGCTACAGAAAATTTGTTGTTACATCAGATGGATGTTAAGACGGCCTTTCTTCATGGTGATTTGGTGGAGGTTATACATGACACGGTAGGAGGATTTGTAGTGAAAGGAAAGGAGGGTTTGTGTGCAAGTTGAGGAAGAGCTTGTGCGGCTTGAAGCAAGCTCGAAGCGATGGTACAAGAAGTTTGATAGTTTCATGATAGAGATCGGTTATCAAAGATGCCACGCAGACCATTGTTGTTATTACAGAGGTTCGACAATAGCTATCTTATTCTCTTGTTATATGTTGATGACATGTTGATCGCGAGGCGATCTGGCGAGGTAGATAAGTTGAAAAAGCAATTGTGCGAACGGTTTTCCATGAAGGATCTTGGAGAGGCAAATCAGATTTTGGGCATGAGGATCAAGCGTGAGAAGGCGGACGGAAAGTTGTATCTTCGTGGGAGAATTACATTCGAAGGTCTGGAAAGATTGACATGCTCGAGTCGAGCTCAGTGAGTGTCCCGTTGGGCGATCACTTTAAACAAAGTCGAAGAGTCGCCAAAGAGCAAGGAGGAGCGTGCCCAAATGTTAAAAGTCCCCTATGCTTCGCAATTGGTAGCATTATGTATGCCATGGTGTGTACAAGACCGGATATTGCGCATCTGATGGGAGTAGTGAGCGATTCATGGGTGATCCGGAAGCAACATTGGGAAGTCACGAATGGATTCTTCGATACTTGAGAGGTACCACGATAGAATCTTATGTTTTAGTGGCAAGAGTGTTATGTTGGTGGCTATGTTGATGAGACTTGCATCAAATGACCTTGATGGGAGGAGAAGTACAACCGGGTATGTCTTTACTTATGGTGGTACCGCTATTTCTTGGGGTTCTAAGTTGCGAGAAAGTTGTTGCTTTGTCCACAACCGAGGCGAGTATGTGGTAATGTAAGCTAGTAAGGAGATGGTGTGGGTGCGAGAATTTCTTGGGTGAGCTTGGGGAGGAGCATAAGAATAGCACTCTCTGGCGATAGTCAAAGTGCTATTTTCTTGGCTAAGAATCCGGCATTTCATTCGAGGACAAAGCACATTGAGTTGAAGTATCATTACATCAATCACCTTCTAGAGAAGAAAATTATGCGGCTCGAGAAGATCCTTGGAAGTGAGAATCCGGTAACATGTTTACTAAGGTGGTGACCTTAGAAATTGGAGCTATGCATAGCTTCATTGGCCTTGGAACGAAGATGAGGCTAGACGATACCAGCGGATACGGGAGGAGAAGCGAAGATATGGTTACTTGGAGGATTCGGTCTCCAGTGGGAGATTGTTGGTGTGGAGCACGAATGGACCGGCGCAAAAGCCAATCTGGTGATCCACTCACATGAGTTGAGACGGGGTTGGGCGGTAGCCCAGCCTGAGTTCGGGTTTAGGGTTGGGGCCCACGTTTTTAGCCCACGTTTAATCTAATGGGTTTAGGTTAGGGCTTAATTGCTATCGATAAATAGCGATTTTCTCCTTGTATCTTGTGTCAAAGAAAAATATAGTGAAATAACCTGGCTTGGTATCACCCCCAGACGTAGTCGAAAGACGAACTGGGTAAACAATTCTCTGTGTTCTCGTCTTTATTCGTGATTGTGTGTGTGCATTTTTCCCAACATATAAGTGTTCCATTCACTCATCACAATCACAACCATTCATTCCAAGCCTATAGCTAACTATCATAGCATCATTTAACAATAGAATTAAACCCATGCTTAGCCATTTTGTTACGTTTTCGATAATTAGCAACAATTACCATATGTATCCAATAAATTCCAATAAAATCATGTTATACTCCTATCATACTATAGAGTTTAATTACCAACTCAATATCATCATATAAAATTTTAATTCATGGGCAAACAAGCATATAGTTTTCGGCAATCACAATTTGATGAGCTTTGGTGTTCAATAAATTTCACAAAAATTATATCATGCTTATACCATATACTAAACATGAAATATCATTTCATATCATGCATTAAAATTTAAACCCATGCTTTTCACCATATAATGATTTCGGTAATCACCTTATATATATATATATATACATATTCAATAAATTTCATTCTTTCACAAAATGGTTATATAATGAAATAACATGTAATATTAACATAAAACACCAACCAATATTTATAATATCACATATCCTATTATTTTCAACAACAAAAATCAAATAAATCATTATATATATATCTATCTAGTTTTCGGTAATTATGGGAAAAATAGGATAGGTGTTTGAATAAATTCAAGGTTAATATATGATGTTCATACCATATATTAAACACCATATCTCAACTATTTTCAACAAATAAAATCAAAATAAATTCCAAAATATATATATATATGTTTCGGTCCAAATAAAATAAAATAGGAGATGTGTTTCAAAAATTCCAAGATTAATATATGATGTTCATATCATATATTAAACACTATATCTCAACTATTTTCCAAAAAGAAAAATCAAACCATGGCTTAAATCAAGACTATAGCTCACGGCATTTTCAAAATAAAATACAAAAATATTTTGAAAATTATGATATTTATTCTACATGCTTCTAATACATTAACAAGCAATAATATCCAATAATATTCACAAAATCATGCTTTATCACATATAAAAAGAAATAAAGCATAAATCAAAAAAATATCAAACATGCTCCAAAAATTACCAAACTTTAACTAAGGCCTTAGAACATCATTATAAAATTTTTCATTCATGTCTTGAGAGCATTTGATGACTCAAAAGTCACGAAAAAAATGAGGAGCAAAACTAGGGTTTTTCATGAAATAATTCAAGAAAAATCTAAAAATAAATTCTACTCCATTACAAATGGAGAGAATGATGAGTAATACCTTTTTATGGTCTTAGAATAATTATTTTAGGGTTGGAAATGTTTGGAAAGGAGGATTTAAAGATTAAAACTTGAAGAACAAAGAGAGAATTTTGAAAAAGAGAGAGAAATTTGGTTCCAAAAGAATGAGGCTGTAATGGACGACTTTGCTACTGTATTGTCAGCCCTAAGGGCTGTCATTACCCATTTGGGGTGGTCTTGGTGGTAGTTGGGAGAAGAAATGGTCAAATTACCCGTTTTGGCATGTTAATACCGACTCTTTAAGTTTTAACGCGCTTTCGATTGATTTCTCGGAACCTTAAGGTTTTATTTTCTTAAATATACTTTAAAAGACTTATTTCAATGTTTATAAATATTTTATGAAGTTCGGATGGCATCCGATGAGTCAATTCCGAGTTATCGCGGAAAAACAGCGTCCGACGATTAAATTATGCTCATTCAAAATTCTATTGAATTCTTGAGCTTTCATAATTAATTTGGGTCTTATAAATCATATTTTATTGATTTAAACCCTTGGTTCGAGTTTCGGGTCGTTCGGATCAATTTAGGGTTTTTCGGTATATTTTCCCGGCGTTCGGTTAAGTTCTTCAGGAAATTCTTTCAGAAATTGATTCTTATAATTTCTAAATTCATAATAATATTTTCCTTCATGATTTTGATTGTTATCACAAATTATCATGATTAGCACAAACTGGAAATGGTTCCGGCTCGTGAATAGTGATTTTAAGACTGACCGGGCAAGTATGCTCGAAAATTCTCATTCTTTGGCTTCTCACATGTTTTCGTGAGAGGATTCTAGAAATGAAATCCTTTTGTTAGTATTCATTCTCGATCTTTCATTCTATGTTCAGGCTATTGAGAAACCCTAATCTGGTAGGACTAGTCACTAGTTTTTTATTTCTCTAGTTTTCGATCTCCGAATCGATTTTAATTCGTTTCGTTGGTTACCTTAAACATAATTAAGGTCTAAGCACCACAAATAAGTGATTTAAACATCACAAATAAAATTTTTAAATTTTTCGGGTTATTACAGAGTCGGTCCAGTGGGTCGGGCACCGCTAAGCACGCCCATATAGCCCGATCGCCCACCTCACCGTCGCCTCTTGGCGAGAACAGTCGTCGAGCCTGGCCGAGAACTATCGAGGCTCACGTGCTACCGCCCCTGCTGAGATTGCGCTGTCGATGCGTGCCAAGCATCGTCGCGCAGCCTGGCCGAGAGGCCCTACGTGCCGTGCCGCCCGCCCCTGCCGAGAGTTGCCGGGAGACACTGCCGAGTCTTCTACATGTCGACCGAGCAATCTGTGTGCGACTCGCGTGCTGCTGTCGATGTTGTCGAGAGCGTCGAGCATTGCACGGCGCGGTCGGCGCGCCACGCCGCCGTCGAGGCAACCAGCGTGACTGAGAAAATCTCACGTGCACGTCTAGCACCGAGGTGAGCCGAGACATCCGCGCGAGAACCGCGCGCCCCGCATACCCAGCCTGTCAAAGCCCGCCGAGAGATCCCATGCGGACACGCTCAGGGCCGAGGCGTGCGAGCATCCTGCGAAACCGCCGCCCGCGACGCCCATTGTTGACGCCGTCGAGGAACCTATCGAGATCTGTCGAGGGGACCCGTCGAGATCTGCCGAGGCGCCGAGACCTGTTCGCCCGCGTGCTGCAGAGAAACTCGCGCAGCTGCCGAGCGGCGTGCTGCGAGCGGCGAGCACGCTCAGCGTGCCGTCGCCCGCACGTCCTCGCACCGTGCATCCGGTTTCCGACTAGCCTCCCGTCACTCCGTACGACGGGACTCCATCATCTCGTTCTTCGTGTTCTTCGTTTTTGTTCTACTTTTAGAGATTAGATTTACAAAAAAAATCCTTATCTAACCACGGATTTTCTCGTGGTGAAAACGAATCCGATAAAAATAAAACGAGCCACGATGAACGACATATTCACAATTAATTAATTACGCATGTAATAATCAAACGTGAATTAATCCAACAGTGTCAAGATTCTGATCCCAGGCTCTGATACCAATTGATGGGAAATCTGATTTTAACCCTCTCTCGATGATCTATCTTGGATGTTTAATTCACTATACATTAATTATATAACTAGCATGCACCTATATGATTAATTTCAATACGTTGGTGTTTTTTCGTGTTTACCTGCGAATTTTTCATGCAAGGAATTGGATCAAGACTCATGCTTTGATCTTCTTGACTGTGTCCCGATTGCCAAAACTCCAATGCCGAGTGAGAGCAATCTATGGACAGTACTACAGAAAATCGCCTTCTTCCTCACCTTGAGATTTTTGAAAATTCTAACTATATAAATAGTATATTTCGAAAATTGTTCTCTTATGATTAGGTTTTGATTTTCGATCATCTTATATTTATAATGCAACCATAAATCCTATATGGATAGGATCTATGTATATCTAATAAATATAATAATATCTCTTCAGATAGAGATGATCATAACAGAGTCCCAGAGGGACTCTTAAAGGAGGTGGACGAAAATCTCATAGTTCCAGGCCTTGATGGGCCAGCCCAGGGATCAAATGCAAGGAATAAAGATGGGCCTCAAATAAATTAATTATCTTATGTTCAGCCCAGAACATAAATTAATTCATAAACATTTATTCATGCCACTAGAGAATAAATATTGACTTACCTCTTTATTTTCGAAGTTGAGTCGGGCTCGCACTTAGACTTCACGAATCCTCGTATTTAAGATATCGCACGTCCATTAATTATTTACATCGTTCTGACTGCTTTAAATAATTAATCTCTTTAATTCCTTAAGTAGTACCACTCAACCTTATTATTGTATTTGAGATAACTCAACACGAGGTTTAGTACAATAAACCTTTGAGCTCCTTAGGGGCGTCATCATCCTAAGCGGATACGATGACTCGATACATGCAAATAGCATGACATACAAACGCTGCCACCACCCAAGATGCGAGAGAATATTGGGTTATCTCATGTAACCTCACCCATAACAAGTCAAAGTGATGGTCAAGAACTCATACTCACCTAATACCTTATCGAGGTTTAGATCAACGAAAATCACCGAGATCTAGGTTCTTCATGACGGTCGGATAAAAGAACTCATCTCACGTGATCTATCAATACGTCGAGAGGCATCCGGTATAGACAAGCAACCAAGTCAAGTCACTTCTTATCTATACTGCGGCTATACCGACAACTCGACCTCAAGTTGTCTCGGTGTGATTCTTTTATATCTCATTATTTCGATGAAGAGAGTTCAAAGTGTTATCAATAAATCCCAAAGCTTACATATAATTTTCAGCTCGTGATTTGGTATACCTCTCTTATCTCTCAGGTTATAATCTTGTAATATCTTAATCCTAGAAATTACGAGTTGTCGACCTATGACAACTCAAATCTAAGATTGGAAAATCCTATATCAAACCTCCAAAGGTTAAGTAGAAATTATGCAAGTAAGCAGCGAAGTGTTAGCTGCTGAAAGCTTGGTTATCTTGCATCTGTAAGCAAGAGGTTAGGTCGACTACACCCGTAAGTAGTTAGAGGTTTTCTAGCACCAGTAAGCGTAGGATGATACGCTAAGTAAGGCGGGATACTGATAAGGTGAGCTTCAGTATCTAGGTTTACTCTTGGACCTGTAAATAAGACTTAATCTCGTGTAGTGAATTGACTGTGTTATCAGTTCGTGGACGTAGAAGTTGATCTCTCTAAACCACATAAAACTATGTTCTTTACTTTCAGTCTCGCTTTATATTGCATATTATTGAACTGGACATCATC
This sequence comes from Salvia rosmarinus, assembly GCA_036937905.1. Classification (NCBI taxonomy): domain Eukaryota; kingdom Viridiplantae; phylum Streptophyta; class Magnoliopsida; order Lamiales; family Lamiaceae; genus Salvia; species Salvia rosmarinus. The sequence goes on from CM072819.1 coordinate 43,315,080, forward strand.
AATACACGTAGCACAACATATTTTTTTGAAACACTCTATCAGTATCAGTTTGATACTACGAAATCTGGAAACTGACTAATCAATATTTCACTAATTATTTTCTATCAGCATCGGTTTTCAGTAAAGGTAAGACGTAATCATCATATTCCGCAAGCACATTAGTTATCAATCTAATTGACCAATTGTCTTAGCAATCGGTATGTTTGCTAGCGATATCACTCGATCTGAAGACTCACGATACTTGAGCGGACTAGTAGTACTCATATCGATCTGAGCGGCTTCTATTACGGACATCTATTGATCGATGAAGGTCCAATTTTGTTAAGCGAAAAATTTTAATTTGTCTTAACTAGTTGATAAGCAGCGCATTTTACGTTTATTGTTGATATTTAAAGATGGTTTTAGATCGTTTAATGTGCGTTTATGTACCGATTCTTAATGTTTCATCTATTTCTAGAAGATCACGCTCTTGGGTGTTCCTTTGACGTTTTGTAGGTTTATATATTGATTATCAAGTAAGGAGCGAAGCACGAGTAAAATTAACATTACGCCTGGGTTCTAGCGACCGGTCTAGCGGTCGCTAAGCAAGCCAATGAGCACCGGAAGGGCGGCGGCGCAACCTCGTGCCGCGGCGGCTGGCGTCGAGAACTCAGCGGGCGATTTCGCGACCGATTCATGTGGCTAGCGACCGCTAGCCCGTCGCGAGTTCAAAGCGGCAGCAAAGCGGCGGCGAAATCACAGCGAGATTACCTAGCGATCGCCTAGCGATCGCGAGGACGGTCGTGGCGGCGGCGCGACAGAGGCAAAAATGGGTTTCACCCTTTTCTATAAATAAGGCAAAAGCCATCCGCGCCTCCACAGACCCCACCACGAGACTGCACCTAGTTTTACTTGATTTTCTCGGTTTTCAATTCTTTGTCTTTAGTCTTCGTTTAGTTTAATTCTAGTATTGTTTTCGTTATTCTAGTTTAGTTTATCGTTTCGTTATCGATCGGAACGTTTTGTCGATCGTTTTCCTTTGTTTTCCGTTCGTTTGCTTGGGATTGGATTCAAGACCAACCATTGTTCATCCGACGCTTCCCTACGGGTTTTATATATTTAATTTACATTTTATGGTTAAATCGTATTTCATTCCGTTTATGATGTCGGCTAGTTTTCTATTCTAATCTAGGGTTTGCATGATCCGATCCTATATGTTGTGATTCCTGCTATTGTTATTTACCTTCCAGGCATTGATTCATGATTCTTGGTGCTTATTTATATGTGTTGATTTCTAATCAATCTTGATGCATATCTAGTTGTCGGTTAATAACGTAACTGTATTAATTGTCAATCGATCTTGAATGCATGATACGAATAAGCCTTGAGTCGTAACTGAGATAGGACATTCGTAGGAAGCATAGTCTTAGTGATCCATTTGGAGTTGCTTATTTTCCTCTAGAGACATAAATTAATTCATAAACATTTATTCATGCCACTAGAGAATAAATATTGACTTACCTCTTTATTTCGAAGTTGAGTCGGGCTCGCACTTAGACTTCACGAATCCTCGTATTTAAGATATCGTGCGTCCATTAATTATTTACATCGTTACATTGCTTTAAATAATTAATCTCTTTAATTCCTTAAGTAGTACCACTCAACCTTATTATTGTATTTGAGATAACTCAACCTGTAGTTTAGTACAATAAACCTTTGAGCTCCTTAAGGGGCGTCATCATCCTAGCGGATACGATGACTCGATACATGCAAATAGCATGACATACAAACGCCACCACCCAGATGCGAGAGAATATTGGGTTATCTCATGTAACCTCACCCATAACAAGTCAAAGTGATGGTCGACAACTCATACTCACCTAATACCTTATCGAGGTTTAGATCAGCGTAAAATCACCGAGATCTAGGTTCTTCATGGCGGTCGGATAAAAGAACTCATCTCATTTGTGATCTATCAATACGTCGAGAGGCGTGCCGGTATAGACAAGCAACCAAGTCAAGTCACTTCTTATCTATACCATGACTTATACCGACAACTCGACCTCAAGTTGTCTCACCAGTGATTCTTTTATATCTCATTAAGCTTGACCAATCATACAAACTTACGTGATCTACTACACAATGTGCGATATAACTTATATATGAGATAAAGGGATAAACATATGCAATCAAGTAAACAATTCAGATAGGAGATTGTAATAGTGGTAAGATGAAAGATTGTATACAAGCTCAACCAAAGCGCTTTTAGTATCTGAAATCCAGCAGTTAGGACTCTTGTATATATATAGGAGCTTTAATAGTTAATAATATAGAGAAAAAAAATCCCCAATATCATGTTTTACCTTCTTAACATTATAAAATACATACATATTTCATGTTTTCTAACTCCAATGTCGAATTCCTACATGTTGTGAGAAAATTGGGAGCAAGGGCGAGTTTTAGATTGCCGACGAGTTCGAGATGCTACGGAGACTTATTGAAACTCCGTGTTTCTTCAATTTGATTGACTCCATATTTTTTCAATACGTTGACTTCAGGTCGTACCAGTCGAGTCTGTTCCATATTTTATTAGTAGGTTGGACTCTGTCTTTTATCAGTTTGGTGACATGATGCTTGACTTGGCGTAGATCTTAGTAGCTTTGACTTCTCATTAGTGGTAAAACTTATTCATATTTTGACTTCTTTGCTTTCGGTGACACTAAGTCTTCGATCTTGGATCGCTTGACTTTAATCTTAAGTATTCGATCGGTGAACTTCAACAATGTTTTTCCTCGATTATTTGATCTGAAACTTCTTTCATGCGACTAGTTTAATACTACTTGAACTTCACTCTTGGGTATGTCCAATTAGTAGTTCCTTTATTGAAACCTATAATCAAAAGGCTAACTCACAACATGTGAGCAAAGACCTTTGTTAAAACACACAATTAAGATCGAATTTTCCCCACTGTCTCCAACTCCCTTTATGTTTTCATGTTATTAAAAGAAATAGATCCTCAAAATAATTATGGTAAAGAAAATTTGTTTACAATCCAACTCTTACAATGATTACCATTTATGCAATCGAGTTTTTAAGTAGCTAGTCATCTTGATTCTTGAAGCTTCACGTAATAATCTATATTTGAAGCATTATGCACATAATGAGTTGGAATTCTCTATGTACACATAAAAATATATATATTATGTATTGCTTGTTGATTGAGTAACCGTTAAGAAAGTTTAAGCCACTAATATTAGAATTAAAAGCATCATCTGTATGCTTAATATCGAATTTGAAATGCGTTTGAAAGTGGTTTGTGATCACGTGTTATACATGGTTTTACATTTGATTCATATCATTAATACAAATCACATATATTGAATATTATCAGTCCTATAAAACTTGGTCCGTATTCTTTTATGGTTATTTCATCCAATTTGGCTCATTTCTTTTAAGAAAATAATTATCTCTTCAAAAAGTATGATATCTACCTACTTTTTATCTATTTAATCACTTTATATTTTTCTTATACCTACTTTTTATCTCTATAACCAATTTATACTCTTCTTCTAAATAATCGTTCCAAAAGTATAAAGTGCGTAATAGTAAAGACATAAAATTCATGTGATATTTAAATAAGTTCCTTGGTAGATGACTTATTGATTAAGTGGGGATGTTTGTGAGCACTGATCAAATATCAAAATTTAAAATCCATCACGGTTTGTCTAGTGTATAGTTTGAAGATTATTACTATTAGAAAAATTTATCTTAGCTTAGTGTTTTATTAGATCTCAAAAGCTCACTAATGATTGTGATCTTGATATAACCTTAGTGCAGCTCACATATTAGGAGTCACTTTTGTTTACAAATTTCATGAGAAGAACAAGCGGTGGATAAGTCTCATCTTTGAAGGAGTTCAGTAATCTTGAAGTCGATCATACCGATATAAGTATCGATGTCGGTAGCTCGGAAGCTTTGGAGGCGAAGGATCGGTGTGAAGACAAAGAAACCAAAAATGACTAAGTATTACACTAGTAGCCGAGAAGTCGAAGTTCTTGATAACTACGTCAGTGAAGTGTCATTCGAGTCACCAAACGATAGAAGACATTGTCGACTGCGGATAAAACACGGGCTGATCCAGTGGTGGAACCCTAAGTCGGCGTATTGAAGAAATCTGAAGTCAACTCGACTTAAAACACGAAAGTATTTAAACCTTAAGTGTTTGACTTTCAACATGTCAGAGCGAATCTGCAGAGGATCCTGACAAGTGAGAACCACTTTTAAAGTTGTTGAGCTCAGATGTATGAAGTTACAGACACGGAAAGCGACATACGAGGACTCAAACGGGTAGATTTCAAATGAAAAATGTAATGGATGTGATTGGTATTCCCTCCAACGGCATTATTCACCGTTCGCTCTATAAATACGCGCAGAATCCAACCTTTAAAGGTTACCGACACACTACGCATTCATCGTTCAAAGGCGCTGAGCTTATATCTCAAGAACAATCACTCAGCGATTTCGATGAAGAGAGTTCAAAGTGTTATCAATAAATCCCAAAGCTTACATATAATTTTCAGCTCATGATTTGATATACACTCTCTTATCTCTCTAGGTTATAATCTTGTAATATCTTAATCCTAGAAATTACGAGTTGTCGACCTATGACAACTCAAATCTAAGATGGAAAATCTATATCCAAACCTCCAAAGGTTAAGTAGAAATTATGCAAGTAGCGCAAGAAGTGTTAGTTCTTTGAAAGCTTGTTATCTTGCATCCGTAAGCAAGAGGTTAGGTCGACTACACCGTAAGTAGTTAGAGGTTTTCTAGCACCGATGGCGTGGGATGATACGCTAAGTAGGCGGGATCTTGATAAGGTGAGCTTGATATCTAGGTTTACTCTTGGACACATAAATAAGACTTAATCTCGTGTAGTGAATTGACCGTTATCGGTTCGTGGACGTAGAAGTTGATCTCTAAACCACATAAAACTATGTTCTTTACTTTCGGTCTCGCTTTATATTGCATATTATTGAGCGGACATCATCAATACCGTAGCACAACATATTTTTTGAAACACTCTATCGATTATCGGTTTGATACTCGAAAATCTGGCCGACTAATCGATATTTCACTAATTATTTTCTATCGACATCGGTTTTCGATAAAGGTAAAACGTAATCATCATATTCATAAGCACATTAGTTATCAATCTAATTGACCAATTGTCTTAGCAATCGGTATGTTTGCTAGCGATATCACTCGATCAAGACTCACGATACTTGAACCGACTAGTAGTACTCATATCGGTCTTTGAGCGGCTTCTATTACCGAGACATCTATTGATCGAGTAGAAGGTCGATTTTGTTAAGCGAAAAAATTTTAATTTGTCTTAACTAGTTGATAAGCGCATTTTACGTTTATTGTTGATATTTAAAGATGGTTTTAGATCGTTTAATGTGCGTTTATGTACCGATTCTTAATGTTTCATCTATTTCTAGAAGATCTTGCTCTTGGGTGTTCCTTTGGCGTTTTGTAGGTTTATATATTGATTATCAGTAAGGAGCGAAGCACGAGTAAAATTAACATTCGCCTGAGTTCTAGCGACGATCTGGCGGTCGCTAAAGCAAGCCAATGACACCGGAAGGGCGCGGCCGCAACCTCGTGCCGCGGCGAAGCTGGCGTCGAGAACTCAGCGGACGATTTCGCGACCGATTCATAATGGCTAGCGACCGCTAGCCCGGTCGCGAGGTTCAAAGCGAGCGCAAGAAGGCGAGCGCGAGCGAGAAATCAGCGCGCGAGATTACCTAGCGATCGCCCTAGCGATCGCGAGGACCGGTCGCGAGGCGGCGCGACAGAGGCAAAAATTAGGGTTTCCACCCTTTTCTATAAATAGGGCAAGCCATCCGCGCCTCCACAGACCCCAACACGCCCCAGACCTAGTTTTACTTCAGTTTTCCTCAGTTTTTCAATTCTTTGTCTTTAGTCTTCGTTTAGTTTAATTCTAGTATTGTTTTTACGTTATTCTAGTTTAGTTTATCGTTTCGTTATCGATCGGAACGTTTTGTCCGATCGTTTTCCTTTGTTTTCCGTTCGTTTGCTTGGGATTGGATTCAAGACCAACCATTGTTCATCCGACGCTTCCCTACGGGTTTTATATATTTAATTTCTGTTTTTATGGTTAAATCGTATTTCATTCCGTTTATGATGTCTGGCTAGTTTTCTATTCTAATCCTAGGGTTTGCATGATCCGATCCTATATGTTGTGATTCCTGCTATTGTTATTTACCTTCCAGGCATTGATTCATGATTCTTGGTGCTTATTTATATGTGTTGATTTCTAATCAATCTTGATGCATATCTAGTTGTCGGTTAATGACGTAACTGTATTAATTGTCAATCGATCTTGAATGCATGATACGAATAAGCCTTGAGTCGTAACTGAGATAGGACATTCGTAGGAAGCATAGTCTTAGTGATCCATTTGGAGTTGCTTATTTTCCTCTAGAGACATAAATTAATTCATAAACATTTATTCATGCCACTAGAGAATAAATATTGACTTACCTCTTTATTTCCGAAGTTGAGTCGGGCTCGCACTTAGACTTCACGAATCCTCGTATTTAAGATATCGCACGTCCATTAATTATTTACATCGTTCTGACTGCTTTAAATAATTAATCTCTTTAATTCCTTAAGTAGTACCACTCAACCTTATTATTGTATTTGAGATAACTCAACCTGCAAGGTTTAGTACAATAAACCTTTTGAGCTCCTTAAGGGGACGTCATCATCCTAAACGGATACGATGACTCGATACATGCAAATAGCATGACATACAAACGCCACCACCCAAGATGCAGAGAATATTGGGTTATCTCATGTAACCTCACCCATAACAAGTCAAAGTGATGGTCAAGAACTCATACTCACCTAATACCTTATCGAGGTTTAGATCGGCGTAAAATCACCGAGATCTAGGTTCTTCATGACGGTCGATAAAAGAACTCATCTCACGTGATCTATCAATACGTCGAGACGTGCAAGTATAGACAAGCAACCAAGTCAAGTCACTTATCTATACCGCACTATACCGACAACTCGACCTCAAGTTGTCTCGGTGTGATTCTTTTTATATCTCATTAAGCTTGACCAATCATACAAACTTCTGTGATCTACTACACAATGTACGATATAACTTATATATGAGATAAAGGGATAAACATATGCAATCAAGTAAACAATTCAGATAGGAGATTGTAATAGTGGTAAGATGAAAGATTGTATACAAGCTCAACCAAACTGCTTTTAGTATACAAATCCAACAGTTAGGACTCTTGTATATATATAGGAGCTTTAATAGTTAATAATATAGAGAGAAAAAAAATCCCCAATATCATGTTTTACCTTCTTAACATTATAAAATACATACATATTTCATGTTTTTTCTAACTCCAATGTCCAATTCCCTACATGTTGTGAGAGAAAATTGGGAGCAAAGGGCGAGTTTTAGATTGCCGACGAGTTCCGAGATGCTACACGAGACTTATTGAAACTCCGTGTTTCTTCAATTTGATTGACTCCATATTTTTCAATACGTTGACTTGAGTCGTGCCGATCGAGTCATTCCATATTTTATTAGTAGGTTGGACTACATCTTTTATCGGTTTGGTGACATGATGCTTGACAGCGTAGATCTTAGTAGCTTTGACTTCTCATTAGTGGTAAAACTTATTCATATTTTGACTTCTTTGCTTTCAAGACACTAAGTCTTGATCTTCCGATCTTGACTTTAATCTTAAGTATTCGATCGGTGAACTTCAACAATGTTTTTCCTCGATTCTTGGCATCTTGAAACTTCTTTGCATGCGACTAGTTTAATACTACTTGAACTTCATCGGTCTTGGGTATGTCCAAATTAGTAGTTCCTTCTTTGAAACCTATAATCAAAAGGCTAACTCCCTAACATGTGAGCGACCTTTGTTAAAACACACAATTAAGATCGAATTTTCCCCACCTGCTCCAACTCCCTTTATGTTTTCATGTTATTAAAAGAAATAGATCCTCAAAATAATTATGGTAAAGAAAAATTTGTTTACAATCCAACTCTTACAATGATTACCATTTATGCAATCGAGTTTTTAAGTAGCTAGTCATCTTGATTCTTGAAGCTTCACGTAATAATCTATATTTGAAGCATTATGCACATAATGAGTTGGAATTCTCTATGTACACATAAAATATATATATTATGTATTGCTTGTTGATTGAGTAACCGTTAAGAAAGTTTAAGCCACTAATATTAGGGGTCAAAAGCATCATCTCATATGCTTAATATCGAAATTTGAAATCGTTTGAAAGTGGTTTGTGATCACGTGTTATACATGGTTTTACATTTGATTCAAGATCATTAATACAAATCACATATATTGAATATTATCCGTCCTATAAAACTTGGTCCGTATTCTTTTATGGTTATTTCATCCAATTTGGCTCATTTCTTTTAAGAAAATAATTATCTCTTCAAAAGTATGATATCTACCTACTTTTATCTATTTAATCACTTTATATTTTTCTTATACCTACTTTTATCTCTATAACCAATTTATACTCTTCTTCTAAATAATCGTTCCAAAAGTATAAAGTGCGTAATAGTAAAGACATAAAATTCATGTGATATTTAAATAAGTTCCTTGGTAGATGACTTATTGATTAAGTGGGGATGTTTGTGAGCACTGATCAAATATCAAAATTTAAAATCCATCACGGTTTGTCTCGTGTATAGTTTGAAGATTATTACTATTAGAAAAAATTTATCTTAGCTTAGTGTTTTTATTAGATCTCAAAAGCTCACTAATGATTGTGATGCTGATATAACCTTAGTGCCACTCACATATTAGGGAGTCACTTTTTGTTTACAAATTTCAGCAGAAGAACAAGCGTGGATAAGTCTCATCTTTCAAGGAGTTCAAGTAATCTTGAAGTCGACCATCTTGATATAAGTATCGATGTCGGTAGCTCGGAAGATGAAGGATCGGTGCAGAAGACAAAGAAACCCAAAAAATGACTAAGTATTACACTAGTAGCTGAGAAGTCGAAGTTGCTGATAACTACGTCAAGCTGAAGTGTCATTCGGAGTCACCAAACTGATAGAAGACATTGTCCAGCCTGCAGATAAAACACGGAGCTGATCCAACTGGTGGAACCCTAAGTCAACGTATTGAAGAAATACGAAGTCAACTCAACTTAAAAACACGAAAGTATTTAAACCTTAAGTGTTTGACTTTCAACATGTCAGAGCGAATCTGCAGAGGATCCTGACAAGTGAGAACCACTTTTAAAGTTGTTGAGCTCAGATGTATGAAGTTACAGACACGGAAAGCGACATACGAGGACTCAAACGGGTAGATTTCAAATGAAAAATGTAATGGATGTGATTGGTATTCCCTCCAACGGCATTATTCACCGTTCGCTCTATAAATACGCGCAGAATCCAACCTTTAAAGGTTACCGACACACTACGCATTCATACGTTCAAAGACGCCTAGAGCTTATATCTCAAGAACAATCACTCAACGATTTCGATGAAGAGAGTTCAAAGTGTTATCAATAAATCCCAAAGCTTACATATAATTTTCAGCTCATGATTTCAGTATACACTCTCTTATCTCTCTAGGTTATAATCTTGTAATATCTTAATCCTAGAAATTCTGAGTTGTCGACCTATGACAACTCAAATCTAAGTTGGAAAATCCTATATCCAAACCTCCAAAAGGTTAAGTAGAAATTATGCAAGTAAGCAGCGAAGTGTTAGCTGCTGAAAGCTTGGTTATCTTGCATCTGTAAGCAAGAGGTTAGGTCGACTACACCCGTAAGTAGTTAGAGGTTTTCTAGCACCAGTGAGCGTGGGATGATACGCTAAGTAAAGCGGGATATTGATAAGGTGAGCTTCAGTATCTAGGTTTACTCTTGGACCTGTAAATAAGACTTAATCTCGTGTAGTGAATTGACTGTGTTATCAGTTCGTGGACGTAGAAGTTGATCTCTCTAAACCACATAAAACTATGTTCTTTACTTTCAGTCTCGCTTTATATTGCATATTATTGAACTGGACATCATCAATACACGTAGCACAACATATTTTTTTGAAACACTCTATCAGTATCAGTTTGATACTACGAGAAATCTGGAAACTGACTAATCAATATTTCACTAATTATTTTCTATCAGCATCGGTTTTCAGTAAAGGTAAAACGTAATCATCATATTCATAAGCACATTAGTTATCAATCTAATTGACCAATTGTCTTAGCAATCGGTATGTTTGCTAGCGATATCACTCAAGACAAGACTCACGATACTTGAACCGACTAGTAGTACTCATATCGGTCTTTGGCGGCTTCTATTACGAGACATCTATTGATCGGTAGAAGGTCCAATTTTGTTAAGCGAAAAATTTTAATTTGTCTTAACTAGTTGATAAACGCATTTTACACGCTTATTGTTGATATTTAAAGATGGTTTTAGATCGTTTAATGTGCGTTTATGTACCGATTCTTAATGTTTCATCTATTTCTAGAAGATCTTGCTCTTGGGTGTTCCTTTGACGCTTTGTAGGTTTATATATTGATTATCAAGTAAGGAGCGAAGCACGGTAAAATTAACATTCTCGCGAGGTTCTAGCGACCCATCTAGCGGTCGCTAGGCTGGCCAAGCGAACAAGCAGCGCACCGAAGGCCGCGGCCGCAACCTCGTGCCGCGGCGGCTTTAGCGTCGAGAACTCAGCGGACGATTTCTCGCGACCAGATTCATAATGGCTAGCGACCGCTAGCCCGATCGCGAGGTTCAAAGCGGCGCAGCGAGCGCGGCGAAATCAGCGAGATTACCTAGCGATCGCCCTAGCGATCGCGAGGACGGTCGCGAGGCGCGCGACGAGGCAAAAATTGGGTTTCCACCCTTTTCTATAAATAGGCGAAGCCATCCGCGCCTCCACGCACCCCAACACGCCCGCACCTAGTTTTACTTGATTTTCCTCGGTTTTCAATTCTTTGTCTTTAGTCTTCGTTTAGTTTAATTCTAGTATTGTTTTTACGTTATTCTAGTTTAGTTTATCGTTTCGTTATCGATCGGACGTTTTGTCCGATCGTTTTCCTTTGTTTTCCGTTCGTTTGCTTGGGATTGGATTCAAGACCAACCATTGTTCATCAAGCGCTTCCCTACGGGTTTTATATATTTAATTTACTGTTTTATGGTTAAATCGTATTTCATTCCGTTTATGATGTCTCTAGTTTTCTATTCTAATCTAGGGTTTGCATGATCCGATCCTATATGTTGTGATTCTCGCTATTGTTATTTACCTTCCGTGCATTGATTCATGATTCTTGGTGCTTATTTATATGTGTTGATTTCTAATCAATCTTGATGCATATCTAGTTGTCGATTAATGACGTATCGTATTAATTGTCAATCGATCTTGAATGCATGATACGAATAAGCGCTCGAGTCGTGAATCGAGATAGGACATTCGTAGGAAGCATAGTCTTAGTGATCCATTTGGGTTGCTTATTTTCCTCTAGAGACATAAATTAATTCATAAACATTTATTCATGCCACTAGAGAATAAATATCGACTTACCTCTTTATTTCGAAGTTGAGTCGGGCTCGCACTTAGACTTCACGAATCCTCGTATTTAAGATATCGCACGTCCATTAATTATTTACATCGTTCTGACTGCTTTAAATAATTAATCTCTTTAATTCCTTAAGTAGTACCACTCAACCTTATTATTGTATTTGAGATAACTCAACCTGCAAGGTTTAGTACAATAAACCTTTTGAGCTCCTTAAGGGGACGTCATCATCCTAAACGGATACGATGACTCGATACATGCAAATAGCATGACATACAAACGCTGCCACCACCCAAGATGCAGAGAATATTGGGTTATCTCATGTAACCCTCACCCATAACAAGTCAAAGTGATGGTCAGCAACTCATACTCACCTAATACCTTATCGAGGTTTAGATCAACGTAAAATCACCGAGATCTAGGTTCTTCATGACGGTCAGATAAAAGAACTCATCTCACTGTGATCTATCAATACGTCAGAGACGTACCAGTATAGACAAGCAACCAAGTCAAGTCACTTCTTATCTATACCGCAGCCTATACCGACAACTCGACCTCAAGTTGTCTCAGCTGTGATTCTTTTTATATCTCATTAAGCTTGACCAATCATACAAACTTCTGTGATCTACTACACAATGTACGATATAACTTATATATGAGATAAAGGGATAAACATATGCAATCAAGTAAACAATTCAGATAGGAGATTGTAATAGTGGTAAGATGAAAGATTGTATACAAGCTCAACCAAATCGCTTTTAGTATACAAATCCAATGCTAGACTCTTGTATATATATAGGAGCTTTAATAGTTAATAATATAGAGAGAAAAAAAATCCCCAATATCATGTTTTACCTTCTTAACATTATAAAATACATACATATTTCATGTTTTTTCTAACTCCAATGTCCAATTCCCTACATGTTGTGAGAGAAAATTGGGAGCAAAGGGCGAGTTTTAGATTGCCGACGAGTTCCGAGATGCTACCTGGAGACTTATTGAAACTCCGTGTTTCTTCAATTTGATTGACTCCATATTTTTTCAATACGTTGACTTCAGGTCGTACCAGTCGAGTCTGTTCCATATTTTATTAGTAGGTTGGACTCTGTCTTTTATCAGTTTGGTGACATGATGCTTCAGCTTGACGTAGATCTTAGTAGCTTTGACTTCTCAGCTAGTGGTAAAAACTTATTCATATTTTTGACTTCTTTGCTTTCAGCAGCACTAAGTCTTCAGTCTTCCGACTGCTTGACTTTAATCTTAAGTATTCAGTCGGTGAACTTCAACAATGTTTTTCCTCAGTTGCGCTGGTACTGAAACTTCTTTCTGTACGACTAGTTTAATACTACTTGAACTTCATCAGTCTTGGGTATGTCCAAATTAGTAGTTCCTTTACTGAAACCTATAATCAAAAAGGCTAACTCCCTAACATGTGAGCAGCACTGTTAAAACACACAATTAAGATCGAATTTTCCCCACTGTCTCCAACTCCCCTTTATGTTTTTCATGTTATTAAAAGAAATAGATCCCTCAAAATAATTATGGTAAAAGAAAAATTTGTTTACAATCCAACTCTTACAATGATTACCATTTATGCAATCGAGTTTTTTAAGTAGCTAGTCATCTTGATTCTTGAAGCTTCACGTAATAATCTATATTTCGAAGCATTATGCACATAATGAGTTGGAATTCTCTATGTACACATAAAAATATATATATTATGTATTGCTTGTTGATTGAGTAACTTCGTTAAGAAAGTTTAAGCCACTAATATTAGGGGTCAAAAGCATCATCTGTATGCTTAATATCAGAATTTGAAATGCGTTTGAAAGTGGTTTGTGATCACGTGTTATACATGGTTTTACATTTCAGATTCAGTATCATTAATACAAATCACATATATTGAATATTATCCGTCCTATAAAACTTGGTCCGTATTCTTTTATGGTTATTTCATCCAATTTGGCTCATTTCTTTTAAGAAAATAATTATCTCTTCAAAAAGTATGATATCTACCTACTTTTTATCTATTTAATCACTTTATATTTTTCTTATACCTACTTTTTATCTCTATAACCAATTTATACTCTTCTTCTAAATAATCGTTCCAAAAGTATAAAGTGCGTAATAGTAAAGACATAAAATTCATGTGATATTTAAATAAGTTCCTTGGTAGATGACTTATTGATTAAGTGGGGATGTTTGTGAGCACTGATCAAATATCAAAATTTAAAATCCATCACGGTTTGTCTCGTGTATAGTTTGAAGATTATTACTATTAGAAAAAATTTATCTTAGCTTAGTGTTTTTATTAGATCTCAAAAGCTCACTAATGATTGTGATGCTGATATAACCTTAGTGCCGCTCACATATTAGGGAGTCACTTTTTGTTTACAAATTTCAGCAGAAGAACAAGCAGCGTGGATAAGTCTCATGCTGAAGGAGTTCAAGTAGTACTGAAGTCAGTCATACTGATATAAGTATCAGTATCAACGCTCGGAAGCCTGAAGACTGAAGGATCAGAGCTGTAGAAGACAAAGAAACCCAAAAAATGACTAAGTATTACACTAGTAGCTGAGAAGTCGAAGTTGCTGATAACTACGTCAAGCTGAAGTGTCATTCGGAGTCACCAAACTGATAGAAGACATTGTCCAGCCTGCAGATAAAACACGGAGCTGATCCAACTGGTGGAACCCTAAGTCAACGTATTGAAGAAATACGAAGTCAACTCAACTTAAAAACACGAAAGTATTTAAACCTTAAGTGTTTGACTTTCAACATGTCAGAGCGAATCTGCAGAGGATCCTGACAAGTGAGAACCACTTTTAAAGTTGTTGAGCTCAGATGTATGAAGTTACAGACACGGAAAGCGACATACGAGGACTCAAACGGTAGATTTCAAATGAAAATGTAATGGATGTGATTGGTATTCCTCCAACGGCATTATTCACCGTCGCTCTATAAATACGCGTAATCCAACCTTTAAAGGTTACCGACACACTACGCATTCATACGTTCAAAGACGCCTAGAGCTTATATCTCAAGAACAATCACTCAACGATTTCGATGAAGAGAGTTCAAAGTGTTATCAATAAATCCCAAAGCTTACATATAATTTTCAGCTCATGATTTCAGTATACACTCTCTTATCTCTCTAGGTTATAATCTTGTAATATCTTAATCCTAGAAATTCTGAGTTGTCGACCTATGACAACTCAAATCTAAGTTGGAAAATCCTATATCCAAACCTCCAAAAGGTTAAGTAGAAATTATGCAAGTAAGCAATGTTAGTGTTAGTCTGAAAGCTTGGTTATCTCAGATCCGTAAGCAAGAGGTTAGGTCGACTACACCCGTAAGTAGTTAGAGGTTTTCTAGCACCAGTAAGCGTAGGATGATACGCTAAGTAAGGCGGGATACTGATAAGGTGAGCTTCAGTATCTAGGTTTACTCTTGGACCTGTAAATAAGACTTAATCTCGTGTAGTGAATTGACTGTGTTATCAGTTCGTGGACGTAGAAGTTGATCTCTCTAAACCACATAAAACTATGTTCTTTACTTTCAGTCTCGCTTTATATTGCATATTATTGAACTGGACATCATCAATACACGTAGCACAACATATTTTTTTGAAACACTCTATCAGTATCAGTTTGATACTACAAGAAATCTGAAAACTGACTAATCAATATTTCACTAATTATTTTCTATCAGCATCGGTTTTCAGTAAAGGTAAAACGTAATCATCATATTCCGCAAGCACATTAGTTATCAATCTAATTGACCAATTGTCTTAGCAATCAGTATGTTTGCTAACTGATATCACTCAGTACAAGACTCCTGATACTTGAACTGACTAGTAGTACTCATATCAGTGCTGAACTGGCTTCTATTACCAGACATCTATTGATCAGTAGAAGGTCCAATTTTGTTAAACGAAAAAATTTTAATTTGTCTTAACTAGTTGATAAACGCGCATTTTACACGTTTATTGTTGATATTTAAAGATGGTTTTAGATCGTTTAATGTGCGTTTATGTACCGATTCTTAATGTTTCATCTATTTCTAGAAGATACTGCTCTTGGGTGTTCCTTTGACGTTTTGTAGGTTTATATATTGATTATCGAAGTAAGGAACGAAGCACGAGTAAAATTAACATTCTGCCCAGGTTCTAGCGACCAGTCTAGCGGTCGCTAGGCTGGCCGCTAGGCAAGCCGAGCACCTGTAGGGCCGCGGCCGCAACCTCGTGCCGCATGCGAGCGAAGCTGGCGTCGAGAACTCACCGGGCGATTTCTGCGACCGATTCATAATGGCTAGCGACCGCCAGCCCGGTCATGAGTTCAAAGCGAGCGCAGAAGGCGAGCGGCGAAATCAGCGAGATTACCTAGCGATCGCCTAGCGATCGCGAGACCGGTCGCGGCGGCGCGACAGAGGCAAAAATGGGGTTTCCACCTTTTCTATAAATAGGCAAGCCATC
Source organism: Salvia rosmarinus (assembly GCA_036937905.1). NCBI lineage: Eukaryota > Viridiplantae > Streptophyta > Magnoliopsida > Lamiales > Lamiaceae > Salvia > Salvia rosmarinus. The sequence goes on from CM072819.1 coordinate 43,331,163, forward strand.
CGCGCCTCACAGCACCCCAACACGCCTGCACCTAGTTTTACTTCGTTTTCCTCGGTTTTCAATTCTTTGTCTTTAGTCTTCGCTTAGTTTAATTCTAGTATTGTTTTACGTTATTCTAGTTTAGTTTATCGTTTCGTTATCGATCGGACGTTTTGTCCGATCGTTTTCCTTTGTTTTCCGTTCGCTTGCTTGGGATTGGATTCAAGACCAACCATTGTTCATCCGACGCTTCCCTACGGGTTTTATATATTTAATTTACGCTTTTATGGTTAAATCGTATTTCATTCCGTTTATGATGTCCGCTAGTTTTCTATTCTAATCTAGGGTTTGCATGATCCGATCCTATATGTTGTGATTCCTCGCTATTGTTATTTACCTTCCGGCATTGATTCATGATTCTTGGTGCTTATTTATATGTGTTGATTTCTAATCAATCTTGATGCATATCTAGTTGTCGGTTAATAACGAATCGTATTAATTGTCAATCGATCTTGAATGCATGATACGAATAAGCCTCGAGTCGAATCGAGATAGGACATTCGTAGGAAGCATAGTCTTAGTGATCCATTTGAGTTGCTTATTTTCCTCTAGACGAATCGTAATAGGGAAAATTAGTAATCAATCGCCGCAATTGTCGTGAATCGAAGTTGTTGGTTATATATGTGATCTTACATCTTGTGCGGATTAAAACGGTTAGTAATAAGCAGGATAAACATCGTTGTGGATAGGATTGGTGCATCCCTAGGGTTAGTCTTTCTTTATAGTCTTCTATCGTGTTTTTATTGCGTTATTTATTTTTCTGTTTGGTTATCTTTGCTTTGGATTAAATTTCTGAAGCCCCCTTAAAACCTCTCAACCTTTATCTGTGCTTGAATAATGATGAATAATCGTTGAGCTAGCTTCTATGTTTTCGTGATACAATCTGGTGGATATACTGCACACCCTATCATTACACTTTTTACGTGTGAAAAAGGAGCGATCACTAGTGTATTTCTTTTCCTCCCCCACTATACCAATACAAACCCCAAGAGATCGTCAATTACACATAAACGAAATTTACTAAAAAAATACCTCGGATCATGGCTAAAAACTTTCTTCATAAAAAATGTCTGGGTAGAACCTAAACACGTCACCTGCCCATTTCCGTTTGCTGTGTATGTACCTACTCTCGCAACTCATCCTTGATATTCCACATTTCACATTATTTTCAACTTAGAAAAATAATGGTCTAGTTTTAATCTCACAACGAATTTTAGTGTGCTACGAGTTCAAATTGACTGTACAATCGTCCTTCTATTTTCAATAAATAATCGAAGCGTAAAAGGAGTTTGCTTCGAAGTCGACAAAAATAGTATCGAAAATCTAGTGACTTCATGAACTTCTAATCGAAATTTTTTAATGTCTTTAAGTTTTGGGTAGCCTAATATCCTCTGGCCTAGATTTCGTGGCTCACTAATGAAATTGAAACTTTGACCAGAATGACAACAAATCATAGTGAGAATGATACAAGAAATATTTTACCTCAGTTTCAGCAACAACCATGGCTTTTGTTCATGAGATGTGAACAATCAGAAAGTTTAGGTCTATGATTAGATGTAGGTAGGGATACCAATTGGTGGATTTTACTCGGATCAGTTTGGAACCGTTCAAAATCCTTTAAATTTTAAAATAGTGATTTTGGTTTCGGTTTCGATCCCAAATCCTCTTTAGATCCGAACCGTTTAGATCCATATTTTGATGTCTGGTCCGATCCGAATCGATTCTGATTCTGATTCCAGAACCAGAACCAATAAATAATTAATTGTTCTGGTCCGAGTAAATCTCGTCTATTGACAAGCCTAAGTTTAAGTAGACTTATCAATGAGCTAGTTTTATCCATACCGATCCGAAATCACTTATAACTCATTAAATTATAAAGCAACGATTTCAGTTCTAGTTCTGGTCTGATTCTGGTTCAGACCCGTTCAGATCAAAACCGCTTAAGACTCATAGTTGATGGTCCGGATCCGGTCCGATCTAGTATCTAATGGGTCGGTTCCAGAACCAAAACCATTACTTATTTATTGGTTCTGGTCCGGGTAAAACTCATCCATTGATATTCATAGATGTAGGCCCAATAAATCAGTCGATTTAAATGTTTTATGATTTATATTTTTTTAGCCGGAGTTAGGGTGATATATATATAGGGATGTCAATGGGTGGATTTTACTCGAATCGAACTGGAACAGTTCGAAACCCATTAAATTTAAAAGCAGTTCTGGTTCCAGTTTCAGGCTCGGTCTAAATCGGGATCGTTTAGATTCACAGTTTGATGGTCCGATCTGGTTCGATTCCAAAGCCAGAACTAATACTTATTATTGGTTCTGGTCCGAGTAAAACCCGTCTATTGACAAACCTAAGTTTAAGTAGGCTTGTCAATGAATCAGTTTTATCTATACCGATCCGAAATCACTCATAACCCATTAAATTATAAAACAACGATTTCGGTTCCAGTTCTGGTTCTACACCCGCTCAGATTCGGACCGTTTAAAATCCATAATTGATGGTTAGGGTCCGATCCAGATCCAGTATCTAAAGGGTCGGTTTCAGAATCATAACCATTATTTATTTATTGGTTTTGATTCGAATAAAACACATCCATCGACATTCATATATATATATATATATATATATATATATATATATATATATAGAGAGAGAGAGAGAGTTTGGTTCAAATGAGAACCATTCTTATCCTAAAACTAAGAACCAAATGAATTAGTTATGAAAGTTGATGAATCCGTTGAGAAAGTTAATGAATTCAAAATTTAGAATTTTCACCCGGTTTCGAATCCCATGAGGGGCGAAAATTCTATTTTTTTGGATTCACCAACTTTCCCAGCGGATTCATCAACTTTCACTATGAATTCATCATTTTTTGGTTCTCACGTTCTCACAATAAAAATGGTTCTCACGTTAACCCTCCCCTATATATATATATATATATATATATATGTGTGTGTGTGTGTGTTTAACATTATGAAAATAAAATATTTTAATTAGTACTACAATTTCTTTTCCGATGACTATCTTTCTTGTGCAAAGACAAACAACAAAGAAATGTGTGTCCTTCAAATTTTGTATCTTTTAGTGATTATTAGTTTGAAATTTTTATTTTGTTTTAATTAGGTCAATCAACACTTCAATTTTACATTATATTGTGAATTGTGATTGAGTCATTGAACTTTTGCCTATTCGATCAATTCAGAAATCAATCGATGTATAGTATCATGACACTAAAATTAAGACTTCAATTTAACAATACTAATTTTCAGTACTTATTTACAACATAATGTAAAGCTTAATAATCTAGTCATGGAAAAAGACAAATTACATTTGTATTTGAAATGGATCAAATGAGAATTACATCTTATATTATGACATGAGAATTATGTACAATGTATAAAATTAATATATAATGATGCAATATTATTGTTATGCAACAACTTTATACGTTTTTTCTGCACAATTATCACATTTTAAAAAAAAAATATTTCTTACTGAATTTAATCCGTATATAATACTATTATTATAATACCCAGCAGTAGCCTACCGGAGCAGCGGCAAAATATTGAGTTTGTAAGGTCCTCCTCTTAGGAAATGACTCTTCTGCCCCTTCCACCATGTCCATCTCTTTCCCAAAAGAATTATAATATTTTTTGAGCTTATTTAGCATGCACACATATTTTGCCCTTAGCCGTTGTAGCTTCACCCTAGTAACAACTGCTCCGATGCTGCGCTTATTCCCTCCCAGGCGGACGGTAGCCAAGCGCCTCATTCGTCGGTGGAGTGTCCACCGGAAGGAGGTGGTGGAGTGGTGGCGGCGGACGGCTGGTGGAAGCATTTTCAAAGTTTCTTTTTTTAAAATTTCATTGGATGGGGGTATTTGTATTATTATGGAGTCGTTTTGGATTCAGGTAATTATTTGGATCTCATTTTGTCAATACATATATGTTATAAATATGATTTTCTACGTATTACATATTAAGTAAATAGAAATAAAGTATGATATCTCCATAATTGCATACGTTAAATACCCTTCTTGGAATGATTTACGGATTATTAAATATATATGACTTGCTAGACTTTAGTAAAACATATATGTTAATGTAACGCATGGTTGTGGTTTCCCTTCTCTACCTCGTGGAAGTTTCTCATCTTCTATAAATGAATATAAGTAAACACAAATAAAAATAAAGAGACAATCAAATTAAAACTCAGTTTTCACTTTTTTTTCCTTCTTCAGTATAATATTTTTAGGGTAAATATATACAAATACACACTTTTATAAAAGTGTGTACAACCTATAACCATATTTCAAATTTGATACCGTGTATACCCAATTGCCTTTTTAATATATATCTCTTCGAGTCTTGCTGTCTTGATGTGAAATTGACATAACATCGACTCAAACATAACAAACATGTGAATGAATAAATGATTGCGAAATTATTTTACAGATTCGATATTATTATGTTATATTACTTTATATATCACTGAATCATGTTTATTTTATATATCACTGAATCATGTTAAAAGTGTGAGAGAAAAAATAATTAAATCACTGATTCATGTTTTTTTTAAATAAAAAAAAACATAAATGAATCAAAAAATTAATTAACAAATAAAAATCCAAAATTACGGTCTACAATTCCTTGTTTCCGGTCAACCGGAATCAAGGAATCATCGACCGGAGAGAGGATGAAGCGACGGAATTTGAATTTATAATTAATTCAAATTAAAAATCAAATTTTGAATACAAATTGGTCGACCGGAGAGAGGAATTATCGACCGGAAACAAGTATATATGAAATGAAATTAATACTAATTATTAATTCATGTCTCCGGTCGACCGGAAACATCAAAGGGTCGATCGGAATCAGCGATTTTTCGACCGAAAACAAGGATATATCAAATTAATTTAATACTAATTAATTTTAATTAATTTAAATTGAATGTATGATATTTAAATTAATATTTACAGGTAATCTATGATAGAAATTTTGCAAAATATTGAAATGCTGAAATTATAACACAACTTATTAATTTTGAAATATTTAATATTGAAATTATCCTTCATATTTACAGTATTAATTAATACTGTACAAAATAGTACTACGAAAAGTAAAACCTTACAGCTAAAATTGCAGAAAAATTGAAGAAGACAAATAAATGCAGAAAAATTGAAGAAGACAAATAAATGCAGAAAAGTAAACCAATAATTGAACCAATTCTCTCCTATTTATACAATCGATTGTAACAAATACAAATCCAACAAATTGCTCTTGCTCTTGCTCCTCTAATTTTCGTTCGTTCATTTCGATTTTATATTCAAAATTTTCAAATTTATTTCTTCAATCCGAACCCAAGAGCTATGTCTCAACAAGTAAGTTATTCAATTTTTATTTATTTTCTATTACGTGTTTTGAATTTATTGTTGTTTATGATATTAATTTGTGTTTAGATTTATTATTGTTAATTTTTTTAGATTTATTATTGTTTATTGGTATGGATAAATTATTGTGTTTAGATAATTAAATTAATTGGATAATTCATTTAGTGTTTTGAATTTATTGCATAATTCGTATATATAATTGGATATAATTCGTTTAGATAATTAAATTAATTGGATAATTTGTTTAGTGTTTTGAATTTATTGCATAATTCGTATATATAATTGGATATAATTCGTTTAGATAATTAAATTATAATTACGTATATATAATTGGATATAATTCGTTTAGATGAAATTAGATGTTTTATATGATTTTTGGGGTTTTTTATATGAAAAAATAATAATTAAATCATCGAATCATGGTTTTTTTTAAAAAGCATAAATGAATTAAAAAATTAAATTACAGTTAAAAATCCCTCTCTCCGGTCGATGATTCCTTGATTCCGATCGACCGGAATCAAGGAATCATCGACCGGAGAGAGGGATTAAATTAATTCGTTTATTAATTATTGATTTTTAAGTAATTTAAAAATGTAATTTAATTTTTTAATCATCGACCGGAGAGAGGAATGTAATGTAATTCGTTTATTAATCATCGACCGGAGAGAGGAATCATGCATTTTTAACTGTAATTTTATTTTTTAATTCATTCCGGAAACATGATTCGGTCGACCGGAATCTTCGAATTGTCGACCGAAGAGAGCCTATTTTCGACCGGAGAGAGCCTATTTTCGAACGGAATCTTCGAATTATCAAATAAATTTAATACTAATTATTAATTGATGTCTCCTCGATCGAAACAAGGAAATATCGACCGGAGACATAAAACTGTTCGAAGGAGAGAGATTTTTGTTTTAGAAATTAATTTTAAATGAAATCAATTAGGATAATTTTAGATTTATTAGGATAATCTTCAATTATTATTGTTGTTTTAATTTTAAATGAAATCAATTAGGATAATCCCAAAATTAATTTTAAATGAAATCAATTAGGATAATCTTGAATTATTGTTGTTTATGATATTAGATTTATTATTGTTAGTTTTATTTAGATTTATTATTGTTAAATTTGTTTAGATTTATTTTATTTAGATAATTCGAGCAATTTATAATACTATCTTTAGTTTTATTTAGATTTGTTATTATTATTTTGTTTATTATTCCTATCTTTAGATTTATTATTATGTTAGATAATTCGAGCAATTTATAATACTATCTTTAGAATTATTTTGTTAGATAATTCGAGCAATTTATAATTCCTTTTATTTAGATTTGTTTTTATTATTTTGTTTAAATTCGAGCAAATATCTTTAGATTTATTATTATTTTGTTTATTTTGTTTAGATAATTCGATTGTTTCTGCAATTTATAATTATTGGATAATTCGTTTAGATAAGTGCCGGCATAATTAAATTTGGATAAGTCCCCTTTTAATTAATTTATTGTAAGAGACTTTAATTATTTATAGTAAAGACTTTAATTATTTAATTAGACTTTGATTAGATTGCTATTTTTTCTTATTGTAGCGATAATTTTAGTGTAAACATTAAGACTGTATATTTGTTTTATACATTAGAAAAATCATATTAAGACTGTATATTTCTGCTAATGTAATCTTGTTGTTGTTATAGATGTCGGGATGGAAGAACATTATTGTTAGATATGGAGGGCACTGGGATCCTTCTTTATGTTACCTTGGGGGGTATCAGTCAAATGCCTTTGTTCGAATGGACAATGTAATTATCTCGGAGTTCATAGAGATGATTGATCAAATTATGTCGACAAATTCGTTGAGTACAACCTACCAACTGCATTATCTATCGAGATCTCGGAGTGGTAGAATTATAAAATTACTTTTGAGTAATGATGATCAACTTGTTCGATTGGCTCATGATGCCCAATCAGAGGTCTATGTGACTCACGATGCCGACACATCCCAATCAGAGCAAGAACTATATAGACATTCGTTCGAGATATCATCCTCGTCAACATATGACTACACTCCCCAACACATATCGTTCGATGAGACATTTACACAACAATTTGCTTCATCTGATTGGTTTGATGCTGATACATCTCAATATATGCCGCAACACATGGATCCATCCAGACTTCGCTTTCCAACATATGCCGCAACCGGGGTGATACACTTGTTGAGGACAAATGATGATGATGACTACGTTGAAGAAGAAGAAGAAGATGAAGCAGTCGGATGAAGAGAAAGAAGATCGCGATGCGCTTTGGTGAGCTTTGGCTCATTTGTAGAGTTTGACGCATGGATCCGCCGAGAGGGTGGATTCGGAAGCTTCTATCTACGATTATGCGGTAACACGCAAGCGCACGTAGGAGGCCTAGAGCCAGAAGAAGTTGAGGAGATGAGCAACTGGCTAGTCCCTGTTATTCCTCATGATGCTTCAATTAATCTCTTTGCTCGTCCTCTGGACTCGGTTCCAGACCCCGATGAGCTGAGCGAAGGTTCCATCTTCGACAACAAGGGTGAACTGAAGATATCCGTGGGGTTATGGCATTTGGAACGTCGAGTAGAATTTGTTATTCCTCGATCCGATAATGCGAGGATTACATTCAAATGTCGATATTATAATCAGTGTCCTTTTCTACTACGTGCATCGCAGCAAGGTGGATTTTGGTTTGTCCGCAAGTTTGATGCTATACATACTTGCGCACAGAACCTAGTGAATATCGGAGTAAGGAAGGTTAATGCCCGTGTAATTGCAGCATACATATCACGAAAAATACGCGAAGACGGTGAAGTGCTAAAGCCGAGGTCCATTATGGCTGATTTGCAGCGAGAGTACGGTGTACACGTTACATATAGTGTAGCAATGCGAGCCCGTAATAGGGCGATCGAGATGATATACGGTGGACATGAAGAATCATTTCAGCTACTACCGAGTTATCTGCATATGTTACGGATGAGCAATCCCGGTTCGATGACTGACTTGGATATTGGATCAGATGGTCGGTTCCGTCACCTCTTTGTCGCGCTCGGTTCATGCAGATTGGCGTACACATTGTGCCTCCGACCCGTGATTGTAGTGGACGGTACGCACTTGAAGGGCCGCAATAAAGGCATATTATTCGTTGCCGTGACAAAGGACGGCAATGAGCAAGTTTTTCCATTAGCTTATGGAATTGGTCCGATCAAGAATGATGTCTCATGGACTTGGTTTCTGCTTCGACTACAAGTCGCTATGGATCAAATCCAGAGATGTTGATTGTTTCAGATGCCCATGTCAGTATAATGAACGCGGTCAAGTGTGTCTACCCTGATGCAACACACGGATTATGCTACTACCATCTGCTGAAAAAAATCACCCCGTTTGGGCAACCATCCGCAAAGTTATTCCAGAAAGCCGCTTATGCGTACCAAGATGCATACTTTGAAAAGCGATGGCTATGTTAAAGTCTCGTGAAGGCCGATGGTAGTGGCGCATATACCAAGTTGGTGGAGGTTGGCGTGCGGTGGGCTAGATCACAGTGCCCCATTAGGCGCTACAGTTTTATGACATCGAACATTGCCGAATCATTCAATTCTCGATTATTGTGGGCTGACGATTGCCAATTTTCTCAATGATTGAGGCAATCCATCGATTATAGAAAAATGGTTCGATGAGAGACATGAAGCGGCAAAAAGAGGTGCGCGCTGAATTGACCCACAGCAACGCGTAAGATGATGGTATCAATGGAACTATCACGCGGATACGATGTAGTGCCCTCATCGACTCCACTTTCAAAGTCAAGCACGGAAGCAAAACATTGAGAGTGAATCTCAATACGCAATCGTGTGCGTGTTTGGAGTGGGACATGGATATGATACCGTGTTCTCATGTCACAAAACTATATGATACAAATTTAAGTTTAATTATGTTAATTTTTTGATCAAATTGATTTCACTTACATATAATTGATTATATAAATTTTTAGTCATAAAGGTCACCATATATCTAACTATGTGGGGAGTACTACCATTCTCGCAAAGCTAGCCAAGCATACCAGATCGGATCAATCTGTTCACCACGCCTAGTTGGACTGCTCCTCCGAGATGTTGCCGAATTACGCTTATGCCTCTTAATAGAGTCCGTCAGTCGGGCACCCAAAGTGGGTCGATATCGCCATCCAAATGTGGGATCGAGTAGTAGAAGTCGTGCACCACGGACATGTAGCTTGTGTGGTAATGAATCTCATACGCGTCGGAAGTATCCTTACTTATCCGAGACGAGTGACATTGCAATGAAAGCACTTATTCATGTAAAGATATTATTAACATTATTATTATTTTAACTTAATCAAATTAAATCAATTGAATTGAATTTGAATTGAATTGAATTGAAATTGAAATTGAAGATCATATTAAAATTAATCCATTGTCGATAAGATAATGTAACTAAGAATCTATTACATGAGATAAAATAAATAAAATCATTACATAGTACATGCTAATTTACGGTAGTCGGCGCCTTCTCTTCCTCTTCTCTCTCGCTTTTATATGGATCACATATCTCATATATATTTCCACCTACTTTATGTCTATATGCTACAACATTAGACGTACCCATTCGATGCTCGGTGAACCGTAAATAAGACGCCCACGATCATGCACACAAATGGACCATCACCAAATCGCCTTCCGGTCAAATACCTCTGAAGAGGCAGCTCGTGTAATAATCGCATCATTATTCCATGGTGGTATCTGGTGGGAGTTAGACTCGAACCATCTAGTGAAGATCAGAAACTGCCGCAATAATCTATTCAAGCACACGAAGTCCATTATCCTCGCATCCACTTGATCCTGGTCCATCCGCCAAATACGCGAGTCAAACAGCACGCAATGACCAGAGTGCATATCCACGCGTACTATCGCGAAACGCCGCTCGATGACGCATGGGATGATGATCTATAAAAATTAATATTTAGAGAAAATAAACAAGGAAAATTTCAATTTTTGCAATTTATTGTATTAAATAAGGTTACCTACGTGACACGTAACCATGATGTATAACCCGTCATGCCGAGGACAACTGCTATCCAATGCGCTGGTGGATTCCATGCCATAACAATGCTCTCATGGTTCATGATCACCTGCTCCTCACGCGGGTCTTGAATGTAGGACGAAAGCGTTGCATGTACCTCGGACCATGAATTTTTGCAGAAACATCTATTCAACATTGAAAATTAAGTAATTAGAGATACTACACATATATACTATATATTGATTGTATTAAAGACTTACGAAAAACCAAGATCGAGGATGATTGTGTTTTGATAATCCACCCCATCCAATACGCCGATCCCAGATCGAGTCTCATCCTCAAATACACCATGAATAGATCGACGACCGCCAAATTATTTTAGGGATACATATCAATATAAGTAGATGTACTTAAAAAACGAAGCATATCAGATAAAACGTCGCATGCCGAACATCAAAAGGCCTCTCTGGCATTTCGATATGAACGAAAAATGCAACCTGGACTTGTCGATCAGTACCCCGAACAACCACCATTGCCTTATTTGTGTTCAAGAAACGCTGGTAATTTATCAATATATCACCGGATAATGGACGTGGCATCGGGCTATTCACATATGGTGACCTCATTACAGCCGAAGGTCTCCGTGCCCGTTCACCTCTCCGGATTCCCAACTACAAACATTTAATTTAAGCATATGGTTTAGAGAAAATGAAAAACATAACAAATATAATGAAATATTATAAACTGCCAAATATGAGACTTAATAGTTACCTGTTGCTCCAAATGTTCTGCATATAGCTCGAAAGTCCGCCTCACGACGCTCGAGGCGTCGATCACTAAATAGGTCCATCCCATCATGGAATGATGAGATGTAGTTCCGTGGGCTGGTACCATGGATCCGTGAGAGTAGCGGGAGGGTATCACTGGGCGATGCAAGGTCGGCTCACCGGCTCAATATGTCCACCGCCTCGAGGGACATCCGGACCGGGCGGTGATGTGGTCTCGATCTTCACCTCTCGTCGCCGCCGCCGGATGACGTGGGACATGAGTGCGTGTGTCAGTATCATCCCTATGTGTGCAACCACATCGAGTCTTCTAAGAGGTTTTCAAACCACTTCTTTATCTTTGGAATAAATTTATCTTGATAGACCTCTCGATGCGTTGCCTTTCCTCGTCCTCACTCTCCTGACAGATTCCGGATAGATTCCTGGATCCAACGACAATCGACGGAACTAAGACGCCATGGGTGCTCACCACCACTGCTCGATGAAGCTGCCTCCCTGGTATGTCTTCCCATATCCCGTCTCTCAACAGATGGACGGCTATCCACATATGGCCGCTGCAGCTCATCAACAACCGGAACCTCAACGAACCCAACCGACGATGTCCTCTGGCTGGGTCTCGAAGGTGAAGGCTCGAGGCTCGCTCGATGGAGACCCCGAAGATCGTGATACTCAACAAACCGTGTAGCCTCCTGAACTCGACGCTCACGTGAGGCACATCCACCGGATGAGACACCCACGAAGAGAAGGGAACCGCCGTCCCTCCCTCAAAGGATTTGACGGTGTCAAAAATTCACACCGAGTGGAGAGGGGTGTGAGATGAGACACCAAGAACGGTGCTAACCTCGAATGAGTCGCTCGATCACGTGAGATGATAATCGACCTACAATAAATTGAAAGATGTTATTTAATATTCTAATAAATACAATACCTCATACATGATTTAAAATTATAATAAAATTCAAGACCTCTTGCTCAAAAAGAGATCAGAAGTCGCGGTGAGAGCCTACTCTTGAACTTCCACCTCAACACTCTTGATCACGTGGGATTGATGTACGTCCCACTATACTTCCCAAGCCTGGTATGATCTCGGTGACCAAGCATATAGTGCCCAGATCGTCCGTAAAAGTGGTATTGAGCATTAGTTGACATCTGCGTCGTATAATATCTCAATATCTCGTAACCGTAGGCCCCCACGGAAATCGGCAAACGCCCGGATCGTCAACCAATGCCCAAACCCAATCAGCTATTATCTTCCCGTATCGCACTCCAAATACGAATCCATAGAGGATAATAACGTGGGCACACGTAAATAGTGACGAAGATCTACATCATCACTAAAATCACTACTACAAAATCTATCTACTAGATTACGAATGTAACTGTGTGCCCCAAAAAGGCTATAGACCTCAACGTCGCTCAAGTCGTAGTCTTGTGTGGGATCAAACGATGATGACCCAAATCGGGCGGTGAATAGAGCATAATCTCTAATGGAAAACATATATATCTTCCATTGATGAAAAATACATCTCCTGATCGCGAGGTTCTATCGGACGGAGACTAAATGGTGCAAAGATAAACTAGACTTAGGGTCGGAGTCCAATCAATCGATGACCAAAGCAACCCCCAAACATATCTACCAACTCTTCGCCACCCTTATCTAGCAAGACGGTCTTAATATACTTAAAATAATCAATCCTATAATAAGTCTTTACATCCGCCATCACATTTATCGTGGTAGGCCTCAAGAAAATGGATCGACCTACAATTATATCAATGTCACATATTACACAACGTCTAACAAACCAACAAACTACTACAATAGTTATTTCATTTGTCTATAATTCGCATCAATAAACATCCTATCATACAAATATCAAAAATAATTAGAACTCAATCTCTACAAATCACCGATCAAAAACTGGCCATAATTAAGTAATACAATTAAACCATTCTCAACCATAAACACTATTTATTCAATCACATTATTTCTGCCAAAACAAATATCTCATTCAATCGAAAACATACAAGCCATAAACACTATTTATTTAATAACATAATTCAACGTACTCATATTCAATCATATTCAATCATATTATTCAATCACATTTAGCAACATTTATCCAAAATATACATACTGTAAGCTCCAAAAATATCTCAATTACAAAATATACGTAAGGTAAACATATTAAAAATCGCATAACTATATTGTTTCAAAATAATATACACGAAAACATACCGGTAAGTGCGACATATTGCTTCGAAAATAATAGTAAAATATGGTTCCTGCATCATTACAAAATTCAATTAATAACTAATTATTAGAAAATTAAATGAAAAATCAATGTTTTGGTCGACCAATTGAAGTTTTCGGTCGAAATTTGTTGTCTCCGGTCGACAGGAAACAACGATTTCTCGACCGGAAACTTCAATTTTTGCGGATATTTTGGCCTAAAATGCGAGAATTACCTCTTGTTCTTCAAGATTTCGACGGGAATGTGAATGAAAATGGAAATTCTACAATATTGCGAATGGGAATGGAAATGGAAATGGAAATTCACGGGAATGGGAATGGAAGGCGTGAAGAAAATTGCAAGAAATTTTGAAATGTGAAATCTAAATCTGAAATGGCGAGAGTGTTTCAAATTTTTGGAGAAAATTGCGAAGAAGAAGAGTGTTTCAAATTTTTGGAAGAAGAAACTGAAATCAATACGTTATTTTGATTGTTGTTTTAACTTAATATGAGTTGTCAATGCATAGAAAAAAAAGAGAATCAGATTCACCTGTGAGAAGACGTCGCACTGCAATTTTGACTGTTGTTTCAGTAAAAATATAGTTTTTAATAGGTTTGGGTATGGGGTGTAGTTAATTTTTAGGTTGGATATGGGGTGTAGTTAATTTTTGATAATTGAGTATATAAGTTGGGCTCCCATATTTTTATATGTATAAATTGTATCAACCATTCCGATCAAAATAAATTTGTACAACAAAAATAAGCTACCATTGGTTACTCCATTAGAGTATAGTTGCGGCAAAAAGTTTTAAAAAAATATTTTAGTCTAAAATTGAGTAAAAAAAACCCAACTCTTCTATTTAAAATTAGGTTCATTTGATGGGATGCCACTATATAAATTGATGATATGCAATGGTAACTATACTTTGAATAGAAATTAAAAAAAACCAATAGACCAAACAAAAGTAATTACAACAGAAGGGAAAACATATATATTATAGATTGAGAGATTTACGTTCAAATAAGAAAATTTTTATCTTAAAAACTAAGAATCAAATAAATTCGTTATGAAAGTTATTGAATCCGTTGGGAAAGTTAATGAATTCAAAAATTCAAAAATTTTCACCCGGATTCAAATCCCATGAGATGCGAAATTTTTTATTTTTTGGATTCAGTAACTTTTCCAGCGGATTCATCGACTTTCACAATGAATTCATCATTTTTTTATTCTCACGTTCTCATGATATATATATATATATATGGGTTATTGGCGCATAAATACACAAACTTTTGGTCAATTTTGGTTTTTACCACGAATTTTAAAAATTATCATAAAATATACAAACTTAATGTCTTTAGTGAATTTACCACACGGATATTTTAGTAATTACTAATATAATTAATTAATAAAATAATAATATTAAATTAATATGTTAATCATTTTTACATAAATATCCTTTCTCATCTATTCTGAAAAGTATTAAATTTATTAATTTTAAATTTTTCATTCGATATGGGCAAAAATGTAATTCCATAAGATGGTTTTAATGTAAAATCAATTTTTTAATAAATTAAATATTAAATAAACGATTTTTTTCATTCAATAAAACTGATTATGGCTGGCCACATTATGATCGAATAGCACCACTCTTATTCTAATTGCAAAATTTGTTCGTGAAGTTGTGGTTTTTTTAACTTTAGAATTTTATGATTCTCTTGAAAGCTAGAGAGATGCCTTCTCAAAGCATAAAACTACAAACCCAAAAATTATATATACATTGCTTGTCGTCTTGATAAAGTTGTTTACCAAATCTAGTCATTAGAGAAGTACTTAAATAAATAAATAATAGCCCCATAAGTTGTACAGCTAATTTTGGCATTTTCTATTGATAGTCAACGAGTTGAATGTTAAAATGTTGGTTCTTTAGTTCTAGAGATAAAGCACTTCATCTATTAAAACGATTGCAAAATCAATAATAAAGTGGTATTTGATTTGTTATTTACAATTTCAGGAGATGTTTTAATAACAAATGATTCTATATAATTTTGTTTTGAGTTTAATTATTCCTTGAAAAACAATCAAGTCGGTTGGATTAGTTCCCTTTTACTAATTCCATACATTTTCAATTTTGAAAAGAATAAACCCAAAATAAGCAGGAAAAGTTGGAGAAGAAAAACTACTACAAAAAGTGTCCCATTTTCATTCCAAAACCACAAAACAATTATTTTTTACAATTACCAAACCTTACTACCAAAATTCAGCACTAGGTAGAGTTCTTCACTTTTTTCCACATTAACATCAAAATTACGATTTTACCCTCCATCATCACTCGCAGCCTTCATTCATCCCACAGTACACCGACGCCTCGACCAGGTTTAAACTCGGCATACAACTTTCCGACCGAGCCAACACGCCCCCGGTGACGTCGCGTTTGGTCGTCGGGCTATTCGGCATCGATTTCGAGCTCTCCAGACTCTTCCGAAGCACCTGCGTCATGGCCCGAATCAAGCGCACCGTCGGATCCTGTGGTGGACCGCCGGCCCGAAACTTGCTGCAGAAGCTCAAATGCCGGGCCATGGCCTCGTCCGGGCTTATCAGCTTCTGGCAACGCAAAACTTCGTCTTTCACGGCCTCTGCACAAAGCCCGCAAATCCATTTCCCTCCATACCTGATTTTATAACAATATTTCAGAGACAAGAACATAGAAAACTGCTAAAACTCCTCTTCTGTTACTTAAAAAAGTGTTGGTGTAATTCAAAATCACGATCTTTAGCCACGAGCCCAGACAGACTAATGAACAATTTTGGAGATAACTGAACAATATTAATATCAATTTTTCAAAAAAAATCGTCCTATAATCAGCACTCTAATTTACAGAAAATTGTCACGTAAATAATTCAGTAATCTCTTTTTGGACAAGAACTAATACCAAATGGTCCGAGATCATAATCAAGTAAGAAAAACAATCAACTCTGAGAAAAACAATCAACTCTGTTGAATTCGAGCCCCAGTTTTGTGATGAAAAACACCATCTTATTTTGTTCTTTAGAAAGCAGAGAGCTAAACAAGAATTCATATAGTTCGAAAAAAAGTCAAGAAAAAAAAACTAAAATAAATCTCAGGTAATTACATCTCTCGAACTGTGTTGATGTAAGAAGGGGTGCATTCTTCCGAAAGCCCGCAGCAATCGCATTTCACAAAATCCACATCGCTTTGGCCCGAAAGCTTATTAACGGGTCCATCAGGCCCGGAGTTCATCACCATCGAATCACCGATTGCACTAGCTGACATACCTGATCCAAAAAAAACAGCAAAATCGTATCAAAAATCAAGAATTTCCAAACGGATATTCAGTGAAACCGAGATTAAAACCTTCACCAAAGAGATTTACCAGATTTTTCCCTCTACAAAAGCACTGATCTTGAATACAAAAAGAATAAAAACTAAATCTTTTTCGTTTTCTTGCTATCTCTCCTTTTCCCACTCCTTCTTCCACCTCAGCTCCGACGTAGAATGTGTAGCTGAGATACATTTCAGAGAAAAAGCTCACAGATGAAGGTTGAAGAACCCTAATTTCTTCGGTCAATAGCTAGCTGTGAACAGAGAAGATTGTAGCAATCTTTCTACGAAATTCAGCACAAAAAAGAAATATATATATTTTTTACCAGAAAAGGGCCACGGGAGGAAAATGGAGACTGAATAAGTGTATTTGTAAACAGAGTGATGAATTTTGTGTGGAAAGAAGGATTCAATGATTGGCAGTCAGGGGGTGAGGGGTGGTGTGGGCAGTTAAATTCTGGCCGTATGTTAATGGAGTTGCCAGCACAGCGTTATCTGTGTTTGGAGAGCTGTCGAAATTTTTTTGGTTTATCAATTTATAGAATCTTGTATTTTATAATACAATACCCCTCCCTTGCGTCTCTAATAATTGTTCCTGAGAATCCTCGTTGCGAATTTAATAAAAATTATATATATTGAAGTTGGATTCAATAAGAATTCATTTTTTTTTTAAATTATGTATATATATATAAAATTGATGAACAAAATCTATACAGTTATGCATAATAAAATAATTTTAGAAAGTTTTTTTGTGTACAAATTTATACCCTTTTTTCCATCACCACACGCCTTACGACATGGTTAGTAGCTTTTTCAAAAAGATGTAGTCGTGATTTGATCGACTCCCTATATATATATGGGTGGTTCATGTAAGAATATAAATATTGGTACGAAATAAGAATACAACATTGAATATATAAAGTTGTTGCACTAAATGTATAAATTTGTTACATCAAATTCAATATATAAATTATAACATTGAATATAAATTTATTGTATCGAATTTATACATTTAGTGCAACAACTTTATACGTTCACTGTTGCATTCTTATTTCTTACCAATATTTAGATTCTTACGTGAACCACTCATATATATATAGGGGTTGGATCCAATAGGAACTCATCTTTTTTGAGAACTTGAAAACTATGAATACTCGTAGAAATTTGATGTACAAAATCTATAAAGTTATGAACAGCGAAAACATTCTAAAATTTTTGTTTAACTAAACAATTTTAGCAAGTTTTCATTGTGCACGGCTCTATACTGTTTTGTGCATCATCTTTACACGTCTTATGTATAGTTCGCAGAAAAGATGTAGTTCTCATTTGATCCATTCTATATATATATATATATATGGAGTGATTATTGTAAAAAAATCATCATTAACATACAAACTACGAACTCCTGAAATCGTCTAAATTCGTCCTGAAAGTGTCTGAATTCGCCATGTGAGTATATGAATTCAGAAAATTAAAAATTCACCCCTCATGGGATTCGAACTTAATCGTTTGAATCCATCAAATAAGGTGATGAATTTCATCGTAGATCTTCATGAATCAAAGGCTGAAAATGATTTTTATTTTATACTTTATGATTGGTTTGTATTTGATATCATTCATATATATATATAGGAGATGGATCAGGTAGGAATGAATAATTTGGTAGGAAATATGAATGAATCTGAACCTTTGATTTGCTATATCAATGGTTGAGATTTAATTTTCTAAAGTGCTTCTCAGCTTTGTGTTTTGTGTGCTACACGGATTATTGTGTAACACTATAACTCTTCTTGTCTATCAGAATGAAAGATATGCTAAACTAATATATTTAGCATATGTGCTACGATGGATGAAATATGTGCTAAACTAACATGTACAATATAGTAATTCTGATTGTGCTACACAAATATGAAAGATGTGCTACTATTCTTATTTTCGTACATTAAGGAGCTTTCTCACCATAACTAACCCCTATATATAAGAGGGTTAACATGAGAATCATCTTTATCGTGAGAATATGAAAATAAAAAAATGATGAATTCATTGTTAAAGTTGATGAATTCACTGAAAAAGTTACTGAATCCAAAAAAATAGAATTTCTGCACCTCATGGGATTCGAACCGGGTGAAAATTTTTGAATTCAATAGTTTTCTAATGATTCATCAACTTTCGTAACGAATTCATTTGCTTCTTAGTTTTTAGGATAAAAATAGTTCTCATTTGAACCTTACTAACTAACTAACTAACTATATATATATATATATATATATATATATATGTGTGTGTGTGTGTGTGTGTGTGTGTAGAGAGAGAGAGAGACGGAGAAAGATGATAGATCAAATAGTATTCGAGCTTGAGATAGTATGTAATACTCAATCTCATCCACTCATCTCATAGATCCTATGATGGATATTTTTTTGAATTTTTTAAGTTCAATTTCATTGATTTCGCTATAATAAGGGTAGATTAATAATTTGAATTGTTAGTGATTGCGAAAAACAAATCATGCATTTAGTTGAACTGAAAAATGCATTTAAATGAACAAAAAATATATGTAGTTGAACACAATAATGCATGTAGGTTGGAAGCGCGCGTCCGGTGCCCAATGCACGCTCAGCGCACACTCGTGCTCGCCCGTCGTCCCGGCACGCTCGCCTCTTAGCGCCCGTTGGCTAACAATGTATTTTTTACGTTTTGTAATATGCATAAACATGTTTTATTAAATATGTGAACATGTTTTGTTAAATGCATGTTTGTGTTTCGTTCCAACATACAGTTTTATGTTTTGTTATATGTAGTTTATATTTTTCGACAACAAATCTTTCATTCATCCTTCTCCGTCAATTCCGCTGTCTCTGTCCCCAATTAATCGACGAATTTCACCGTGAACCATTGACATAGCCACCATGTCTCTCGATTCTTCAATACTCTATCAAATTCATCTTCTATTGTTTTTTTCAAAACTTATCAATTTTGTTCTTTCTTTTTTCTTTCAAAATCTATTGTATTTTTATTGTTCATATGTATTATTGCTATTGTTAGTCATCGTCGTCGCCGTCCATTACTGCCGTCATCGTCGTTGTCCCCGCTGCCACCATTGTAAAAAAAATGGAAGAAGAAGATAGAAGGAAAAGAGAAGAAGATTGATTTGCATTCTTCCCATTTTGCCCTTTGTGAAAAAAATAATTTAAAAAGAAGGAAAATGAGATGTCACGTGTCAACTTGTAGTGCGACCACATGTTCAAAATATGTGATCTAGATTGGATACTACATACTATATGGGGACTGTGTACTACGGGAACCGAACCCTTTATATTTTATATAGTTAGTGTAAAAATCTCCCCTAAAGTATAATCTACGAACTCATGAAATTGTATGAATTCATCTTAAAAGTGTTTGAATTAAAAAATAAAATCGGCCTTTATGGAATTCATACCTAGGTGTTGAAATTCATCAAGTAAAGTGATGAATTCATCGTAGATCTTCACGAAAGAATGACTAAAAATAGTTCTTATTTTATACGTTAATTTGATATGTATTTGATCTATATAAGGATTGGATCAAATAAGAACTATATTTTTGTGAGAACATGAGAAATGTGCATAGAATGTGTAAACTTGTTGCACACCGACTTTATACGTTTTGTGAACGGACTTGATACGTTCTATGCACAAACTTTATACGTTCTGTGCACGGTTCTTATGTTCTCAGAAAAAATATAGTTTTCACAACAATCAACTCACACACATATATATATAAAGAAGTTCAAATGAAAATCATTTTTAACGTAACCATAAAAAATCGCTAGGAAAAAAATGAATTCACAATGAAAGTTGATACATTTGTTGAGAAAGTTACTGAATCCAAAAATTCAAAAAACTTGTCTAAATTCGAATCTCATGAGAACGAAAATTCTATTTTTGAATTTAATAACTTTTTTGATGAATTTATTAACTTGTACAATAAATTCATTATATTTTATTATCACATTCTCACGATAAAATTGATTTTTGCGTTAAAATCAGTCTCTCTATATATATATATATGGCTGCGTTGGTAACTTCTAGGGGATGTTGGCTACGTTGGGAACTTTTAGGGGGTGTAATTGGTACACCCTCTTATAGAATTTCTCGGCTACGTGATATCACTAATATGTAAAGTAAATATTAGTATATTTTAGAAGATAGATAAGAATATAGTCACCTGGAGAATGGATATTCCATCATATCTCTAAATAATTAATTGGTATTTAGTGGCAATTTATTTCATCGAACGTCTTTTTCAATATATATAATTTTAAATTTTAGTATCCAATTAGGAAAATAAATTATTTGTATAAGAACATAAGGGACCCTCGTGTGTGTGTGTGTGTGTTTCCTCTCCAATTTGTTAACCAAACTAAGCTTAAAGTTAAATGATTTCAAGCTTCCTAGTGGCTAATCCAGTTGGCCACTCAAATTAATAATATTTTCATTTTAATATAAAAAAATGATCATTTGTCATTAGTTGATTTTGTCAATAATATATATGAAATGGGATAATAAAAGAGGGTGGACCAAGGAAAGGTAACAAAAACGTGAATATTTTGCATGATTTCAAAAGGGACACCAAGTATTCGTAATAATTATTTAAATAACTTTTTTCCCTCAGTAGTTAAATTATTCAAACTAAATCCATCAAATAATTAAATACCATACTGTGAAATATCATAAATTCATAATATAACGATGAACTTATAAGTAAATTAGTTTCAAATGTACAAGAATTTATCAATAACACATTTACTGTAATTTTAAAATATAAACAGTCGTATGCTTATTTAATTTAGTCAAAATCCAAATGTAAACTCATTGTGTGAACAATTAAAAAATTTAGGGATGAAACAACACATCATTTCTTGTCAACTTATTAAGCCAAATCAACTGGGTCCCATCCCATTTTGAAAATAATTGATCTAAAATATTGATTATTATTGTGAAATTGAAATGAAGTGACATATATGGACCAGGAATCTCTTTTAATTTGCTTCATAGTGTGTGATACACGTGTTTTTATTATATAGCCACTTTACCAAATCCTTTAATGCATTACTTTTCGTCTCACATATTTCAGAGACAAAGAATTACAAGTTGGTTTTAACATTGACGTTTTGGTAGATTTAGTGACAATTTGGTGTTACATATTGACAAAGGACGATTTCATGTATTCTTTATTTATCTTTATTAAATATTAATCCAATAATATTATTGTGAAAAATTCTCTTTGACGTGGACACGAGATGACGAAGGCAGAAAACATATCAAAATATTAAAAGAGTTTGACCAAACTTGAAACAATAGAATTTTGGGCTTCCATTTATATACCAGAGCAGTGTGATTTGTTCGTCTCGTCGAGATATTTTCAAAAATGTATTATGGACAATGTCCGAAGTTTGTGACTAAAGTTATGCCCTTTTTAGATTTTGCCAACGATGGAATTCAGATCTGACCAAAGTCAGGTCTGGAAGGTAAAGAACATTCAAAGGCGATCATGAATAAGATTGAAGTGTGTGCCAGAAACAAAGTCAGATTTAAAGGTGTATGATATAGACATGAAGGAAGAGCTTTAGAACTGAAGCACGCAAGACCCAAAACAACTTCAGATCTGGAGGACGCTGATAAGGAATTTACTAATGAAATAAAGATACGAAGATGTCCTTGAAGGTTCAAAGATATCTCTATAGATAAGGGAATATCCTCAAAGTACACTCCTAGCTTATCTATAAATAGTCTAGATTTTCATGTAATAAAAAATACGCTTACACATCTCTACATATGCTCTAAATAATTTATGGTCCCTTGGGGATCGTAATAGTGTATGGGGAAGAGGAGGAATACACCGGTTAAGGTAAATTAAAAATTTTTCTTAAACAAGACTGGACCTTCTACTGATCATTAGATGTCAGGTAACTGAAGTCAGTTCAGTACTGGTATCAATACGGCTGATAAGTTCAAGAATAAGGAGTTTTCTACATAGGGTGACTATTAGGGTATCGGGTAGTCGGATATCTGATACCCGACCCAAAAATTATTGGGTATAGGATACCCGATTGCCCGAAAATTGGGTCTAGGGGTCGGGTTCGGTATTCCTCAGATTATATTCTCGGGTATCGGGTATACCCGAATACCTGAGAATTTTCTAATTGAACCCTAAATTTTCTAATTTAATCTATTATGTAGTGTTCTGTCTTCTCGTTCTCTCTCTCATTTCATTTCTCAACACAACACGGCAACGCCACACCAGTCCCTCTCACTCTCTTGGTCTCGGACGTCTCCCCCTCTCCCCTCTCCTCGTTGTCGCCTCGCCTCGCCTAGATCCGTTGCGCCGCCTCTCCTAGCTCCGTCGCGGCGTCTCGCCTAGCTTTGTTGCGCCGTCTCACCTAGCTTCGTTGCACCGCCTCGCCTAGCTCTGTCACACCACGCACGCCTGACAGGCCCCGCGAGTCGCCGTCTCCATCATCTCTCTCGCTGCTTCAGGTATATATATATATATATATATATATATATATGTGTGTGTGTGTGTGTGTGTGTGTGTGTGTATCGTTGTATAATCTTGAGTTCTTATTGTAATGTTATTCGAATTAAGGTTCAGCTTCTCCGTTGCCAGTGAGATTTCTATTCAAGACCATCTATAATGGAAAAGTTTCTGCACCTTGCTTTGCGTTTTAGTTCTATTGCTCGATCTGTTTAATTTCCAGTTCAATTTGAGGTCCGACTTGATGAATGTTTAGTTTTAAATGCATTCCCCTTTTTTTTCTTAAGTAGATTACCTTGTTGATATTGTGTGTTTGGGGAAATGGAAGTAGGAGAAGGAAATAATAGGTTAGCTTAGAATACTATTGATGTCTTTTTGTAGCATACTTGGAAATTTAGTTTACATTTCAGGTCTTGTTTCGAGTTACAATTTAACAGAAAAACCCAACTACAATATATATTGCATGTTAATTGATACTAATTACATATCATTTCATTCAGATTGAAAGGTGAATTTCTTATAGAGGCAAATAGTTCTATAGAAGTCATGGTGAATTTCTCGCAAATGGCATTTGTAATTAAGAGTGTATGCAGTGTCACACGAGAGATAAAAAAATCTAATTGAATGTAGCATGTCAGTCACGCATGAGAATAAATATATTGAAAAAACTAAGCTTGTACTACAATCTAGAGGCTCAACCTATAAAATATTGATGAAATTTGACTATGAGATGTATTGGTGATAAATACCCTCGATGCATAAGTAGATTTAAATGAGTTTCTTCTGTTGTGGATATTGAATAATTATGATATCATTTAATTGGTATAACACACGTAATACAATAATAGGAAATACATTGGGTTAGCTTGAAATTCGAATATAATATGTGCCAATCATGAAAGATTAAAAAATTGGAGACTTAAAAGGCATTTCATTCTTCTGGATGGACTGAGCATGAATTTTTCAAAATTGTTTTGATGCTTAACTCAGCACCAATTTTTCAGCTTTCAGCCAATCATAATCATATCAAAATTAGTGTTCTTGACGAATATCGCTTCTTACTTGTTCGATGTGTTCTTATCTCTCACATTATAAAATAAATCACGATGGAGTCTTACAAGCAACTCATCAAGATATTAATCGACTTATAGATGAGCAATTGACACCGACTTTTAGAAGACATCTAGATCGAAGAAGAAATAGAAACTCATACTGATGCAGCTACATCTTCAAAGAAACGAAAATTCGGAGAACAAAATCAATACATTGGCAAGGATACACTGTTGTGATGGTTGAAGAAGGTAATCCTCCAACTACGACGCGCAAAGGAAGATGCAATCGTTGTCAGACCTTAATTGTTGCGGACTCATACCAAAACGATACAAATGGTTTAAAGAACCACACTGCTTCATGTTTGAAAAAACAAAAATCAACGGTTGATCAGACGGTTCTGAACTACACAACTACTGTTGATGGAACTGGATCATTAACTAGTTGGAAATTTGACCAGAAGGCAATCAGACATGCATTGTGTGAGATGATCATCCTTGATGAGCTCCCATTCATATTTGTCGAGAGAAAGGGTTTTAAAAGATTTGTTGAGCGTTTATGTCCTCAATTCCAGATTCCGTCAAGACAAGCAATAAGAGCAGATTATGTGAAGCTATTCCTGGAGCGCAAAGAGAGTTTGAAGTCATTTTTTCAGAAAAAATACATGGGAAGAGTGTCGATCACCACGGATTGTTAGACCGCAGTGAATAACACAAACTTCATTTGTGTTACTGCACATTGCATTAGCAAAGATTGGGTCTTGCATAAGAAGATAATCAATTTTTGCAAGATTGTAAGTCATAAGGGGGATTGACATTGGTGAACCGATTCTCACATCACTGAAGGGGTGGGGATTGAAGAATGTGTTTTGTTGCACTATGGATAATGAATCTGCAAATGATGGTGCAATTCGGCATGTCAAGTCTCACTTTGATAGGTTGGAGACAGATGTTCTGAGTGGGAAGTACTTTCACATGCGTTGTGCATCACACATACTCAATTTGGTTGTGCAAGACGGGTTAGATGAAATAGGTTTGTCTGTGAGACGAGTTAGAGAAGCCATGAAATGGATTAAGGCCTCACCAGCTGGATCTGCACAATTCCATGATTGTGTGACCTTACTTAGGACAGGATTAGTTGCAAGAAGTCATTGTGCTTGGATGTCCCGACGCGGTGGAACTCGACATATATGATGTTAGAGTCGGTCCAACCATATGAGGAGGCATTCAATATCTTCGCAAATATGTATCATGTCTATGTAGATGATTTGAAGCAGAAGAAGTACAATAATTTACCTATTGGACAGCCTGATGAGGCCGACTGGGTTAATTTGAGGAAAATTATTTAATATTTGATAAAGTTCTACGAGTTGACTCTCCTCGTCTCCGGCACGACATATGCCACAGCACATTTGTTTTTTGTTGAGATGTGTGATGTCTTTGACCTCATCTCTGAGTTGGAGATGAATGATGATTATGAAATAAGTTCCATGGCTACAAAGATGAGGATTAAGATCGGAAAATATTGGTTGGAAGAAAGAGTTAAATCCAAAGATGAATATGATTCTTTGTATTGCTGCTGTGTTGGATCCAAGACAAAAGATGAAGCATCTGGAGAAATGCTTTAGATCAGTGTATGAAGCACAACGGGCAACCGTTTTGGTGAAAGAAATGACGGACTCAATGAATGATTTGTTTGAGTTTTATAAGACATCACATAATGTGACTCTGACTCCAGCTCGAACATTTAATAGGTCTAATACAGTTCCTATGTTGGATTTGTATACTGAAAGCAGTTTTGGTTGAGCTTGTATACA
Organism: Salvia rosmarinus; assembly: GCA_036937905.1. Taxonomy (NCBI): domain Eukaryota; kingdom Viridiplantae; phylum Streptophyta; class Magnoliopsida; order Lamiales; family Lamiaceae; genus Salvia; species Salvia rosmarinus. The sequence goes on from CM072819.1 coordinate 43,357,381, forward strand.
ATGATTCCTATTACCACTATTATAATCTCCTATCTGAATTGTTAACTTGATTGCGTATGTATGTCCCTTTATCTCATATATAAGTTAGATCATACAGTGTGTAGTAGATCACAGAAGCCTGTATGATTGGTCAATCTTAATGAGATATAAAAAGAATCACAAAGACAACTTGAGGACGAGTTGTTGGTATAGGCTGCGGTATAGATAAGAAGTGACTTGACTGGTTGCTTGTCTATACTGGTACGTCTCAGACGTATTGATGGATCACAGTGAGATGAGTTCTTCTATCTGACCATCGTGAAAAACCTAGATCTCGGTGACTTTACGTTGATCTAAACCTCGATAAGGTATTAGGTGAGTATGAATTGCTGACCATCACTTTGGCTTGTTATGGGTGAGGGTTACATGAGATAACCCAATATTCTCCGCATCTTGGGTGGTGGCAGTGCTTGTATGTCATGCTAGTTACCTGTATCGAGTCACCGTATCCGTTTAGGATGATGACGTCCCCTTAAGGAGCTCAAAAGGTTTATTGTACTAAACCCTGCAAGTTGAGTTATCTCAAGTAAAATAATAAGGTTGAGTGGTACTATTTAAGGAATTAAAGAGATTAATTATTTTAAGCAGTCAGAACGCTGTAAATAATTAATGGACGTACGATATCTTAAAAACGGGGATTTGTGAAGTCTAAGTGCGAGCCCGACTCATCTTCGGAAATAAAGGGGTAAATCAGCATTTATTCTCTAGTGGCATGAATAAATGTTTATGAATTAATTTATATTCTGGGCTGAACATAAGATAATTAATTTATTTGAGGCTCATCTTTATTCCTTGAATTTGATCCCTGGGCTGGCCCATCCAGGCCTGGTGCTATGAGAATTTTCGTCCACCACTTAAAGAGTCCCTCTGGGACTCTATTCTGATCCTCTCTATCTGAAGAGATATTATTATATTTATTAGATATGCAGAGAATCCTATCTTTATAGGATTTAGGGTTGCATTATAAATATAAGGTGAAAGAAAATCAAAACCTAATCCTAAGAGAAGAATTTTCGAAAATTATACTACTCCAATAGTTAGGATTTTAGAAAATCTCAAGGTGTGGAAGAAGGCGAATTTCTGCAGTACTATCCATAGATTGCTCTCACTCGGCATTGGAGTTTTGACAATCGGGATACAGTCCAGAAGATCAAAGCACGAGTCTTGATCAAATTCCTTACCTGACAAATTCGCAGGTAAACACGAGAAAACACCAACGTGTTGCAATTAATTATATAGGTGCATGTTAGGTATATAATCAATGTATGGTGAATTAAACATCCAAGATAGATCCTCGGGAGAGGGTTAAAATCAGATTTTCCATCATCCTCGTCATGGACGATCAGATCTTCGTGGTGCTCTTAGCCTTGTCGCTCTACAGGAAAATAACGAAGAACTTGACGAGTTCGATACAAGTGAAATCACTATCTTTCTGGCAAAGAAGCAGCACAAAGTGGCAAAGGGAGAGGTCGATCAATTTGATATTTTGCAGTGGTAGTCGAAGAATAGTCCATGTGTCACAGCCCGGTTTTGCTAATCCTTACCGAACCGTGACTTGGGGTTTGGATTAAGTAAATATGAGAAGAATAAGGTTTTCAACTCATTTCATCTATGAAGACATATAGATGTTCCAAACAGAAATGAGAATCATGATGGATCAAAATAGCTTATATATATATAAGATGGTTCCAAGGTTCCAACAAAACAGTAGCTTTTACGAAGCTTAACATAGTGACAAAATATAACAGAGTCTCAAGAGTTTGGCAGCGGAATAAACGTGTGAGACATGCATATGGAGATGCATTCTCAAGCGAACCAAAAATACTTCATACTACTTGACAAAAGATTCCGCTCAACTCCCGCTCTGTTCCATCACTCGCTCAACCTGCACATTTAAAAACAAATATGCAGCGCTGAGTACAAAGATGCACTCAGTGGACACATGCCGAAAACATTTTACTTTACGAAATATTGTCTGCTGTAGGAAAGCGTATGTTAACCTCGCCGAGGATCCGTCTTGGGTGTTTAATTCACCATACATTGATTATAAACCTAGCATGCGTCTATATAATTAAATCGCAACACGTTGGGGTTTTCACGTGTTTACCTTCTGATTCGTCGAGGTGGATCGAGCGGGATGAGCGGATCGAGCGGTCGAGACTGCGTGCTTTGACCTTACGGACTGTATCCGGATGCCCAATCTCCAACGTCGGTGAGGGCGATCTATGGAGAATGCTTCGGAAAATCACCCAATGACCCTCTCAAAACTCACGAAATTTCTCTCTCAAATATGATGAGAATACCGAAAATTGTGATGTTAATATGTGTGCATTTCTCTAGACATTATCTCATACCTTATATTTATAATGCACTACCTTAATCCTATATGGAATATTACCATAATCCTATATGGAATATTACCATAATCCTATATGGAATATTACCATACACTAAGGATTATTTCCATACTCTTAGGATTATTTCCATACTCTTAGGATTATTTCCATACTCTCAAGATTATTACCATAATCTTATATGGAAAGGATCTATGCATATTCCATAAATATAATTATATCCTTGTGGGATAAAGAGAATAAAATCTTTCCTTTGAGAGGACACGGGCGCCGATTTTCTTACACTACAGACTGGATGGGCCGACCAGGGATCAAATGCAAGGAATAAAGATGGGCCTCAAATAAATTAATTATCTTATGTTCGATTGTAACATAAATTAATTTATAAACATTCGATCATGCCACTAGAGAAAGAATGTTGACTTACCCCTTTATTACCGAGTTGAGTCGGGCTTGCACTTGAACATTACGAATCCCGTATTTAAGATATCGAGCGTCCATTAATCATTTCTAGCAATCATTGCTAAACGATTAATATCCTTATTTCCTTAAGTAGTACCACTCAACCTTATTATTGTACTTGAGCTAACTCGACTGCGGGGTTTAGTACAATAAACCTTTGAGCTCCTTAGGGGCGTCATCATCCTAGCGGATACGGTTACTCGTCGACATGATAACTAGCGTGACATACAAGATCGCCACCACCCAAGATGCGGAGAATCTTGGGTTAGAACATATAACCCTCACTCATAACAAGTCAAAGTGATGGTCAAGAACTCATACTCACCTAATACCTTATCGAGGTTTAGATTATCGTAAGTCACGAGATCTTGGTTCTTCACGACGGTCGAAAGAAGAACTCGTCTCATTGATCCTTGATACGTCGAGGCGTATCATGAACAAGCAACTAAGTCAAGTCACTTCTTATCTATCTCGCAGCCTAAACCGACAACTCGTCCCCAAGTCGTCTCGGTTTGTGAAACTTTTATATCTCATTAAGCTTGACCAATCATACGGACTCGTGATCTTCTACACCGTATGATCTAACTTATATATGAGATAAGGGGACACGAATATATGCAATCAAGTATTCAATCGGATAGAGATTGTAATAGTGGTAACAGAAACATTGTATACAAGCTCAACCAAATGACTTTCAAAGATCAAATCCAACAATCTCCCACTTATACTAAAGCAAACTTTTAGTATACAATGTGTCTTTCTACTAGCTATTACAAACAACCATCACTTTGCTTCTCCCACTTATACAAAGTTTCCTTTCTAAGTGGGTGCCATCAGCATAATCCAGGTCCTCTGCGTCCACGGCGTAGACTTATTCTTGCGAGCTTTAGTGAATGGATCCGCTAGGTTATCCGTCGTATCAATCTTTGCAATCGGCCACGTCCCCTCGCCTAACGATTTCTCGTATGACATGGTACTTTCTCTATGTGTTAGGTTGCCTTGTGGGTGCATGGTTCCCGAGTTTGCCATTGCACCGAGTTATCACAGTAAAACTATGATACTCTTGAGCAAACCAGGTACCACATCTAGATCCTTGAGGTAGTTCTTGAACCATACCGCCTCCTTAGTAGCCTTGGAAGCGGCTACATGTTCGGCTTCCATGGTAGAGTCCGCAATGCATCGCCGCTTTGCACTCGCTTGAGGATATGGCTCCACCTCACAAGGTAAACACATAGTCCGAGGTAGACTTATTCTTATCACGGTCGACTTGGAAATCCGAGTGCAGTAACCCAAAGGCATTAGACTATCTCGCATGGTAAACAGCTTATTATCTCGAGTCCTTTTCGGTGCTTGGTATATGCTTCTTTAGCAATTCAATGTGCTTGTCGAGGTTAGGCGATATCTAGCTACTATGCTTCTTGCACGCAGATATCGGGCCTCGTCGTAGCATTGCATACATGAGACTTCCTACGGCGAAACGTAGGAACTTGTCTCATTTCTATCTCCTTTGCGGTCATGGGTGATCGCCCTTTGAATAAAGGAACGCCATGTCCGAAAGGTAGCAATCCTTTCTTGGCGGTGCTGCGTACTAAAGCAGTAATCACGGTGTCAATGTAAGGCGCTGAGATAAGCTCAACATTTTTCTCTTGCGATCTCGGTAAAACCTTGATCCCAAGAATGTACGCTTCATCTCCTAAGTCTTTCATTTGAAACTGATCGGATAGCCAACTCTTTACGTCTGATAACAGCTTCACATTGTTGCCAAATAGAAGAATGTCATCTACGTAAAGTGCAAGAAATACCACATTACCGTTGACATCTAACCGATACACACAACTCTCGCTAGGCAACTGGGTAAATCCATAGGACTTTACCACCTCGTCCAAACGTAAGTTTCATGATCTTGCATCATTGTCTTGTATCGCCTCCTTGTATGTCCATGGGTCGATTATTGCATGTTCGTCAGCTGGGACTAAATCCGAAGATTCACCCACGAACATAAATCGCTCGGGTTGACGAACAACCCTCCCACTCTGACGAGGTTCTACAGCACAATAGCAGCGGTGGTGCGGATACTTGTGGTTCTCTAACTTGCACAACTTCATGTAGGTACCAACATGCGGTCGGTATCTCGGTGGAACTCGACCCACTTCAATTTCTTGAAGTATCGGTGTCGATCCTCCCACTAGACTCGACATCTCGCACTTTGGCCTGTCGGTGGTGGAATACGATCATCTTCTAATTCTTGAAGAATGATTTCAACTTTGGACTTATGATTTTCATGTAGTCCTCTTCTAAGAATCGAGCATTAGTGCTAATAATGACCTTCCGATCCTTGGGACTATAGAATAAACCACCTTTAGTTCCTCTAGGATAGCCATAAATGACCTTTGCGTCGATCTAGCCTCCAACTTGTCGACCTTCTTGTTCAACACATGTGCCGGATCGCCCATATCCTTATGTGGCTTAAAGCGGGCTCATACCAAACCACAACTCGAAGGGTCTTTTCGATGACTTGGGCGGTCTAGATTTAGCAAGTATGCGCCGTCTCTAAGGCATATCCCGAGCGAAATAAGCGATGCGACATAACTCATCATCGATCTAACCATTTCCAAAAGAGTCCTATTTCTTCGCTCGACACACCATTTCTTTGTGGTGTGCCGGTGAAATCTTGTTTGGATGTAATCCCACATTTCACTAGATAGTCCATAAACTTCGTTCTTGAGGTATTCGCCACAGCGATCGAGACCATGATGACTTGATACTCTTACCTAGCTTCGTCTCCACTTCCGCCTTAAACTCTTTGAATTTCTCAAAGCATTCGGACTTCGGTGAAGCGGTATATGTATCCGTACTTGAGTGTCGTCGATGAAAGTGACAAAATACTCGTACCCTCCACGAGCTTGTGTGGACATAGGTCCACAGTCGAAATGGACTAACTCCAACATTTCTTTGGATCTATAACCGCCCGCTTTGAAGGGTCCGGTCGACATCTTACCTTCATCACGGGATTCGCGGATCGAGAGCGGAGTAACCGTGAGATCACCCAACGCTCCATTCTTAGCCGGTCTTTGGATCCTATTTAGATTGATGTGACCTAATCTAAGATGCCAGAGAAAAGTAGAGTCATCTTCTAAGAAAACTTTCTCTTTTAGGGTTTGATGAAGATGCAACATAGTTATAGGTATTATGTTTTGCGAAAATAGTATAAAGCGAATTATATAAAGTGCCAACACGAGATAACCGTCATTTCTTATGATAGAAACACCACTATCAAAAATAACGAGAATATCCATGTGTAAATAATTTGAAACAAAACAAGGTTCCACTGAAAATCCGGCACATACAAAACGTCTTTCAAAACTAAAGCTGTTGTCAAAACATAAAGAACATCTCCAATCGCAGCAGCTTGACTTTCGCCCGTTGCCCATGGAGATCGTTATCTCGCCATCAAGCAGACTCCTTGTCCGCAGAACCCGCAGGTGTAACAAACATGATCGATTCTTGCGTATCTACTACCCAAGAATGGGTAGAACAAGTCGCTAAACATGTTTCCGTTACTAAAGCAAATGGCATACCTTGAGCCTTGAGCATAGGGCACTTGGCCTTCAATGCCCGTCTTGCCGCACTTGAAGCACTTGCCTTCTCCTTTGCTTCTTCAAGCCTCCGGTGGCAACCATGTTCTTGCTCCCATTACTCCCACTATTTCCTCGCTTTACCACCTTTGGCACCCTTTTCTATTTCCATTTTGCAACGAAAATTTTGGGCCCTTAGATGTGCTAGCAAGAGCATGTGCTCCTTTCCCATAACTCCTTCATGACAACGAGATCATTGAGCAACCGACTAAGTGTAAACTCGGTCTTGCTCATGATCGCATTCACAAAGTTCTCAAAAGACTTGGCGGTGTATTGAGGATGATATCGACCTTGGCTCACCGTCAATACCTCCTCCCAGCCGATCAAGACTATCCACGAGATGAGTCATGTGGGAGACATGTTCATGGACCGAACTTCCTTCTTCCATCTTACACGCCAAGATTTCTCTCATTGTGTGGAAGCGGATCGTCCGATCCGACCGCCCAAACTTACTCGAGACTTGACCAAATATCGATCGCGTGCGCCATCGATCGATGTGCGGAATGCAAGCCTTTGGACATCGTAGTCATCATATAGCATTTAGCCATATTGTTTGACTTATTCCAAAGTCCTTGACTCTCCATTAGTCGATCGTCGATAAGGGCATCGGGTTTAGGAGTAGTGAGAACAAACATGTGTTCTTGAAATAAGAACATATTCCATGTTTCGTTTCCACTGATAAAATTTGGACCGATAACGGATTTTGTGCGAGCATATTGATAATCGGCGTAAGAGACATATCTGAAATGATAATGTAAAACACATAAGCATACGATCGCAAATAATTCGTAATAATAATATTGTAACCTTTTGATAAAACAATATTAATTGAAACCTCAATCGCCCAAGGAATTCCACATGCAAGCCACGCGTGTGGGCGTTTACACATGAACCCCCACTGCACTAAAATATACCTTTTAGTCGTTTAATTTCAATCCATGTCAACTTATCCTTATGACAAATGAAATTAATGATTGGACCTACTGAACCACATCACTATCACGAAGGGACTTGGCGGGAAGTTGTACTTGAGGTGATGTCTAAGCAATGACCACAATTTTTAACACAGAAGATGAATTCTTAGAATTGGTATACTCACCGGACCATACCGCCCAATTCAAATTCTTTTGTTATCTCATTTTATATCTATCTCTAGAGAACTTATGAAAATCGCACACGCAGCGGCGCGCGTGGGCGTTTACACGAAACTCCCACTTCTCAATAGATTTAAAATGTTTTATTTAGAAATCTCATCTAACAAACTTATGATAAACAAGTGCAAGCAAGCCACGCGCTGTGGACGTTTACTCACAGTCAAGTCCTCACTTTGTTTAGAGATCAAAAAGTGGAGGTCTTGACATTTTAATTTGAAAAATTAATTTGTCGGGTTGCTTGCTTAGTCTTTTTATTCAAAAGGTTTGTCCATGCAGATCACGTAATCCTAGCATGCTTTTCTATAGAACTCGACATGTAAAACATGCTCGCAGTAATTCTAAAAATGCTTGATAAACGCGATAAACCTAGCATGCTTACTATGCGCGTCGATTACGTAAAACACTTAAAGGTTTGTCAACGTAATATAAACATACATAGCATGCTCTTGCGATAATTTAAACATCCACGACATGCATATGAACGATAGAAATAAAATAAAACGCTCATCGCGCCCAAACGTGAAACTGCACAATTAAATCTAATCTATTACATAGATTTACAAAGTACGTAAATAAACTTGAACGGGCTCGCGTGCCCGCACGGACCGATTCAACAATTGGGCCTCGCGTGCACGGGCACGGGCGGAAAATCTGAAAACGCAGTCCGGGCCGGGTTGGCCCAAAAGTCTTGGGCCGCTGGGCTAAGCCCGATTCGGCGCCCGCCTACATGCCCGCTTTGCCCGCCGCTCGCCGGTACGCTCGCGGTCGCTAAAGGCGATCGCGACCCATCGAGCTGCGCGTCGCGGACTTCCCCGGCGCGAACGCCCGCCGAGACGCCGTCGCCAGCCGCCGAAACTTCGCGATCGCGAAGTCGCCGCGCAGGTCGCCGCTCGCCGCAACGCCCGTCTGCCGCCCGCTAGCTCGCCGCCGCTGCTTCGCTGCCGTACCTCGCGATCGCTCGATCGCTCGCGGCGCCAGGATCTCGTCGCGAACGCGCCATCGCCCGCGCCCCCGCGACGCCCTAGCGACCGCGAGGCTCGGCCGCGAGATACCTCCTAACACCGCCGAGACTGCTTTTTCCGCCGTTTAGTTCTTCGTTCTTTCGTCTTCGTTCTTCTTTTACGGATAAGATTTACATAATAAAATCTAATCTAACCACGGATTTTCTCGTGGTGTAAAACAAAACCAACAAAACAATGAACGAGCCACGATGAACGACAAATCACAATTATTAAAGCATGCGTAATAATCAGCGTGAATTAATCCAGCGAACAGCATTGTATACAAGCTCATGAAGCGACTTTCGATTATCTGAATCGACAATCTCCACTTATACTAAAGCAAACTTTGGTATTATGAATGTGTCTCTCTTAGCTATTACAAACAACCATCTTTCTTCTCCCGGCATACAAAGTTTCCTTTCTAAGTGGGTGCCATCAGCATAATCAGGTCCTCTGCGTCACGGCGTAGACTTATTCGCGGCGGGCTTTAGTGAATGGATCCGCTAGGTTATCAGTCGTATCAATCTTTGCAATGATCAACGTCCATAGTCTAACGATTTCTCGTATGACATGGTACTTTCTCTCATGTGTTAGGTTGCGCTTGTGCAGCGTGGTTCGCCGAGTTTGCCATTGCACGAGTTATCACGGTAAAACTATGATACTCTTGAGCAAACCGGTACCAATCTAGATCCTTGAGGTGGTTCTTGAACCATACCGCCTCCTTGGTAGCCTTGAGCGGCTACATGTTGAACTTCCATGGTAGAGTCCGCAATGCATGCTTGCTTTGCACTCATGAGGATGTGGCTCCCTCACAAGGTAAACACATAGTGCGGGGTGAACTTATTCTTATCACGGTCGACTTGGAAATCAGATGCAGTATAACCCGAGCATTAGACTATGCATGGTAAACTAGCTTTATTATCTGCGAGTCTTTTACCGGTGCCAGGTATATAACTTCTTTGCGATCGATGTGCTTGTCGGGGTTAGGCGATATCTAGCTACTATGCTTCTTGCCTGATATCGGGCCTCGTCGTAGCATTGCATACATGAGACTTCACCAGGCGAGCGTAGGGAACTTGTCTCATTTCCTCTATCTCGCTGCTGGGTCATGGGTGACGGCCTTTAAACAAAGGGCAGCCGTATGCGAAGGTAGCAATCCTTTCTTGGCGGTGCTGCGTACTAAAGCAGTAATCACGGTGATCAATGTAAGCGCGCTGAGATAAGCTCGACATTTTTCTCTTGCGATCTCGGTAAAACCTTGATCCCGAGAATGTGCGCTTCTCCTAAGTCTTTCATTTAAGCGATCGGATAGCCGACTCTTTGCGTCGATACGACTTCACATTGTTGCCAAATAGAAGAATGTCATCTCGTAAAGTGCAGTCTACATTACGTTGACGTCTAACGATACACACAACTCTCATGCTAAGCGTTGGGTAAATCCATGGACTTTACCACGCCGAATCAAGCGTAAGTTTCATGATCTTGCATCATTGTCTTGTATCGCCTCCTTGTATGTCCATGGGTCGATTTATTGCATGTTAAATGCTGCGGGACTAAATCGAAGATTCACCCACGAACATAAATCGCTCGGGTTGACGAACAACCCTCACTCTGACGAGGTTCTCTGAGCCTGATAGCGGCGGTGGGTGCAGATACTTGTGGTTCTCTAACACAACTTCTGTGTGGGTACCCTTATGCGGTTCGGTATCTCGAGTGGAACTCGACCTTCAATTTCTTGAAGTATCTGTGTGATCCGATCACTAGCTGACTCGACGTCTCGTCCTTTGGCTTTGTCGGTGGTGGAATACGATCATCTTCTAATTCTTGAAGAATGATTTCAACTTTGGACTTATGATTTTTCATGTAGTCCTCTTCTAAGAATCGAGCATTAGTCTTTAATAATGACCTTACGATCCTTGGGACTATAGAATAAACCACCTTCGTTCCTACTGGATAGCGATAAAGCGACCTTCGTCGGATCTAGCCTCCGACATTGTCATTTCTTGTTCGACACGTATGTCTTGGGCCTTATCCTGTCATATGGTAAAGCGAACTTAGCCCAAACCACAACTTTCGAAGGGTCTTTTCGGTGACTTGGGCGATCTAGATTTATGAGTATCTGCCGTCTCTAAGGCGTATCCCGAGCGAAATAAGCGATCTGACATAACTTCGTCATCGATCTAACCATTTCGAAAGAGTCCTGTTCTTAGCTCGACACACGTTTCTTTGTGGTGTGCCCGGTGAAATCTTGTTTGGGATGTAATCCCGCATTTCACTAGATAGTCCGTAAACTTCGTTCTTGAGGTATTATGCCAGCATGATCGAGACCATGATGACTTGATACTCTTACCTGGCCGTCGTCTACTTCCGCCAAACTCTTTGAATTTCTCAAGCATTCGGACTTCGGGTGAAGCGGTATGTATCCGTACGCTTGAAATGTCGTCGATGAAAGTGACAATACTCGTACCCTCGCGAGCTTGTGTGGACATAGGTCCCTGCAGTCGAAATGGACTAACTCCAGCATTTCTTTGGATCTATAACCGCCCGCTTTGAAGAGGTGCGGTCGACATCTTACCTTCATCACGGGGATTCGCGGGGGCGGGCAGATGTGAGTAGAGATCGCTGACTGCATTCTTAGCGGTCTTTGGATCCTATTTAGATTGATGTGACCTAATCTAAGATGCCGGAGAAAAGTAGAGTCGTCTTCGCGAAAAACTTTCTCTTTTTAGGGTTTGATGAAGATCTGACATAGTTATAGGTATTATGTTTTGCGAGAAATAGTATAAAGCGAATTATATAAAGTGCCGACCACGGATAACCCGTCATTTCTTATGATGAAACACCATTATCAAAAATAACGAGAATATCCATTATAAATAATTTGAAGCAAACAAGGTTCGCAGAAAATCGAAGCACATCTAAGCGTCTTTCAAAACTAAAGCTGTTGTCCCAAAACATAAAGAAACATCTCCATACTGCAACTTGACTTTCGCCCGCGTTGCCCATGGAATCGTTATCTCGCCATCAAAGCGACTCAGCGTCGCGGGAACCCACACAAGGTGTAACAAACATGATCGATTCGCAGTATCTCTACCGAGAATGGGTAGAACAAGGTCGCTAAACATGTTTCCGTTACTAAAGCAAATGGCATACCTTGAGCATGAGCATAGGGCACTTGGCTTCAATGCCCGTCTTGCCGCGCAGAAGCACTTGCCCTCTCGCTTGGCTTCTTGAAGCCTCCGTTGTGACCATATTCTTCTCATCACTCCCCTTATTTCCCTTGCCTTTCCCACCTTTTCCCTTTTTCATTTCGTTTTGCAGAAAATTTTGGGCCCTTAGATGTGCTAGCAGAGCATGTGTCTCCTTTTCCCATAACTCCTTCATGACAACGAGATCATTGAGCAAGCGGACTAAGTGTAAACTTCGGTCTTGCTCATGATCGCGTTCATGAGTTCTCAAAGACTTGGGCGGTGTATTGAGGATGATATCGACCTTGGCCGTGAGTCGATACCTCCTCAGCTGATCGAGACTATCCGTGAGATGAGTCGTGTGGAGACATGTTCATGGACCCGACTTATTCTTCCATCTTACCATAGATTTCTCATTGTGTGGGGCGGATTTGTCCGATCAACGCCCAAACTTACTCTCGAGACTTGACCAAATATCGATCGGCGTGCGCCATCGGCGATCTTTGCGGTACAAAGCCTTTGGACATCGTGGTCATCATATAGCATTTAGCCGTATTGTTTGACTTATTCCAAGTGCCTTGACTCTCATTGCTCGTTAGTCGATCGTCGATAAGGGCGTCGGGTTTAGGAGTAGTGAGAACAAACATGTGTTCTTGCGATAAGAACATATTCCATGTTTCGTTTCCACTCGATAAAATTTGGACGGATAGCAGTTTTGTGCGAGCATATTGATAATCGGCGTAAGAGGCATATACGAAATGATAATGTAAAACACATAAGCATACGATCATAAATAATTAATATGATAATATTGTAACCTTTTGATAAAACAATATTAATTGAAACCTCCAATCGCCCGAGAATTCCACATACGAGCGCGGCGTGTGGGCGTTTACACATGAACCTTCGACCGGACTAAAATATACCTTTTAGTCGTTTAATTTCAATCGTATCGACTTATCCTTATGCCAGATGAAATTAATGATTGGACCTACTGAACCACATCACTATCACGAAGGGACTTGGCGGGAAGTTGTACTTGAGGTGATGTCTAAGCAATGACCACAATTTTAACGACGGAAGATGAATTCTTAGAATTGGTATACTCGCTCGGACCATACCGCACCATTCGAATTCTTTTGTTATCTCATTTTATATCTATCTACAGAGAACTTATGAAAATCGCACATCTGAGCCACGGCGTGTGGGCGTTTACACATGAAACTCAACTACTCGATAGATTTAAAATGTTTTATTTAGAAATCTCATCTAACAAACTTATGATAAGCGATGCAAGCAAACGCGGCGTGTGGGCGTTTACTCACGGTCGCGTCTCACTTTGTTTAGAGATCAAAAAGTGGAGTCTTGACATTTTAATTTGAAAAATTAATTTGTCGGGTTGCTTGCTTAGTCTTTTTATTCAAAGGTTTGTCCATGCGAATCACGTAATCTAGCATGCTTTTCTATAGAACTTCGACATGTAAAACATGCTTTCGAAATTCTAAAAATGCTTGATAAGCGCGATAAACCTAGCATACTTACTATCTGCGTCGATTCGTAAAACACTTAAGGTTTGTCGGCGTAATATAAACATACATAACGTACTCTTGCATAATTTAAACATCGACATGCATATGAGCGATAGAAATAAAATAAAGCGTTCGCCAGCGGCTGACGTGAAACACGCACAATTAAATCTAATCTATTACATAGATTTACAAAGTCGAAATAAACTTGAGCAGACTCTCGTGCAGGCGCGGACGGATTGACAATTGGGCCTCGCGTGCGCGCACGGGCGGAAAATCGGAAAAAGCAGTGCGGGCGAGGTTGGCCCAAAAGTGGGCGGCGCTGCGAACTAAGCCGATTCTTGGCGCCCGACCTCGTAGCGCCCGCCTGCCCAGCGGCTCCATCGAGCTATGCCTCGCGGTCGCTAAAGCGACCGCGACCCATCGAGCTGCGCGTCGCGGACCCCGGCGCCGAGCGTCTGCCGAGAGGCGTCGTCGCCAGCGGCGAAACTTCGCGACCATGATAGTCGCTCGCCAGCGCCCGGGTCGCTTCGGCAGCGGCAGCGCCAATCATCGCTAGCTCGCTCGCTCGCTTAGCCGGCCGTACTCGCGATCGCTCGATCGCTCGCGTGGCGCCGAGGATCTCGTCTTGTGAGCATGCGCCACGCCGCCAGCGCCCCTGCGATCGCCCTAGCGACCGCGAGGCTCGATCATGAATACCTCCCGAACACTGCTGAGAGACTGTTTTCCCGTCGTTTCGTTCTTCGTTCTTTCGTCTTCGTTCTTCTTTACGGATAAGATTTACATAATAAAATCTAATCTAACCACGGTTTCTCGTGGTGTAAAAACAAAACCAACAAAACAATGAGCGAGCCACGATGAGCGACAAATCCACAATTATTAAAGCATGCGTAATAATCGGCGTGAATTAATCCAGCGAGGCGAATTACGATCGGGGCTCGATACCAGTGTAGGGAAAGCGTATGTTAACCTGGCCTGCAGGATCCGTCTTGGGTGTTTAATTCACCATACATTGATTATAAACCTAGCATCGTCTATATAATTAAATCGCAACACGTTGGGGTTTTCACGTGTTTACCTTCCGTTACGTCGAGGTGGATCGAGCGGGATGAGCGGATCGAGCGGTCGAGACTGCGTGCTTTGACATACGGACTTGTCCGGATGCCCAATCTCCAGCGTCGGTGAGGGCGATCTATGGAGAATGCTTGGAAAATCGCCCAATGACCCTCTCAAAACTCACGAAATTTCTCTCTCGAATATGATGAGAATCCGAAAATTGTGATGTTAATATGTGTGCATTTCTGAACATTATCTCATACCTTATATTTATAATGCCTTACCTTAATTAATCTATGGAATATTACCATAATCCTATATGGAATATTACCATAATCTATATGGAATATTACCATACACTAAGGATTATTTCCATACTCTTGGGATTATTTCCATACTCTCGAATTATTACCATAATCTTATATGGAAAGGATCTATGTCATATTCCGTAAATATAATTATATCCTTGTGGGATAAAGAGAATAAAATCTTTCCTTTGAGAGGGACAGGCGCAGATTTTCTTACATCTACAGACTTTGGATGGGCCGACCAGGGGATCAAATCTGAGGAATAAAGATGGGCCTCAAATAAATTAATTATCTTATGTTCATTGAGACATAAATTAATTTATAAACATTCGATCATGCCACTAGAGAAAGAATGTTGACTTACCGCTTTATTACGAAGTTGAGTCGGGCTTGCACTTAGACATTCTGAATCCCGTATTTAAGATATCGAGCGTCCATTAATCATTTCTAGCAATCATTGCTTAAGCGATTAATATCCTTATTTCCTTAAGTAGTACCACTCGACCTTATTATTGTACTTGAGCTAACTCGACTGCGGGGTTTAGTACAATAAACCTTTGAAACCTTAAGGGGCGTCATCATCCTAAGCGGATACGGTTACTCGTCTGAGATAACTAGCGTGACATCTGAAACCGCCACCGCGCAGATCACGGAGAATCTTGGGTTAGAATATCCCTCACTCGCTAACAAGTCAAGTGATGGTCGGCAACTCATACTCGCCTAATACCTATCGAGGGTTTAGATTATCGTAAGTCACGAGATCTTGGTTCTTCACGGATTCGGAAAGAAGAACTCGTCTCACTTGTGATCCTTGATACGTCGAGCGTGCCGGCGTAGACAAGAACTAAGTCAAGTCACTTCATCTATCTGCGGACTAAGCAGACAACTCGTCCTTAAGTCGTCTCGGTGTGAAACTTTTTATATCTCATTAAGCTTGACCAATCATACGGACTTACGTGATCTTACTACACTGTATGATCTAACATATATGAGATAAGGGGACACGGATATGTCACGATCAAGTATTAGTCGGATAGGAGATTGTAATAGTGGTAAGAAACATTGTACAAGCTCGACCAAGCGACTTTCGATTATACAAATCGACTTGCCATCATCACGATGAACCAGGGTTTTATTGAAAAGGCCTTGTCTTACTAAACTATTCATCATTTCTCAAAGTCGTTGGCGGTCATTTCTCATCACAACAACATTATATTCCAAGTCGGCTATGGATAAGCGGCGGGAGGCCTCCTTCACCCGGATGCATGACTGATATAACCGGCGATTCGAAAACGATCGCAACGGCGATTCGAAGTTAAAGTGTACACAACCTGGTGAGAATTTCTACCTTACACCTCCGGCTGGGATCCGAATTCGTGTCGATCATGTTGCCCAGGCTGACGAATGGACATATACCAAACATAAAACATTTTGGCGAGACAATATCGTATCTCATCATTTGCGAGAAAAACGTTAAAGTAATAACGATAAATGATTTTCCAAGAAAGCTCGTAAATGGTTTTGATAAGAAAGCCCGCCTCGAGAACTTAAAGTTCTTATGTCACTAGGGTTTTACTTTTCCGTTTCTTTCTCCTTGAGTCAAACCTTATCAACGTAAAGCGAGATTTTAGCATATCTCTATACTTTCCGATAATCATCGATCTGAAACAATGGACGTACTATCCTTTTATTCTTTCCTTAGTTTAAATCACTCGGCGTTACGTCTGAATCTTATAATTTCATATCTAACGTCGTCGCGTCTTGAATTTACTTTTCATCTTACGTATATATTCAAATTATCGTATTTATAGTCACATACTTATAAGGTCTCTCGTTTCACGTATCATATCATATGATTCACATATCACGTATCATGAGACATCATAATTCTTTGTCATAATTTTGAAAATTTCAAATTCTTTTCGAAAATGTTAATTAATTACATAATATATTTTACCATCATATATCGATAATATGACATAATATTCATCTTGTACATCAATGATTTCATACTTTGGCTTATTTGAAATTTTTCATATATTCTCCATATTTTCCAAAATTCCACATAAAATCATACAATTTTAAACATTAATAACTATCATTATTTCATGTTCAAAACAACAATTAAAATTCACGTCGTCAACATATAATTCATAATCATTTCGGTCATAACATGGTATTTTAATACATGCTTAACTTTGTATTAAAATTATAATACATCTTATAAACATCGTATAAGCATATTTAATTAATAACCGACACTTAGCATAAATTTCACGTATGTCACATAATTTTGAAAGCATGTAACAAAACATATCACATATGATTTTCTAATATTTTGCATGAAATAATAAGAAGTGTAGGGTTTCTAACCTTCAATTGGTTTTGATCGGCGTCGGACGTTTTTCTACTTAGTTTGAAGAGAACTCTTGGAGAACACTTTCTATAATTTTTCTCTATTTTCTCTCCATTTTCTTGCTATTTTCGTTCATAAAGGTATGGGAGGGTGGTCTCTGTTTATAGATTTTATAAAGTGGTTTAATGATGATTTTATAAAATATCTTAGCATAAAAACAAAAATCAACTCATTCCTTATCACCTGATTTTATACCTCCAATTGTATATGAGACACTTATTTTATCTTATCATATAGTTTATTTAATTAATTTTCAACCTTATCACATTAGTTTACACATTGCATTTGTTCACATTATTTTCAACAATTTCAACTACTATAAAACAAAAGTTTTTAGTTAATTGTTCAATTTGAACACATACTCTATCTTATCTTTTAATAATATCTTATCATTATAATCATGACACATCATTATTAAGGTATAATATTTTCTCATTTTCATATAATTCCAAATTTCGGCCCATATGTATAATATATCTATATATTTTATTTTCTTCCAATTAATATCTATGTGACATAATATAGATCTTAGATGATAAAATAAATCATAGAAAAATTTATTAAGTACAATTCTATGTACTAAAGTGAAGTTATCGGCTATCAATTAGAAATTAAGGATAAATTATCAAATCTTTATTCTTTTCATAACTAATATTATTTTAATGAAGAATTACATAAAATAATGCTTCTTGTATCATAAAATAAATTCCTTGAACAATTCTAGCATTTTTCCTATTTTTTTCGAAAACTAGGGTTTCTTAGGAATTAATTTTACAAAATTCCACTCTTGCCCTAATCATAAATTTCGAAATTCTCATGATTCTTATGAGATAAGATTGATCTAGATTTCATGATATTTATCAAGTATTAATGCTTGTGCAATTAAATATTTTATTTGATAAAATATTACACATAAAATCATGATTTTCGAAAATCACACAAGCTAGAGACAAAATATTATCTCTTATGATATTATCACTTTGCTACACATTTCTAAGAGATAAAAATTATCTCTTAGTTAATCATAATCTTATCTTATCTTTTTATAAAAATATCATAGTAATCTTATCTTAAAAATGTCGTTTAAACCTTATCTCTCTTAGGGTCATTATCAAACCTTATCATATAAATTAAATATCTCATATACAACAAAACATAACAACTCATCACATATTATCACTTTAATAAAGTGATCACAATTAAATCACAATTCGTCCGTATTTATCCCATAATTTTGAAAATTATGGGCCGTATATAAGAAGATATAATTTTTCTTTATTTGAGTAATACTTATCTAGTTAATATCCTATGTATACAAAATAATATCTCATCACATAAAATAAAGTGATCTTGATCACAATTTAATCATATATCCACATATGTTTGAAAATAATGAAACAATTAGGAGAAAATATTTCTTTTCTTCCTTAGTGTAATAATATTCCATATACTTAAAAACATAATTATTTACTATTAAAATTTATTTCATGCGAAAAGATTAAGAAATTTTGATTTTACTCAAAAATCGACAACTATCAACGTTCGTTTCATTCTTGTTTCTATCGTAATATTCCTTCTTATTTTAGAAAATTGGTGTTCAAAATCCGGGGTATTACACGTATTACCAGATTACGTCTAAGATGGCGAGGATATTTTGGCTATCCCAATATCGATGTTCTTGAAATTTGTATTTATACGGAGAGTCGTGTTCTCTCGCATATAAAGTTCATTGACTCCTAATATGGTTGAGGCTTTGATTTCTGCGCTGAAGATTGGTTGAAAACTAGTTCATTGACAAGAAAGATGAAGAAGCGTGCTTGAAGAAAAACTAGAAAAAGAATTTGAAATGGGTAAGTACAGTATTTAGTGTTTACTATTTACATTGTTATCTTACACTTTACATTTACAAATTATAATAATTATTTTGATTCCTTGTTTGTTTCTTAACTTTTTATTTGTTTATAGTGTTATGCACCATTGTTCATGGAGAGACGAGGGGCGACCTGAAAGTCTTGTAGTCGAGTAGATCGAGTTAATTGAGAATGGACCAGGAATAACTATTGTTTTGTTATACTTTGAAATTAAGTTCAAGGATTTTATTTTGGTAATCTATGAATCTATATTATTGGTTTGCCTGTGCTGAGGTTTCTTATTCGATTCTTCCTTGTTTTATCTGCTTGAATTTCTGAACTTTTTCTATTTTGGAATCTGGTTGTGATCTTAGTCCAAGGCACATAGTTTCCTGCAAACTTGTGTCCAAGGCTAGAAATGGGAAGGAAGCTTCTTTCTTGTTCAAGAATCATCGCAACAGACATTGCAATTTGCCATTTTCTTTGTGTTGCATAATGTGGCATTATTAGAATATATCTATTTTATTTTTTATTTAGCGAAGCAGAATTTTCGATTATTCCCTTAGCTATTTTCTATCCTTAGATCTTTCTCATTCAAGAATTGTCGGTGCAATTCTACTGCTAATTTGTGTTGGTCTGCTGCATTTGAGAAAAAATCATCTGTTTCTGTGAGATTTTAGTTTCGGTTAGGCATATGGCAAGGCATCAGCTAGTTGCATTGTAGTTGCGTATGACGCCAATAGAAATCTCAATGCTCATGAATTCAATCACATTATTAGTAATATCCAAATACGCGAAAACATGATTCAGGAAGTCAATACAATCACAGTTCTTGGAGTCTTGCATGAAGAGGACAAAAGTTAAAAAAAAATCAGAAACAAGCACAACTAGGATTCGAACACAGGACCTACTTAATATTAAAGGGTGAGTCCAACATTCTAACCAATAGGCTGCGCAGCCACATTGAACATTGATATGTGAAACTTATATTTATAATAGGTAATTGGTGCCGATTAAGGTATTCGGTACCTAATAAAAATTTTGAATTAGGGATCGGGTGGCGTCTTCTCTTCTAAAGCGGGTGGTGCCGATTTTTCGGGTGGTGCCGATCCGTGCCGAATAATCGCCCATATTTCTACATATTGATATTAGTTATCAACTATATTGACTGCTTTGAGGCATTTGTTCGATTGGATGATAACTAATGTGCATGCAAAATATAGTGGTTACGTTTGCCTTCTCGAAAACTTATACTAATAGAAAACACTTAGTCGATATTATTTTGTCGGTTTTCGGTTTAGTCTAGTAGTATCTAGCGGGGCGGTAGAATATTTTAAATAGTATGAAGTGCGGCATGTCTGATGATCGATTCGATTCAATAATATGTAATATAAAGATGATCTTGAAGTAAAGAACACTTAGTTTTCACGTGGTTAAGAGATCATCTCCTCGTCGTCCGGGTGATACAATCAATCCACTACTTAGGACTAAATCTTATTTATGGGTATAAGAATAAACTTGAATCTTGAAATTCACCTTAAGTCTTCCTACACTTGCTATTGCTAGAAACCTATGCAACTACGGTTATAGTCGACCTAACCTCTTGCTTATAGGTGCAAGATAATCAAGCTTTAAATAACTAACACTCTGTTGCTTACCTGCTCAATTTCTACTTAAACTTTCAGAGTTCTGAATAAAGAGTTTTCAAACTAGGATTTGAGCTTTCACAAGTTGATAACTCAAGAATTCTAAGTGTAAGATAGTACAAGGTATAAAAACTTAGAAAGATAAGAGAGCGTATGCTGAAATCCTAAGCTGATATATATATGTAAGTTCTGAGGATTTTGAAATCTCTGGGTGTTTATGATATAAGCTCTTGGTGCTTTGAATATTTGAATGCGTAGCATTTCGGTAACCTTCAAAGATTGGATTCTATGCGTATTTATAGAGCGAACGATGAATAGTATCATTGGAGGAAACATCAATCACATCCATTCTGTTTGTTGTTTGAATTATACCAGTTTTAATCCTCGTACGTCGCTTTCCATGTCTGTAATATCGTACATTGTAGCTCTGCAACTCTGAAAAGTGGTTTTGGTTCGTCAAGATCCTCTACAGATTCTCTACTATATGTGACGAGTCAAACACTCAAGGTTTAAATATTTTTTTGTTTCTTCATTTAGGTTGACTCTGTGTCTTTTCAGTACATTGACTCGGGTTCCACCAGTTGGTTCAGCTCTGTGTTTTATCATCAAGCTAGACTTCATATTCTATCAGTTTGGTGACTCCGGATCTTCACTTGACACTTCAGATTGACATAGATATCAACAATTTTGGCTTCTCAACTGATGTTATGACACTTAGTCGTATTTAGGCTTTTGTCTTCAGCAGTGCTTGAGTCTTCAGTCCCTCTGGAACTGAAACGTCTTTCAATACGACTGACTTCAGTACTATTTTGAACTCCTTCAGTATTGAGATTTGTTCAAACTGGTAGTTCTTATGCTGAAACCTGTAAACAAATAGTTGGCTCCTTAACAAGTGAGCACCACTCATTACATCGTGAGGCGACCAGTGAGGTTACGAGATCTCAATTAAGACATAATTTTCTCAACATTACTTGTACTAAACGTTGTACTCTTTTTTCTTCAATCAGGTTTTATCTCACTAGATATTACGACAGCGTTTAATGAGATAGCGTTGAGACTACTTCCCTGAAATATTTGAAATAATACATACAAATTCAACTTTTCCTTACATGCTCTTTTATTATCATTGTTGGTTTGTTATTGCTCGTTGAAAGTTCAAATGTCTGTGATTCTCGATAATTCTCCTTTATTCCACGGTGGTTTGCTACCTTAGTCACAAGATTTTGTTCCTTTTCTTTATTTATTTAATAGTTTAGCATTTATTTATGTTGAGAATAAACCAAAATCAACATATATAATTCTGTAATTAGATATAATTATGCAATGGTTAACTTTCAGATATATAAAATATTACTATAAATAAATCAATTATGAGATATGCACTTCAGGCCAATGAGGAAAGGAACTTCTTCCCCAGAAAAGTAGTTTCGGTATATCGAATATTTAGTTCAAATAAATAGATAATGAGGTATGCGGTCAAATATATTTAATAAGGGGAATGATCTTCTCCCCAAATTTAATTTGATTGTATTCGAATATTTAATTTTAAAAATGCAACTTTTCAGAAAACAATCCTATAATATATATATATATATATATATATATATATATATATATATATATATATATATTTAAAATTTTCAAATCAATTTAAAATAATTGTTGAAAATTTGAGATTCAGACGATGTTTCGATTGGATCCTAAAACCAACTGAAAAGATTTATAAAGTTAGTACATCCCCAATGATGAATGATTTTGAGGTATTGTTTGTAGTCAGCTCATTTGTTAAGAAGCTAAACATTGCTTAGACATGTTTTTGTTTAAAGGGGAACCAAGTTGAAGACGTCCAGTAAGGAACCAGCTCAGAAGGACCTAGTTGACTCATCAAAGGGTCAGCCTCAAGTAAGTCAACGAAGTCAGAAGCAACAGACAATAGCTTAAAGCTAACTAAGTTAAAACATGAGAAGACCAGTCGCAAAGATGAAAGGTATAAAAGTTTGATAGGAAGTCGGAAAGAGTTGTGTGTAGTAAAATTACTCGATAAGCACGAAGCATGAGCAGGTGATGATTGTTGTAGCATCAACAAGTATGAGCAAGATAAGAAAAGAGAGTCAGAAAGCCTCAAGACTTAGACGCTCTAAATCATGAAGTTCGGAAGTTAGTCGTAGTCTTACCACATTGCAGAAGCAGAAGTTAGAAGATGTTAGAGGGGAGTCAGCATGGAATCATATGTGGACTCAGCTGAAGACCGAAGTTGATGAAGAATAGTCAGAATTATGGGAGCATCTATCTATCTCACTAAGCAACAAACTAGGGGTGAGCAAAAAATCCGAAAACCGAATATCTGATCCGAATCAAACCGAAATTTAAAATTCGGTTCGAATTTTTTGGATTTTCAGATCGAATCGGATTGAATTTTTTCAAAATTTCAGATTTTCGGATTGGATTGGATTTTTTATATCCGAAAAAATCCAAAAATCCGAATTATATATAATTTATATATAAAAATAATATTTTATTCAAATATGTTTAAATGTAATATAAATATATATAAGAATTAACAAAAATTGGTTTCGAATTTTCGGTTTTTTCATAATTTCATATTTTTCGGTTCGGTTCGGATTTTTGGATTTCGGATTTTCGGATATTCGGTTTGGATCGGATTTTTTCTTTCACAAAATTCGGATTTTCGGATCGATTCGAATAGGCAAATATCGAACCGAAGTCGAATGCTTTCCTAAAAGAAAGCATAGATGTGAGTCGGTCGTATTTCTCAGATGGAGATTGTATTTCCAACGGCTAGTTTAAAATTTAAGTCTCTACAAATACTGACTTCCTCAACTTGAGAAGGGAGTCGAGTGAGTAACTTTTAACTCATCTCTAACCTCCAACTCCAGTGAGACATGGACGACATTCCAAGCTCTCAAGCCCAAACTAAACCACCACTTCGTATATTGTGATCGACCCAGTCCGGTCTCCACGCATACCTAAGTTACACTTACTGCAAACATATAACCGAGTTTAGACAAGTGAGTCTAGCCTGGACATAGTTATTAATTCAAAGACTCACTTGAATAGTTAGAAAATGTAAACCAAACTAAACTCAAGCATATGTTATAAGGGTATAAGTTAGGGTAAAGCCGCGAGTAAACAACAAGGTGTAGATGTCTGAAAGCAAAGGAGGAAGCAAGTAACCCAAAAGTAAAGTGTGACGGTGCACTCAGAAAATGGGTGAAAGCGAAAGTGAGATATCACGCCCTAATACTTGCGAGCGATGTTGATGTGTTCGACAATCACTTTCCTTGAAAGTATAAAATAAATGTGAATTCACTTGTTCAACATCTTCGTGTATCACGGAAAGTTTCTCTGAACCACGTTAAACTTGGTGCCATTTAATGCTTTCATATTTGTTGATCTAATTTGTCTTGCATATTTCATTTTCAACAGTTCACAAGTCGGCATAGACTCAATCTGTTAGATTTGTATTAATCGGACTTCACTTGTAGCTGACTTATGTTATGTCTGGACCAAAATCAACATATATAATTTTATAATTCGATATAATTATGTAATGGTTATTTTAAGATAAATAAAATGTGACTACAAATAAATCAATTATGAAATATGCACTTCAAAGAAAAACAAGGGAAATGAACTTTTCCCAGAAAATTAGTTTCAGTATATCATAATATTTAGTTCAAATAAATAGATAATGAGTTATGCGCGTTTAAATATATTTAATAAGGGGAATGATCTTCTCCCCATAGATCTAATTTGATTGTATTCTAGTATTTAATTTTAAAAAATGCAACTTTTAGAAGAAAAACAATCCTATATATATATACATTTCAAATTTTCAAATCAATTTAAATAATTTGTTGGAAATTTGATATTCAGACGATGTTTTGATTGGATCCTAAAACCAACTGAAAATATTTATAAAGTTAGTACATCCCTAATGATGAATGATTTTGATGTATTGTTTGTAGTCAGCTCATTTGTTAAGAAGCTAAACATTGCTTAAACATGTTTTTGTTTAAGAGGGAACCAAATTGAAGACGTCCACTAAGGAACCAACTAAGAAGGACCTAGTTGACTCGTGAAAGGTCAACCTCAAGTTCAAAAGAAATCAGCGAAGTCGGAAGCGATAGCGATAGCTTAAAACGACTAAGTTAAAACATGAGAAGACGATCGCAAAGATGAAAGGTATAAAAGTATGATAGAAAGTCGGTCTTTTGTAATCGACCAAGTCCGGTCTCCGCATATCTAAGTTACACTTCTTGCTAACATATAACGAATTTAGACAAATGAGTAGCTTGGACATAATTATTTAATTTAAAGGCTCACTTGAATAGTTAGAAAATGTAACTGAAACTAAACTCAAGCATATGTTATAAGGGTAGAAGTTATGGTAAAGCCGCGAATAAGCAGCAAGGTGCAGATGTAAAAGCAAAGGAGGAAGCATGTAACCCAAAAGTAAAGTGCGACGGTGCACTTAGAAAATGTGTGAAAGCGAAAGTGAGATATCCTGACCTAATAACACATGCAATGTTGATGTGTTCGACAATCACTTCCCTTGAAAGTATAAAATAAGGCATTTATAATGAGTGTGAATCGAAGAGTTTCTGAACCACGTTAAACTTGGTGTCATTCACGCTTTCATATTTGTTGATCTAATTTGTCTTGTATATTACACTTTGAGCAATTCACAAGTCGACATAGACTCAATCTGTTAGATTTGTATTAATTTGACTTCACTTGTATCTGACTTTTGTTATGTCTTGCCCAAAATATTTCTAAGTAAATGAAAAGATAGTCTATTTGTTTCACCACATTCTCTACACACAATCAAGTCAAATTATTCTCTCATTAATTGATTATTCTAGTTATCAATGAGATCGTAAAATGAGTTAATTACATTCTAATTTAAATATAAAAAAAATGTTTGTCTCCCAAACTGAATGTGACTAAGAGGGTATTTGAGGCGAGTTTATAAAGACTTTCGAGCGAAAAAGCAACTTATAATTTATTTTGGGGGAGCATAAGCTCAACCAAACACCCTCTAAGACCATCGAATACAACATCATATTATTATTCACTCAACTCTTGACTTGGGCTACATAAAATTTTAATAATATCTTATCATTATAATCATGACACATCATTATTAAGAGTATAATATTTTCTCATTTTCACACATATAATTCCAAATTTTCGCCCATATGTATAATATATGCTATATATTTTATTTTCTTCCAATTAATATCTATGTGACATAATATAGATCTTAGATGATAAAATAAATCATAGAAAATTTATTAAGTACAATTCTATGTACTAAAGTGAAGTTATCTCGGCTATCAATTAGAAATTAAGGATAAATTATCAAATCTTTATTCTTTTCATAACTAATATTATTTTAATGAAGAATTACATAAAATAATGCTTTCAGATCATAAAATAAATTTCTTGAACAATTCTAGCATTTTTCCTATTTTTTCGAAAACTAGGTTTCTTAGGAATTAATTTTACAAAATTCCACTTGCCCTAATCATAAATTTCGAAATTCTCATGATTCTTATGAGATAAGATTGATCTAGATTTCATGATATTTATCAAGTATTAATGTTTGTGCAATTAAATATTTTATTTGATAAAATATTACACATAAAATCATGATTTTCGAAAATCACACAAGCTAGAGACAAAATATTATCTCTTATGATATTATCACTTTGTTATTACATTTCTAAGAGATAAAATTATCTCTTAGTTAATCATAATCTTATCTTATCTTTTATAAAATATCATAGAATCTTATCTTAAAACGTCATTTTCCAACCTTATCACCTTATCTCTAAGGTCATTATCAAACCTTATCATATAGATTAAATATCTCTCATATACAACAAAACATAACAACTCATCACATATTATCACTTTAATAAAGTGATCACAATTAAATCACAATTCATCCATGTTTATCCCATAATTTTCGAAAATTATGGGCCATGTATAAGAAGATATAATTTTTCTTTATTTGAGTAATACTTATCTAGTTAATATCCTATGTATACAAAATAATATCTCATCACATAAAATAAAGTGATCTTGATCACAATTTAATCATATATCCACATATGTTTCGAAAATAATGAAACAATTAGGAGAAAATATTTCTTTTTCTTCCTTAGTGTAATAATATTCCACATATACTTAAAAACATAATTATTTACTATTAAAATTTATTTCATGCGAAAAAGATTAAGAAATTTTTGATTTTACTCAAAATCAACAACTATCGACGTTCATTTTCATTCTTGTTTCTATCGTAATATTCCTTCTTATTTTCGAAAATTGGTGTTCAAAAATCCGGGGTATTACACCATGTTACCCCGTTCTGTCTAAGATGGCAAGGGATATTTTGGCTATCCCAATATCCAAAGGTTGCTTCCGAGGTCAGATAGCACGGAGGTCGGTTCTCTCCGATATAGAAGTTCATCGACCCTAATATGGTTGAGGCTTTGATTTGCGCCAAGATTGGTTGAAAACTAGTTCAATCGACAAGAAAGACGAATATGCGACTTGAAGAAAAACTAGAAAAGAATTTGAAATGGTAAGTACAAGATTTAGTGTTTACTATTTACATTGTTATCTTACACTTTACATTTACAAATTATAATAATTATTTTGATTCCTTGTTTGTTTCTTAACTTTTATTTGTTTATAGTGTTATGCACCATTGTTCATGGAGAGACGAGGACAACACAAAGTGCGCGAGTCGAGTAGATCGAGTTAATCGAGAACGGACCAGAATAACTATTGTTTTGTTATACTTTGAAATTAAGTTCAAGGATTTTATTTTGCAATCTATGAATCTATATTATCGTTTGCCCGTACGAGGTTTCTTATTCGATTCTTCCTTGCTTTATCTCGTCAATTTCGAACTTTTTCTATTTTGGAATCTGTTGTGATCTTAGTCCAAGGCACATAGTTTCACCGCAAACTTGTGTCCAAGGCTAGAAATGGAAGGAAGCTTTTCTTGTTCAAGAATCATCGCAATGCATATTGCAATTTGCCATTTTCAGGTTGCATAATGTGGCATTATTAGAATATATCTATTTTATTTTTATTTAGCGTGATGCACTTTCGATTATTCCTTACTATTTTCTATCCTTAGATCTTTCTCATTCAAGAATTGTCACCGCAATTTACCGCTAATTTGTGTTGGTCTCACGATTTGAGAAAAATCATCCTGCTTCGTGAGATTTTAGTTTCACAGTATATGGCAAGCGCATCGCCTAGTCAGATTGTAGTTGCTGTATGACGCCAATAGAAATCTCAATGCTCATGAATTCAATCACATTATTAGTAATATCCAAATACGCCAAAACATGATTCGTGAAGTCAATACAATCACAGCTTCGAGTCTTGCACGAAGAGGACAAAAGTTAAAAAAAATCGAAACAAGCACAACTAGATTCGAACACGTGACCTACTTAATATTAAAGCGAGTCCAACATTCTAACCAATAGGTCACACCACATCGAACATTGATATGTGAAACTTATATTTATATTAGGTAATTGGCACCGATTCGGTATTCGGCACCCTAATAAAAATTTTGGCCGGATCGTGACGCCTTCTTCTAAACCTGGTCGGCACCGATTTTTCGAGTAGGTACCCGATCCGCATCAATAGTCACCCATATTTCTACATATTGATATTAGTTATCAACTATATCGATCGGCCGAGGCAATGCTCACTGGATCGATAACTAATGTGCATGCAAAATATAGTGGTTACGCTCATTTTTTCATCGAAAACTTATACTAATAGAAAACACTTAGTCCAATATTATTTTGTCAGTTTTCAGTTTAGTCTAGTGAGTATCTAACTGAGACTGGTAGAATATTTTAAATAGTATGAAGTGCAGCATGTACTGATGACGTTCAGTTCAATAATATGTAATATAAAGATGATACTGAAAGTAAAGAACACTTAGTTTTTACGTGGTTAAGAGAGATCATCTCCTACATCCACGGACTGATACAATCAATCCACTACTTAGGACTAAATCTTATTTATGGGTATAAGAATAAACTTAGATACTGAAATTCACCTTAAGTCTTCCTACACTTGCTATTGCTAGGAAACCTATGTCTGCTTACGGTTATAGTCGACCTAACCTCTTGCTTATAGGTGCAAGATAATCAAGCTTTAAATAACTAACACCGCTGCTACACCGCTCAATTTCTACTTAAACTTTCGTAGTTCAATAAAGAGTTTTCAAACCAGATTTGAGCACAAGTCGATAACTCAAGAATTCTAAGTGTAAGATAGTACAAGGTATAAAACCTAGAAAGATAAGAGACAGAGATGTGAAATCCTAAGTCGATATATATGTAAGTTCGAGGATTTTGAAATCTCCGGTGTTTATGATATAAGCTCGTGCTGCTGAATATTCGAATGCGTAGTATTTCTGAACCTTCAAAGATCGGATTCTATGCGATTTATAGAGCTTAACGATGAATAGTATCATCGAGGAAACATCAATCACATCCATTCTGCTTGTTGTTTGAATTATACCGCTTAACTCGCACGCCGCTTTCCATGTCCGTAATATCGCATATCATGTAGCTCGCAACTCCTAAAAGTGGTTTTGTCTCGTCAAGATCCTCTGTGATTCTCTACTATATGTGACGAGTCAAACACTCAAGGTTTAAATATTTTTTGTTTCTTCATTTAGGTCGACTGGTCTTTTCAAGACATCGACTGGTTCCACCAAATGGTTCACTGTGTTTATCATCAAGCTGACTTCATATTCTATCGCTTGTGACTCTGATCTTCACTGACACTTCGCATCGACATAGATATCAACAATTTCGCTTCAACCGATGTTACGACACTTAGTCGATGAAGCTTTTGTGTTCAAGAAGTTTGAGTCTTCACCCTCCGAACCGAAACGCCTTTCAATACGATCGACTTCAAGATTATTTTGAACTCCTTCAGTATTGAGATTTGTTCAAACTGGTAGTTCTTATGCTGAAACCTGTAAACAAATAGTTGGCTCCTTAACAAGTGAGCACCACTCTGTTACATCAGCAGGGCAGCCAGCAGCGGGTTCTGAGATCTCAATTAAGACATAATTTTCTCAACATTACTTGTACTAAACGTTGTACTCTTTTTTCTTCAATCAGGTTTTATCTCACTAGATATTCTGACAACGTTTTAATGAGATAGCGTTCAAGACTACTTCCCTTCAAATATTTGAAATAATACATACACAAATTCAACTTTTCCTTACATGCTCTTTTATTATCATTGTTGGTTTGTTATTGCTCGTTGAAAGTTCAAATGTCTGTGATTCTCGATAATTCTCCTTTATTCCACGGTGGTTTGCTACCTTAGTCACAAGATTTTTGTTCCTTTTTCTTTATTTATTTAATAGTTTAGCATTTATTTATGTTGAGAATAAACCAAAATCAACATATATAATTCTGTAATTAGATATAATTATGCAATGGTTAATTTTCAGATATATAAAATATTACTATAAATAAATCAATTATGAGATATGCACTTCAAGGCCAAATGAGGAAAGGAACTTCTTCCCCGAAAAGTAGTTTCGGTATATCAGAATATTTAGTTCAAATAAATAGATAATGAGGTATGCACGGTCAAATATATTTAATAAGGGGAATGATCTTCTCCCCCAAAATTTAATTTGATTGTATTCGAATATTTAATTTTAAAAATGCAACTTTTCGAAGAAAACAATCCTATAATATATATATATATATATATATATATATATATATATATATATATATATATTTAAAATTTCAAATCAATTTAAAATAATTGTTGAAAATTTGAGATTCGTACGATGTTTCACTGGATCCTAAAACCAACTAAAAGATTTATAAAGTTAGTACATCCCCAATGATGAATGATTTTGAGGTATTGTTTGTAGTCACCATTTGTTAAGAAGCTAAACATTGCTTAGACATGTTTTTGTTTAAAGGAACCAAGTTGAAGACGCCCAAGAAGGAACCAAATGTATGACCTAGTCGACTCATCAAAGGGTCACCTCAAGTAAGTCAACGGTCAAGCAATGTATAATAGCTTAAAGCTAACTAAGTTAAACACGAGAATCAACAGCAAAGATGAAAGGTATAAAAGTTTGATAGGAAGTCGAAAGAGTTGTGTGTAGTAAAATTACTCGATAAGCCTGAAACGCCAAGCAAGCTGATGATTGTTGTAGCATCAACAAGTATGAGCAAGATAAGAAAAGAGAGTCAGAAAGCCTCAAGACTTAGACGCTCTAAATCATGAAGTTCGGAAGTTAGTCGTAGTCTTACCATATTGCGTATGGGTTAGAAGATGTTGAGGAGTCAAGATGGAATCATATGTGGACTCACCAAGACCAAGTTGATGAAGAATAGTCGTAATTATGGGAGCATCTATCTATCTCACTACAACAAACTAGTAGTGAAAGCAAAATCCAAAACCGAATATCCGATCCGAATCAAATCAAATTTAAAATTCGGTTCAATTTTTCGATTTTCGATCGAATCGGATTGAATTTTTCAAAATTTCGATTTTCTGATCGATCGATTTTTATATCCAAAAATCCAAAATCCAATTATATATAATTTATATATAAAATAATATTTTATTCAAATATGTTTAAATGTAATATAAATATATATAAGAATTAACAAAATTGGTTTCAATTTTCGGTTTTTCATAATTTCATATTTTTCTTGTTCGGTTCGGATTTTGATTTCGGATTTTTTGGATATTCTATTTGGATCGGATTTTTCTTTCACAAAATTCGGATTTTCGGATCGATTCGAATAGGCAAATATCCGAACCGAAGTCCGAATGCTCACCCCTAAAGAAAACGCAAGATGACAAGTCCAATACTCGATTTCTCGATGGAGATCAGATTTCCAACGGCTAGTTTAAAATTTAAGTCTCTACAACACGACTTCCTCAACTTGAGAAGGAGTCGAGTGAGTAACTTTTAACTCATCTCTAACCTCCAACTCCAGTGAGACATGGACGACATTCCAAGCTCTCAAGCCCAAACTAAACCACCACTTCGTATATTGTGATCCAACCCAAGTCCAGTCTCCACGCATACCTAAGTTACACTTACTGCAAACATATAACCGAGTTTAGACAAGTGAGTCTAGCCTGGACATAGTTATTAATTCAAAGACTCACTTGAATAGTTAGAAAATGTAAACCAAACTAAACTCAAGCATATGTTATAAGGGTATAAGTTAGGGTAAAGCCGCGAGTAAACAACAAGGTGTAGATGTCTGAAAGCAAAGGAGGAAGCAAGTAACCCAAAAGTAAAGTGTGACGGTGCACTCAGAAAATGGGTGAAAGCGAAAGTGAGATATCCTGCCTAATAACGCAGGCAATGTTGATGTGTTCGACAATCACTTTCCTTGAAAGTATAAAATAAGAAGTAACGAATTCACTTGTTCAACATCTTCGTGTATGCAGGAAAGTTTCTCTGAACCACGTTAAACTTGGTGCCATTTAATGCTTTCATATTTGTTGATCTAATTTGTCTTGCATATTTCATTTTCAACAGCTCACAAGTCAAGATAGACTCAACTGTTAGATTTGTATTAATCGGACTTCACTTGTAGTCGACTTATGTTATGTCCGACCAAAATCAACATATATAATTTTATAATTCGATATAATTATGTAATGGTTAATTTTAAGATAAATAAAATGTGACTACAAATAAATCAATTATGAAATATGCACTTCAAAGAAAAACAAGGGAAATGAACTTCTTCCCCGAAAATTAGTTTCAGTATATCATAATATTTAGTTCAAATAAATAGATAATGAGGTATGCGCGTTTAAATATATTTAATAAGGGGAATGATCTTCTCCCCATAGATCTAATTTGATTGTATTCTAGTATTTAATTTTAAAAAATGCAACTTTTAGAAGAAAAACAATCCTATATATATATACATTTCAAATTTTCAAATCAATTTAAATAATTTGTCGAAATTGATATTCGATGTTTTGATCGATCCTAAAACCAATCGAAAATATTTATAAAGTTAGTACATCCCTAATGATGAATGATTTTGATGTATTGTTTGTAGTCAGCTCATTTGTTAAGAAGCTAAACATTGCTTAAACATGTTTTTGTTTAAGAGGGAACCAAATTGAAGACGTCCACTAAGGAACCAACTAAGAAGGACCTAGTTGACTCATCAAAGGGTCAACCTCAAGTTCAAAAGAAGTCAACGAAGTCAGAAGCAATAGACAATAGCTTAAAGCCAACTAAGTTAAAACATGAGAAGACCAATCGCAAAGATGAAAGGTATAAAAGTATGATAGAAAGTCAGTCTTTTTGTAATCCAACCCAAGTCCAGTCTCCACGCATATCTAAGTTACACTTACTGCTAACATATAACCGAATTTAGACAAATGAGTCTAGCCTGGACATAATTATTTAATTTAAAGGCTCACTTGAATAGTTAGAAAATGTAACTGAAACTAAACTCAAGCATATGTTATAAGGGTAGAAGTTATGGTAAAGCCGCGAATAAGCAGCAAGGTGCAGATGTCTGAAAGCAAAGGAGGAAGCATGTAACCCAAAAGTAAAGTGCGACGGTGCACTTAGAAAATGTGTGAAAGCGAAAGTGAGATATCCTGACCTAATAACACATGCAATGTTGATGTGTTCGACAATCACTTCCCTTGAAAGTATAAAATAAGGCATTTATAATGAGTGACGAATGCAAGAAGAGTTTCTCTGAACCACGTTAAACTTGGTGTCATTTACTGCTTTCATATTTGTTGATCTAATTTGTCTTGTATATTACACTTTGAGCAATTCACAAGTCAACATAGACTCAATCTGTTAGATTTGTATTAATTTGACTTCACTTGTATCTGACTTTTGTTATGTCTTGCCCAAAATATTTCTAAGTAAATGAAAAGATAGTCTATTTGTTTCACCACATTCTCTACACACAATCAAGTCAAATTATTCTCTCATTAATTGATTATTCTAGTTATCAATGAGATCGAAATGAGTTAATTACATTCTAATTTAAATATAAAAAATGTTTGTCTCCCAAACCGAATGTGACTAAGAGGGTATTTGATCGAGTTTATGTTTTCGTTTCAAAACAACTTATAAGTTTATTTTGTTTTATGCTCAACCAAACACCCTCTAAGACCATCGGAGATACAACATCATATTATTATTCACTCAACTCTTGACTTGGGCTACATAAAACCTATAAATTTGCAGGGTGTATTCCCTTCACAAACATGACTCGTCAATAATTGCCAATACTAATAAGTAGTATTATTATATTTTGACAGAGGTGTTTATATTTTACCCTTTTTTCATAACATTCCGTTCAACATTATCTAAACCTAAAACTATATTTATTTATTTTTAATATATGTTAAGTGAAACACGAATACAAGGGAATCATTTTTCAAGATAAAGCCACAGTTTCCTCAAAATTGGACACATGGACATAAAGTTGGTTCAACTATACACATAAAATTAGTATTCTTTAACAAAAACCGAAACCTATAAATTGACTATGCGAAAGTTAAGGTAAAAGTACATAGCAAACTCGTGCAAATTTTCATTTTATTTGAAAGGGACGTTAGCAGTGCATTAGGTGTTCCCACCTTTCCAAATAAAAATGTATACAATTACAATTTCTAATATATTGTTGGAGCAAATCTATTAACCAAATTTATTGAATTATGCAACATTTTTTTTAGAATTCGGACATACATAATTAAATGGCTTAGTACTATTGAAGAACCAATTTTTCTTTATTTAAAATATAGATTGGATTAACCATAATAAATCAATAATACCTCAATCAAGCATAATGAATTGATTTTGAGATAATTTTAACCCATTTGTTTTTGGTACCAAAAAGCACAGTCAGCACCAGAAAATAACATATATAAATTATAAGTCAGATACGGCGTTCGAAAGGATTTACGGGCTGCATGTTATTTCCGGCACCAATTTTGCTTTTCGACACCGAAAAATCACTTACGAGCTAAATTGTCACAAAATCAATTCTTTATGATTGATTAAGGTATCATTGATTTATTAGGCTAAAATAAGTTACTTATAGTTTATGGCCCCAATTTTGAGTGTTTTCTAATTTATGGTCTCAACTTTCAAAATTTTCATAAATGTGATAATATATTAATTTATGGTCTGAACCGATTTTTTGGTATCGGGATGTTGTGTAATGCGGTATCTTATTTGAGGTAGCATTTTTTCGTTTGGGACAAAACGACGTCGTTTCTCTCCCTTAACTCATGTTCTTCCCCCACCCTTTCTTCCACAAACTCTAGTCATTTTGCCATCGTCATGCACAGTGAGATCATACGTCACACATAACTTCTCTCTGCTGTCGTGCTCGTGTGGCTCATCATCGTCATCAGATCCAGGCGAGAGAGAGAGACAAAAGGTGCAACAACGAGCGAATTTGCAGCGTCGCTACGCGTAGCTGAATGACACCACGAATCTAGAATCAACAAAAGGGGGATGACTGCTGGCAAAAAGAGAGTGGTTGGGAGAGAGGGAGAATGATAAGGAGAGAGATATGATAAATTCCAAAGCATTAGGGAGAGAGGGAGTGAGAGAGACAAATATATATATATATATATATATATATATATATAGAGATTGATCGCGAGAAACGATAATTTCAGAGAATAGAATTAATCATACTTTTGATTTGCTATATCAACCATTGAGATTTAATTTTCGAGTACATGCTTATGTTTATGTTTTACATACATTATTATCAGAAAGACTAAAACTCTTCATACACGTCAGAACGAAAACGTGCTAAAGAATATATTTAGAATATGTGCTACGAATGGATGAAATACGTGCTAAACTAATACGCATATAAGAATTCGATCACACACAAATACGAAGATGTGCTACTATTCTTATTTTCAGACATTAAGCGAGCTTTCTCACCATAACCAACCCTGTCTTTTTTATTGATTTGGATCAAACAACGTTCTTTCGAATGTTTAGGTGAAAAAAACTTGTCACCTCATATAAGATGTCGTCCTATTCACTATTATGATACCAGAAAATCGATTCGAGCTATAAATTAATATAATAGCAAAGTTCGGGACATTTATGAAAATTTTGAAAGTTCGGGCCATAAATTAAAAAGCGTTTAAAATTGAGATCATAAACGTAATTAACCCAACTTAAATTGTCATAAAATCAATTTATCAAATTAAAATTATGTATTTTCCGTTTTGAGTATCAATGGTCATTTAGTTCAATTTAATTATGAACATGACCTAAACTGAATAGACACCCAACCATATACCTACTTTTTTACTATTTTAAACCATCTCCATCAAATAAAGAAGATTAAACTTAAAGGAAATTCACCACCGCGAAATTTCACCTTGTTGTTAAAACGATTATATATTAATTACACGTAGAAGCGATAATTAGATTTTATTAACGATAATTAAATTTATTAATTTTATTATAATTTTTAATTTAAAATTAGAATTTATTAACTCATAATTATGGTTTATTAATTCATAATTAAGGTTTATTAATTCATAATTAGGGTTTATTAATTCTCAAGTAGGGTTTATTAATTCAAAGATAGGGTTTATTAATTTACAATTAGGGTTTATTATTTTCAATTAGGGTTTATTAATTCAAAATTAGGGTTTATTAATTCCAAATAGGGTATATTAATTCAAAATTATGGTTTATTATTCAAAATTAGGGTTTATTAAATCCAAATAGGGTTTATTAATTCAAAATTAGGGTTTAATTCACAATTATGGTTTATTAATTCAAAATTAAGGTTTATTATTCAAAATTAGGATTTATTAATTCATGATTAGAGTTTATTAATTTATAATTAGAGTTTATTAATTCAAAATTAAGATATATTAATTTAAAATTATTATTTATTAATTTAAAATTAAAATATATTAAACTAATTAATTTTAATTAGAATTAATTAAATTAATTAATTAATTAATTAATTACAATTAATTGGCATTACATGAATTAGGGTTCTTCACTGCTAATCGCACAAGCAGGAGACCGCCCCTAAAAAGAATTGCTATAGTTATTCTAACATTTTAGCATTATACAATTCACCCGGATAAAAATAGGAAGAAAATAGAAAAGGGAAATAGCAAAATGAATTCAATTACTACGATATTCCTCTAACACCCAATAAGATATTAATGATACTAAGTCGGTACTTTTTATTGTATTTATTTTTTTATTTATTTTAGAATAAAATCGGTAATAGAATTTTAAATATGTTTTTTTTTTGTCCTGAAAAGGTAAAATATGGATAAATTGATCCGACATTTTCCTCAACTAATAATTCGTTATTAAATTTCCTTTCAAAAAATATACTCCCTCTATTCACCAAATACATTTCTTTATTTAATTTATTTTTAAAATATAAAATTATAGCTAAGGTTGTTGGTCCTATCGTGATTATTATCACCAATAGTATCGACAGGGACCATTTGATCCTATTAGTATCATTCACAAAAATATTCACTTTTGACATTTTAACTTCGGATAATATAACGCCAACTTTATTTAATTCTATTTTGTCACATTTTAATTCTAATTCTAAACATATCCACTTATTTACAAAAAATCACCATTACCAATTTTTACATACATCCACTATCAATTAATATATTCATTTATTATTCTCACGACTCATTTTTTATATCCATTTACTTTATACTCATTACAATTTATTAAAATTCACGTTATCCGATAATCATGAATTGTATGAAAGATTGATTTTAACGGTGACCGAGAATATAAATTTTAATCTTCCAATGCTTTGTCCATATAATATATATAAACTGATCACGTGGTTCATATAGAGTAAGTCACTTTCTTAATAGTCAGTTATCAAAGAAATTTGTGATTACCATTTTGTAGATAGTTTAATAAATGGGCTTAGGTTTATTTTGCCTATTTTCCAAAGCTTCAAGAGTATTTTCGATCCCCATACGCCAACCGACCTCGAATTCTATTAGGTGGCTGTCGGGCTAGGTCATGCTATGGCATAGGCGAGAGTTTTCTTTTGATTTTGATCGTTTTAGCATCAAGTCTATAGGGGTGTATTATCTATCACCTACCTTGAAGTTCAAGATAGCCCCTCGAAGGTATCCCACCGGCAAAATAGATATTTCTTTCTGGGGTCAGGGGTATCCGAGGTATGAGCGGGCCTCAGCGCGATAAAGGACGGAAAATTAATCCCACAGGCCCCTACGGAGAAGTCGTCAACGATATGGGTGAGATCCCATCGATCAATTATACCGAGGATGACTTGAACAATGCCGATCTATAGGTCAAGCTCCAGATCGTGGTCCGATTTGGGTGCGGCAACCTTATCTTTATTTCCGTCCGATTTTGTTGTGCTAACGAAATTCTCATTCAGATCGAGTCAAGATCGACCCTAGCAGAAGTCAATATAGCGAGCTCGCCGCGCCCGCACCATCCGATCGGGCGGAGCCCGAGGCAAGGCGAGACGAAGCGAGTCCACCCAAAGCCTGCGTGGTGGTGGACGCCCGAGGACTTAATGATCGGTCCTCGTGCAACCCGGCCCGACGCCGAGATCGAGGTCCATGGCGGCCACCGAGGTGCCGCTCAAAGACTCCTTTATCCTTCCCAAAGGTATAAGTCGCTACCTTCTCCTCGTAATTTTGTTGTTACGTGTTGCTAATTGTTCCATATTCGTGACGCGCCTCGATGGCAAGCGAGATGCACCGCATGGCCGGTCTTGTTGTTGAGGGCGCCCGCAATACGAGGCCATGGAGAGAAGATCGTCGCGCAGATGCTCGAGGGCTCACCGAATCCGCTACCGACGCCGCTGTATGGACGCCAACTTGCAAAGGCGAACACCGGCGGCAAAGAAGGCCACCGAGAGCGCCTTTAAGAAGGCGACCGGCCTTACGAGGGCCCGTGCCAAGTGGGAGAGCGCCGTGAGGAGGTCGACGAGGCGAAAGGAGCCGGCCGCAAGACAAGCGCCTGGCTTGGCGGGCAAGGACCTATGCCGAGGGCCTCGCCAGCAGCTTATCGAGCCGGAGAGTTTTTCCTCCTTCATCTCCGACCGGCACCGTGATGAGGCCGCAGTGATATGCGCCCACCTGAGAAGGTTTAGCTACGAGAGACCCGATTTGACAAGTGCCCAAGACGGCTGGGTTGAGGTCGCACTGGAGGTATATATGAATTATGCCCGTGATAATCACCTGGGCGACCTCCTTCCCATGGTGGATGCCTCGCATCTTCTCGCCTCGCCTCGGCTACGAGGTCAGAACTCAAAGGGTGCGGAAGATGAAGACGTGAGCTTCAAGCATTCCTTCGCCGAAGTTGAGAGCCGAAACCGATGGCAAGACCGAGCTCTGACATCCTTTCCGAGATCGACAAGATTGGAGTGAGCGGCGCAGCAGCAGCAGCAGGAGGTCGGAGAGTCCTAATGAGCCCCGAGGTCGGGACCTAATGTAATAGTCGACGGCGGGGTCGATAGGACCGTGTTGTATAAACCTCCATTTTGAATAATGATATATCTTGTTAAAATGCCTCAGGTTGTCTTATTTCAAAGATTCCTCATCTCAATACTTTGACTCGATCATGAGTTACTAACAAAGTCGAAAGAAGTCCGAGGTGCTCTAGCCGGAAGGACGTAAGAGGCGACGACCGAGGAGTCGGTCCGTCGAAATGACTCGTGTTTCGCGAAGACGGATGTCACCGCATCGTCACCGAATCGAAATGAAGTTGCATGAGGTCGATCGCAAGCGGTCCGCCTCCTCATGAGAACGAAGCGCAAAGTTAAGGATTACACAACTCAAGTCCGTGGGGCTGATTTATCCGCAGATGTGATCCAACGACGATCGATGAATGCGAGAGCAGACTCGAAATGATAACAAGAGCCGGCTCTGATCTCTCAAGAGCATGCGAGTATGAGAAGGTAATCCACGGACGGTGGAACTACCATATCCGGCCGACGATCGAGTTCGTGAGCTTGTCATGGCGGCATGGTATCGAGGGACGAGGAGGGCCAAATAGCAAGAAGTTTAAAGATCGCTTCGACTCTATCCCGAAATACATGCATGTACGAGATCGCTCGCAAACGACGATGCCCCAGCCCCAGCAAGTCAGGCCTACAAGCGCCACGGTCCAATAATTGAAGAGCTCAAGAGGAGGGCGGCTACCGATCACCCGTGCTCCGCCTAATGGGTCCACTCGAAAGAGGAGCGCTAGAGGACAGCCGCGTGTCGAGGCGGCAGGCGGCGGCGCGCGAAGTCGAGGTGGAAGGGCGGCAGCCGGGACGAGGCACGGTCCCGCCCGTCAGCTCACGGGTCGAGGTGGCCTCGCACAGATCGCATCCCCGGCCGAATCCGCCGCGCGGTCGACCGCACCCGAGCAGCCGAGGTGGTGCCGCCCTCATAGATTGGGCGAGGGCACCAGTTCATTCCGTATTCATCGTCGACCGGGATTTTGTTCAGAACTATCTCACTTTCATGAGTCTCATGAGGCGGAGCCCTAAGTTCGAATGAGTGTATATAGTGCAGACTTTGTATGTAGGTATAAATGTATTTAGACTGTTCAAGTGTACGCTTCTCTCGAGAGGTATAAACATAGCTTAGACTTCGCTTGGTCGTAAATGTATTTATACCGTGATACAGCATAACTTCAGTGAGATCCAACTGGATGTCTTTACATGTAGATTTTTCAATTTAATGAGTAATCAGATGTGTGCATGTAGACTTCCAAATTAATGAGTAATCAGATGCGCGCGCTGATCGAGACGCTCAATTTAATGAGTAATCTACGAGCGGTAGCGTTTAGTGCGAAAGACCCTACTTAGTGGGTTATTCATCTTCGTGAGGCCCCCGTGAAGGTTTAAATGCGGTATATCCAAATAGATGTTCACATATCAACAAAATGGAATACTCATTGAAAAATAAATATTTTATTCAACAAGTATATAACATCGCACTGGCAGCAAGTAAGGAGACTAACATAAAGTCGATCCGAATCGAAGCTATGTAAAGTACCTCCTTAAATGAGATATATGCCAGTTCGGGGATAAGCGCACCGGATAGGCGAGATAGTTTGTAGGCCCCTTGCCGAGGTCCTCGTGAACGCAGTATGGGCCTTCCCATGTCGGATCCAACTTGTTAAGACGCTCGGCTCACCTTGGCTTCATTATTTCAGAGACGAGGTCAGCTTACTTGCAAGCATGGAGGCTTCACCCTTTTGTTGTAATACCGCGCGACCGCCCTTATACTTAGCTTCATTTATGGCGAGTTCGCTTTTTCTTCGAGGCATCAAGGTTAGTTCTGCAGTCGCCCTCGCTCCCATCCGGGTCAAAGTGAAGAGGCGGGGCTCAGACGCCAATTTCAGCCAGATGACGGCCCCGGTTCCATGTACTGCAAGCCGAAGGTGCCCGCCGAAGTCCGAGGTGTCGCTCGTAGACCAGAGGACTTGGGAAGGTTTTCACCAATCGCCTTTAGCTCGGTCTAGCCTCTTCTTTAATCCTCAGATAATTGACGGTTCGTCACCCTGGCCGACCATCGCTTGCGGGTGTGCGATCGAGGTGAAGCGTGGTCGATCCGGAGCTCTTCGCACCACCTCAAATTTTTATCAACGAACCGGTGCCATTATCCGAGACCGATCGCGCCGTATGCAAGCGCAGACTATATTCTTCCACACGGCGTCCGAACCTTTTGCTCGTGAGGTTCGACAAAGGGCTCGCCTTGACCCATTTTGTAAAGTAGTCTACGGCAACGACTAAATATCAAGCTCACCGGGTGCTCGGCCGAACGGACCAACGATGTCGATCCCCATCGCATAAAAGGCCGGGGCTCGCAGTCGCCGAGATCGGTCCTGGGTAGCTTCGACGGTGGAGTGGTCGCACTTCTGACACTTTTTGACGAGTTCGGCCGACTCGGCAAGGGGGCCAATAATATCCCCACCTCAACGCCTCTTTGAAAGAGCCCGGAGCCATGTGGCTTCCGCAAGATCCTCTCGTGAATCTCATTAAGCACGAGTCGACTTCTTCCGCCCAGTGCACCTCGTGAGGGTCAAGGTAAGACTTCCCAGAGAGAGCCCTCATACATAAGATACTTCGGATTTCACCATCATCTTTTCGCCTCAAGCCGATCCCGAGGTAGTGTGCCAACTTCTGTATGCTTTGGGCGCCATCCGCTTGGTTCACCTCCGAGATAACGCCGACGGGCGCCTCAATACTTCGAATGAATTTCATCGCGGATTTGCCACGACGGGCCAATTTACTAAGGATGTCACCTACTGCTTTCCCTCGTGGATTTGATTAATCATCAAGTATCCGAACGAGGCCAAGATCTCTCTCGCTTTCTCGGCGCATCGCTCATTCGATCCTCCTTAGCCTCAGATGTTCCTAAGACCGGTTTACCACGACCGGAATCTCCAAATATCCGGACTTTGTCCACTTTCAATTCCTTTGCTAAAGTGAGTCCCGAGATCGGTCTGTCATTCCACTTCGTGTTGGTGGTCGGAAGGTAAACCGTAGGGCGATGTCACTTCGCTTATCCGGACCGAGGAGGAGGATGCCCGCCCCACGCCTGCCTTGCATGAAGCTCCGCCCACATACATCCGCCAACAATCAGCGCGATGCAAGGACAGGTTCCTCCGCCGTGAGGCGGGAGTGACCTCACCGGTAGAGGCGACTGTGAATTTGACTTCCACCAGAAACTGCAAGTGGCTCGCCTTTATGGCCGGCCGTGGAGTATGAGATGTCGTGCTCGCCGAGCCCAAAGTGCTCACTTAGCTATACGCCAGATGACTCCGATTTTGATAAGACTTGTCTTAGAGGTAAGTCCGCTAGTACCGGACGGAACGAGCTTCAGTAAGGCCGAGGCGCCGTCATGCTCACCAAGGCCAGAGCTACCTTCTCGAGGTTGTGTACTGCCTCCCGGTCCTTTGAGAGCTCGGCTGATGAAGTAGATGGGAGTTGTCGTCCCATCTCATCTCGCACAAAGACAAAGACCGATCGCCTCGTCCGAGGTGGCCGATATAATGATAGAGTTTCACCGCTTTGGCTGATAGTGTCGGCAGTGTCGAGATATTCCTTCACCGTGCGAGGCGACCGGTGTTCCTCCCGCCAGTGAAACTGGAGCTCTCCTCAGATGTTGAAGAAGGAAGTCGCTTCTCAGCTCGAGATAGGAATCACCGAGGCGCCGAGCATCCGTGAGTTTGTATTTCACCATGGTTCTTGGGACCGCATGTCGAGCAACTGCCACCTTGGTAGATTGGCTTTGCCTTCGAGAAACCCAAGATCCCGTAAATTTACCCGCCTTCACCACGAATGTGCACTCGGGATCGAGCTTGAGGTCACGACCGGAGGAGTCAAGAATAGTTTCGAGGTCAACGGCGCAGCTTCGCCTTTTTGCTTTTGATCACTATATCGCCGACATAGACCTCAACAATTTCCCCTATGTGATCTTTGAAGATCGCGCCCACCATCCTTC
Source organism: Salvia rosmarinus (assembly GCA_036937905.1). Classification (NCBI taxonomy): domain Eukaryota; kingdom Viridiplantae; phylum Streptophyta; class Magnoliopsida; order Lamiales; family Lamiaceae; genus Salvia; species Salvia rosmarinus. Next base: position 43,400,606 of record CM072819.1, read on the forward strand.
GTAGGTAGCCCAATGCGTTTTCGCATCGAAAGGCATCTTCAAGCAAAGACACCAAGTCAAGAATGAACGCTGTTTTTGGGCGCCCTCCGGCTCATCAGACTTGGTGGTATCCTCAGATAAATCCAGAAATCAAGATCTCATGCCCCACCAATGCTTCCACCTTCTCACAATGTCGGGAGAGTAAATTCAAAGGCGGTTTATCGAGGTCGGATAGTCGACACACATGCGCCTCCCTCCCCGGCTTTCGAACTACAACGGATTAGCCATCCAGTCGGGTATTTAACCTCGCATGTGATTTTAGCCTCCTCGAGTCAGGTTACCTCGCTCTTATGACCGTCAGCCTCGGGCAAAACTTCTTCTTCGCCGAACCGTTTAGTAGCGGATCGATGTCGAGACGACGAAGTTATGAGCTCATGAGACCCCACCATATCCAATGGAGACCATGCAAATACATCTCTATATTCCTTAGAAGTCTGCACGACACTTGGCGAATATTAATATCGACCAACTCGTACCAACCTTGACAACTTTGGAAGAATTCGCTGTCGATAGTCAAGATTCTCACGATCATCCCGAGGTGGAAACTTGAGGTTCTCAGAATTGCTAGGCCGAGGTAAGGCCGATTCGGTCGAGACTCGTAGCATTCTTTAGCCGCTTGGTCACCCCGATCGCTTAACACCCCACGGGGCGGTATCTTAACGCGAGTGGTACACGAGCAGACGGCCCCGTCATCATACCCAATCTCTTCCTGTGATAATGTTGTATGGAGAGGAGCTCGACCAGAAAAATTGAATGGCCTTGTAACCGACTGAGCACGCCCTACAGAACCGGAAGGGTAATGACACCTTCGGGTCGAACCGCCTGAGTAAAGCTCCGCAATCGGAAGGCGCGGTGTACCAATTCCTCCGACATCAAGTTTATCCAGCAGCTCTGAATATGATGCTAACGGAGGCCCGGCGTCAATGTAGACCAGATGTACATTCTTGTTGCCCACCACGGTCAGAGTAGTAATGGCGCCCGGAATTTGATTGACCGAGAGAATATAAATTTTAATCTTCCAATGCTTTGTCCATATAATATATATATAAACACGTGGTTCATATAGAGTAAGTCACTTTCTTAATAGTCAGTTATCAAAGAAATTTGTGAATGATATTATGAGGAATGCTACAGCCACAAGCAGACATGTCAATCGCTTTTTCCAATTTGCAACCACAATATTTGACATAACGAAGGAGCCGTTTATTATTATTATTATTTGCAAAGATGATTCGTATCTAATATTCGTTACTTAACTTTTGGTAAATTACGTTTTCGTACAAATTTACAATTAGTCCAGTTTCACTCTGTTGCTGGTTGCACCTTCTATGAATCTAATAATCAATCAGATCATTATAATTCTTATAAAAAATAACATAATTATAATTTTATATCGGGCTATCCAAAATGCATCCATAAATTAAAACGCACGTCGTTGCAGCATATCGTTTCATAGATATTTGTAGGCCACATTCAATACTGAAACTAGGAGTGTAATCGAATCGAGTCAAGCCGAACACCATCATGTTCAAGCTTGTTTGTTTAGTATCAAGCCGAGTCTCGAGCTTTATTTATCGAATATTCCGAGCTCACGAGCTTATTTGAGTTTAATCGAACCCAAATAAACTTTTCAAATTTAGATATATATGCTTTGAATATCTATTATTTTATTTTAAAAATAAATTATTTTATCCCTATAACATAATATGTTTATTGATTTCTTACAACAAATAAAAGTAGTTAGAGATTTAACATAATAATTACTAATTATAGAAAGAAAATAATTGTATCTAGTTGATAATTTTATATTTTTAAACTAAATCAGTTAATGAACTTGTTCAGGAGCTAACGAGCCGCATACTACTATGTTCAAGCTTGTTTTGTTTAGCCAACGAACTTCATTAAACAAACTCGAACGAACTTTTATTGAGTCAAACTTTGAATAGCTCACGAATAGTTTGGCTCATTTACAACTCTAACTCAAACCACAAATTTCCTCAAAAATAAGATTAGTACTGCAGAACCTCCATTGGCAAGATCAGGCGAAGATGTATTGGCTGAAATAGAGATGATTAGATTAGTAAAAGTTACTGAAGAGAATAGTGATACAATTAATAAGGTTGTAGCTCGTTGTTTTGGCACTGGGTGAAAAAAACGTAGTATATTTTGGGATTTGCCTTACTAGCCACACCTTTTAATTCGTGACAACTTGGATGTCATGCGCGTTGAGAAAAATGTGTTTGATAATGTGTTCAATACAGTGTTGAACGTACCAGGGAAGACAAAAGATACGACCAAATCTAGGGAGGAGCTAAACATGTATCGCCCGTGCCATCTTTGAAAAGAATGATGTGACAAACAAGTATCAAAAAACTTGTTACATACTTGACACGAGCGAGAAGAAAGTCTTGTTTGAATGGGTGAAAACCTACGATTTTCGAATTTGTTATGTATCAAATATGGGAAGATGTGTCGACATGAGTAAACTTAAGATGTTTGGGATGAAAAGTTACGACTGTCATGTTCATGCAACGGATTCTACCTGTTGCTTTTCGTGAATTACTCCCAAAAAATGTGTGGAAGGCAGTCACAAAGCTGAATTTATTTTTCAAATACTTAACCTCTCGGAATATACAAAGTGAGGACATGTGCAGACTCAATGACAATATCCCTATCACTTTATGCAAGCTTGAGCGCATCTTTCCACCCAACTTTTTTGATTCAATTGAGCATCTTCCAGTTCATTTAGCTGACGAAACTCGCCTTGCAGGACCTGTTTAATATAGATGGATGTACTCATTTGAAAGGTAACTGAAAATAACAAAGTTGTCCTTATATCTTATATGTATATGTAAACTAACTCCATTCATGAATAGGTACCTACGAAAGTTGAAAAACAATGTAAGGAACAAGGCTAGAGTGGAAGGTTCTATTTGTAATGCTTATTTAGTGGAAGAAGCATCTACTTTTTGCTCATATTACTTTGAGGAATATGTGAGCACAATACATATGAATGTGCCTCGTAACTTTGATGGTGTAGATGTTGTTAGATCTGACGAACATCCATATAGAATATCAGTATTCAAACAAAAAGGACATTATTTTGAAAAAATGTCGAAGAGATACTTGGATGACAAAGAGTATCATACAGCTCACACATATGTTCTACTCAACTGTGTAGAAGTTACAGAGACATATCTCAAGTATGTACTATTACTAAATTATATAATTTATTTGTATATAGATTATTATATGTAACATATATGATGTGTTTAAGGTTATTTGTGGATCAGCTGCGCGCGTACTCTATCTCAGAGCAAAAATCAACGATCAGATGGAATCACAATTTGCTTCGTGGTTCCGTTCACTAGTGAGATTATCTGGTCTTTATGTAGTAATACTACAATCATGGTTTAAATGTAGATGAGAAGTCTTATTTCCACATTATTTTACTTTACAGGTCTTAAATCCAACAAGCAATGTTGAGAATTAATTTTTGATTAGTCTTGCAAAAGGTCCATTAACATTAGTCACGACTAGAGTGGTAAAATGAGCCCGACCCAAAAAGCCCGCCCGGATATCCGGGGTTTGGGCCGATTTGGGCTTCAAAATTAAAGACCCAAAAAAATCGGACCTAAAAAACCCGCCCGAAAAAAACCCCGGACCTACCGGGCTTCGGACCAAAAAAATCCAGGGTTTTGGGCTAAAAAAGCCCACCCAATTTCTATTAAATATATATATTTATAATATTATTTAATATATATATCTATAATTTTTTAATAATATTAATTATATTTTATATAATTATTTCTTATTTATAGTAACAATTTTTTTACTAATTCACATACTGGTGAGAAAATAAAGTATAGAAAAAATAATAACCTCATAAATCATTCAAAAATAATTCCTAAGAGAAATGATCTTATATACATTGATGATTAATGACTTTATAGTATGTAAAATCTATTTTGAATCCTTGATCTTAAATATATATTGTATAATTAATTTATTTTCTTCTATTATTTTATGCGTATAAATGGGATTGACGTTTAATAATATCATTTATCTTTGATTTGTAATTATTAATTTTTTCTCCTTAAATTAAAGAATTAAAATTATACAGCATTACAACATCATCGCATGAATACATAAATAGGTCAAGATATACAAGAAGCATTATCATAAAAATAAGTAAGCTCAAAATATTCTCATCACTGATTCTTTATTTAAGTTAAGGAGTTATGAGATCTTAATTTAGTTATTATTATGTTTTAAAATTTTTAATATTAATTTTATATATTAAAAAATTTATCTAAAAAAAGCCCGCCCGGGGTTGGTTTGGGCTTCATATTTTTAGGCCCAAAAAATTTCGGGCCCGACCCGGAGCTCGACGAGCTCGGGGTCGGGCTTGCCAACTCTAGTCACGACATACCCAGGATACTATGTGAATGGATATAAATTTCATACGATGTCTCATGGGTCATCTCGATCCACTATGAACAGTGGTGTCTGCATAAAAGGTGATTGTTATGGTTGAGATGATAATGACGAACTCGATTATTATGGACGTTTGTTGGAGGTGTGTGAACTAGAGTATCATGGTCTACCTAAAAAGACGACTACATTATTCAAGTGTCAATGGTTTGATCCATCTACGTCTGGACTTCAGTGCATCCTCAATTCAAATTGGTTTTTATAAATCATACGCGTCGATATAATAAGCACGAACCATTCGTACTAGCTGATCAAGTCATCCAAGTATATTATTGTACTTATCCGAGTATGAATCAGTCTAAGAAGGATTGGTGGGAAGTTTGTAAGATAAAAGCACGATCCAAAATTGAAGTCTCATTTCAAACATTAACATCTGAAATACTATCAGACCAACCATATAAGGAAGATGACTTAATCATCTCAACTAATCCAGATATAGACGATGACGACACAATAATACATCATGGTGGTGGCTTGATAGACACAGATGAAAATAATAGTGAAGAAGACGAAGATACATACTTGACGAGTGAGGAAGATAACAATGATGATGGCTATGACGACGATAGTGATTAATATAAGGTTTATATGAATTAATTTGATAGAAAAATGTTTGGATAGTATGTTTTCATATGACATATGAATTATTTTCTTATTCAATTGATCTATTTTGTTAGATGCCTAGAGGACGTGGATCCCGATCTGCTAGAGGACGAGGGTCCTCGTCGCCTTTTTCATCGGGATCAGAGGGAGACATCAATACCTCTGTTGATCGCATCCGATTGGAGGAGGAGGATATCCCTGATGTAGCTGGAGCTTGTGTTCAGCTTCAGCTTCGGGGTCGGGTTCTGTCTCAGTGAAGACAAGACGGACTACGCTTTCGATCGATGATATGGGGTATTTGTTATACTTTCAATTACAATATGTATTTATTTTGTTGAACTAATGATATTTATGTTTTATGCAGTAACTTAGTCCCATATAATGTGGTTCCTGGCGCCTGCACTCGTATATTCAAGCAGGTCAGGAACCCCTGTGGTTTTAGCTGGAGACTGACGCCACAGTCAGTGAATGATGATTATTTCAACGAGTTCAAGGTAAGGAAAAAAGCATGTTTATAAGCTTGTTTACAATCTTAAACACCTTTTTTGTGATTGTTAATTAGTTGTTCTAATATTTTTGGTGATTGTATTCATCTAGGATCTATAATTATATTGGTAGCTTTTTTGTTTGCTAATTGATGCTCATTCGGTTATTAATTATCAATAAACATAAAGTCATAATTTGTTATTGAATTGGAATTTGTTTTTTACTTGAATCAGAAACGTTTCTGTTGGGACGAGGCTATCCCAGATGAGGTCATATATGACCTTTGGTATCCTATAGCCGCACGTCGCTACAGAGACTTTGTTTGTGGCATCAAGGCCACAAGGTATGACGAGAGTAGGGCGAGACCTCTTTGCATCCACGAGGATGAATGGCCTGCTTGGCTTGCTTATTGGGACACTGAGGCCTTGAAGGGAAAGTCGGAGGTTGCCCGACAGTGTCGCATGTCAGAGCCTGCAGGACCAGGAACAGGGCAGGTCAAGCACAAGGGAGGCTCGAAGCCGATTCTTTAGTATGCTGCTGAGTTGGTAATGTTTATATAGATGTAATGCATGATTTTATTACTAATGTTATATAGATTGTATGATTATATTTTTTGTTTGGTTGAAAAAGGCTGCACAGAAAGGAGTTCATCCAAGCAGTTGTCTCTACGATGTTTATAACATCCTTCACGTCAACAAGGATGACTCTTATACTGACGAGACATCTAGATCTATTGGGGTATGTGTTAGTTTAATTACAATTCACATACTTTATATGAACGTACATCAACTATAAGCTGTACGTTATGAATGTAGATGAAAGTCCAAGAGCTAGTCACCCAGCGAAGCCAGCCTGTAGAAGGTTCGAGTGACGCGCCAGATTTGGACATGAGCCAAATCTATGTGGATGCCGTGGGTGGGCTCTCCAAGAAGAAACGGATGTTCGGTGTTGGTGCACTTGCAAAGAGTTTGAGAAGCAAGTCTTCAACTGCCACATCTCAATTCGTGTCCCCAGTATATGACCAGCGCATTATAGACATGGAGAAGCAGCTGCAGGAGGAACGGGAGGCACGAATGCAGATAGAACGGCAGAAAGACAAAGAGCATGAGGCGTTGATGGCACGCTTAGAAGCTCAACAGCGCATACTAGATCAGCTGCTAGCACACAATGGGCTTGCACCACCACCACCACCTCCTCCCTATTGATCATACTGTATTGTTTATTTCATACTCTGGATTTGCACACTTTTTTTTTATTTACTTTTCTGTATGGATTGAATGGATTATACGATACAGTTAATTTTAATGTTTGAATTGAACGTCGTTGAGATTTCATGAATGTTGGATTGTATGGATTGAATTGAATGATGAATTGTTGAGGTGTGGATAAAACAGGTGACCGTCGATAATTGAGTACGATAAATGTGAAAAAATAGGTTTATTTTTAAAAAAATTAACGACGGATCAGCGACGGACTGACCATCGTTGATCAACGACGGATATGATCCGTCGTTGATTAACGACGGACTGTTCGTCGTTGATCTACGACGGATACCATTCCTTCGTCGTTGATCTACGACGGATACCATTCCGTCGTTGATCAACGACGGTCAGTTCGTCGTTGATCCGTCGTTGATTGACGACGGATAACATTCCGCCGTTGATCAACGACGATAAGTCCATCGCTGATCCGTCGTTGATCGACGATCGTGCCTGCACAACGACGACATCTATATCCGTCGTTGATCCGACGACGGACTTAGTCCGTCGTTGATCGGAATAGCGAAATTTTTGTACCGACGGTCTTTTTCCATCGTTATTTAATATCACCGACAGACTTATTCGGTATAACGACGAAAAATTCCGTCGTTGATAGCGTATTTTCTTGTAGTGGTTGGTGTCTCAATCTTGTCTAAAAAGAGAGGCAAATTTATACCTATTTTGGGGTATGTTATATTCAATATTTTACATCAAATACTGCCACAAGTTCAATAATAATACTTTTCAGCCACAAGTTCGTTTTTGTGGCACGGTTAATAATAATAGTATTTTCGTTTAAATGAATATATTAATATCTGTGTAGATAAGTTGAGGGTAAAATGTAAAGTTGGTGTTTCAAAAAGGAAAGTATTTTTGGTGGACGGACCGAAAAGGAATTAAACGCACGATAAAAAATATCTGTGTAGATATCCATACGATAAAAGCAAAAGTAATATATACATAACATACAAATTGTATTTGTAAACCCAACTCAAACAAGCATACAAACTGGACACGAGACAAGATGGGAATGAAATAAAACTCACTACTCACCAGTCATACCTACTTATATAAATCAAAATTTAATAACTTTAATGATCTAAATTTTATTATTCATTAGATCAAAAAACAGTTAATAGATTTGTAGTTATTTACTGATAGAAGTTTAATATAAGTCTAGTACCTAGGTAAAGAGATATTCTATTACATTTTTGTATTATATGTTTCATTACCACCACCCACTAATGCATGTCAAGTGTATAGAATGACATATATCACAGCATCTACTAACGTTGCAAGACATAGCGAGTATTCATGGGGCGGAACATGAGATGTAACATGAAAAATGTAACAGAAAACCCGAACTGCCCCATAATACTCCCTAACAATTTCCAATCTTCTAGACGAAGGCAAGGATTTTAATCACATATTCAAGCTCAACAAAACCACATAAAAAAAGAGGCAGAAAAAGTAGTCAAAGCGATCAAATGCATTCAACCAAAGGGATATGGAGTTCTATAAAAAAACTATGTGGCTATTTTAGTAAAGGAATCAAGAATCCTCCCTACACATTGTGTACATTCATCCTAGTGTTAAGAAGAGAGTTCGACAGCGTACCCTAACGAGCTTCCAACGCCCCCCCTTCATCTTCAAGTACTCTTATCAGCTTTTCTATCTGTCGTCTATATACAGGCATGAAATGGTCAGCAATCATGGTCTGTGAGAGCCTTAGTTTACTATATAGTGACCTAGGAGTGAGAAAGATCCCAACTTCGTCTTCCTCCGGGCTGTTGTCCGAGTCACTGGAGGAAGCGTCGCTGTCTCTTTCTCGCCCACCTCATCGGAAACTAGTGTTACTATGTGCATTATCCTGCCGGCGGGGAAAAATCTATGTACCTCCTTTGTGTTAGGAACTGAGGCTAGAGATTGAGGGTCGCTTACCTCAGCAATGGCAGCTTCCTCTTCTTCCCGGATTTCTTTTATTGTATCACCTTCCTGTCCGATTCCAAATGTTCATAGAGCTCGTGTTCTATTTGCTGCCACAACTCAAATTCCGTCATCCGGTCTTGAAACTTTGCAGGGTCCATGATGTCGTCATCATCCTCAACTTCGGTATCGATAGCGAAGTCGATCTTATGCTTGTCTCTTCCGTCTGGTGAAGATACAGGAAGTTCCAAATTTTCGAGAAGTGTGGTCGTTTCTTCAATAGTTTCGATCAAAGACTCCTCTGAAGTGTCTCTTTGAGCAGACGAAGATTCTGAAGGGTCTTCAGCTACATTGCAGTTCATCTCAGCTGCTGAACCTCTACGACGAGGGCCTATGCAAGACCATGACCGCAGGGCTGGGCGGGACCAAGCGGCTTGAGCCATACTTTGAGCTCTCTTCATGACGACCTATTTCGGAGAGAAAGATCTTCAATCCAAGAGAAAATAAAACTTGTATTTTCCATATTGTCCAATTGAAAGCAATGTTAAGATGAGAATTAGGCACCTGAGTACGACTAGAGACTGGACGTAGAATTGCACCAGCACCGGCTACTTTGGCTTTGGCACTTGCCATGGAAGGAAGATGAGAACCTAAGGCTGAAGCAGAGCGATAAACTGTACTGAGTATTCTGGTACGTTCAATTTGATTCCTCAGATCATTCAGCCAAGCAGATGCTGTTACCTGCAAACTTACGAGTCATTAGGCAATTTACACATGTAAAAAATGAAGTCGGAACATGAAGAAGACTCGTAACAACACCTCAGCACGCAAATCGTCGACTGATGCAGCCGAGAATGTGGGCACTAAATCAGCACCATTTATAACAGAAGTAATGCAGTCATTTCCTGATTCAGCCAGTTCCCATGTCATACAAGCAGCTGGATATGATCATAAGAGAGGAGGCAGTTAATAATCACCAGACCTCAATCATATCCTCGATATAATCTTTCATTTGCAAAGGAGGAGGAGAATAATTGAAAAAGAACCTGGAGCAAACGCAACACAGGTAGCAGTCGATAATTCTTGTCGTTCACGCAAAATATATGTTAAAAGGGCAGCAGTACCGCCACCAAGAGAATGTCCTACAATCTGTACGAAAAAGTAAGCAAGTCATGTAACGAAAGCATAACTAGAGGCAGAAGCCAAGAACTTAGTGTGGTATGTAAGGAGGTTATCTACTACTTTTGGCTTTTCTAGGGGCATATTTGGTTATCAAGATGGTAAGAGAATGTTTCAGCAACAAAATTCTACTCCCTCCGTCCCATCCATATTGACCTGTATTTCTTTTTGGGCTGTCCCACCCAAAATGGCATGTTTCCTTTTTAGGAAATAATTATCTCTTCAAAAGTTGTAGGACCTACCTACTTTTTATCACTTTAATCACTTTATAATCTTCTCCTAAATAACCGTACCGAAAAGAAATGAGCCATCTTGGATGGGAGGGAGTACTAAATTACAACCCCCCTCTTAACCTGCCACAAAGAAGAGAGATTTTGTGGCAGAGAGACAGAGATAGAGAGAGAACAACTTCACCACCTATCTTTCTCAAAGCACCCAATCAGCAAAAAAATGTCTTTATTTTGAAGCAGAAAAATGAGCTGGCTGAGAACATGATTTTAAAATGAAAAATAAAAATCTCAAGTAAAATGGTGAGCAAAGTTAGACCTTAAGTTTGTAATCAGGGTGCTTATTAAGTGACGTGAGAAGAGAAGGAGTTGAAAGCTTTGCGATCCATCTAGCAGCTGCAACCATTCCACCATGAGCATAACCGAGAACCAGGTTGCTGACTCCTCCATCACACACAACCGAATGATGGAATGGTACAACAGCTCCAGTAACAGCTGTCAAGGTATCCTTTATACTGTGAGTTCCCGAATCAGCAATAGGACAGATTTTGATTTGTGGTCAATCAAGACAGTGAAGGCTGGCTTCAAAATCTGCAAGATTGGAAATCTTTCTTGTTAGAAAAATAAAAAACTACTGAAATAAATCTCCAGCCTAAGAATTTTAAAGAGAGTGCAATCATTCAGAAATGGAACTTACTCCAGCTTTAGGCTCTTGGAGGATCACATCTTCTTGAGAATAGCCAGTCTCCTCCAGAAAGAGAGGAAAGGGTTTCTTTGAGAAATGCCAACAGAGAGTGAGAAAATTTAAAAGATATCTGAGATCTGCAGCAATTTCAGGTCCTTTAAGCCGTATACTATCACTACCTCCAAATTCATGGCCAACTTGTAAATTTCCCTGTCGAGTTTGCCCATAGCTCAGTACTCAGGTTCATACAATTTAATTAAAGGATATGTTATTTAGTGCAACAGACTTTACACCAAGAAGAGAGCACATGCTGTTTAAACATTTTGATGGGTGAACTAAGTAGTATTTTAGGTAACCAAATATCTGATACTTCAACACAAGATCAGGCAGGACTAGGTTGAAGAAAGAGAAACTTAATGCCACACTAGCTGTGTACCAATAAATGATATCTTTTCATTCTGCCAAACTTAAAACTTTCCAGATAGCAGAGCAATAGATCTCTAAGTAGGGAATGCCGACTGGGGATCGACGTGCAATTAATAATTAGCTAGTGACAATGAACAAATCCAACAGACGCTTTCTTATTTTTAGTACCTTCAAATGCATGTGCTGTCTTATCCAATACCAGATGTATTTAAATTAAAGTTCCCATTGAGTGTATTGTATTCTGTTGCTTTTACTTAGGTGATAACAAAACCTTAGGTGATAAATGATAATTAAGTACATTTGTCCATCTAAGTTAAATTTGAAAGGCGACAGGTCAATACCAAACTCTTCAGAGTGTAAAAGGTGAGTCGGTGATTGGTAGTTGAACTTTACAGGTCTACTTCCTAGTTATATTGGAGATTCCTTTACTAAGCAGGCGGTTAGAATGTCAAACAACGGAACATTTCATATATATAGAGAGACATTCAGCAAGAAAACAGCAGACATACCTGCCTTTTTAAGAGAAAGCTGATGCCGAAAGCCAAATCACCAATCGGCCACTTCCCCAAAGTTTCTGAATAAGTGAATCTAAGCGTCTCCGACAGAGTTGAGATTGTTTCTAGCCATGTCGCAGGAGCTTGTATAAGTCTGTGAGAAACTCTTTCAATCCCTAGCGGAGCATGAACTTGTATCTCAGCTCCATTTTCGTCATCATCAACACCAGTTGTTGGACTCGATTGCAGTTTTTATTTAATGTGTAATATAAAGGGCAGCAGCACCAGCTGCTGTAGCCATTGTGGCTGTCGCCATGATTCTCGAGTCCCTAAGGTAAAATAGATCATAAACGCACAAGATGAATTGATGTTGCATTCAAAGAGAGCTTCTTCAACCTCTCCAACGCTACTTGTAAAGAAGTGCATAAAGTTGAATGCAAGCATTATAATTTATAACTACAGCAAGAAACTGGTGAGACTGATAGGGTTGACCCATCTACGAGCTAACCTTCCTTAAATTCTCCAACAAGCTCATACAAAAATAGTATAAGTGGAAATTTTTCTTAGAATTGACAAAAACAAGTATGACTAATATACCATTTTGTTACGTGCCCGGTGCATCAACTTAGATAGAATACGAGTGAAGGAAACGAAGCTAAAATCTTCAACTAGTGCGCTTACATAGCTCAAATGTACAAGGTTGTGAAGCAGATATCCTCACTCTTCATCAAGTCTCAATTGGACTTCAATAACAACCAATGCACGAACACACCAAAAAAATACGACTACCCAAATCTATTGTAGATAACTACCCACTCCTTGAATACCACAATTCAATTTAAATTTTGTTAATATTTGATCAATTGCTAGAACAGCGCCAAGAAAAATCCAAACTTTATCATTTCTTCGAAATTGAAAAACTTTCAATAGAAAACGATCAATACCATTTCTCACAATCATTTAATCGATTATGCAATTAGAGACGATTATCACACAGAAAAACAACAAACATTAAACCCACGAGATTATCCCCTCAAAACTGAAAAAACCTAAAAGCGCCAATAGAGGCTGCTTCCAGCCAGAAGCACATTAGGCGGGCATCGAAAGTTTATCAAGCAAATTAACCTGAACATAATTAAAACCTCGAAAAGAAAAACCCTAATCAACCCGATTCTGAGGAGTGACGCATATAAAAAAAATGGCTGCTTGCACAATAAATACTCAACCCAAAAAGAAAGGTAAACCAAAATTGTTAAAGCATTTGAATTACCAACGGACCTGAATTGATGGACGAGTATCGAGAGAAATTAGTAACTAATGGCAGAGATTTAAGTAAAAAGGAAAAAATAGGATACAAATTTGGGGTGCAGTCAACACGAATGAAATGAAATTTTGCGCCTTGGCTAATTTAGGGGAGATTTTAGATTCGGAAGATTTGAGCGTTGAGTTCTTCTCCCATTGAACGCAAAATTGGGATTTCGAATTTTTCTCTTTGGTTGGTATATTATTAAAGTTTTCTTAATTTCTTCCCCTCAAAAAATAGAAATTATAGAATTATTTATGACGGTGTCGGTGCTTGAGAATCAATGACGATCATTTCTTCGGCTCCCGGTTTATTTTCTTTTCCTTTTCACACCCAGCTATTTCTTTCTTTTCTCTTCATTCTAATAAAGCATTCGATAAACAATGATTAAAAATATATTGATATGATTATACAGCCAGGTCATAAAGGATTATCGGCAACATTCAATATATCAACATATAGTAAAATCTTTGTGCTTTCGAATATATATCATCTTTAGGATCGTCAAAGTTAAAATGAGAATCAATTGTATCAATGACCATTGTTTGATATGTGTTTGATTGATCTTTAACATCCAAATTCATTGCATGTTATGTACCCATTAATATCTTTACTTGAAAGATCCAAGTTTGATAATTTGAAACAAATCTAAATTTTGAAATGTGAAATCACACAATATTTTATTCTTGATAAGGTATATTTTTACACTTCTTACACGGATACTTAATGTTACCTCCACCTATAAATAAAAGCTGATTACGAGCGAACTCAATGAAAGTTTCAAGTCCATCTCGAAAATCATAATTTATTCCACCAACCGAACAAAACTGTTTATACATTCATTCACGCTTACTTGTCATTCATGCAAATCCTAATCATATGGTTTAGTGATGTAAAATAAATTACAAGTTATAAAATAGGCATATAGATTTAGCTAAGTTGATGGTAAATTGGTGAATTTATCACCTCAATCATATATATTGGTGAATTTATCACCTCGAATAACATAAAGGCACTAGCTACGCATAAATTGGTGAGTTTTGTCACTTCAAATCACATAAAACCACTAGTACAAATAAATTGATGAATTTATCACCCCAAATCACATATATTGGTGAATTTATCACTCCAAATCGTACAACTACGCATAAATTGGTGAATTTAAATAATAAAACCATAGAAGTTCGAATTTCTGACCTTTTGTGCACAACTTCTTTGTTATTTCTCAAGTTAATTTGAAATGCATATTCTACTGATCACAAAGTCAGAAACGAGTTAGAAGTAATTCATGGCAAAAATCATAAACATGAATAGCAAAATGGAGAGTTAAAAAATAGTGTACATCATAAACAAGATTCTTGACATTTAATCAGCCACACTAGTTGTCTTGCCATTAAACTCGAATTATATACTCCCTCCGTCCATAAAATTTGTTCCTTGATTTTGGTGACATGGATTTTTAATAAATTATAATGAGTACAAAGTAAGTGAGAATAAAAAAGGTGAACCATGAAGATAATAAATGGATATATTAATAGATAGTGGGTGTAAAAAGGTGGAGCATGAGTGATTTTTTTATAAATAAGTGGATAGGTTTAGGGTAAAAATGTGAAGTTAATGTTTCTAAAAAGAAAAGTGAACATTTTTTGTGGACGGACCAAAATGTAATTAAATGAACGTATTTGGTGGACGAAATGAATACTATTTATTGTTTCCATTTGACTAAAATATTTATTATTTTCGTTGTGATGATTTATTAGGTGACTCAAATTCTACTAATTGAAGGAAAAATATTTTATCAATTAAGTTATACTTCATTATTTTTTAAAGTTGTATTAAAATGACTATTTAATGGTGAATATGAATTGGACCACAAACTTAATCATGGATAAAATTTAAAACAATATCCATTAGCTAGATAATAGCAAGTCAACCAATTATAAATTTATGGAGGTTAAGTAGCCCACATCATCATGTACTATCCTTCTTTATTTGACATATGTAATTGCAAACTATTCAACTTAAAGCAATTTGATTATGACATGTCTATAGAATTGTGCTTATATAATTTCACATGCGACTTTTATATAATTATAATTAACTTTATATTTTATTTTATCCTAATGTCTTGGTATGTGACAATCAACCTACATGTAATATATTGATGAAATAAGCATAACATTAGATTCTGATTTAAAATATTGAATACAAACTTATGTTTATATGATGTTCGAACTTGAATGCGATAATTTCATGATCGTGTACACATGCAACATGTATAAACATAATTAAGTACAAAATAAACTACATGTGTCGTTACCAAGATCCAAGCTGTTCACTCATATGGGTTTCCCTTTATATTTATTTAGTCCATAAGCAACAAGGCTAATTTTATTGATAATTGGCTCTTTATATATCTAGCTAGCTTGTTTCTCCACACACATTTCGAGGACTTGTAATGATATGAAGCTCGAATAAATATGATAGAGAGATGATGACGAATTGCATGACATATTTCTCTTTAATAAAATATTATAAGTTTGTCCCTTAAATGATCAATGACAAAATGAATTTATGTGGTCAAAATATCCTATGTTCGAATTTTATTAATATATTCATGGATTTTAGTCTATCACATCTGATATTTTTCATACTTGATTTTTCAAATATGATTTACTCGTCCTATGTGGTTTGTAGATTATCCCACATGAATGTAGGGTTTACTCATTGCGTACTGAAAACAGCGACCGCATGCTTCTCATGAATTCAAAAAAAATAAAAGCGTTATATGTGTTTAAAATCATTTTGTCCATATAAACATTTTCTAGATGCATGTAATCTATAGCCATTAGAGCCGATAAAAGAAGCCTAGTCCGATTAGGTCCACCCTCTCAATTTTGGGCGTGTTTGAGCCTAGAGATTTTAAATCGGATTGAATTTCGGATTAGGTCGGGCCTGTCCAAAGTGATCAAAAGTTTGATAGGCTCGGGCCAGACCAATCCTATCTAAAAAATTTACACTATAAATCGTATTTTAAGTCTGATTGAATCTCATTATTTTTATTCCGATAGATTTTCATGCTAGTCCAGCCTGAAATTTTGCGACCTCTATTAGCCATACATGAGTGAATCCACAAAGATGATCCAATTTAAAAGGTGTTAATTTGTGGCATTCATACGGTAACTAATCTCAAAAAACATCAAGTAAAATCTCGTTAATTAATTACCTCAACTATTGATGGTAATGTTTTGATAAGATAAAAACTTGGGTGAGCTCCGTCTCACCGTGAGTTCATCCTTATTTTTTATTAAAATAATTATATATTAATAATTATGGTGAGTAAGGATAATTAGATTTTGTTAATGTATAATTAAATTTATTAATTTTTAATTATAATTTTTAATTCAAAATTGGAATTTATTAATTCATAATTATGGTTTATTAATTCATAATTGAGATTTATTAATTCATAATTAGGGTTTATTAATTCACAATTAGAGTTTATTATTCAAAATTAAGGTTTATTATTCAAATTATGGTTTATCACTTCCAATTAGGGTTTATTAATTCAAAATTAGAGTTTATTATTCAAAATTAGGGTTTATTAATTCCAAATAGGGTTTATTAATTCAAAATTAGGGTTTATTAATTCACGATTAGAGTTTATTACGTCACAATTAGAGTTTATTACGTCACAATTAGAGTTTACGAATTCAAAATTACAATATATTATCTTGGCGTAGAGTATTCACATAGTTATCAAAGATTGCAGCACACAAGAGACCACCCCTTTGATAAATCTTGGCGTAGAGTTTTCACATAGTTATCAAAGATTGCAGCGTATATCTCACCAAAACTTGAATTAAATTAATTTGCGACAAATTTGTGGGAGACTGTCTTATTAGCCAAAATCAGCAAGGCAAATAAATTGTATGGATCAGGTAAAAGATGTCATCAAAACTTATGATGTTATAGGGTCTAAGGAGCTGATTTTATGAAAAGGATGACACATATGCAATCGTAAGTGTAATACCCTAAATTCATAATTTAAAAATACTATATTTTCTTAAATAAAATAGATAAAGCGGAAACAATTCATTTTTTTAAATAATAAAATATATAAAATATCTTGAATAAAATTGTCAAATAATGAGTCCAACAAACTCAAGTCTAATCTTTGCAAAAGAACTGACGTCAACCAACGACCCGAAACAAACTACACAAGACTTAATAGCATGAGATAAGTTGGAGATCTAGTAAATCAAATCCAACAACGAAAATAAAGGAATGAATTTAAACAAACATAACATTAGTCTTGGAAGGAATTAAAAGCGACATAACACCACTAGGCACACCCACACCGCCACGCCGCTTTATGATCACTGACTTGAAAACATTTTTGATAAAAAGGGGTGAGCACAAAAAACGTACTCAGTGGTGGGGGAACAATGAATATCATTATTTTATTTGTCCAAACGTGTATAGATAGCAAGAAAGTAATAGTCAATCATATTCAACCTCACCGGCTTGAAAATTCTACCACACAGGCAATGATACGCCACACAGGCTATGATTCGCCACACAAGCTATGCCACACAGGCAACGATACGCCACACAGGCTATGATTCGTCATACATGCTATGATTCGCCACGCAGGCTATGCCACACATGCCATGATACACCACACAGGCTATCACCATGGATGTAACAAAACACAACAATGATTATCACCATAAACTTGCAGATAGAGTAAATTCCACAATAAATATGTTTATTCCAAATCACATATTTGCAAGTTAAAGAAGATTTCACCCACAATAAATATGTTTATTCCAAATCACATATTTGTAAGTTAAAGAATGTTTGACCCACCTTGTTTTTGTTGAGCACAACAAATCAAAATCAACTCAATTATGGGATGAGGGTCCTAGTTGCGCTGCACCTAGTCCAATAAGATATAGTGGTTTCTATAAGGACCTATAAGAAACCTTAAATGCAAGTGCTTAAGCAAAATATCATTAAAAAGTTAATGGGCCATCTTTTTATAATCAAGATTTAAAAACAAATTTACACTACTTACAGAAGCTCTAATTTTTTTATTATTTCAACTAAAACAAACTGACTCCATTAAACGATTAAACCAAAATGTGAATCTCAAACCCAAACTTGACAAATTAATATCGTCGTTAATATTACTCAAATAATCAAAATGATTACCCAAAAACAAATCTAAAACTTAAACAACATAATTAAACATAATTACTCATTTGCGAAACTAGATAAGCAAAAATTGATTTGAAACCCACAAACAAGTTATATGGTTGGCGTTGATCAGTAGCTTATTAGGAAACTTAATTCAAATCATGAATCTTATATTTAAACCAATCAATATTAACAAATTAATACAATAATAAATTTCTATACTATACAGTCAATTCACTACATATATTAATCGAAACACCATTTCAGTTGAGTATCAAATACAGCAGAATTAGTAGAAATTTTTTAATAAAATCTAGTTTCTGGAACACTTGAATATAATTAATGCAAGAAAATCATGGACTCATACTGCATGAACTACAAAACCAACAAACTTTCAGTGAGAAAATTAAATAGTTTTGTGAAATTGGAATTACTGAAACATGTACAACTTTCAAGCTACCGAGCTTGTGGTTGTTTATCAATTAAAAGAACCTAAACCATTTACAAAATAGGGAAATATATAAAAGTACACACTTTTGTAAAAGTGTGTACAGAATATAACCATTTTGGAAAATTGATACATTAATATACCCATTTGCTTTTTTAATATATATCTACAGAGTCTCCGTTAGTTTCGATGTGAATTGTGACATGCGATGACGAAACAAGAATATTTTGTTTGTTAACAACTTGTAAATCAATAAATGATTGCGAAATTATAATAAGTCTTTTACATTAAATTATATATAGTTATAGAGAAAAATGTGAGAAAATCATGAAAAAATAATAATTAAATCATTGAATCATGTTTTTTAAACATAAATGAATAAAAAATAATTAACACATAAAATCGAAAATTCCGGTCGATAATTCCTTGATTCCGTCGATCGAATCAAGGAATTATCAACCGAATTACGCTTTGTTATGTGTTAATTAATTTTTAATTAATGTTGAATTTTCCTTGATTTCGGTCGACCGGAAACATGAAATTGGTCGATCGGAATCAGCAAACTATCGACCGGATGAAGGATATATCCAATGAATTTAATACTAATTATTAATTGATGTTTTCGGTCGACCGGAAACATCCATTGATTCATTTATGTTGATATTAATTACTAATCATTGAATTTAATACTAATCTGTCGACCGGAAACATCCATTCATTCATTTATGTTGATATTAATCATTGAATTTAATACTAATCATGCAACCGGAATTTAATATATGTTTCCGGAGACATATTAAATTTATGTTGATATTAATCATTGAATTTAATACTAATATGTCGAATCGGAAACATCCATTCATTCATTTATGTTGATATTAATAATTGAATTTAATACTAATCATGCGAATCGAATTTAATATGTTTCTCTAATTTAATATGTTTAGGAGATTTAATCATTTAATCATTGGGAGGATTGAATTTAATATGCTACCGGAAAATTGGGAGCATTGAATTTAATATGCGACCGGAAAATTGGGAGCATTGAATTTATGTTGATATTCATTCATTTAATCATTGGGAGCATTGAATTTAATATGCGATCGGAAAATTGGGAGCATTGAATTTAATATGCGATCGGAAAATTGGGAGCATTTAATTTAATCATTGAATTTATGTTGATATTAATCATTGAATTTAGTTTGCTGATTCCGGTCGACCAATTTCATGTTTTCGGTCGACCGGAATCAAGGAAAATTCAACATTAATTAAAAATTAATTAACACATAACAAACCTGTAATTCCGGTCGATAATTCCTTGATTTGATCGACCGGAATCAATGAATTATCGACCGAATTTTTGATTTTATGTGTTAATTAGTTTTTATTCATTTATGTTTTAAAAAAACATGATTCAATGATTTAATTATTATTTTTCATGATTTTCTCACACTTTTCTCTATAACTATAAATAATTTAATAGAAAAGACTTATTATAATTTCACAATCATTTATTGATTTACAAGTTGTTAACAAACAAAAATATTATTGTTTTGTTAGTTCGCATGTCACAATTCACATCGAAACTAACGGAGACTCTATAGATATATATTAAAAAGGGTAAATATATCAAACTACACACATTTGTAAAAGTGTGTACAGCTCATACCCATTTTCCAAAATGAATACACAACATACCCATTTATATTTTTTTAATATATATTTATAGTGCAGTTTCGTCAGTTTGGTCAGTGAAATGACATAACACTGACTCCGAAACATAACAAACATGTGAATCAATAAAAATGATTGCGAAATTATTTTCAGTGTATTGGATATTATTATTATGTTAAATTACTTTATATATCACTGAATCATGAATCATCGACCGGAGAGAGGATGAACGACCGGAATTTAATTAAAAATTCAAATTTTGAATACTAATTGGTCGAATCGAGAGAGGATTTTTAATATAATTTTAATTAATTCATATCTCCTATTAAATAGAAACATCAAATTGGTCGACCGAGAGAGGAACTATCGGTATATATTTGTATAAGAATTAATACTAATTATTAATTCATGTCTCCACACCGTAGACATCAAATTGGTCGAACGGAGAGAGGAATTATCGATTTGTTATGAAATGAAATTAATACTAATTATTAATTCGTGTCTCCATCGATCGAAAACATCAAAGGGTCGGCCGGAATCAACGATTTTCAATCGGAAGAAGGATATATCAAATTAATTTAATACTAATTAATTTAAATTGAATGTATGATATTTAAATTAATATTTAAAGGTAATCTATGGAAAATTTGCAAAATATTGAAATCTTGTATGAATTTTGAAATATTTAATATTGAAATTATCCTTCATATTTACCGTATTAATTAATAGTGTACAAAATAGTACTACGAAAAGTAAAACCTTACAAATAAAATTGCGTAAAATTGAAGAAGACAAATAAATGCGAGAAAAATTGCGAAAAATTGAAGAAGACAAATAAATGCGAAAAAGTAAACCAATAATTGAACCAATTCTCTCCTATTTATACAATCGATTGTAACAAATACAAATCCAACAAATTGCTCTTGCTCTTGCTCCTCCAATTTTCGTTCGTTCATTTCGATTTTACATTCAAAATTTTCAAATTTATTTCTTCAATCCGTAAGCGATAGCTATGTCTCAACAAGTAAGTTATTCAATTTTTATTTATTTTCGGCGTGTTTAGAATTTATTGTTGTTTATGATATTAATTTGTGTTTAGATTTATTATTGTTAATTTTGTTTAGATTTATTATTGTTTATTGGTATGGATAAATTATTACGTTTAGATAATTAAATTAATTGGATAATTAATTTAGTGTTTTAATTTATTGCATAATTCAGATATATGATTTAGATAATTAAATTAATTAGATAATTTGTTTAGTGTTTTGAATTTATTGCATAATTAGTATATATATTTCGATATAATTCGCTTAGATAATTATTGTATAATTACCTATATATAATATTATATAATTGGATATAATTAGTTTAGATGAAATTAGATGTTTTATATGATTTTATGGGTTTTTATATGAAAAATAAATGAATTAAAGGAATCCCTCTCCTATCGATGAATTAAAGGAATTATATGAGAGAGGTCGATGAATTAAAGGAATTATATGAAAAAATAGATAAATAAATGATTTTATGGGTTTTTTAAAAAAGCATAAATGAATTAAAAAATTAAATTAAGTTAAAAATCCCTCTCTCCCATTAGGCCAATTCCTTGATTCCTACGACCGAATCAAGGAATTGGTCGTAGGAGAGAGAGGATTTTAACTTAATTTAATTTTTAATTCATTCTCAAACATAATTAAATTAATTATTGATTCGGTCGACCGAAACATAAATTATCAAATTAACAATGATTCCTACGACCTAATCTTGGTTGTCGACCAGGAGAGCCTATTTTCGGCCAGGAGAGCCTATTTTGAATGGAATCTTGAATTATCAAATGAATTTAATATTAATTATTAATTGATGTCTCCTACGATCGAAACAAGGAAATATCGACCGGAGACATAAAACTTGAATTAATTTTAGATGAATGTATCGATCGGAAACAAGGAATTTAATACTAATTATTAATTAATTTTGTTTTAGAAATTAATTTTAAATGAAATCAATTAGGATAATTTTAGATTTATTAGGATAATCTTGAATTATTGTTGTTGTTTTAATTTTAAATGAAATCAATTAGGATAATCCACGAAATTAATTTTAAATGAAATCAATTAGGATAATCTTGAATTATTGTTGTTTATGATATTAGATTTCTTATTGTTAGTTTTATTTAGATTTATTATTGTTAAATTTGTTTAGATTAATTATTGTTAATTTGTTTACATTTGTTTTGCTTATTTGTTTAGATAATTCGATTGTTTCTGCTATAAATATTGCATAATTCGTTTAGATAATTGGATATAATTATTGGATAATTCGTTTAGATAAGTGCCGACATAATTCGTTTAGATAAGTCCCCTTTTAATTAATTTATTGTAAGAGACTTTAATTATTTAATTAGATTTTGATTATATTGCTATTTTTTCTTATTTGTATATTTGATTAGAATGTATATTTGTTTTGTACATTAGAAAAATCATATTAAGATCAGATATTTACATTAATGTAATCTTGTATTTGTTATAGATGTCGGGATGAAAGAACATTATTGTTAGATATGGAGGCGCAGGATCCTTCTTTATGTTACATTGGCGGGTATCGGTCAAATGCCTTTGTTCGAATGGACGGTGTAATTATCTCGGAGTTCATAGAGATGATTGATCAAATTATGTCGACAAATTCGTTGATTACAACCTACCAACCGCATTATCTATCGAGATCTCGGGTGGTAGAATTATCAAATTACTTTTGAGTAATGATGATCAACTTTTCGATTGCTCATGATGCCCAACGAGGGTCTATGTGACTCACGATGCCGACACATCCCAATCGGAGCAAGAACTATATAGACCTTCGTTTGAGATACCATCCTCGTCAACATATGACTACACTTCCCAACACATATCGTTCGATGCGTCGTTGACACAACAATTTACATCATCTGATTGGTTTGATGCTGATACATCTCAATATATGCCGCAACACATGGATCCATCCAGAATTACATTTCCAACATATGCCGCAACCACAACCGGGGTGATACACTTGTTGAGGACAAATGATGGCGACGACTACGTTGAAGAAGAAGAAGATGAAAGCAGTCGGATGAAGAGGAAGAAGATCGCGAGTCTGCTTTGGTGAGCTATGGCTCATTTGTAGAGTTTGACGCATGGATCCGTCGAGAGGGTGGATTCGGGAAGCTTCTATCTACGATTATGCAGAGTAACACGCAAGCGCACGTGGGAGGCCCAGAGCCGTAAGAAGTTGAGGAGATGAGCAACCGGCTAGTCCTCGTTATTCCTCATGATGCTTGATTAATCTCTTTGCTCGTCCTCGCCTCGGACTCGATGAGGTGGCGAAGGTTCCATCTTCGACTCGGCCTCAGACTCGACGAAGGGTTCCATCTTCGACGGCAGGGTGATCCGTATCCGGGGGCTATGGCATTTGGAACATCGAGTAGAATTTGTTATTCCTCGATCCGATAATTCGAGGATTACATTCAAATATCGATATCATAATCGGTGTCCTTTTCTACTACGTGCATCGCAAGGTGGATTTTGGTTTGTCCGCAAGTTTGATGCTATACATACTTGCGCACGAACCCAGTGAATATCGGAGTAAGGAAGGTTAATGCCCGTAATTGCAGCATACATATCACGAAAATACGCGAAGACGGTGAAGTGCTAAAGCCGAGGTCCATTATGGCCGATTTGCGGCGAGAGTACGGTGTACACGTTACATACAATGTAGCAATGCGAGCCCGTAATAGAGGCGATCGAGATGATATACGGTGGACATGAAGAATCATTTCAGCTACTACCGAGTTATCTGCATATGTTACGGATGAGCAATCCCGGTTCGATGACTGACTTGGATATTGGATCAGATGGTCGGTTCTGTCACCTCTTTGTCGCGCTCGGTTCATGCAGTTAGGCGTACATTGTGCCTCCCGACCCGTGATTGTAGTCGACGGTACGCACTTGAAGGGCCGCAATAAAGGCATATTATTTGATGCCGTGACAAAGGACGACAACGAGCAAGTTTTTCCATTAGCTTATGGAATTGGTCCGATCGAGAATGATGTCTCATGGACTTGGTTTCTATCTCGACTACAAGCTGCTTATGGATCAAATCCAGAGGTGTTGATTGTTTCAGATGCCCATGTCGAGATAATGAACGCGGTCAAGTGTGTCTACCCCGATGCAACACACGATTATGCTACTACCATCTCAAAAAAAATCACCCCATTTGGGCAACCATCCGCAGTTATTCCGAAAGCCGCTTATGCGTGCTAAGATGCACACTTGGAAAAGCGATGGCTATGTTAAAGTCTCGTGAAGGCCGATGGTAGTGGCGCATATACCAAGTTGGTGGAGGTTGAGTGCGGTGGGCTAGATCACGGTGCCCGTTAGGCGTTACGCTTTTATGACATCGAACATTGCGAATCATTCAATTCTCGAATATTGTGGGCTGACGATTGCCAATTTGCTCAATGATTGAGGCAATCCGTCACATTACGAAAAAATGGTTCGATGAGAGACATGAAGCGGCAAAGAGAGGTACGCGGCTGAATTGACCCCCAAGCAACGCGTAGATGATGGTATCAATGGAACTATCACGCAGATACGATGTAGTGCCCTCATCGACTCCACTTTCAAAGTCAAGCACGTAAGCAAAACATTCGAGTCAATCTCAATACGCAATCGTGTGCGTGTTTGGAGTGGGACATGGATATGATACCGTGTTCTCATCTTTGTTGCGACTATATGGTGCAATTTAAGTTTAATTATGTTAATTTTTTGATCAAATTGATTTCACTTACATATAATTGATTATATAAATTTTTAGTCATAAAGGTCACCATATATCTAACTATGTGGGAGTACTACCATTCGCAAAGCTAGCGAAGCATACCGTATCGGATCAATCATGTTCACCACGCCTAGTTGACTGCTCCTCCGCATGTTCTTTGAATTACGCTATGCCTCCTAATAGAGTCCGTCAGTGGCCCGAAAGTGGGTCGATATCGTCATCCAAATGTGTGGGATCGAGTAGTAGAAGTCGTGCACTCTGCACATGTAGCTTGTGTGGTAATGAATCTCATACGCGTCGGAAGTGTCCTTACTTATCCGTAGACGAGTGACATTGTAATGAAAGAAAACATTCATGTAAAGATATTATTAACATTATTATTATTTTAACTTAATCAAATTGAATTGAATTGAATTGAATTGGAATTGAAATTGAAATTGAAGTTGAAGATCATATTAAAATTAATCCATTGTTGATAAGATAATGTAACTAAGAATCTATTACATGAGATAAAATAAATAAAATCATTACATAGTACATGCTAATTTCTACCTCTTCCTCTTCCTCTCGGCTGTATATGGATCACATATCTCATATATATTTTCACTACTTTATGTCTATATACTACAACATTAGACGTACCCATTCGATGCTCGGTGAACCGTAAATAAGGCGTTCCACGATCGCACGCAAATGGACCATCAACAAATCGTCTTCCGGTCAAATACCTCAAGAGGCAGCTCGTAATAATAATCGCATCATTATTCCATGGTGGTATCGGTGGGAGTTAGCCTCGAACCATCTAGTGAAGATCGAACCGCCACAATAATCTAGTCAGCACACGAAGTCCATCATCCTCGCATCCACTGATCTGGTCCATCCGCCAAATCGCGAGTCAAACAAAGACGCAATGACCAGAGTGCATATCCACGCGTACTATCGCGAACGCCGCTTCGATGACGCATGGGATGATGATCTATAAAATTAATATTTAGATAAAATAAACAAGGAAAATTTCAATTTTGCAATTTATTGTATTAAATAAGGTTACTGCGTGCACGTAACCATGATGTATAACCCGTCATGCCGAGGACAATGCTATCCAATGCGCCGGTGGATTCCATGCCATAACAATGCTCTCATGGTTCATGATCACCGCCTCTCGCGGGTCTTGAATGTAGGACTAAAGCGTTGCATGTACCTCGGACCATGAATTTTTGCGAAACATCTATTCAACATTGAAAATTAAGTAATTAGAGATACTACATATATACTATATATTGATTGTATTAAAGACTTACGAAAAACCAATGTCGAGGATGATTGTGTTTTGATAATCCACCCCATCCAATACGCCGATCCCGCATCGAGTCTCATCCTCAAATACACCATGAATAGATCGACGACCGCACAATTATTTTAGGGATACATATCAATATAAGTAGATGTACTTAAAAAACGAAGCATATTGTATAAAACGCATGCCAACATCAAAGGCCTCTCGGCATTTCGATATTCACGAAAAATGCAACTGGACTTGTCGATCAAGACCGAACAACCACCATCGCTTTATTTGTGTTCAAGAAACGCCGTAATTTATCAATATATCATCGGATAATGGACGTGGCATCGGGCTATTCACGTATGGTGACCTCATTCACCGTAGAAGGTCTCCGTGTCTGCTCACCTCTCGGATCCCGAACTACAAACATTTAATTTAGAAAATGAAAACATAACAAATATAATGAAATATTATAAACCGCCAAATATGAGACTTAATAGTTACCGTTGTCCAACTGCTGCGCACGGCTCGAAAGTCCGCCTCACGACGTCGATGCGCCGATCACTAAATAGGTCCAATCCCATCATGGAATGATGAGATGTAGTTCCGTGATCGTACCATGGATCCGTGAGAGTAGCGGGGAGGGTATCACTGGTCGATGCAAAGGTCGCCTCACCGGCTCAATATGTCCATCGCCTCGAGGGACATCCGGATCCGGGCGGTGATGGTCTCTCGATCTTCACCTCTCGCCGTCGTCGCCGGATGGCGTGGGACATGAGGTGCATGTGTAGTCAGATCATCCCTATGTGTGCAACCACATCGAGTCTTCTAAGAGGTTTTCAAACCACTTCTTTATCTTTGGAATAAATTTATCTTCGATAGACCTCGATGCGTTGCCTCGCTTCGTCCTCACTCTCCTGGACAGATTCCGGATAGATTCCTCGGATCCAACGACGATCGACTAACTAAGACGCCAGGTGCTCACCACCACCGTCGATGAAGCCGCCTCCGGTATGTCTTCCCGTATCCGCCTCTCAACGGATGGACGGCTATCCACATATGGCCGCAGCTCATCAACAATCGGAACCTCAACGAACCCAACCGACGATGTCCTCTCGCCGGGTCTCAAGGTGAAGGCTCGAGGCTCGCTCGATGGAGACCCCGAAGATCGTGATCCTCAACAAACGTGGAGCCTCCTAACTCGACGTCTACGCCGAGGCTCATCCACCGGATGAGACACACCACGACGAGAAGGGAACTCGTGCCCTCCTCAAAGGATTTGACGGATAACAAAATTCACACCGAGTGGAGAGGTGTGAGATGACACCCAATGTGGTGCTAACCTCGAATGAGTCGGCTCGATCGATGTGAGATGATAATCGACCTCTGATAAATTGAAAGATGTTATTTAATATTCTAATAAATACAATACATCATACATGATTTAAAATTATAATAAAATTCATACCTCTTGCTCAAAAAGAGATCAGAAGTCGCCGTGAGAGCTACTCTTGAATTTCCACCTCAACACTCTTGACATCTGCGGATTGATTGATGTGCGTCCCACTATACTTCCCAAGCTGGTATGATCTCGGTGACCAAGCATATAGTGCCAGATCGGTCCGTAAAAGTGATATTGAGCATTAGGTTGACATCTGCGTCATATAATATCTCAATATCTCGTAATCAGAGGCCCCCACGGAAATCGGCAAAACGCCCGGATCGTCAACCAATGCCCAAACCCAATCAACTATTATCTTCCCGTATCGCACTCCAAATACGAATCCATAGAGGATAATAACGTGTTCCACACGTAAATAGTGACGAAGATCTACATCATCACTAAAATCACTACTACAAAATCTATCTACTAGATTACGTAATGTAACTGTGTGCCCCCGCAAAAGGTTATAGACCTCAACGTCGCTCAAGTCGTAGTCTTGTGTGGGATCAAATGATGATGACCCAAATTGCGGTAGGTGACTAGAGCATAATCTCTAATGGAAAACATATATATCTTCCATTGATGAAAAATACATCTCCTGATCGTAGGTTCTATCCGACGGGAGACTAAATGGTGGAAAGATAAACTAGACTTAGGCCCGGAGTCCAATCAATCGATGGCCAAAGCAACCCCTAAACATATCTACCAACTCTTCGTCACTCTTATCTAGCAAGACATTCTTAATATACTTAAAATAATCATCCTATAATAAGTCTTTACATCCGCCATCACATTTATCGTGGTAGCCTCAAGAAAACAGGATCGACCTACAATTATATCGTCACATATTACACAACGTACAACAAACCAACAAACTACTACAATAATTATTTCATTTGTCTATAATTCGCATCAATAAACATCCTATCATACAAATATCAAAAATAATTAGAACTCAATCTCTACAAATCACCAATCAAAAACTGGCCATAATTAAGTAATACAATTTAACCATTCTAAACCATAAACACTATTTATTCAATCACATTATTTCTGCCAAAACAAATATCTCATTCAATCGAAAACATATAAGCCATAAACACTATTTATTCAATAACATAATTCAACGTACTCATATTCAATCATATTATTCAATCACATTTAGCAACATTTATCCAAAATATACATACTATCTCAATTACAAAATATACGTAAGGTAAACATATTAAAAATCACATAATTATATTGTTTCAAAATAGTGTATGTCAAAATAATATACACGAAACATACCGTAAGTGAGACATATTGCTTGAAAATAATAGTAAAATATGGTTTATGCATCATTACAAAATTCAATTAATAACTAATTATTAGAAAATTAAATGAAAAATCAATGTTTTCGATTAGACCAATTGAAGTTTCCGGTCGAGGAAGGCTTGTCGACCGAGAGAAGCCTTCCTCGATCGGAATTATTGGTCGATCGAACAACAAATTAATTCAAGAAATTGAATTAATTTGTTGTTTCGATCGACAATGAGTTTCGATCGAAATTCGTTGTCTCCTATCGACGGAAACAACGAATTCTCGACCGAAACTTCAATTTTATGGATATTTTGACCTAAAATGCGAGAATTACCTCTTGTTCTTCAAGATTTCGACGGAATGTGTGAATGGAAATTCTACAATATTGGGAATGGGATTGGGAATGGAAATAGAAATGGAAATTCACGGGAATGGGAATGGAAGGCGTGAAGAAAATTGCAAGAAATTTTGAAATGTGAAATCTAAATCGAAATAGAGAGTGTTTCAAATTTGGAGAAAATTGCGAAGAAGAAGTGTTTCAAATTTTGGAAGAAGAAACCAAATCAATGCGTTATTTTGACGGTTGTTTTAACTTAATATGAGTTGTCAATGCACGAAAAAATGAGTTGTCAATGCACGTAAAAAAGAGAATCGATTCACAGCGTCATTTTCGAAAACTATAGTTTTAATATGAAGTTAATTTTAGATTATTAATTTTGATAGTTGGATATATAAGTTGGGCATGTATGTCCTTAATTCATCATAGCATGCTTTGCAAAAATAAATAACATGAAATAAAAGTTTATAAAAGAAAACAAAACTTACTGGAAGAAAAGGAGTTTGACCGATGCTTTCAACAAAAAAATTTGGATGTTTGTGAGTGCTATGTGTGCGTGTGTGTGTGGCTATGTGCGTGTGTGTGTTTGTGTGAATATGTGTGTCGAGTGTGTGTGAATATGTGTTTGTGTATTGTGTGTGTGTTGTGGTGTTGTGTGCGTGTATATATATATATATATATATATATATATATATATATATATATAAATAAAACAATAATCAAATCTTAATCATACTTGAACTCTTCTTAATTAAATCCCAATCCTAGATAAATATGAGATAGAACTTGGACTCAACAAAATAATATTCTACAAAGTCCAATTTGAGAATAAATAATATAATTTGACAATTATATAAGCCCAAAACTTAAAAAATATAATTTTATAATTTCATAAGCCCAAAATTATTTTATTACTTAGCCCATATTTGTAAAGTAAAATTTGAGGCCCTAAAAGAAATTATGAAGTTCGTTTTCTAGCTAGGGACGCAACTACGGACTCCTTCAAGTCCAACGTAAAAATCGAGCATGTCAAATATCCACAAACCCATTGTAAATTATTTAAAAATTTAGGCAAATAAATCAAGCAAAAAGTGGGGCGTTACAACCCGACCCACTTAATAAAAATTTCGTCCTCGAAATTTGTCTTACCAGGTGCTATTAGGGACGGGTACTTAGCTAAAATTTCATCCTCACGCTCTCAAGTCGCTTCCTCGGGTCCATGACGACTCCACTGTATTTTAATTAAAGCCACGCGCCGATTCTTTAACTCGTGGATTTTTCGATCTAGAATCGCAATGGGTTCTTCCTCGTAGGTTAAATCCTTATTAAGTGATATACCACCATAAGACACCACATGACTCGGGTCATGTATATACTTCCTCAATATCGAAACATGAAATACATTATGCACGGATGACAGCTCAGGCGATAACGCCAAACGATAGGCAACATCTCAAATCTTTTCCAAAATCTCAAACGATCCAATGAAGGGAGGTCTTAACTTTCCTTTCTTACCAAATCTCAAAACTCCCTTCATTGGCACTACCTTCAAAAACACTTTATCACCAACTTCAAAATACAAATCTTTTCTTCTTTTATTAGCATAAGACTTTTGTCTATCTTGAGCAACTTTGATCCTATCTCGAATTTTCTTGAAAATATCAACAGTTCTTTCCACCATCTCGGGTCCCAAAATTTTTCTTTCACCAACTTCATCCCAAAAGACAGGTGATCTGCATTTTCTCCCATAGAGTGCCTCATAAGGAGTCATACCAATACTGGAGTGGTAACTATTGTTATAAGCAAACTCTATCAACGCCAAGTGTGTCTCCCAACTTCCTCCAATATCCAAGACACAAGTTCTTAACATATCTTCCAAAGTTTGAATCGTTCTTTCGACCGCCGTCATGCGAGGATGATCTGTTGTCGAAAACTTTAACTTTGTACCCAAAGCAAGGTGTAGACTGTCCCAAAACCTTGACGTAAAACGTGGGTCTCTATCAAATATAATGGATGTCGGTACCCCATGAAGTCGAAATATCTCCCGAACATATAACTGTGCAAACTTGTTCATCGAAAACGTTATGTGCACTGGCACGAAATGCGCTGACTTAGTCAAACGGTCAACAATCACCCAAATTGCATCATTACCTCTCAAAGTTCTAGGAAGTCGAACTACGAAATCCATAATGATGTGTTCCCACTTCCACTTTGGTATCTCTAAGGGCTTTTACAACACTGATGGTCTTTGATGTTCAGCCTTCACTTGTTGACACGCCAGACATCGCTCCACATACTTTGTAATTGACCTTTTCATGCCATACCACCCAAAACTCTTCTTTAAATCTTGGTACATCTTGGTGCTACCAGGGTGTGCTGTGTACACAATTCGATGTGCCTCATCCATTATCTCTTTTCTCAACTCCTCATCCACTGACACACAAATTGTCACGAACACACCTAATCGTAATTAGGCCTATTTAACGACAGGCTCAAACATATGTCAAGAGAAATGATGACAACAACTTTCTTCATGAATGAATCTAACATTTATGGTTCAAGAAGGTAAAATATAAAGTAAAAGTAATTAAATAGTCAGGTCGTGACACAAATTCTCCTATTACAAGCAAGTGTCCCATCATGTAGAACTATAAATCCTCTTGGGTCATCAGCCACTTCTTTAGCATGTATCTTTTGTAGGAACTCATCATCTTTATGAGCCTCTCTAATTCTATCTCGTAACGTCAGATGTACTATCAAAGTTGAGATAATAGCATCCGCCTTTTCAAGTGTGGACACTACTTCAAGACTCAATCTTTCAAAATCTTTCACCAACTCCTTTTGTTGAGTTAACCTTCTTATATGATTTGTATCCATCTTTCTGCTAAGTGCATCTGCCGCCACATTTGCTTTTCTAGGGTGGTATAAAATCTTACAATCATAGTCCTTGACCAACTCCAACCACCTTCGTTGTCTCATGTTTAGCTCTTTTTGCGTGAAAATATATTTCAAACTCTTGTGGTCAGTATAGATCTCACACTTAACCCCATAAAGGTAATGTCTCCAAATCTTCAAAGCATGAACTACTGCTGCAAATTCTAAATCGTGTGTAGGATAATTTAGTTCATGTGGCTTCAACTGTCTATATGCATAAGCCACCACTTTTTCTTCTTGCATTAGCACACATCCCAAACCATGTTTCGACGCGTCACTATAGATTATGTATCCCTTAGAACTATCAGGGATAGTCAAGACTGGAGCAGTTACCAACTTATCTTTTAATATTTGAAAGCTTCTTTCACACTTCCCCGTCCACTCAAACGGTATTCCTTTATGTGTCAACTGAGTGAGTGGTCATGTAATCCTTGAAAAACCTTCGATAAATTTTTTATAATATCATGCCAGTCCGAGAAAACTTCGTATCTCCGCGGCGCTTGTCGGCACTTTCCAATTACTTACAGCCTCAACCTTTACCGGATCCACTTCAATTCCTTCTGAGGTCACCACGTGTCCAAGAAATCCAATCCGATTCAGCCCAGACTCACACTTAGTAAACTTGGCATACAACTTTTATGTCCTTAGTATCTCCAAGACTGTGCGTAGATGAGACTCGTGCTCTTCTTGATTTTTAGAGTATATCAAGATGTCATCGATGAAGACGATCACGAACTTATCCAAGTATGGATAAAAACCCTATTCATCAAATCCATAAAAACTACAGGGGCATTGGACAATCCAAAAGGCATTACCACAAACTCGTAGTGATCATATCTTGTCCTAAATGATGTCTTTGGAATATCATCTTCCTTCACCTTCAATTGATGGTATCCAGATCGTAGATCTATCTTTGAGAAAAACTCCTGCACCTTGTAATTGATCGAAGAGGTATTTAATTCTCGGTAGAGGATACTTGTTCTTTATTGTAAGTTGATTCAAGTCTCGATAATCGATACACATCCTCATGCTATCATCTTTCTTCTTTACGAACAATAATGATGCTTCCCATGGTGAAACACTCGGTCGAATATACCCTTTATCCAACAATTCTTGTAACTGCACCTTCACCTCTTCTAACTCCTTTGGTGCCATTCGGTATGGAGCCTTAGAAACTGGTGTTGCTCCGGGCACAAGGTCAAAGGTAAACTCCACATGTCGGTTCGGTGGTAAACCTGGTATTTCTTCAGGAAACGCATAGATAAAATCTCGAACCACTTCCACATCCTCTATTGTTGTCTCCGTCGGTGTTGACCCCAATACATTACCAAGAACCCATCGCACTTTTCTTTTCTTAACATCTTCAATGTTTCCATTGTTGATATTTTCTTCAGTGGTTTTCCGATACTTGCTCGTAGAATGTAAACTCATTCTCTTCCGGTCTTTGAAAAATCACTTCTCTCTCATGGCACCTTATGGTGACGTAATTGCTACTTAACCAGTCCATCTCCAAGATCAAGTCAAAGTCACGCATCTCTAAAGCATGAAGATCCGCCGTCATAACTATCTCTAAGCTACAAAGTTCTCTACGAAGCCTAGAGTGGGATTACAAGTACGTTGCCAGAATCGGATTACGACAAGTGCATGCTCATAAACTGGAGGTAGATTATAATTATTCTTCATCTAGTCTACACAAGTGAGGCCTAATAATCAAGCAACTAAGTCCCTTCAAATTTCGAGGACACAAATAAGTAAAAAATTCAATCAACTCATGCTCAAGTTCAACAATAATTTCGCAAAAGGATGCATAACTCTCATATAATACCACATACAAAACTCCACCACATCTCATAATATTTGAGAGAGAATCTTCACTAATAATTGCTCACCAAAATATTTCATCATATCAAAACAACGTAAATTACCTCAATCAGGAGCGCGTGCCGGGAATGAGTGGTGCCTTTTGTCATAACAACGTCATATAACAAATTATTCAAAAAATTTAAAGTCTACAGAAACGATATACCCGCTCTGATACCACTAAATGTAATACCCTAAATTCATAATTTAAAAATACTATATTTTCTTAAATAAAATAGATAAAGCGGAAGCATGTCATTTTTTTAAATAATAAAATATATAAAATCTCTTGAATAAAATTGTCAAATAATGAGTCCAACAAACTCAAGTCTAATCTTTGCAAAAGAACTGACGTCAACCAACGACCCGAAACAAACTATGCAAGACTTAATAGCATGAGATAAGTTGGAGATCTAGTAAATCAAATCTAACAACGATAATAAAGGAAAAGAATTTAAACAAACATAACACAAGTCTTGGAAGGAATTAAAAGCGACATAACACCACTAGGCACACCCACACCGCCACGCCGCTTCATGATCACTGACCTGAAAATATTTTTGATAAAAAGGGGGTGAACACAAAAAACGTACTCAATGGTGGGGGAACTAGGAATATCATTATTTTATTGGTCCAAACGTGTATACATAGCAAGAAAGTAATAGTCAATCATATTCAACCTCACCGGCTTGAAAATCCTACCACACAGGCAATGATACGCCACACAGGCTATGATTCACCACACAGGCTATGATTCGCCACACAGGCTATGCCACACAGGCAAGCTATGCCAACGATAACGATCACACACATGCTATGATTCGCCATACAGCTATGATTAGCCACGCAGATCGCCACACAAAGCATGATGCCATACAGCTATGATTAGCCGCAGATACACCACATAGGCCATGATACACCACACAGGCTATCACCGTGGATGTAACAAAACACAACAATGATTATCACCATAAACTTGCAGATAGAGTAAATTCCACAATAAATATGTTTATTCCAAATCACAAATTTGCAAGTTAAAGAAGATTTCACCCACAATAAATATGTTTATTCCAAATCACATATTTGTAAGTTAAAGAATGTTTGACCCACCTTGTTTTTGTTGAGCATAACAAATCAAAATCAACTCAATTCTGAGATGAGGGTCCTAGTTGCGCTGCACCTAGTCCAATAAGATATAGTGGTTTCTATAAGGACCTATAAGAAACCTTAAATGCAAGTGCTTAAGCAAAATATCATTAAAAAGTTAATGGGCCATCTTTTTATAATCAAGATTTAAAAACAAATTTACACTACTTACAGAAGCTCTAATTTTTTTTTATTATTTCAACTAAAACAAACTGACTCCATTAAACGATTAAACCAAAATGTGAATCTCAAACCCAAACTTGACAAATTAATATCGTCGTTAATATTACTCAAATAATCAAAATGATTACCCAAAAACAAATCTAATACTTAAACAACATAATTAAACATAATTACTCATTTGCGAAACTAGATAAGCAAAAATTTGATTTGAAACCCACAAACAAATTATATGGTTGGCGTTGATCAGTAGCTTATTAGGAAACTTAATTCAAACCATGAATCTTATATTTAAACCAATCAATATTAACAAATTAATACAATAATAAATTTCTATACTATACAGTCAATTCACTACATATATTAATCGAAACAGCATTTCAGTTGAGTATCAAATACAGCAGAATTAGTAGAATTTTTTTAATAAAATCTAGTTTCTGGAACACTTGAATATAATTAATGCAAGAAAATCATGGACTCATACTGCATGAACTACAAAACCAACAAACTTTCAGTGAGAAAATTAAATAGTTTTGTGAAATTGGAATTACTGAAACATGTACAACTTTCAAGCTACCGAGCTTGTGGTTGTTTATCAATTTAAAGAACCTAAACCATTTACAAAATACAACAGCCATTTTCGAAAACTGTGAAGGATTATCATGTATGTCCTTAATTCATCATAGCATGCTTTGCAAAAATAAATAACAAGAAATAAAAGTTTATAAAAGAAAACAAAACTTACTGGAAGAAAAGGAGTTTGACCGATGCTTTCAACAAAAAATTTGGATGTTTGTGAGTGCTATGTGTGCGTGTGTGTGGCTATGTGCGTGTGTGTGTTTGTGTGAATATGTGTGTCGAGTGTGTGAATATGTGTTTGTGTATTGTGTGTGTGTTGTGGTGTTGTGTGTGTGTATATATATATATATATATATATATAAAACCTAATCAAATCTTAATCATACTTGAACTCTTCTTAATTAAATCTCAATCATAGATAAATATAAGATAGAATTTGGACTCAACAAAATAATATTCTACAAAGTCCAATTTGAGAATAAATAATATAATTTGATAATTATATAAGCCCAAATTTTAAAAAATATAATTTGATAATTTCATAAGTCCAAAATTATTTTATTATTTAGCTCATATCTGTAAAGTAAAATTTAGAGGCTCTAAAATAAATTATGAAGTTCGTTTTCTAGCTAGAGGCGCAACTACGGACTCCCTCAAGTCCAATGTAAAAATCGAGCATGTCAAATATTTATAAATCCAATGCAAATTATTTAAAAATTTAGACAAATAAATCAAGCAAAAAGTGGGGTGTTACAGTACGAAAAGTATTTGTTAACTTGCAAGAAAAATATGTAAAAGTAAAATGATTTCTGAAACCCTACACAGAAGATAATGCATTGCTATTCCTTTCGATTCTTGTAATTTCTTCTTTGTGGATTCCGAAATATAATGTTTTATAGCAATAATGGTTGTCAAAGTCTTAATCAGACGTGTTTATAGGCAGTCTCGTGTCATCTTGTTGGCCTTTTGATAGATTATTAGCACAAATCTTCGAAATTAGCTTTCATTATTACACTATAAAACCTCAAAATTAGCGCTAATATCTTAATTACGCTCGTGGATTTGACAAGTGACACGTCTACCCTCTTAGCAATCCACACCCCAATTAAGTCACCAAACGCCTTGATCAAAATACCAAATCGATGTGCGTGTGTTGGTCTAGTGGTAGAATGATTAATGTCTGAAATTAAAAGTCTCAGATTCGAATCCACCGTGACGCGATCTTTAAAATTTCTGTATTTAATTAACAAAAAAAAAATACCAGATCCTCTGTTAAAGATATTATATAATTAAATATCAGATTTTAACACATCATTTCGCTAATTTGCAATCACAACATGACTTTTCAAAAAATTGCAGTTATAATATTCTCATTTTTATTTTATTTTTTCAGTGGCTTCCGGCGTAAAATTCATGAGAATGTCATAATACAATCCGAATAATCAATTCAAAACACTAAAAATCATTGTACACGTTGAATGCAACTTGAAGAAAGAAAATCAGGGTTATAATTGCAAAAGGAAAAATATTGAAAGCTTATGTTGTAATTGCAAAGCTTGAAAATTTGTTTTCGTAATTACAATTTCGGCGAAAAATTGTGTTAAATCCAACAATAAAACTCTTACGCGTTACATTTTAAGATTCCACAATTTTTATCGTTACACACAATAACAAATAAAATAAGATTCCACACACAGCATATACAAATGTGCTTGTGTTTGTGTATACCGAGAATGTATATATAGGAGAATATTGTGGGAAGTGTGGCTAGCTACCTGAAATTGCGCAACTACATTTGTTTAGAGGAAAAAGAAGAAAAATCTTTGATCATTTTTTTTTTTTTTTGTCAATTAATACAGAAATTTTAAAGGTCACACACGGTGACTCGAACCCGAGACCTTTAAGATCGCAAGATTAACCACTTTACCACTAGGCCAACACACACACACAAAATAGAACATAACACAGAGATTGTTAATCTTTGATCATTTCATTACAAATGAAGGTAATTAATAAAACAATAAGATTGTCAAATTTTACAAAGGGTTGTTTTTCATTTGTTTTGCTGCAGTTATTCAGCTGGATGCAGAGCAAGTTCAGTGCAGGATACGGTGATAAAAGGACTAATGCACTTCCTCCTACAGGTGAGTTTCTTTCGATTTTCGGTTTCGTTTTTTTTAAAGATATTTGCAGTAGTTATTTTAAGTATCATTATAGGTTTGTCAAACTACTTTTTAACGATATGACTTTCATGTTCGTCGTTTATAATTGATGTTATCGTTGTTTTAACTACATTATATAGATCAAAATAATCATGAACCTCACAAGGAAGAACTCAGAGACTGGCATAAACACGAGACAGTTGAATCAGTTGAACGAAGCTTGGACACTGACATTCCTCAAGGAGAGGAATGTTCGTCGCCCAATTCTTTGGAATACACAGCTGAGGAAGTGAGGAGTTTGCAGAAGGAATTGACCAAACTTTTGACGCAGAAATCGACTTCGAAGGCGGAAGAAACAGCAGCTGATCTGCTTTTAGAAGTCGACCTTCATTCAGACAAGAAAGATGATGAAGACATTGATCGAACGATTCGGATTATTCTTGGAAGATGCAAGGATGCTTGTGAGAGGAAGAGAGCAACCGGGAAGAAATCTTTGTTTTTTCTTGCCAAGATATCGTTTGTCTGCGGAAATGGATTTGCTTCCACTCCTAGTCTGAGAGATGCATTTCAAGAATCAAGAATGGAGAAGGTAAGCATTAAACTAATGAGCACGAATCGAGGCAGGCTGGCCAGCCTCCATTCTTTTTTTTTTTTTTCTTTTTTTTTTTCTTCTCCTAGTATCAGGAGAAATCTACAGCTGCTATATATGTTGAAACTGATATTTGTTTTGTGGTTGTTGACAGCTTATGAGGGCAATGCTAACAAAGAAAATCCACCCTCGGAATTCATATGGAACGTTACCAACGAATAAAAGCATAGAGGATTATAGGCACGTGCAAAATGCGGAGAATGGAGAAAGATTAAACGAGAGAAGTCGCGGTGGTGGATTTAAATGGGATAAAACCGACGCTGAATGTTAGTTACTTCGATTTAGAGGGTGTTTGGCTAAGCTTATAAGCTCCCAAAACAGTTTATCAGTCGTTTTTCAAGCTTCAAAAACAGCTGGGGAGCTTATAAGCTCAGCCAAACGCCTTCTTAATAGTGTTTGTAATATTCAATGCAATTGTAGTTTAATTTTCATGTTTCGCCCAGCTCTTTTGGGCCCGCTAGTGGGCCCGAGAGGTTGGGCATATCCTATCATAGCCTCAAAAGTCGAGAATAGCCTTGCCGGTGAAGCGGAGAATGTGCTTTGCCGAGGCGGATGTTGCTTGGGCCAAGTTGTTCGTTGAAGGTTCTCGATCTCTCGCGCAAAAGGAAGCCGAATTATGACCGGATAGTGGTCTTTGTATAGGTTACACCGAGGTTTGGTCCAAGCGGCTTCGCTTCCGGAGGACGCCGAGGTCCGAATCAGGAGAATCTCTTGTAGGGGTGATGTTCGTTGGCGGAACCGAGGTCCGATCCGGTAGCTGCTTCAAGGAAAGACGAGGCGCGACTGTTGATTTGTATATTGAAGCGCTTTGGTTGAGCTTATACAATGTTTCGTTACCACTATTACAATCTCCTATCCGATTTGAATACTTGATCGCATATATCGTGTCCCCTTATCTCATATATAAGTTAGATCATACAAAGTGTAGAAGATCACGAGTGTCCGTATGATTGGTCAAGCTTAATGAGATATAAAAGTTTCACAAACGAGACGACTTAAGGACGAGTTGTCGGTTTAGCCGCAGATAGATAAGTGACTTGACTTAGTTGCTTGTTTATGCCGGTGCGCCTCGACGTATTGAAGGATCACGATGAGATAAGTTCTTCTTTCTCGACCGCCGTGAAGAACCAAGATCTCGGTGACTTACGATGATCTAAACCTCGATAAGGTATTAGGTGAGTATGAGTTCTCGACCATCACTTTGACTTGTTATGAGTGAGGGTTATATGTTCTAACCCAAGATTCTCCGCATCTTGGGTGGTGGCGATCTCAGATGTCACGCTAGTTATCTCAGACGAGTCACCGTATCCGCTAGGATGATGACGCCCCTTAAGGAGCTCAAAGGTTTATTGTACTAAACCCCGCAGTTGAGTTAGCTCAAGCACAATAATAAGGTTGAGTGGTACTACTTAAGGAAATAAGGATATTAATCGCTTAGCGATGATTGCTAGAAATGATTAATGGACGCTCGATATCTTAAATACGGGATTCGTAATGTCTAAGTGCAAGCCCGACTCAACTTCGTAATAAAGGGTAAGTCAACATTCTTTCTCTAGTGGCATGATCGAATGTTTATAAATTAATTTATGTTCGGGTCGAACATAAGATAATTAATTTATTTGAGGCCCATCTTTATTCCTTGCATTTGATCCTGGGTCGGCCCATCCGTGCCCATAGCTTGTGGAAATCGGGCGCCCTATAGCTCTCAAGGCAAGATTTTATTCTCTTTATCCCACAAGGATATAATTATATTTATGGAATATGCATAGATCCTTTCCATATAAGATTATGGTAATAATCTTGAGAGTATGGAAATAATCCTAAGAGTATGGAAATAATCCTAAGAGTATGGAAATAATCCTAAGTGTATGGTAATATTCCATATAGGATTATGGTAATATTCCATATAGGATTATGGTAACATTCCATATAGGATTAAGGTAGTGCATTATAAATATAAGGTATGAGATAATGCCTAAGATGAACTCACAAATTACAAGCAAGAATTTTCGCCACCCTCATAGTCTTGAGAGAGTTTTCAAAATTGTGAGAGCTCGGTGATTTTCCGTGTATTCTCCATAGCTCGCCCTCACTCGACGTTGGAGTTTGGGTATCCGGATACGTCCGGAAGGTCAAAGCACGAGTCTCGACCGCTCAATCGCTTCATCCCGCTCGATCCACCTCGATGCATCCAAAGGTAAACACGTGAAAACCCCAACGTGTTGCGATTTAATTATATAGACGCATGCTAGGTTTATAA
Source organism: Salvia rosmarinus (assembly GCA_036937905.1). NCBI lineage: Eukaryota > Viridiplantae > Streptophyta > Magnoliopsida > Lamiales > Lamiaceae > Salvia > Salvia rosmarinus. The sequence goes on from CM072819.1 coordinate 43,442,004, forward strand.
TCAATGTATGGTGAATTAAACACCCAAGATGGATCCTCGGGCGAGGTTAACATACGCTTTTCCTACAATTGGTATCGAGCACGGGATCGAGAATCTTGGCTCTGTTGGATTAATTCACGTTTGATTATTACGTGCTATTATAATTGTGGATTTGTCGCTCATCGTGGCTCGCTTGTTTTGTTGGTTTTGTTTTTACACCACGAGAAAATCCGTGGTTAGATTAGATTTTATTATGTAAGTCTTATCCGTAAAGAAGAACGAAGACGAACGAACGAAGAACGAAACGACGGGAAAACAGTAGCTCGGCGGTCTTACGGGTGGTTTCGCGAGTGAGTCTCGCGGTCGCTATAAGCGATCGCGAGGGCTGCGGCGACGGGAGCGCTTGCGCTTCGCGCGAGATCCTGGCGCTAGCGAGCGAACTCGCGGTCGCGAGGATTACCGCGAGGCGCACGGCCGTCGCGAGCTAGCGGGCGACGGGCGCGCGTTGGCGCGAAACCACCCGGCCATGGCGCGACTTCGCGATCGCGGTATGGCCGCCGGGCGATGATGTCTCGGCAGACGCTTCGCGCTTGGGGGTGGCGCGCCGCAGCGTGCCGACGGGTCGCGGTCGCGTTAGCGACCGCGAGGCAGCCCGCGAGCGCAGCGGCAGGCGGCGCGCGAGGTCGGGCGCGGTGGGCTTTGCCCCAGCGCTGCCCAAGACATTTTGGCCGACCCGCCCGCACCCGCTTCCAGAGATTCCGCCCGCGCGCGCACGCGAGGCCCAATTGTTGAATCCGTCCGCGCCCGCACGCGAGGCCCGTCAAGTTTAAATATCGCTTTGTAAATCTATGTAATAGATTAGATTTAATTGTGCAGTGTTTCACGATTGGGCCGCTGATGAACGCTTTATTTTATTTTTATCGCTCATATGCATGTCGTGGATGTTTAAATTATGCAAGAGTATGCTATGTATGTTTAAATTACGCTGACAAACCTTTAAGTGTTTTACGAATTGGATGCGCATAGTAAGCATGCTAGGTTTATCGCGTTTATCAAGCATATTTTAGAATTTCATGAGCATGTTTTACATGTCGAGTTCTATAGAAAAGCATGCTAGATTACGTGATCTGCATGGACAAACCTTTTGAATAAAAAGACTAAGCAAGCAACCCGACAAATTAATTTTTCAAATTAAAATGTCAAGACCTCCACTTTTTGATCTCTAAACAAAGTGAGACGATGCTGTGAGTAAACGCCCACACGCGCGGCTTGCTTGCACTGCTTATCATAAGTTTGTTAGATGAGATTTCTAAATAAAACTTTTAAATCTATTGAGAAGTGGGAGTTTCATGTAAACGCCCACACGCTGCGGGCTTGCATGTGCGATTTTCATAAGTTCTCTAGTGATAGATATAAATGAGATAACAAAAGAATTTGAATTGGGCGCGTATGGTCCGAGTGAGTATACCAATTCTAAGAATTCATCTTCTCACGTTAAAATTGTGGTCAATGCTTGAGACATCACCTCAAGTACAACTTCCCGCCAAGTCCTTCTCGTGATAGTGATGTGGTCTAGTAAGGTCCAATCATTAATTTCATTTGTCATAAGGATAAGTTGACATGGATTGAAATTAAACGACTAAAAGGTATATTTTAGTCCGTCGGGGGTTCATGTGTAAACGCCCACACGCGCGGCTTGCATGTGGGATTCCTCGGGCGATTGGAGGTTTCAATTAATATTGTTTTATCAAAAGGTTACAATATTATTGTTACGTAATTATTTGGCGATCGTATGCTTATGTGTTTTACATTATCGCTTCGAGATATGTCTCTTACGCCGATTATCAATATGCTCGCACAAAACCGTTATCCGTCCAAATTTTATCGAGTGGAAACGAAACATGGAATATGTTCTTATCATTTGAAGAACACATGTTTGTTCTCACTACTCCTAAACCCGATGCCCTCATCGACGATCGACTAATGAGCAAAGAGTCAAGCGGACTTTGGAATAAGTCAAACAATACGGCTAAATGCTATATGATGACTACGATGTCCAAAGGCTTGTACCGCATCGATCGATGGTAGACGCGACGATATTTGGTCAAGTCTCGAGAGTAAGTTTGGGCAATGGATCGGACAATCCGCCCACACAATGAGAGAGATCTTGGCGTGTAAGATGGAAGAAGGAAGTTCGGTCCATGAACATGTCTCCCATGACTCATCTCATGGATAGTCTTGATCGGTTGGGAGGAGGTATCGACGGCCAAGGTCGATATCATCCTCAATACACCGCCCAAGTCTTTTGAGAACTTTCGCGTGAATGCGATCATGAGCAAGACCGAGTTTACACTTAGTCGGTTGCTTAATGATCTCGTTCTTGAAGGAGGAGTTATGGGAAAAGGAGCACATGCTCTTGCTAGCACATCTAAGGGCCCAAAATTTCCGCTGCAAAATGGAAATAGAAAAAGGGTGCCAAAGGTGGTAAAGGCAAGGGAAATAGTGGGAGTAATGGGAGCAAGAACATGGTTGCCACCGAGGCTTAAAGAAGCCAAAGGAGAAGGGCAAGTGCTTCAAGTGCGGCAAGATCGGGCATCAGGAGCCAAGTGCCCTATGCTCATGCTCAAGGTACGCCGCTTGTTTTAGTAACGGAAACATGTTTAGCGACTTGTTCTACCCATTCTTGGGTAGTAGATACGCGCAATCGATCATGTTTGTTACACCTGCGTGGGTTCCTGCGACAAGGAGCTGTTTGATGGCGAGATAACGATTCCACGGGCAACGCGCGAAAGTCGAATGTTGCGATTGGAGATGTTTTTTATGTTTTGGGACAACAGCTTTAGTTTTGAAAGACGCTTTATATGTGCCGATTTTCGGCGGAACCTTGTTTCGCTTTCAAATTATTTACTCACGGATATTCATTATTTTGATAGTGGTGTTTCTATCATAAGAAATGACGGTTATCTGTTGGCACCTTATATAATTCGCTTTATACTATTTCGCAAAACATAATACCTATAACTATGTTGCATCTTCATCAAAACCTAAAAGAGAAAGTTTTCTTCATGAAGATGACTCTACTTTTCTCTGGTATCTTAGATTAGGTCACATCAATCTAAATAGGATCCAAAGACCGCTAAGAATGGAGCGTTGGGTAATCTCACGCCATCCGCTCCCGGTCTGCGAATCCTCATATAAGGTAAGATGTCGACCAGCACCCTTCAAAGCGAAGGGTTATAGAGCCACGTAAATGTTGGAGTTAGTCCATTCGGACCGTGTGGACCAATGTCCACACAAGCTCGTGGAGGTACGGTATTTTGTCACTTTCATCGACGACACTCAAGGTACGGATACGTATACCGCTTCACCGCAAGTCCGAATGCTTTGAGAAATTCAAAGAGTTTAAGGCGGAAGTGGAGACGGCTAGGTAAAGTATCAAGTCATCATGGTCCGATCGCGGTGGCGTAATACCTCAACAACGAGTTTATGGACTATCTAGTGAAGTGTGGGATTACATCCCAACAAGATTTCATCGGCACACCACAGAAAATGGTGTGTCGAGAGCGAAGAAATAGGACTCTTTTGGAAATGGTTAGATCTATGATGAGTTATGCTACATTGCTTATTTCGCTCGGGGTATGCCTTAGAGACGGTGCATACTTGCAAAATCTAAGACCGTCAAGTCACCGAAAAGACCCCTTTCGAGTTGTGGTTTGGGCGCATGCCCGCTTTAAGCCACATAAGGATATGGGGCACCAAACACATGTCTTCGAACAAGAAGGCGACAAGTTGGAGGCTAGATCCACGCAAGGTCGTTTATCGGCTATCCTAGAGGAACGAAGGTGGTTTATTCTATAGTCCCAAGGATCGGGAAGGTCATTATTAGCACTAATGCTCGATTCTTAGAAGAGGACTACATGAAAATCATAAGTCCAAAGTTGAAATCATTCTTCAAGAATTAGAAGATGATCGATTCCACCACCGACAGGGCGAGTGCGAGATGTCGAGTCTAGTGGGAGGATCGACACCGATACTTCAAGAAATTGAAGTGGGTCGAGTTCCACCGGAGATACCGACCGCATAAGTGGTACCTACACAACAAGTTGTGCAAGTTAGAGAACCACAAGTATTCTGCACCCACCGCTGCCATTATGCCTCAGTAGAACCTCGTCAGAGTGGGAGGTTGTTCGTCAACCCGAGCGATTTATGTTCGTGGGTGAATCTTGGATTTAGTCCCAGCAGACTAACATGCAATAATCGACCCATGGACATACAGGAGGCAATACAAGATATTGATGCAAGATCATGGCACACCGCTATGGACTTAGAAATGGAGTCCATAACAGCTATGGATGATATGAAAGACACTCTACCGGATGGCAAGGAAGCCATAGGTAGTAAGTGGATATCAAGAGGAAGAGATTCCGATGGAGAGGTTTCGACTTTTAAAGCCGTGCTTGTGGCGAAAGGGTACACTCATTGAGGGCATCGATTTCGATGAGACCTTTTCGCCGTAGCAATGCTCAAGTCCATCGTAATTCTTCTAGCCATAGCAGCCCACTCAACCTAGAGGTTTGGCAATGGATGTTAAAACCGCTTTTCTAAACGGTTACCTTGAGGAAGGTAGAGACATCTATATGCAGAAACTTGAAGGTTATGTGGTAAAGGGTGAAGAGCATCTAGTATGGAAGCTTAAGAAGTCCATTTATGGACTTAAGCGAACCTCCGATCATGGAACTTACGCTTTGACGAGGTGGTAAAGTCCCATGGATTTACCCAGTTGCCTAGCGAGAGTTGTGTATCGGTTAGATGTCAACGGTGATGTGGTATTTCTTGCACTTTATGTAGATGACATCCTTCTAGTTGGCAACAACGTGAAGTCATTATCGAGGCGTAAAGAGTTGGCTATCCGATCGAGTTTCAAATGAAAGACTTAGGAGATGCAGCGTACATTCTTGGGATCAAGGTTTACCGAGATCGCAAGAAGAAAATATCGAGCTTATCTCGGGCGCCTTACATTGATCTCGTGATTACTCGTTTTAGTATGCGAGACCGCCAAGAAAGGATTGCTACCTTCGCATGGCGTTCCTTTATTCAAACGCAGATCACCTATGACCGCAGCGAGATAGAGGAAATGAGACAAGTTCCTTACGCTTGGCCGAGGAAGTCTCATGTACGCAATGCTATGCACGAGGCCCGATATACGCTATGCGGTAGGCATAGTAGCTAGATATCGATCTAACCACGACAAGCTCATTGAATTGCGATAGAAGCATATACTCAAGTACCGAAAAGGACTCGAGATTATAGGCTGGTTACCATGCGAGATAGTCTAATGCCTTTGGGTTATCTGGACTCGGATTTCCAAGTCGACCGTGATGAGAAAAAATCAACCTCGGGCTATGTGTTTACCTTGGGAGGTGGAGCCGTATCTGGCGGAGTGCAAAGCGGCGATGCATTGCGGACTCTACCATGGAAGCCGAATATGTAGCCGCCCTGAGGCTTCTAAGGAGGCTGTATGGTTCAAGAACTACCTCATGGATCTAGATGTGGTACCGGTTTGCCCAAGAGTATCATAGTTCTTCGTGATAACTCGTGCGATGGCAAACCTCGAAGGAACCACGGACCCACAAGGCGACCAAACACATAGAGAGAAAGTACCATGTCATACGAGAAATCGTTAGACGAGGTGACGGTCTGATTGAAAAGATTGATCGACGGAAAATCTAGCGGATCCATTCACGAAGAGCACGCCGCAAAAAGTCTACGATGGTCACGTTAGAGGACTTGGATTGCGCTTGATGGCACCCACTTAGAAAGGAAACTTTTGTATAAGTGGGAGAAGCAAAGTGATGGTTGTTTGTAATAGCTAGTAGAAAGACACATTGTATACTAAAAGTTTGCTTTAGTATAAGTGGGAGATTGTTGGATTTGTATCTTGGCGGTTTGGTTGAGCTTGTATACAATGTTTCCTGTTACCACTATTACAATCTCCTATCTGATTTGAATACTTGATTGCATATATCTGTGTCCCCTTATCTCATATATAAGTTAGATCATACAGTGTGTAGAAGATCACAGAAGTCTGTATGATTGGTCAAACTTAATGAGATATAAAAGTTTCACAAACCGAGACGACTTAGGGACGAGTTGTCGGTTTAGGCCGCAGATAGATAAGAAGTGACTTGACTTAGTTGCTTGTCTATCTTGGCACGTCTCGACGTATTGAAGGATCACAGTGAGATAAGTTCTTCTTTCTGACCGTCGTGAAGAACCAAGATCTCGGTGACTTACGATGATCTAAACCTCGATAAGGTATTAGGTGAGTATGAGTTGTCGACCATCACTTTGACTTGTTATGAGTGAGGGTTATATGTTCTAACCCAATTCTCCGCATCTTGGGTGGTGGCGATCTTGTATGTCACGCTAGTTATCATGTCGAGTCACCGTATCCGCTTAGGATGATGGCGTCCCTTAAGGAGCTCAAAGGTTTATTGTACTAAACCCGCGCAGTTGAGTTAGCTCAAGTACAATAATAAGGTTGAGTGGTACTACTTATGAAATAAGGATATTAATCGTTTAAGCGATGATTGCTAGAAATGATTAATGGACGTTCGATATCTTAAATCTGGGATTCGTAATGTCTAAGTGCAAGCCCGACTCAACTTCGGTAATAAAGGGTAAGTCAACATTCTTTCTCTGTGGCATGATCGAATGTTTATAAATTAATTTATGTTCGGGTTGAACATAAGATAATTAATTTATTTGAGGCCCATCTTTATTCCTTGCATTTGATCCCTGGTGGCCCATCCAGCCCATAAAGACTGTGGAAATCGGCCTATAGCTCTCAAGGCAAGATTTTATTCTCTTTATCCCACAAGGATATAATTATATTTATGGAATATGCATAGATCCTTTCCATATAAGATTATGGTAATAATCTTGAGAGTATGGAAATAATCCTAAGAGTATGGAAATAATCCTAAGAGTATGGAAATAATCCTAAGTGTATGGTAATATTCCATATAGGATTATGGTAACATTCCATATAGGATTAAGGTAGTGCATTATAAATATAAGGTATGAGATAATGCCTAAGATGAACTCACAAATTACAAGCAAGAATTTTCGCCACCCTCATAGTCTTGAGAGTTTTGAAAATTGTGAGAGCTCGGGTGATTTTCCGTGTATTCTCCATAGCTCGTCCTCACTCGACGTTGGAGTTTGGGTATCCGGATACAGTCCGTAAGGTCAAAGCACCAGTCTCGACCGCTCAACCGCTTCATCCCGCTCGATCCACCCCGGCGGATCCAAAGGTAAACACGTGAAAACCCCAACGTGTTGCGATTTAATTATATAGACGCATGCTAGGTTTATAATCAATGTATGGTGAATTAAACACCCAAGATGGATCCTCGGCGAGGGTTAACATCGCTTTCCTACACGACTGTATGACTCGCGCTACGGACGCCGAGGTCCGACCAATGGCTTCACGGCCCGGCGGAGGGCATGGGCGTAGTCCGAGGTCCGAGCTCAACGTAATCATTACGTGATCGATCGGGTGGCGATGCCTTACCATAGAGTACGCGTCATACGCCCGGCGGTAGTTGGGCGCTTGAACAGTGTCGGCTCGATTACACATCCAATCACGGATAGCACGTGTGATAAACGAAGCGGCAGATTTTGGCGCCATTTGTCCTATAAATAGGTCCAAATGAGGCAACTGCTCATTTTCTTCTTCGACGCTTTATTCCGCAGAGCATACCAGAGAAATTCCTAATTCCTCTTTCAAACTTTGTTGAAGAAGTCGGATATCTCGCCTCCGTAAAAGTAAGTATGTATTCTTCATCTTCTCATTCCTCTTCTCCTCGATAATTACGGTTCGGTTTCGGGTTACGCCGCCCGATTCGATGTGAAGGATTATATATGCCACAACCGCTTAGGTAAATCTATAGGACTTAGTTCTGTGGTTCACTGGTGTCATCGGTATGGGATGGCCTCGGGATTGGTGCGGCGAGATCAACTTTAACGACGGAGGAGCTCTTGGAGATTGCGGAGAAATACCACATTCCGGAGGATGCATGGTGGTGTCTCGAAACCCAATGATAGGGCGATGGTCCTCGGAGGGTTTATTACCATTTTGTAGATAGTTTAATAGCTGGGCTTAGGTTTCTTTTCCCTATTTTCCTTAACCTTCAAGAGTATTTTCGATTCTATATGCCAACCGACCTCGAATTCTATTAGGTCGGCAATTGGGCTAGAAATTGGCTTTGTTATGGCATAGGCGAGGAGTTTTTTTTGAAGTCTTGATGTTTTAGCATCAAGTCTATAGGAGGTGTATTATCCGTCACCTCGCTGAAGTTTAAGATAGATATTTCTTTTCTGTGGCCGAGGGGTACCCGGTATGAGTGAGGCCCTCGATGCGATGAAGGATGTGAAAATCAATCCCGGGCCCCATGGAGAAGATGTTGAACGATATGAGTGAGATCTTATCGATTAATTATACCGAGGATGATTTGTACAATGCGGGGCTGAGTGTTTATAGGTCGAGCGCCCGATCGTCGGTCTCGATTTGGGTGAGGCAACCTTCTTATCTTTATCCTTCCCCGTCTCGATTTCGTTGTTAACGAAATTCTTATTCAGATGCAGCGGTGAAGATTGACCCTAGCAGAGAGTCAAGATAGCGGGCTCGACAGCCCGCCCCCATCTAAGCGAAGGGAGCCCGCGAGGAAGAAGGCGAGGCGGGCGAGTCCACCCAAGACAGCGTGGTGGTGGGCGCCGAGGACTTCATCGACCGCCCTCATGCGACCTCGAGCCCGACCCGAGATCGAGGTTCATGGCCGTCCTTGCAGAGGTGCCGGCTTCGAAGATTCTTTATCCTTCCCAAGGTATAAGTCGCTACTCTTCTCCTTTGTAATTTTGTCGTTACGCTGCTAATTGTTCTATATTCGTGATGCGCCTCGATGGCGGTGAGATGCACCGCATGGCCGGTTTGTTGTTGAGAGCGATCGTAATACGGGGCCATGGAGAGAAAGCGGCGTACTTTGAAGCTCGAGGGCATTCGAATCCGCTACCGACGCCGCCAGGCGGACACCGAAGCAAAGGCGAATGCCGAAGTTGCAAAGGCTTGAGAGCATACGAAAAGAAGGACTGGCCTTACGGGTGGCCCGTGGCCGGGGAGAGCTCGGAGGAGGCTGCCGAGGCGAGAAGAAGGCGCCGCCATGAGACAAGTGCCTTGCTGGCGAGGCGAGACCTATGCTAAGGCCTTCGCCAAAGCTTATTAGTCGAAAGCTTTTCCTCCTTCATCTCAGGCACGGGCGGTGTAATGAGGCCGCAGTGATATCTCGCCCACCGAGAAATTACGACCGAGATCCGATTTTGATAAGGCCCAAAGACGGTTGGGTTGAGGTCGCACTCGGGAGGTATGCATGAATTATGTCAGATAATCGCTCGGGCGACCTCCTTCCCCGTGGTGGATGCCTGGCATCTTCGCGCCGCTCACCCGACGGCGGAGGTCAGAACTCGGTCAAGGAAGATGAAGACGGGAGCTTCAGCATTCCTTGCCGAAAGTGAGCCGAAAGCGAGGAGGCGGGACCGAGCTCGACGCCCTTCCGAGATCGGCAGCTTTGGAGGAAGCAGCAGTGGCGCAGCAGAGGGTCGGTGAGTCCGCAATGAGCCCGAGGTCGCGGACCTAATGTAATAAGGCGATTTGCCGAGGTCGATAGGACCACGTGTTGTACAAACTCTTATTTTGAATAATAGACACATCTTCTTAAAATGCCTTTTGTCTTGTTTATTTCTAGATTCCACATCTCAATACTTGGACCGATCATGAGTTACTAACAAAGCCGAAAGAAGTCCGAGGTGTTCGTCGAGAAGGATGAAGAGGTGACGATCGATGAGTCGGTCTGCCGAGTGACTCGAGTTTTAGCCAAGATGGATGTCACCGGCATCGTCAATGAATCAAAATGAAGTCGCATGAGGTCGATCATGAAGCGGTCCGCCTCCCGACCGAGAATGAGGCGTTAAAGTTAAGGATTACACAACTCAAGTCCGGGGGCTGATTTATCCGCCGATGTGATCCAGGACGATCGATGCATGCGAGGCGGCCGAATGACAAGGAGGAGCTGCCTTGATCTCCAAGAGCATGCAGAGTATGAGAAGGTAATCCGCGGATGGTGGAACTACCATGTCTGGCCGACGATTGAGTTCGAGCTTGTTGGCGGAGGGCATGGTGCCGAGGATGGGAGGGCCAAATAGCAAGAAGTTTAAAGACCGCCTCGATTCTATCCCGAAATACATGCGGATGTCGAGATTGTTCGCGAACGACGCATGCCCCAGCCCCGCAGCCGAGTCTACAAGGCTGCCGATCCAATAATTGAAGAGCTCAAGAGGAGGCGGCTACGCTGATCACGCCAAGTGTTCGCCTAATGGGTCCACCGAAGGGCGCTTAGAGGACAAAGACTCGGCGGTCGGGCGGCGTGCGGCGCGGCGCAGGTCGACGTGGAAGGGTGATGTTCGGACGCGGGCGTGGTCTGGCCCGGTCGCCTCACGGGGTTGAGGTGTGGCCTCGCATGCAGATCGCATCCCCTGCCCAACCCGCCTGTCTTGGGTCGATCCGCACCGAGCGGCCGAGGTGGTGCCCTCCTCATTGATTGGGTGGACCGAGTTCATTCCGGTATTCATCGCGACCAGGGATTTTGTTCAACTACCTCGACTTCGGTGAGTCCCATGAGGCTGAGTCCTAAGCCCGAATGAGTTTGTATATAGTGTAGAACTTTGTATGTAGATATAAATGTATTTAGACTCGTTTGAAGTGTACGTTTTCCTCTTGAGAGGTATAAACATAGCTTAGGACTTCGCTTTGGTCGTAAATGTATTTATATTGTATCTGTATGTATATTTTCCCAAATAAAGGCGCATAATTTGACGAGATCCGATCCTGATGTCTTTTACATGTAGATTTTTCAACTTAATGAGTAATCTGATGCGTGTATGTAGACTTTCAAACTAATGAGTAGTGCATATGCGTTGCAATTTGAGACGCTCAATTCAATGAGTAATCTACGAGTGCGCGCAGCTTAGTGAGCACCCTACTTAGTGGGTTTTTCATCTCGTGAGGGCGTCCCTCGTGAAGGTTAAATGCGGTATATCCAATAGATGTTCGCATATGAATAAAAATGAGGAAATGAAATACTCATTAGAAAAATAAATATTTTATTCAACAAGTATATGACATCGCACTTGGCAAAGCAAGTAAGGAGGCTAACATGAGGTCGATCCGAATCGAAACAATGTAAAGTACCTCCTTAAATGAGATATATGCCGAGTTCGGGGATAAGTGCACCGGATAAGTGAGATAGCTTGTGAGCCCCCCTGTCGAGGTCCTCGTGAACAGCGATATGGGCCTTCCCATGTCGGATCCAATTTGTTAAGTCGCTCGCTCTGCTGAGCTTCATTATTTCAGACGAAGTCGCCTACTTGCAAAGTCGGAGGCTTTGACCCTTTGTTGTAATATCGCGCGACCGGCCCTCGTACTTAGATTCGCTTATGAAGGCGAGTTCACGCTTCTCTTGAGGGCATCAAGGTTGGCCCGCAGTCGTCCTCATTCCCATCGGGTCAAAGTGAAGAGTGCGTGGGCTTGGTGCGCCCGATTTCACGGTATGACGGCCCCGGCCCATAGACCAAGCCGAAGGCGTTTCTCCGCATGAAGTCCGAGGTGTCGCTCAGTGGACCAGAGGACTTGGGGAGGTTTTCAGCCCAATCGCTTTTAGCTCGGTCAAGCCTCTTCTTTAATCCTTGTATAATCGTGCGGTTCGTCACCTCGGTCCGACCATTCGCTTGCGGGTGTGCGATCGAGGTGAGCGCTGATCGATCCGGAGCTCTTCGCACCACCTCCTGAAATTTTTGTCGACGAACCGGTGCCATTGTCCGAGACCGATATGCGGTATGCAAGCGGCGGACTATATTCTTCCACAAGCGTGCGAATCCTTTTGCTCGCGAGGTTCGGCGGTGGCTCGACTTCACCCATTTTGTATAGTAGTCTATGGCAACGACTAAATATCAAGCTCACCGGTGCTCGGTCGAACGGACCAACGATGTCGATCCCCATCGCATAAAGGCCGTGGGCTCGCAGTCGCCGGATCGGTGCAGGGTAGCTTCGACGGTGGAGTGGGCGGCACTTTGACACTTTTGACGAGTTCGGCCGAATCTTGAATAAGGGTGGGCCAATAATATCCCCACCTCAACGCCTTCTTTGAAAGAGCCCGGGCCGATGTGGCTTCCGCAAGATCCTCTGAATCTCATTAAGCGTAGTCGACTTCTTCCGCCCAAGGCACCTCGGGAGGGTTGAAGGTAAGACTTCCAGAGAGAGCCCTCATACATAAGATACTGGATTTCACCATCATCTTTTCGCCTCGCCGATCCCGAGGTAGTGTGCCAACTTCCGTATGCTTTTAGGGGCCATCCGCTTTGGTTCACCTCCGAGATAACGGCGTGGGTAGCCCAATACTCGGAATGAATTTCCTCTTGGCGGATTTGCCGACGACGAAGCCAATTTACTAAGGATGTCACTCATTGTTTCCCTCGTGGGATTTGATTAATCTTGAATATCACGAATGAGGCCAAGATCTCTCGCCTTCTCAAATCGCTTCATTCGATCCTCCTTAGCCTCGTATGTTCCTAAGACCGGTTTACCACGCACCGAATCTCCAAATATCCGGACTTTGTCCACTTTCAATTCCTTTGCTAGGCGGAGTCCCGAGATCGGTTCCAGATTCCACTTCGTTGTTGGTGGTCGGGAAGGTAAACCGTAGGGCGATGTCACTTGCTTATCTCGGGCCGAGGAGGAGGATGCCGCTCGCCGCCGTCTTGCATGAAGCTCCGTCCACATACATCCGCCAACAATCAAGGGTGATGCAGGACAGTGTTCCTCCGTCGTGAGGCGGGAGTGACCTCACCGGTAGAGGCGACTCGGTGAATTTGACTTCCACCAGAAACTGCAGGGCTTGCCCTTTATGGCCTACACGGGAGTATGAGATGTCGTGCTCGCCGAGCTCCGGTGCCCACTTAGCTATCGTCCGGATGACTCGATTTTGATAAGACTTGTCTTAGAGGTAAGTCTGTTAGTACCGGACGAACGAGCTTGAAAGTAAGGCCGAGGCGTCGCTTGCTCACCAAGGCGAGCTACCTTCTCGAGGTTGGTGTACCTCGTCTCGGTCCTTTGAGAGCTCGGTGATGAAGTAGATGGGAGTTGCGTCCCATCTCATCTCGCACCAAGATAAAGATTCGCTTCGTCCGAGGTGGCGGATATAATGATAGAGTTTCACCTGCTTTGGGCGGATAGTGTCGGCGGTCGGCGAGATATTCCTTCACCGTTGGCGGGCGACCGGTGTTCCTCCCGCCAGTGAAACTGGAGCTCTCTCGTGATGTTGAAGAAGGAAGCCGCTTCTCGGCTCGAGCTAGGAATCACCGAGGCGGCCAGCATCCGGTGAGTTTGTGTATTTCACGGATGGTTCTTGGGACCGCATGTCGAGCACGTTTCCACCTTGGTAGGATTGGCCGTGGGCTTCTTGAAACCCAAGATCCCGAAATTTACCCGCCTTCACCACGAATGTGCACTGGGATTGAGCTTGAGGTTGGCCGACCGAGGAGGCAAGAATAGTTTCGAGGTCAATGGCGCAGCTTCTCGGCTTTTTGCTTTTGACTACTATATCGCCGACATAGACCTCAACAATTTCCCTATGTGATCTTTGAAGATCGCGTCCACCATCCTTTGTAGGTAGCCCCAGCGTTTTTCGCACCGAAAGGCATCTTTCGGTAAGCAAAGACACCAAGTCGTGATGAACGCTGTTTTGGGCGTCCCTCCGGACTCATCGAGACTTGGTGGTATCCTCAGTATAAATCCAGAAACGAAGATCTCATGCCCACCAATGCCTCCACCTTCTTGTCAATGTCGGGAGGATAATATCGTTTGGGCGGTTTATTGAGGTCGGTATAGTCGACACATGCGCCATACCCTCACGGCTTTACAGACTACAACCGGATTAGCCATCCAGTTGGGTATTTAACCTCGTCAGGATTTTAGCCTCACGGAGTTGGGTTACCTCGCCTCTTACGACCGCCGCTTCGCGGTAAAACTTCTTCTTACGCGAACCGTTTAGTAGCCTGATCGATGTTGAGACGATGAGTGATGAGCTCAAGCGAGACCCCAACATATCCAATGGAGACCATGCAAATACATCTCTATATTCCCTTAGAAGTCGCATGACTGTTGGCGAATATCGATCAACTCTTGGGTGCCAACCTTGACAACTTTGGAAGGGTCGCCGTCAGATAGTGAAGATTCTCGGTCAGTCATCTCGAGGTGGCAACTTCGAGGTTCTCAGAATTGCTAGGCCTCGTGTAAGGCCGCATCTTGGGTCGAGACTCGTAGCATTCTTTAGGCGCCGCTTGGTCACCCCGAATGCTTAACACTCCCGTCGGGGTGGGTATCTTAATGGCGAAGTGATACGGAGCGACGGCCCGTCAGCATCTGACCAATCTCTTCCTGTGATAATGTTGTATGGAGAGGGAGCTCGGACCAGAAAATTGAATGGCCTTGGTAACCGACACAGGAGCACGCCCTACCAGAATCGGAAGTGGTAATGACACCTTCGTCGAACCGCCTCTTGAGTAAAGCTCCCAACCGAAGGTGCGGTGTACCGAATTCCTCCAACATCAAGTTTATCCGCACAGCTCGAATATGATGCTAACTGAGGTCTGGCGTCAATGTAGACCCGATGTACATTCTTGTCGCCACCACGACTTGTATAGTAATGGCGTCCCGGTGAGGCATGATCTGGCATCTGGGTCGCCTTTGGAGAACACGATGTTCTCCATCCCGGAGTCGCTTGTTTTTCGGCTCCTCGGGTGTCGGCCTCCGAGCCTCATTTCTAAGTGACGACCTCGCTCGCACTAACCGGCAACCGGCTATAGCATAGACCGCTCCATTGCATTGGGACCTTCGTCCTCGCCATCTTCGTGTCGGCCCGCTGAGGTCGGCCTACGCTTGTTACCACCTCCATTTTTCCTCTCAGCTTTTTATTACCCGCCCAGTCGGCCGATGTACTTCTTCGGCTTCCTTCCTCGACGAGCTCGTCAACTGCGTGAGCTCAAGGACTTGTAATCTTCTCGACGTGACCGCACTCGGTGGTAGTCACAATACTTTCCCGCCGACTTTTTTCGATCCTCATTTCATAGGAAGAGGTTTTGGAAAGAGCTCGATGTGAAGCTCAAATATTTCCGCCTGGATTTGAATAGAGGCGCGCTATTACTGGGGTTTGGCCGAGGTCCCACCTCGATTCCCACCGGCCCTTTTGATTCTTTCAACGCACTTCGCTGTTCAAGACCTCGGCCCCGATCCTCCAGCTTCCTATGCGGCCTCTTCTTTCACCGCCATCCCGTCATCTCTCTCTTCCCGGTCCGACTCGTCCCTTTGACAAAGTTGTCAACCAAGGTCCAAAGACGACTAGGCATCTTCTTCTACATCGGGTGATCTCTTTATTCGTAGCAATCGGCCGGATCCCGCTCTTGAATCGCTGATGATGTGAGATCGCTACTCTCATCTATTTTAAGGATTCCATGATGAATCTGGGACGAAATTCGACATCGTCTCGCCCCGCCTCGCGGATTGTAAGCATATCGGATGAAGGTTGTCGAGGCGGCATCTTTTGGTAAAACGCCATTTGAACCGATCCATGAGGTCTTTGAAGCAATGGATCTGCTCATGAAGCGAGTGAACCAACGCCGAGTTGGAGATCGCACCTCGGAAGACCTTACACATATGGAAATCTTCCATCCTTGGTTTGCCATGTTGGTGGTATGGGCAAATAGGAAGTCGGAAGGATCTCCAAGGCCATCGATGCGCCGATATTTGGAGCCCAAAGATCGCCGTGGCGGTGGTGTATCCGAATCTCCTTGAAAAGGAGAGATAATTCGTCCGCGTTGGTCGAATCCGGGAGCTCGTTACCATCCCTCTCCCGGAGGAGCGGAGATCGATAACGGCGCTCGCCGCCTCTTCGAGGGGAGTTCAACCGCCTTTCCTCTTTCTTTCCCGCCCATTCACATGGGTATCACGCCGAGGTGGAGAACGGCCCGCGGAGGGTACGAGGGGAATGAACCCGGTATTGGGCGGTCATTGTGCCCGACGAACGCTGATTGTTTCAAGAGGTGAACCACCCCTGCCGGTCAGAATCACCACTTCGGGCACTCTTGAGGGCCGGCCCGCTTGTCCTCCGGTTGAGGAAACTCGAATTGATTGAAGTTGGCATTGAGGAATTCGGACACCGCCGACCGAGACTCGTGGGAGCGGTGAACCTCCTGCTCACCGACACTTGAGGTCGGCATCTTCCTCCTCGTTGGGCGACCATCCCGAGGGTGTATGGAAGCATTCTCCATGTAGCCCTCAGTGTGTGACCGCTGGTAGCGCCTCATGCGATCCTCTTTCCTCGCCAGTGTGACTATCTCGATCGTCCTCCGCACGTTGTTACCGACATCGCCAAGAAGATTTGCGCTTGCTCGTGTCCTTGCTATGAAATTGTAGAAAACACAGCTTTTTGTTCGAAAAAGAAAAAGAGTGTTCCCACAGACGACGCCAATGATAAATCTATGTACGTTGGTATGAAAGATTTAGAGAAAGCAGTAAAGAACACAGGAGTTTTAACGTGGTTCGATCAAGAGAAAGATCTACGTCCACTTGAGGTGATGGTCCTCAAGATGTTCACTATATCGTATTACAATGAGTATCTCAAAGAGCTCTAGTATTCAATAATTTGCTAACCCTTTACCTTCAATCTAACTCCTATTTATACATGACGTAAACCTTGTAACGAATCCCTTGATTGGCGGGCTCACGATCCTCCTATAACCCACCATGATCTTCACCATAATTGCCCATGATTTCCACCACATTCCCATTATCTTCGCCTCGACCGCCTTTAATTGTGGTTTGAGGCCGTGATTCTCATGAACCGAGTAGGGCAACGAGGAGTCGCCTAGCTCTTTGGCCCCGCTAGTGGGCCCGAGAGGTTGGGCCATATCCTATCAATGTTATTGACCGATTTTGGTTTTGGTTTTTACAGTTATTATTCTGGAGATTTAGGCCATGCGGGTCGGAGATAATCCCAAATTTTTTATACGAAAGAAAGAAAGCCGTAGTTGATTTATCGTGAAATGGTCTGACAGATGTTGATTGAATTTCCAGATGAGTTCTTATCTTGTAAGAGTGGGATAGAATTCTATGTTTAATTTTAAAATATAACATCAATATCTAAATTAGTTGAAGTCAGATAAACTTTTTTCATGGTTGTATTGGTGAAGGATGCAATCATGTCACATGATATTTGGACTATTTTGCCTAGTTATATTTAGAAACGTAAACGAATTAAATCGAAATGAATATCATTGTAAACGAATTGAATTGAACCGAATATCACTGTAATCGAATCGGTGTTCGAATCTCTTTCGAATAATCTTTTTTCTTCGTATTCGATTCATATAGTATGCGAATACTCGAATCGAATCAATTTTTGTTTCGATATTTTTAAAGTGCATTTTAAAACTATTTTATTCACAATTTTTAAGAAGAAATTTTCTAAAATCATATTTTGAATAATATGGAGCTATAAACACTCAATAAGTGATGTAAGATGATGACTCTACTATTTCAACTCTCAAACCATTTGCATAACATAAGCAATAAAGATCAAATGCATAAACAAAAAAAAGTTTGATATTAAATTCATCAAAATATATAGCACTTCACGTAAATCATTTGCAAATGTCAAGCATCCAATCTTCCACCAAGTTTGCAAATGGCAAACGTCCAATCTTCCACCACGGTGGTGAAAGCGGTGGCAACATGATGGCTCTGGGGTGATGAGCGTGGTGAAGTGGTGGTGTGTGGTGAGGGGTGGAGAGCGACAACGATGGGTGGTTGTGGTAGAGGCGAAGAGGGGTGGTTGTGGCGTGGCAGTGGCGGCTAGGGGTGGCGCGGGTTGATAAACCTCATTTTTATCTGATTTTTGAAGCTGTTTTCTGTTTGTTTTATAATAGTTAAGTGGTATATGAGCTTTCGTTTGATATGTTTATATAAACATTGAAAGATATTATGTCGTGTGTATTTCGTGTTATTTTTGCACATGTTTGGATATCAATAAGGTGAACCACGTTAAGGAGGGATTTCTACCCCTTGTAAGCTCGCGGCCCTGCAGAGAAAAGAAGAATCGCGAGAACAACACGCGAGAAAAAACGGAATAAGCCTCGCGACCTTCAGTCGCGACCAATTGTCGCGAGCCAAACTTGCGAGGAATGACGGAGATCTGAAAAAGTAAAGCCTCGCAACCCTTGGTCGCGATGAAGTCTCGCGATGCCTATGTTGCGAAGAAAGACGGGCGCACGATTTACATGGCTCACGACGTTTTATCGCGAGGTTTGTCTCGCGAACTAATGCGGGACTAGGGTTACAAATAGGCAGAGCATCGGTTTTGACAGACTACCTTTTGCACGATTTAGTTTAGAACATAACATAATTTTCCTTGCTTTTAAGAATTTTTTAGTTCAGTTTCGTATTTAGTTTTATTCGAGAGTTCAGAATATTTGCGGATTTAAGTTGCTACGTTATTCGTCATGGATTTCTACTGTTTTATTTATTCAATTTAATTCATGTTATCTTTATTTAATTATTGTTTTGGTATTTCAATTATGAGTAGCTAAATCTTGTATTGATCCTGGGGTTTGTATGTTTAACTAGATTCTTGTGATTTATCTGTTTGATACTGTTTTACCGCCTCATTCATGATTTATGATTCTTGATTTCAATTCTCATGTGTTGGTACCGATCAATATTGATGCATGCTAGTTATGTGATGATGTCCCGCGGAATTAATTGCATAGTCGATCTCTTGAATACATAATACGACCTTATCTCGAGACCTCGCAAGATAGTGAACCAGTGGAGGTTATTCTTTGTGTGCTTTTGCAATTAATTTACTTTTCGAGACCCGACGGAGATAGAGTTTAGGCTAACCTACTACTATAGGTCGTCTCCGACGGAAGACCGTAGTTACATTAGTGATCCTTCATATGAATGTGGATTAAATTGGTAAACAGATTAATAGATTAATTGTGTGAATCTGGTTAGGTTAAGTACATCCTTAGGGTCAATCTTTTATTCCTAGGTTCATCTTATTTAATTTGAGTCTAGTTTAATAATCATATCTCTTGATTTTGTTTCGTAGATAATAATCAAAGATTCTGTGTGAATTATTCGCTGTGTTTTCGAGTATCGCCTCGTGGATACGATAATATACTTGCTGATTTACTATCATTTATTTGGTAGAAAACTAAGCGATCAAATTTTGGCGCCGTTGCCGGGGACTGTTTATATTTCATAGTGATAATTTTTTGGATTGTAGTTATTAATTTAGGCTTTTATAAATAAAAAATAAAATAAAAAAATTTCTGTGTTTTTACTTGGATCTGATCTTGTTTTTATCTTTTTTGCGCAGTGCATGATTACAAGGTCTCAGAGGAAAGACATTGTCACATTGAATATTGTGATCGAAAGATCGCACAAGAGAGGGCGTAGAGAAAGAAGACAACAAACAATGACAGATAGACAACCTCACAGGAATGATCGTATGGCCGAAATGGAGGTAATTATAGTAGAGATGCAACGCCAACTGGTGTTACAGAATCAAATAGGCCAAGTTGGAGGACGACCACCACCAATACCACTCAACCATATGTACATGCCACCGACTGATCAATTTCAAGGTGGAGGATGGGGCCCGAATGTCAATGCTAATAATTTTGAGTTGAAACCTGCACTCATCAGTATGATACAAGCAGAGCAGTTTGGGGGGAGAGGTTACTGAAGACCCTAATGCACACCTGGAGAGATTTCTTGATATATGTGATACAATCAAGCAGAATGGAGTGTCAGCTGATGCTATCCGGATGCGAATGTTTATTTTCTCACTAAGGAGTCAAGCAAAAGAATACCGCTCAAGAATCACTACATGGGAGCAGCTATGTGAGAAGTTTTTGTCCAAATACTTTCCACTTGCCAAAGCTCAGAAAATCATTGCCAAATCTCTCATTTTCACAATCGGGAGATTTAATCATTATTTGAAGCTCAGAGAGGCTCATAAGCCTTCTCCTAAAATATCCACAGACGGGTTCTCCCCGAGCAACAGATGACCCAATTCTACAAGGGACTTAATGCTAACACCAGAAGTTGGGAGTATGGCAAAGAATGGCCTGACCGCCCGACCTCTGCCTGCCGAGCTTTTAAATTTTTCGGTGACCATTCAAATTTTTCGAGCCTAAAAATATGAAGCCCAAACCAACCCCCATGGCTTTTTTAGATTTTTATTTTTAATATATAAAATTAATATTTTAAATTAAAAATAATTATTTAATTAAGATCTCATAACTCCTTAACTTAAATAAAGAATCGGATGAGAATATTTTGAGCTTATTTATTCTTATGATAATGCTTCTTGTATATCTTCGACCTATTTATGTATTCATGCGATAATATTGTAATGCAAGATGATTATAATTTTTAATTTAAGGAGAAAAATTACTAATTACAAATCAAAGATAAATGATATTATTAAACGTCAATCCGATTTATACTCATAAAATAATAGAATAAAATAAATTAATTATATCGATATATTTAAGATCAATGATTCAAAATAGATTTTACGCACTATAAGATCATTAATCATCAATGTATATATTTTGGAGATCATTTCTCTTAGAAATTATTTTTGAATGATTTATGAGGTTATTATTTTTCCGTAATATATTTTTCCTCGACCAAGATGTGAATTAGTAAGAAAATTGTTATTATAAAAAAATAAATTATTATATAAAATATAATTAATATTAGTAAAAAATATAGATATGTATATTAAATAATATTATAAATATATATATTTAATAGAAATCGGGCGGACTTTTTTAGTCCAAAACCCTGGGCTTTTTGGCCCAGTCCGACAGTCCGGGTTTTTCGGCCTTTAATTTTGAAGCCCAACAGCCCAGCCCCGGCATCCCCAGGCGGGCTTTTTGGGCCGGGCTCATTTTGTCGGCTCTACCCGTAGTATTGTGGATGCTTCAGCTGGAGGATGCCTTCTCAATAGAGATATCAATGAAGCGTTGAGGATTATTGAGGAGATGGCATCCAACAGCTATCAGTGGCCGATGGAGAGACAACCGATCATAAAAGTTGCCGCTACCGAGCTTGATAACAGATATGATGATTCGTTAAAGAAATTCACAGCACTGTAAAAGGAGTATAAAGCCGAGAGGAAAGGGCAAATGATTGTTTCCATGGCGCAGAACATTGAGGAGGCCAGTTATGTGAATCAAAGAAATAATTTTCAATGGAATCAGAGTGGAAATCCAGCCTATCATCCCAACAATAGGAATCACCCAAATTTTTCCTATGCAAATGCTCAAAATGCTCAGCAACCACCACCTAGTTTTGCTGTTAATAATGGATGATTGTGGAGCCAAAGAAACCCAGCCTGGAAGAGATGATGCAACATGTATTAGTGAGTAATCAGCAGATTGCAACGAGCCACCAACAAATTGTGGCTCAACAAAATACTCAGATACAACAGATGGGGAACAGAATGAATGCTTTGGAGAACACAGTCAATGCCATCAACAATATTGTCATATCCATTGGCAAACAACTGAAGATGGTGGAGAATCAAGTAGGGCAGATGGGCAATGAGAGAGCCGGACACACAGGCAGGGGCAATTTCCAAGCAACACAGAGCAAAATCTAAAGAATCATATGCCTCCAAATCAATGCAATGCTATTTACTTGAGAAGCGGAGCGTCATATACAAATCATCCAGAGTAAGAAAGGACACATGGAAAGAGCCGACGAAGACGAGTATGAAGAAGAGGAGTCTCGCCTCGCGAGTAATCCTCGTGACATAACGACGCAAAGTAGTCTCACGAAGAAAGACGTCACTAACACAGAACCTTGCCTGCGACCCAACCTTACGACAAAGTGTCACAAGGGAGTCCCGCGAAGCCACACGGAGAAAACCTCACGAGGGAGTCTCGCGACTCAACTTCGTGAGGAAAGAGCGCGAGTCCTCAGACGCCTCCGATGCCTACAACCCCGTTTCCTCAGTGTCTTGGGAAGTAGAAATCTGACGAGAAATTCACTCGATTTATGGAGATGTTACAAAAAGTTAATATCAATATACCACTCCTTGATGCGCTTCGAGATATGTCTGGATACATCAAATTCCTCAAAGATGCAGTGACAGGTAAGGAGAAGTTGAGCAAATTTGAAACGATCAACCTGTCTGAAGAATGCAATGCTATCATACAGAGGAAGTTGCCGCTCAAACAAAAGGATCCTGGTAGTTTCACCTTGGAATGCCAGATTGGAGCGCATAGGTTTCCTAATGTATTGTGTGATCTGGGAGCAAGTATCAATCTGATGCCTCTGTCTATTTTCAATCGTCTGAAGATTGGAGTGATGAAACCGACTACCATTTCATTGTTGATGGTCGATGTGTCGGCCAGATCCTAAGGAGTAGTCGAAGATGTGTTGGTAAGAATTCAAGATTTTGTTTTTCCTGCTGATTTTGTGATAATAGATATATCCGATATTAAAAATCAACCATTAATCTTGGGTCGACCTTTTCTAGCTACTGGCCGAGCTTTAATTGATGTGCAAGGTGGTGATCTCACTTTCCGTGTGAACAAAGAGGAGTTAAAAATTTTGGTTTATGACGCCATCAAGAGACATGATAGTTCAGATTATGAGGATTGTTGTTCCATTACCACTCCCACAGCTAGACCAATCTCACACTTGGATATCAACCGACCAGTTGATGGGGATTCTATAAGAAAAAGTTTGACTCGGTATGGAACCCCGAATATTTTGTTCAAGTTTGGGGGGAGCCACTTCAACATTCAGTGGTTGTCAACAATGCAAGCTAAATATGGGTCCAAGTACAAGATTTTGAAGAATTCAAGTGTCAACAAGCCAAATTGATCAAGGTAATGGTCTAGCTAAAGACGTTAAATTAAGCATGTGTTGGGAGGTA
The DNA here is from genome assembly GCA_036937905.1 of Salvia rosmarinus. Classification (NCBI taxonomy): domain Eukaryota; kingdom Viridiplantae; phylum Streptophyta; class Magnoliopsida; order Lamiales; family Lamiaceae; genus Salvia; species Salvia rosmarinus. The sequence goes on from CM072819.1 coordinate 43,465,112, forward strand.
ACCCAATGTTTTCGTTTTGTTTTGTTTTGTTTTTATTTTATTTGGTTTTGTTCTGCTTTTGGGTTTTGTTTTGTTTTCTTTGTCTTTGAGTAGCTTGAGCAAGGAAGTGATATCGGGAAAAAAAATTCGAGAAAAAAGAGCATCACGACTCACGACACATCGTCGTGATGTTGTCACGTGAGCCTAACTCGTGAAAGGAAGCCCATCATGCCTCGTGACTTATGTTCGCAAGTAAGAGTCGCGAGAAGATCTCGCGAAGTAATACGCTGAGCAAAACACTACGCCTCGCGACCTTCCCTCGCGAGGAAATGTCGTGAGCCAAGGTCGTGAGATCTGACGGGAATGCATCGAGGTACGCTTCACGACCTTTCTTCGCGACATAATGTCGCGAGCTCACGCAGATTATAGGTTGGGGTTTTATTTTTTGTAAAATCGTGCGCCGCCTCCTCTCATCTTCCACGCACACACAAGCTCGCGATTTTTCCTCTCTACTCTTTATTCTTTTCTCTCGCAGAAGCCGAGCTCACGAAGTATATATCTCTCTCTCTCTTATCTATTGTTTCTTGCGGCACTTGGCTCGTGAACCTCCCTCTCTACCCTTCATTCTGTTCTCTCGCGAAAACAGCTTCGGTCCCAAAAATTCTGCAAATTTTTTTAGTATTTCCAATTCCTCGTCTAAGGTATGAATTCTTACTCTTAATCTTTTTTTATTATGGATGAGAGCATGAGTTTAATTGTTTTTACCGATTATTTTTGTGATATTAGTTGAATGTATGTTGGTGGAATTTTTGGAGATATATTGGTTGGATATTTGCATAAATTGTGAGTTTAGTGTTATTGTTCCTCATTGTTGAAGTATTAACATGTTGTGATGCTAGAATTCAAGTTTATGCTTAGTGTAGGGATGAATATGTTGAGGTGTTGAGAAATATGATAAATTTGGGGGAATTGAGAAATTGATGTGTTTTGGATAATGTATATTTACCTAGGCCAAATTGATAAATTTATTAGAGTTATTTTTGTGCATTGAGCCTAGGGAATAGTGTTGTTGGATTTTGCTTGATTTAATGTATATTTGCAGATATCACAATGTCGTCAGAGAAAGGCTACAACCGCAGAGAAGCGAGAAGATCATCATCGTCAAAGCGCTCAACAAGAGATCATTCATGAGCATCATCCTCATCGTGGAGAATCACCTCAGCACACAGCCAAGCTCCATGAACGATGGGACAAATTATCTAGATTGGGGATGCGGCCCACGCGTTTCATGCACCAACGGATACTGCATGAGATGGAGATTCTGGATGATGTGATGAGGATCACTCATGGAGTGGGATTCTATGGAGCATTCACATGGAACTGGTTTATTCACAAGACTATGACTTTGGAGTTCCTGTCCACATATCAACTCCATAGGTACGAGAATGGGGTTCCGCTGCATAACTTTCCAGCTGGGAAATCATGAACGAGTTCTATCTATGGAAGATCTGCAGGAGATTATGCACGGATCCCAATGGGCTATATATCTAGGAGATAGCTTCGTGAATATCAGGGCATTCTGGACATAGTTAGCCTGGATGGAAGTCGAAAGATTTAAGGGCTACAAATTTCACGACGTCCACGCTGTATCAATTCAAATCCAGCTACCGAGGTACTTCCACAGATTAATCACGTCCAACGTCACTTCCACAGATTAATCACGTCCAACGTCTTATCTCGGGAGAATGCCGGGAAAGTTCAGAGTGCAGACATGCACATTTTAGCGGCAGCTCTAGAAGCACGACCAATGAATGTAGCATGTTTCTTGGCAGAGTATTTTGAGACTCAGTCCCAGGTTGATGGAGCTAGCATTTGTTGTAGGGGAATGATATCACCGATCTCCACGCACTTCAATGTAAACCCCACTGATGAGCCGATCTCTCGAACGATCTATCTCAACCGACGAGGCCTTAACCATATGCAGTTCCTCAAATCCAGAAAGGATAGGTTGTTGTGGAAGGTCACCCAGACCAACGGGAACATGGTGCTTGAGTTGCCAAATGAAGCTCTTACTCGGTTGATCCACAGCGATGTTCCAGTGCTACCTAATATAATGATGAGGACTCCCGAGCATTTAGTAGCCTTTCAACCTGATGTACCACATGCCCGATCTGGAGTAAGACATGAGCATCATAGAACTCGGGCAGGAGGAGGCGCTATGAGCAAGGAGGATAGGAGCTCGCTTAGTCGTAACCCGGCAATATCACCATTCCATATGCAGGCACCAGACTTCGATCTATATGCCATGGAGGAACGGATATTTCAAAGACATCGACATGAGGCATCGTGTCGCATGAGTATATAGATGACAGCGGCACAGAGTGTTCCAACTTATTTTTTCGTAAGTTGCACGCAATAGAACGAGGTCATTTTAGATTAATAAGCTAACCCAAGTCGTATTCACAAGGCTAAACAGGGCTCTATCGACATTGCACACAATAACAGAAAGAAAAACTAAACACTCTAATCGTGGTTTGGGGCTGACGTCACTCTTTAACTACCGATTAACTAGACGGAAATAACGAAAAGCAAAGTAATAATCATGAACAAGAACTAAGCCTAAAAACAAAGAAACATGAATTAAAAACGATTAAACCCTAACGTAATAAGATAGATTAAAAATGGAAGAACATGGATAATGGAAATTATCAATTCGAAAGAACTCCAAAGCGTAGAAATAACGGAAAGAAAATAACAATGAATTGACAATTAAGCAACAACGAGAACTCACTGATCGAGAAATAAAGACGATAGAACTGAAATTAATAATCTTCCGGAGTAGAATCAATGTCGACAATCAAAAGCGTAGGAATCATCCAACATCTAAATAAACAAAGACTAAACTACAAATCCAAAGAAACCCAAAAGAACTCTCGTGTAAAAGCAAAAACTCTAGAAAAAATTCACGTCCCCTGGTCTGAGCGAGAACCTTAAATATATAAGAAAATCCGCCTAGGTAGCGATCGCTAGGAGTCAGCGACCACTGTCCATGCGCGCTGGAATGCGTCGACAAAAACAGGGCAGCGAGCGCTAGGGTGTAGCGAGCGCTGCCCCTGCGCGGTGGAGTTTCTTAGAAAATAGGGGGCCAGCGACCGCTAGGGTCCAGCAGTCGCTGCCCCTCCGCGCTGTAACTTCAGCATTGTCTTGTTCTTCATTTCTTCAATTGCGCGCTCTAATAATCCGTTTTCTCACACTTTAATACTCTGTTTCCTTGGTTCTCAACCTGAGATCATAAACATACAAAAACGAGAGAGAAAACAAGAAACAACAGGTGATAGCAATCAAAACAACAAGAGGGATGCACTAAACGATGCACGAAACGCGATCAAATACAACCTAAACAACTCCCCCACACACAATGCCTTGCTTGTCCTCAAGCAAGTCTTAGCTCAAATCAATTAGCGAAAGTCTATCATAGAACTTGCTCAATCATACATCAACATCAAATTCGTTGCGAAAACTCAAAATGGGCAAAAGATCAATGCTAAGTGTTTCCCTCACATTGCACCTTCAATCAGATCATAACACAAGATAAGGGATGATGCGGGTTTTCAAAACTTGAAGGCTAGACTCATATCAAACATCATTCAAAACTATTATTCGTTCTTATTCTTATTCTTATTTTTTTTATTTTTTTTTTGACGATAGATTCAAAGGTGACCATTCGAGTCCTGGCAACAAATTATATGGCCATGTTTTCACGAGATGAAAACATTTAGAGATCATCTAAAGTATTCTCGTGTGGTTTCCCATGCTCATGGTTTCCAGCAGAGCAGAGGCCTCCCAACTAAATCCTTAAACAAATAACACCTTTAATTCTAGGAAATAATCAAACACATCAAAGGAGAGAGTCGGGTTATATGGAAATATTTCACGAGAGGGAATCATTTAGAGATCATCTAAAGCGTTCTCGTGTGGTTTCCCATGTTCATGGTTTCTAGAGGAACAAAGACCTCCCAACTCAATCCCTAAATAGAGAACGGGCTATTTAATGCGAGAAACTAGCATTTCAAGAAAATGAATACCCACATCATATATTATCTCTAGTTATTACGTTAATCAGAATGCACAAAGGTGCCCCACAAAGAAGGTCAATCACCCCGACGAGAGAACACAACTTCAAATCAAATTAATGCATAATTAGAACAGGTTCTGATTAAAACATATCCACTAAACTAATTTGAGACAAGAATGCCAAACAACAGTCAAAGCGCCACGAACAAGCAAGGTGATACGTTCACATTCCAACCACAACACGTGAAAACAATGCATGCACACATAACAAACACACCTCCTCCCCCCAACAAAAAGAGCAAACAATGCCCACATTGTAAGAAAAACATAAAATAGATCGAAAGAAGACTGCCCTTAATAGAGAAAGAGATTGTGGGAGGTGTAGCCGTTGTCAAGCAAGTCCATAACCTGGAGGTAGCAAAACAGGGAAAACAAACCGACAAGCAATAAAAATGCACTACTCTACTCCGGACACACACTAAAAGAAAGATCGTACTAAGCAACAGTGACAAATCACTGCTGATCCAGAGGTGGGGTAGGATCATCAAGGGCCCAATTGGACCACTGCTGGTTCAGTGCGGCCATCTGCTTGTTGTTTTCCAAGACCTGCTGATAATGAAGAGCAGATTGTTCTTGAGAGAGTTGCCATAACCGAGCTTGTTCGGTAAGAAGATCGTGAGAGGCTGAGACTTGCTGCTCTAAATGATCCTGTCGCTGATATATGTCCGTCCTAAACTCCCCAAAGTCCTCACGAAATGATCCGAAATCAGAATTGAATGTCCCAAAAGTTTGTTTATAAACCCCAAAATCCTACTGAAAGGCCCGAAAGTCGTTTCTGTGCTCCCCAAACTCCTCTCGAAATGAATGAAAATCAGCAGCGAGTAGGGAGGGTTCGTTAGCAGACGTGGAACAGGGGCCATGGTGCTGAGAACCAGATGCCATGCCTGCAGTGAAGGCATCTGCCATATGCTCGTCATCATATTCAGCATCATCAAATAAATCGACATTCTCTAATTCCTGAGTAGGGGCGGCTGGAGCAGGCAAGTTCATTGAGGTGATTTCGAACACACAGTCGATGGCTCGGTTGACACTATCTATAGTCAGCAGCTATAATCTTCGCCAACTTCAACTCACCGAAATCGATACGCAGCGTAAGATAGTGTCTCTCGGATCAAGGTTAGAAGGATCGAACACCTGAAAGTGACGACCGATGGCACACACAATCAACGGAAGAGTGGCGTGGTAGCGGGATGTTGCCAGCATATTCTTAAAAGTAGATAGGATAAAATAATCGACGTACACCCGAGTGTTGGTAACTGCACAATGAAGCAGATAAAGCTCTTGCTGATTGACCTTATTGGCTTGTTCTTTACCAGTGATTGCATAAGCAAGAAACTTATGCAATATAGCCAATACATTATCGCGTAAGAAACCAGCAGGCATACCCCCAGACCTCTAATTCTGAAATCCCGTAAGAGCGGTCCAGGCCGTATTAGGATTAAAATTGGGGGCTAATGCATGATCGTCCACATGCGTGGGATGAAAACCCATAATTCTACATATCTGAGACATAGTGACCCGACGAGATATCTCATGTAGACGAAAAGTACAAGAACTCACATAAGCAGGCACATCAAGAGTAAACAAGAATTCATGAGTTAACACCTTAGAGCATTTAAAAGATAATTTGGCATATTTTGTCAATCCCAACACAACTAGGTAACGCATAATTGATTCAACGCCATTCATTCGTGCCAATAAATCCCAATCGAGACAATGAGGGGGTATGATATCATACCGAGTCCACCGATCGTAGAAATGACCATCGAGCTCGGTTTCAATGAGGAAGGGATAGTTGTATTCCTCGCGAAGGTCAATGGGCTCATCCGGTACTGCTGAACTACTTGCATCACTCTCATCGGGACGTCTCTTGGTCCTAGTCATCTTTGAATAGCAAGGCGGTGAAACGAAAGTTGCACGAAGGGAAGGGGGGGCGCTCCACTCGAACCGAACGCCATCAAGAAAATGCTTGCGGAGGCCTAGCGGTCACTGGGACAGAGCGCTCGCTGAGAAAATTGCTCGCGGAGACCTAGCGGTCGCTGGGACCTAGCGATCGCTAGGTCGGAGCGTATGAAAAGATGGAGACGCGGCGAAGGAGCTGAGGCGGCGGAGCTGAAGAGGCGGTGGCGCAGAGTCGGCGTGGGGTCGGCTTGGAGGCGGTGCTGAGGAGGCGTGGACGCGGCGGCGGAGCTGATGAGGCGCCGCGGAGGTGCAGACGCGGCGACAAAGCTAAGGCGGAGGTGTGGACGCGGCGGAGGCGAGCAGGAACACGACATGGACGAAATGAGCGGCAAAGAGGATGAGAAGGTTTGTTCCTGAAGAAGGAGATAAGGGAAAGTGAGGCGGCGCAAAAGGTAAGTGATAAAAAAATTAGGGTTTGCCCCTTTAAATAAGCTTGAGAACCGACCGGTCGAGGGTCCAGCGACCGCTAAGCTGCAGAGGTCGCTGCCCATTCTCTCTGAATGGCATCATAAACGAGGGGCCAGCGATCGCTGGAGTCCAGCGATCGCTGCCCCTCCTCCCTGGAGTTTCTTCATAATGGAGGGGCCAGTGACCGCTAGGGTCCGGCGATCGCTGCCCCTCCTCCCTGGAGTTTCTCATAAACGAGGGACCAGCGGCCGCTTCCCCTCCTCCCTGTAATATTAATTTCAATCGTTCCTCCGTAGTGACAAACTTGAACGCCTGCGAAACAAACAAACCACGATATCAGCTAAGACGAACGAAACAAAAGAAAGGGAATAAAACAGAAAGGAAAAAAAACGAAAAAAGACGAAAAAAGACGTGGGTTACCTCCCACGAAGCGCTTATTTAACATCTTAAGCTCGACGAAAAGATGTTCAAGATGAGGGTGGGTCGGTGACACGAGACGACTCCACAGTGAGATTGTATTGATCGCCTGCAACATAAGGTTTTACCCGTTGACCATTTACCAAAAAGGAGTCCACCGAACCTTCCTTGGTGAGTTCCACCGACCCATATGGCTTCACATCTTTAACAACAAACAGACCACTCCAGCGGGATTTCAATTTCCCAGGAAAGAGCTTTAAACGAGAATTGAACAACAACACTTTCATCCCGGGTTGGAGATCCTTGTGCACAATCCGTTTGTCGTGGAGAGCATTGACCTTATCTTTGTAGATCCGAGCATTATCATATGCCTCATTACACAGCTCGTCTAACTCGGACATCTAAAGTAGGCGATCCTCCGTAGCTTTGGAGAGATCCAAATTGGAAGCTTTTATGGCCCAATAGGCCTTGTGTTCTACCTCCAAAGGCAAGTGACACGCCTTTTCATACACAAGATGGTATGGGCTCATTCCCAAGATGCTCAGATGCGGTACGATATGCCCGAGAGTCGGCCGCTCCGCTTGTTTGCCCAATCTTTCCTCGAGGGGCTGCACGGTCTTCTCGAGGATGCCCTTGATTTGTTGGTTGCTAGTTTCGGCGACCCGACGCTCCGTGGGTGGTAAGGATGGCGATCTTGTGCGTGATTCCATTCTTTTCATTAGTTTCTCGACGACTTATTACTGTGAAGTGCTTCCCGCCATCACTAATTATTGCACGGGGAAAACCAAACATGCATAAAATGTTCTCCTGCACAAACTTGAGTACAATATGAGAATCACATGTCCTTGTGGGGATAGCCTCAACCCACTTGGACACATAATCGACGGCAAGCAAAATATACTCATACCCATACGACTTAGGGAAAGGTCCCATGAAGTCAATCCCACACATCAAAAAATTTTGACCACCAACATATTATTATGGGCATTTCATTTCTTCTACTAATCGACCCAACCCGCTGATACCTATCACAGAAAGATAGAAAGTATGGGCATCTTTAAAGAGGAAGGCAAAATAAACCCGACTCGAGAACCTTACGGGCGTCTTACGCCTCGAAATGTCCACCACAATGGGCTTGGTGGCACATTTCAACACCTTAGTTGTTCATCTTCGAGACACAACGCCAATCACCTCGTCCTTTCCTAACTTGAAAAGATAAGGATCTTCCTAATAGTATTGCACACACATGTAGAAAACGCCTCGCTTGGGAAGTAAGGTCGTCTCGATCACCACAAGCCAAAATCGACAATGTCGGCAAACCAATGCTCACAGAGACACTATAAGCATGTTCATAAGGGAAAGACTCGTGACGGGACCTACAAGAGATCGATGGGAGGCTCTAATCGAGACAAATGATCGACAACGACATTCTCACTACCTTTCCTATCCCGAATCTCTAAGTCAAATTCTTGCAATAAGAGCACCCATCTAATAAGTCTAGGCTTGGCCGGGGTTTGGTCAACAAATATCGGGGCGAGATGATCACTACGTATTATTAGTCTAGAACCAATGATGTAAGCACGAAACTTATCAAGAGCAAAAATCACAAAGAAGCATCTCTTTTTCGCCGGTCAGATAATTTACTTGAGCAGATTAAGAGTTAAGCTTGCATAGTAAATCACACGCAACATATTATCAACCCGCTGACCTAGACATCTCCTACAAGAGAATTAGAGGCATCACACATGATTTCAAACCAAGAGACCAATTAGGACCGACAACGATGTGGGCACTACTCAATCTCTTTTGAATGTAGTAAAGCATTAAAGCAAATATTATCAAAATGAAAAGGAGAATCCCGAGCCAATGCACTACGAGGGGTTGACATATTTTGAAAAGTCCATAATGAAACGACGGTAAAAACCAAATGATCCAAGAAACTCCTTATTCCTTTAACATCCTTTGGTGGGGGTAATTTTTCAATCACCTCCACCTTAGCTCTATCAACTTCTATCCCCCGACTAGACACGACGTGCCCTAACACAATGTCACTACGGACCATAAAATGGCTCTTCTCCCAACTAAGAGTGACACTATGTTCAATACAACGACTCAAAACACGTTCAATCTTCCACAGACAATCATCAAAAGAGGCTCCAAACACAGAAAGATCATCCATAAAAATCTCAACAAAATCACTAAGCATGTCAGAGAAAATAGACATCATGCACATTTGAAAAGTACCTGGTGCATTGCAGAGTCCAAATGGCATCCTTCGAAATGCATAAGTTCCGTGTGGGCTGGTGAAGACGGTCTTGAGCTTATCATCGGGGTCGATGGCGATCTGATAGTATCCGGACAACCCATCGAGAAAATAAAAGAACTCGTTCCCCGCAAGTTTGTCTAACAGTTGATCAATGAAAGGGAGGGGAAAGTGATCTTTCTTGGTGGAAGTGTTGAGCTTCCTATAGTCGATGCACATCCGCCACCCAGTGACGGGTCTAGTGGACACCAACTCCTTCATATCGTTGAGGACCACAATGATTCCACCTTTCTTAGGCACAACATGGACCGGACTGACCCATTAACTGTTGGCACATGGGTAGATGATCCCTTCGGCTAGCAGCTTTAAGATCTCCTTCTTCACTACCTCACTAAGCACAGGGTTAAGTCTCCGTTGTCCATCCTTCTTCGGCACTGCTCCATCTTCAAGCTGTATCTTGTCCATGCACATGGCAGGACTGATTCATCGGATATCTGCCAAACTCCATCCGAAAGCAAGCTTATGTCGTTTCAACATGGAAACCAACAGAGATGATCACAGGCTTCTGCTCCTTATCCTCGAGGAAGACATACTTCAAATTCTTGGGGAGCTCCTTCAACTCTAACTTCTCGGTTTCAGGTGGATTCTCATTTTTCTTTTTTGATTTTTCAAATTCGGCTTCCAGCATGAGCCTTTCTTCCATGTCTACCGATCCCTCGTATACTTTCTCCATCATGTGATCCTGCACAAAAGAAATCTCGGCCAAAGGATCAATCTAATCAATAAAAGAACAATCTTCAATGGCATTAATCGATGGCATGGCCTTATTATTGTGCACGAAAAACGACACTGTGTCCCCTAAGACTGTCATCTTAATCCTACCATTCTTAACATCAATTAAAGTGTTAGTCGTGGCCATAAAGGGTCTTCCTAACAACAGTGTATGATCCCTACCATTCTCGTTCACTTCACCTATCTCTAGAACCACAAAGTCCATGGGCACAATCAACCCCCACACACTCACAAGAATATTCTCTAGCACACCTATAGGATAATGAATAGAACGATCAGCTAGATGTAAACTCATGCGAGTGGGTTTCAATTCATCTAACTCTAATTCCTTAAAAATAAAGTAAGGCATAAGATTAATTCCAGCTCCTAAATCGAGCATACCAGTAGGGCCTTTACCATTTCCCATAGCAATAGTGATAACGGTTACCGGATCGTGTTGCTTCGATTGGAAGAGGTCGCTGCATGATGGAGCTTACTACTCCAAACCATGATAAATTCATCATCGACGAATCTCCTTTTCGACGAAAGCTCTTTGAAGAACTTAGAATAAGCGGGAACATTCCGGTCACATCCAAAGAAAGGTAAGTTCACATACACCTCGACAACATAGAGTAGAAGTCCGAAACCGCTGGTCGAGCTCGACGCTCCTCAAGCGACTCGGGTGAGGAACCGGGGCCGATATGGATTGGCCGACTTATGGAGTCGAACAACTAGTTGTTCCTGCTCAACTTCATTCTCTCTGCAACTGCCTCCTTCAACTCTCTGCTCCTCCACGACTGGAGTTTCGCTTTATTATCACCGCTTTCCCACCACGAGAACCAGAATAGCTTATGCTTGGTATGGTCGATGACCGCCCCAGATCTCACCTGGCCGTCAGATCCGATTCATAGAATTCAAAATCTTCCCAACCTAGCCTTCAAGGTGCTTAAGGGTCACCTCTTGAGACTTAATGGTTGCCTCTTGAGCTTCCCTTGCCAATTTGCTCTCTTGCATGAAAGCGGCCAAACTGTCCTCTAAGGAAATATTGGGATGAACAGTTGGTCGTGGAGGAGAAGGAATCGGCTGCTGAAACTACGACGGAGGCGGGTAGTATCGATCCGGAGATCGGGTAGTACCCTGCGTGGTGGCGGATAGTACCCTTGCCGGCGAAGAGGGTAAGACCGCCGAGGTGGATAAACCGTCACTGGGCTCATGAGTATGAAAATTTGAACCCGACCCTCTCTCGTTCTCGCCTTCCAAGTTGCACCGCTCGAGGTCTCCACCGTAGTTATCGATGGATTTCGATCGAACGGTTGTCGTGGAGGTATCCCTGAGCAAAAAAACTTGCACCTCCTTTAAATGTCATCTCCCATTCTCGCCTACAATCGTTCTCATCGTGGGAAGGATCTCCACAGATAGGACACGGTTCTGATTCCTGCTCTTGTCTAACCAAGAGTGAGGCCTTGCCCATCTTCAGCCTCCGAAGTTCTCTCATCATGTCACCATTTGTTTCTCATATCCGAGCTCGCCCACTTTCGATCTCCACTCGTTTTGAACGAGTGGTCTTCTGTCGTGAATTAGCGGCTAGAGTGTTAAAAATCTCCACCGCTTGCTTCCCCATCTTCTCAGAAATCTTTCCTCCAGCAACTGTGTCTACCATGAATTGAAAAGTATGCTGCAATCCATTATAGAAGATTCGCCACAAAAGTTCAGGCACAATCTGATGATGTGGACACTGCTGAAGCAGTTCTCTGAACCGGTCCAACACTTCATGGAAGGACTCATCTGTCTCCTGTGCGAACTGTATTATTTGAAGTCTGATCTCTCGCCTTGTGATTCGGATAGTATTTGAGCAAGAAAGTCGTGCTCACGTCTTTCCAAGTGGGCAGAGATCCTGTGCTGAGGGAGAGATACAACGACTTTGCTCTATCCTTTAAGGAGTAAGGAAAACACTTCCTCAGGAGTTTATCTTCACTAATGGTTAGTAAAGGAATAGATTACACAGCGCCGAACTCCCGGATAAATAACAAGGCATCTTCATTGGGCATCACATAGAACGTGGGCAGCATATTCACGTGATTGTGCTTAAGCTCATAGTTTCTCCCGGCGGGGGAGAGGACGATAGCTGATGCCGTGACCCCGTAGGCTGGTCTGGAAAAATCCCCCAACGTTAGGTGCATCATTCGGTGCTTCGGCCATGATCACAAACTTTTCTTTGAACAGTAACGCTAGGTTGTAAACGTCACGGAACTTCACCTCAAACACACCGCCTCTTCTATGGATATTGTCTACAAAGGGCATCAATTCGTGATTCAAGCTTCGGTGACCTTCCATACACAAAACTAACAAAAGATCAAACGCACCTGATGGAAGAAAGAGTAACCAACAAGAAAAATAAATAATACGGAAAAAACACAATGCAAATAAAAGCCTAAAGCTTTCCCCGGCAACGGCGCCAAAATTTGTTCCAACTTATTTTTTCCTAAGTTGCTCGCACTAGAACGAGATCATTTTAGATTAATAAGCTAACCCAAGTCGTATTCACAAGGAAGGCTAAACAGGGCTCTATCGACATTGCACACAATATGTAAAGAAAACTAAACACTCTAATCGTGGTTTGGGGCTGACGTCACTATTTAACTACCGATTAACTAGACGGAAATAACGAAAGCAAAGTAATAATCATGAACAAGAACTAAACCTAAAACAGCAAACATGAATTAAAAACGATTAAACCCTAACGTAATAATATAGATTAAAAATGGAAGAACATGGATAATGGAAATTATCAATTCGAAAGAACTCCAAATCGTAGAAATAACGGAAAGAAAATAACAATGAATTGACAATTAAGCAACAACGAGAACTCACTGATCGCGAAATAAAGATGATAGAACTGAAATTAATAATCTTCCGGAGTAGAATCAATGTCGACAATCAAAAGCGTAGGAATCATCCAACATCTAAATAAACAAAGACTAAACTATAAATCCAAAGTAACCCAAAAGAACTCTCGCGTAAAAGAAAAACCCTAGAAAAAATTCACATCCCCTGGTCTGAGCGAGAACCTTAAATATATAAGAAAAATCCGCCTAGGTAGCGATCGCTAGGAGTCAGCGACCGCTGTCTATACGCGCTGGAATGCGTCGACAAAAATAGGGCAGCGAGCGCTAGGGTGTAGCGAGCGCTGCCCCTACGCACTGGAGTTTCTTCTAAACAGGGGCCGATGATCGGCGGGTCCAACGGTCGCGCCTCCGCTACCGTAACCCAAAGATTGTCTTGTTCTTCATTTCTTCAATTGCGCGCTCTAATAATCCGTTTTCACACACTTTAATAATCTGTTTCCGTGGTTCTCAACCTGAGATCATAAACATACAAAAACGAGAGAGAAAACAAGAAACAACGGGTGATCGCAATCAAAACAACAAGAGGGACGCACTAAACAATGCACGAAACGCGATCAAATACAACCTAAACACAGAGGATTGCCTCTATTATGATGATCAGTTTGCAGGCTTGCGAGGAGACATGGGACAATATGCAGCTGCCCAGGCACAGTTCTTTAATGAGCAGTGACACCAGTTAGAGGAGCAGCGACATCAGCTTGAGGAGCAGCGACGTCAGCAAGAGGAAAATGAGCGGCGATGGGCAGAGCAGCTGCAATACAATGAGCAGTATCTCAAGCTCCTGCAGAACATGCATAGCTCGTGGCCATATCATCCACCACCACCTCCGCAGTGAGCATGTTTTATTTTGTTTCTTGCTACTCTTTGTTTTGTTTTGTTGTTTTGGTTTCTTGTTTTATTTTATTTTATTTTGTTTTGTGTCTGTTAAAGTGTTGAGTTGAATGAGAAGAGTAGCCAATGATGAAAATTATTTTTATTTTAAAAATTCGTTTGCAACTGAATTTTGTGAAATGAAGCATGTTATGATTATTGTAAGTATTGAGCCTTTGAGAATTTGATCACATGTTTGAAACATATGAAACTTGACCTTTTGACTGTTATATTATTTCAGTCTTGTTTCTTTCTATGTATAGTGGTTTAAAATAGCATGTGTTTCTCTAGAACTTGCTCTGGATCTGTTTCGAGGTTGCATTGATGTGCTTAAGAATCAGGAGATGATATTAGACATTCTTTTCTTAGCCTATATAATATCCAAGCACTAACATATAGATCATTTTATCTTTTGATGAACCCGTTTGAGTCTACCTTGTTCTTTCATAAAGCTGTGTGTTTAGTATGAATTTGTGTGTATTCTTGGTATTGTTTTGCATGTCGTTTTCAGTGGTTTGTCCTATTTATGTCGTTGGTTTGATTAGTATTTATCGATTCGGACTTACTTGGTTTGTTTCGATGTTTTGTAGAAAACTGACTTTAAATAGGATGAAATGAATCTTCAAGGATCTATCCAATATTGAAGAGCATCTCGATAGGAGTCCATAGGCGCAAACGGATTGCGATTCAGAGTTCGGACGAGAGAGAACGGAGTGAAACAACGAAGTCGCACACAAGCGTGCACGAGCACGTCCGGCCAAGGTGCTTCACCTCACCCAACAAGACGCTCACCTCCAGCCACGGCTCCAGCAAGCGTTCAACCTCACGTCCACCCGGTGCTCGACTCAGCCGCGCTTTCACAGCTGCTGTTCGCCATCGGTGGACGCCACGCCCGCAAGCTGCCGGCCTTACCACGTGCCCGCATCGCCCAGCGCCCTTCACGCGTGATGTCACGCCCAACCACGTCCGGCGCTTCCCGCTTCCCATCCGGCGCTGCACATCTCCAGCGTCACACCTCGCCGTCGCCCACTTCATCACAGCGCAAGCAGCTGGCTGATCGTTTAATTTCTACCAAAATAAATGATAGTAAAACAACAAGTATATATATATCGTATCCACATGGACTGCGACTCGATAACACAGCAAATAATTAACAAAGAATCTTTATTATTATTCAGGCAACGCTATCAAGAGAGATGATTGTAAAACTAGACTCGAAAATAAGAATAGGAATAAAATCAAATATAAAAGACTGACCCTAGGGATGTACTTAACCTAACCAGATTCACCCAATTAACCTATTAATCTGTTTACCAATTTAATCCACATTCATATGAAGGATCACTAATGTAATTATAGTTTCCGCCAGATGACCTATAGTAGTAGGTTAGCTTAAACTCTATCTCCGTCGGTCTCGAGAAGTAAGCTAATTACCAAAAGCACACAAAGATTTAACCTCCTACAGTTCACCTATCTCCGCCAGGTCTCAAGGTAAAAACTGTATTATGAATTCAAGATATTGATTATGCAATTAATTCCGCCAGGACATCAATCACATAACTAGCATGCATCAATATTGGCCAGATACCAACACATGAGAATTAAAGCCAAGAATCATAAATCATGAATGGGACGGCAAAACAGTATCAACAGATAAATTATACAAATCTAGTTAGACATACAAACCCTAGGATCAATACGGAATTTAGCTACGCATAATTAAAATACTAAAGCAATAAATAAATAAAGAAAGCATAAACTGAATTAGATAGATAAAACCGTAAGATTCCACGATGAACAATGTAGCAACTTGAATCCGCAAGATAAACTGAATTCTCGAAAATAAAACTGAACTAAGAATAAACGAAATCAAAATAAATAGAAACTAAGCAAATTAAACTATTCTCGAAAACAAAATACTTGAATCAAAATACGAGAAAAATAATCATGCGAAAGAAAGAATAAAGAAAGGAAAAAGCGTTATGTTCTAAGTTGAAAAGCTCTCGTCTAATGAAAAGCTGAAGCTCTAATGCCTCTGTAAAAGTGTGCCCTGGATGTGTGCGTTCCTCGCATATTTATTAAACCTAGGCTACTGCACTTCGCGACACGCTATAGCAACTTCGAACCGCGAAGGACACTCGCGAGGAAAACATTCTGCCGTGCTTATATTTTGCCTCACGATCTTTGCCCGCGATATTAACTCGCGAAGCAAAGTCGCGAGCTCTTCTTTGCTTAGCGCGTCCTTTCTGCCTCTCGAGTTTTGCTCGTGAGTTTAACTCGCAATGCAAACTCGCGAATTCTTCTTTCTTTGGTGCTATTCTTTAATTCGCCGGACTAGCTCGCGACATAGGGTCGCGAGCAAGTCTCGCGAAGCGTGTTATGCTGCGTCCGAATTCCGATCTTTGCTAGGTAAATCCTCTTCATCGTGATCCACCTTTTTGACATCAAAACATGTGCTAAAATAACACGAAATACACACGGCATAATATCTTTCAAGGTATACATAAATATATCAAAAGATAGCTCAAAAGATCACTTCTCAATTATAAACGAAACAAAAATAGCATTATAAATCAGGTAAAAAATGAGGCTTATCAACTCCCCCAAACTTAACCTTTTGTTTGTCCTCAAACAAATCGAAAAGAGAGAGACGACTAAAGACAGGTAAAGAGTTGAACGACAAAAAGCAATAAGCCTCAGAGCAATGAGCAATGAACGATTCACTCAGATGAATCAAATCACAACATCTTTCGTTAAACTCCACACATCATAATAATCATAAGCACAAGCCTTCTCAAACTTGAATCCTCACGACATGGATATATATATAAGAAATCTCAAATACTCAAGTGTATCAAGGAGAATGTGTATACTCTCAAAGTTTAAAAACACATGGAATCTACCATAAGCTTGCAAATCGTCTAATTCTCCATTGCTCAAATATGTGCTCAAGAACTAAGATCAAAAAGGTCTTATATAAGGTTATAATGTAGGCTATTTGGTAAGGTATGATATATTTAGGCTAAGTGACTCATAATCCCATAATGAAAAACACCATAAGTATCATAAGACACAATTCCCAAACTTTCACCATTTATTTCAATTCTTCATACCAAGAAGTCATTTTTCTTTACGAACTCCATAATTATCATATAAGTGATATACTCATCTCAAGCACTAGCTACTTAGCCATTTATGTTCTTTTCACACACTTGTGTCAACTCTTTTTTTTGAACTTATATGGGTAAGCAACTATTTTTAATAATCACTTTCTCATCATTTATTTCTTTACTGTCCTTTCTTTTTCTCAACCCTCAATTCAAGCAACTAAAAATCACATTAACAACATAACCCAACCCATGGCTATATAAAAGAATTAGGTAGGCTCAAACGGGCTCATCAAAGGATAATAAAATAACAGGTTAGTATTTGGATAGTGTATAGGCTAAGAAAAGAATGCCTAATATCATCTCATAATTCTTAAGCACATCAATGCAACCTCGAAAAAGAACCAGAGCAAGTTCTAGAGAAACACATGCTATTTCAAACTATTCACACAGAAAGAAACAAGACTGAAAAGATATGACAGTCAAAAACTCAAGTCTCACAGGTTTCAAAAGTGTGATCAAGTTTTCAAATGCTCAATACTCACAATAATCATAACATGCTTTGTGTCACAAAATCAATTGTAATAAATTTTCTAATAAAAACAATTCTCATAATCGGCTGCTCGTCATTCAACTCAACCCAAAACAGACACAAAACCCAAACAAGAAAAAAAAAACAAAAAAAAATAAAACAAAACAAAACAAAACGTTGGGTTACCTCCCAACAAGTGCTAAATTTAAATGTCTTTAGCTAGACCATTTCATACCTCGATCAATCTGGCGTTTTGGCAGCCGACTTCTTCCCAAATCTGTGCTTCCCTCCATACTTTGCATTGACCTTAGACCACCACTGAGTGTGGAAGTGGCCTCCCCCAAACTTGAACAATTCACTCGGAGTTCCATGCCGAGTCCATCCCTTCTTTATAGCATCTTCATCGACTGGTCGGTTGACATCCAAACTCGAGATTTGGCTGGCTGTGGCAGTGGTGATTGAATAACACTCTTCATGCTCCGAACTATCGTGTCGCGGGATGACGTCATATATTGAAATTTTCAGCTCTTCATTGTTGACACGAAAAGTAAGATCACATTCCTGCACATCAATTAAAGCACGACCAGTTGCTAGAAAATGCCGACCCAAGATTAGTGGTTGATTTTTAAATTCAGGAATGTCTAAAATAACGAAATCAGCAGGAAAGACAAAATCCCGAATTCTTACCAACACATCTTCAACTATTCCCTTAGGATATGTGACTGACCTGTCAGCCATCATCAATGAAATTTTAGTTGGCTTCATTTTGCCCAGCTCCAAGCGGTTGAACACAGATAAAGGCATCAGGTTTATGCTCGCTCCCAAATCACACAGCACGTTGGGGAATGTATGCTCGGCAATCTCGCACTCCAACGTGAAGCTCCCCGGATCCTTCTGTTTCAGCGGCAGCTTCCTTTGTAAAATAGCACTGCATTCTTCAAAAATGTTAGTTTTTTCAAATTTACCTAACTTCTTCTTGCTTGCCACTGCATCTTTGAGAAATTTAACATATCCAGACATGTTTCTGAGTGCATCAAAGAGAGGTATGGTGATGTTAACTTTTTGGAACATCTCTTTGAATCGGGCGTACTCCTCATCATATTTCGTCTTCCCGATGCGCTGAGGAAACAGAGCTGTAAGCTTTGGGAGCTTCGGTTGACTCGCGGCCTTCCCTCGCGAGGTTGAGTCGCTGAGACTCCCTCGCGATATCTCCTCTGTGTGCCTTCGCAAGATACCATCGCGATCCTTTATCGCGAGGCAAAGTCGCGATGTCTTCTCCGTCTGTTTTCGCGTATTTCTCTCGCGACCCAAAGTCGAGAGAACCATCCGCGATCCCCTCTCTGTCAATCTTCGCGAGTTTACTTCGCGGTCCTTCCTCGTGAGCGAGGGTCGCGAGGCGAGGCTCTTCCTCTAGCGAGGCTTTTCTCGCAACTGGGCTCGCGTCAGTGAATCGCGAGTGGTACTCGCGAGGCGAGAAATCTTCGACTCATACATCTGGTTCTCTTCGTCTCTTTCATACTCCGGATGATTTTCATATGAAGCTCCGCTCCTCAAATATATTGCATTGCATTGATTTGGAGGAGTGTGATTCTTCGGATTTTGCTCAGTGTTGCTTGGGAATTGCCCTTGCCTGTGCATCTCAGCTCTCTCATTGGCCATCTGCCCCCACTTGGTTTTCTAACATCTTTACTTGTTTTCCAAGGGCTATCACCGTATTGTTGATGGCGCTGACTGTGCTCTCCAAAGTGTTCATCCTATTCCCAAGCTGTTGAATCTGAATATTTTGCTGAGCCACAATTTGTTGGTGACTCGCTGCTATTTGCTGATTCCTCGCCAACACTTGTTGCATCATATCTTCAAGGCAACACTTGTTGCACAATTTGTTGGTTCATATTTTGCTGATTGCTCGCGTCCGGTGCTTCGTCCCGTCCGGCGCTGGTCATGTTTTTCAGGCCCAAATTCGGCGTTTTTCGTGGGCTTTTTCAGGGTTATATAAATTGAAAATTAGCCGCTTTTTGGAAAACATTCTCACACATTCATTCACGCACACGATTCCATTTCTTTTCCTTCATTTTCTTTTCCTTTCTCTTCTTCCATTTAATTATTATACTTGGATTAACAATTAGGATTGAATGATTACGAATATTTGGAAGATAAATTTGTCTATGAATGGTTTGTAAGTTTTTCTCGTTTTCATTATGTCTATGTAATTGAGATTGGAATAATTTCTACCATGAGATAAATTATCGATTTGTTGGGAAATAAATGTTGGATTATTCTTATCTTGAATCGTGATTAATTATGTTGATGATTTGTAATTTTCTTATCCATATAAATTGTTTATTTCATGATCTTCACACATGGTGTTCGAAAGAATAGTGTAGGTTGATTGTGTGCTTATATTTGATTATGAAGTTATGCGATAGCAGATTTATATTAGATATAAGTTTGACAACGAATGTGATCGAGAGATTGATTTGTTGTTGAGTAATAATATATGTGGATAGGGTTTTTGCTATCGTGTGCTTTGTAGTTAAATATCCTTCGTAGTTGATGGCGGTTTGATTGAGAGATCCCCTGCCATTAAGTTCGAGTCTAACATTGACGTGGTCGAGAGATTAGTTAGTGTTGAACGTTTGGTGAGAGGCGTGGGTGTTTGATGCATTGTGTACCGGTCCTCGATTCATTAATAGCGAAGATAGATTTGAACCTAAAGACCGCCTCCAACTCCGTGTCTCGCAATTCCTCTTGTTGTCTAAGTGCATCCCGTTTTTATCTGCTTTATTTTATTTCCTACTTTCGTCCGTTTCATGACAGACCCCTCTTATTTTAGGACGTTAGTATTTCTTTTATGTTTTTTTATGTTTGACATAGAACCGTAGCCCTGTGAAGCCTTCCTCGAGAGATTCGACTTGGGTCGACCTTACCGCTCTATAAGGACCTCGGACTATTGCAAGCGACTGAAAAGAACAATTTGGTCGGAACAAATTTTTGCACCGTTCCCGGGGAAGGCTTTAGGTTTTGTGTTGCTTTGTTTTTCGTTGTTTCCTTTTATTTTTCTGTTTCTTCCCCCGTGCTTCTTCTTTTTATTTCTTTCTTTTTCTTTTTCTTTATTACTATTTTCTCCAACCGGTGCGTGTGATCTTGTTTTTGTAATTGGTGTCTGTTAATGCAGGGTTACCGACGATACGAATATGGTCAGACAAGCATGGAGAAGGAAAGCTCGTCGTATTGGGCAAATTATTCTTACGGAGATGGGCCTAATTCGACTATTTTGAGGGATACCCGTCAGGCTGTGAGCATCAAGCCTATGATCCCTACTGGAGACATCCTCAGAGTTCTTCATAAAGTCAGGACCTCTTATTCCAACAACAGCCGATGAAGCCGACGTTGGAGGATTCATTGCAGGCATTCATTCAGGCGAGTCAACCGGTGAAGCCGACATTGGAGGAGTCATTGCAGGCTTTCATTTAGACGAGTCAGCCAGTGAAACCAACATTGGAAGACAAACTAATGTCTTTCATACAAACGAGTCAACAAAGGTTCAAAATGTTGGAAGCATCTATCGAATGTGTAATGATCCAAATCAGTCAGTTAGTCAGGACAGTGGAAGAATTGGTTCACAACCAAAGTGTGGAGGAGATGCCCAGTCAACTGGAGCAGACTTCTTCTTTCATATTCCTTGAAGATGATGAAGTTGAGGGGAGAATCGGGAAAGATGATGAAGTTAAAGAGTCAAAGTTTCATCAAACCGCGACTAACCATGAAAAACCTGATATTTCCTGAACCAGTTAGAGGAGGAAGAGATGGCAAACGTTGAAGTAGCATCTATAACTTTTCAACATCCTAATTCACCAAAGTATTGTGCTCAAGGAGTTGAGGTTATTTATTTTGCTTTGAAGAATATGATGTTTGATTTGAACTTAATTCATTTATTATTTACTGCCTTGACTATCCTTTGTGCTTACATTGCTACTACTGATACTCTGGTTGAGATGGTATACTGCAGGTAAATGACTATGGATAGTCCGTTTTTCACAGGTGGAGCTCGTGCCATTGAAACGAGCGCTACGTGGGAGGCAACCCACGAGTTTACTTGTTTTTCTGTTTTGTTCCTTTTCTTTTTCTTTTCAAGTTTTAAATAAGTGAGATAAGAATTGTGACGAGTTGTATAGTATGAACACTCAAGCCACTGGACGACGTCACCGCCGTACCTCATTGACACGCTATCCCAATTTCAGGGAAGTTAACTTCTACATTTTACCTTTTTGGCTTTTGTCTAAAGTGTGGAGGCGTGCTTGCCGTGTTTGTGTGTTTGCATGTGACTTGTGTTTGTTTGGGTGTGTCGTCCTCCATTTTATACCTTTTGTTTGGATTTAAGTATGCTTTATCGTCTAGTATACAAGTAGAGTTGAGTGAGCATGATTTGATTGTGTATGCACGTCCGAACTGATTTCTAGTAATTCTTATCGATGCGTGATTTGGCTTGATAATGTTGATGATTGATCTAGCTGTGGGGCACGTCGAAGTAAATTGTGATGATTAGATGAAGTGATATGTGTAGTTGATTGTCGTTGCTATTTATATTGCCCTCTTGCGTGTCTTATCTCGGAAAAACAATTGAAATTATAAAAAAAATGTTATAAAAATAAAAACAAAAATAAAAGAGTTGGAATAAGTTGTTGATGGATTGAATAAGTGAGCTTAAAGTTGGAATAAGGGGCTCTACTCCTCTCGCTCCATGTTGATTCTCGAATGGAAGCTCAAAATTGATGAGTATGGAAAACCACATTAGGATACTCGGGTTTTCAACTCGAAGGTTTGACTTAATGAATATTGTCCTATAATCCCCCTTGAGTCGTCACATTTGGTATTGAAAGTTATGTGTTACGTTGAAAATGAGATGTGTTATGCAAGGATCTATATACGTTAGCTATTCGATTACTAAATGCATATGGATCAAAATTATGATTTGCTTGGATTAAGCCACATGCTCAATCAATTGTTGATTCATTACCATGTTGAGAAGCGTATCGGTTTAGAAATTCTAGGAAGACGTGAAGTCGTGTTTTATCCATTTAAATTTATGTTTTCTTGATTTCTTTTCTCGTGTCGTGATGATGATGTTTGCTTGAGGACAAGCAAATGTTTAAGTGTGGAGGAGTTTTTTAGTATGAATTTGTACGTATTCTTGGTATTGTTTTGCATGTCGTTTTCAGTGGTTTGTCCTATTTATGTCGTTGGTTTGATTAGTATTTATCGATTCGAACTTACTTGGTTTGTTTCGATGTTTTGTAGAAAAATAAATTTAAATAGGATGAAATGAATCTTCCAAGATTTATCATATATTTAAGATAATCTCGATAGGGGTCCATAGACGCAAACGGATCGCAATTCGGAGTTCGGACGAGAGAGAACGGAGCGAAACATCGAAGTTGTGCACGAGCGTGCGTGAGCGCGTCCGACGCTGCGCGTGATGTCCGGCGCTGCGCACACCAGCGCGCGCTCCACCTCACCCAGCGCGCGTTCAGCCTCCAGCGTTGGCTCCAGCACGCGTTCAACCTCACGTCCACCCGGCGCTCGACTCCAGCTCGCCCGCACAGCGCCCGTTTCGCCATCAGCCCACGCCCGCGCAAGCCGCTGGCCTTGTCCCCCCGACGTCACGCCCAGCCGCGTCCGGCGCTTCCCGTCCGGGATTAATTGTGAAATTTTGGGATGTGTGTCTTGTGATGCTTATTATGTTTTTCATTGTGGGTTTATGAGTCACTTAGTCTAAATATATCATACCTTACCAAAGAGCTTACATTATAACCCCTTATAAGACCTTTTTTTATCTTAGTTCTTGAGCACATATTTGAGCAATGGAGAATTAGACGATTTGCAAGCTTATGGTAGATTCTGTGTGTTTTTAAACATTGAGAGTATATATGTCATCCTTGACACATTCGAGTGTTTGAGATATATATATATATATATATATATATATATATATATATATATATATATATCAATGTCGTGAGGATTAAGGTTTGAGAAAGCTTGTGCTTATAATTATTATGATATGTGGAGTTTAACGGAAGAGGTTGTGATTTGATTCATTTGATGTGAATCTTGTGTTGCTAATTGCTCTGAGACTTATTTCTTTTGTCGTTCGACTCATCGCATGTTCTTCTGGTCGTCTTTATCTTGTTCTGTTTTGTTTGGGGAAAAATAAAAGGTTAAGTTTGGGGGAGTTGATAAACCTTATTTTTACCTGATTTTTGAAGTTGTTTTCTGTTTGTTTTATAATAGTTAAGTAGTCATATGAGCTTTCGTTTCATATGTTTATATAAACCTTGAAAGATATTATGCCGTGTATATTTCGTGTTATTTTTGCACATGTTTGGATATCAATAAGGTGAACCACATTAAGGAGGGATTTCTACCCCTTGTAAGCTCGCAACCCTGCAGAGAAAAGAAGAATCGCGAGAACAACACACGAGAAAAAGTGGAATAAGTCTCGCGACCTTCAGTCGCGAGCCAAACTTGCGAGGAATGACGGAGATCTGAAGAAGTAAAGCCTCGCGACCCTTGGTCGCGATGAAGTCTCGCGATGCCTATGTTGCGAAGAAAGACGGGCACACGATTTACATGGCTCGCGACGTTTAATCGCGAGGTTTGTCTCGCGAACCAATGCGGGACTAAGGTTACAAATAGGCAGAGCTTCGGTTTTGACAGACTACCTTTTGCACGATTTAGTTTAGAACAGAACACAATTTTCCTTGCTTTTAAGAATTCTTTTAGTTCAATTTCGTAGTTAGTTTTATTCGAGAGTTCAGAATATTTATGGATTTAAGTTGCTACGTTATTCGTCGTGGATTTCTACGGTTTATTTATTCAATTTAATTTATGTTATCTTTATTTAATTCTTGTTTTGTTATTTCAATTATGAGTAGCTAAATCTTGTATTGATCCTAGGGTTTGTATGTCTAACTAGATTCTTGGCTTCAATTCATGATTTATGATTCTGGCTTCAATTCTCATGTGTTGGTACCTGATCAATATTGATAAATGCTAGTTATTAGGGGAGAGCAAAAACCGAACCGAACTGAAATTAGCGGTTTGGTTCGGTTTGTATAGTAAAACGGTTCGGTTCGTTTTCAAAATTTTGAAACCGAAATTAATTCGGCTATGTTTCGTTTTGGGGGAAAAAATTCAGTTTTCAAACCGAACCGCCCGAATTTTTTTTATTATATTATATGTTAATATTATTAATATTTAAATTGGTTAATATTATAATATTTATATTAACTATAATTTAAATTCGATTAAAACCGAACCGAACCAAACCGAATATTTCGGTTCGGTTTGGGTTCGGTTTGGATATATAAAACAGTTCAGTTCGGTTTGAGTTTTAAAAAAAAATTGGTTTTTCAGGTTCGGTTCGGTTTTGAACCTAACCACCCGAATGCTCACCCCTACTAGTTATGTGATTGATGTCCTGGCGGAATTAATTGCGTAGTCGATCTCTTGAATACATAATACAGACCTTACCTTGAGACCTAACGGAGATAGGTGAACTGTAGGAGGTTATTCTTTGTGTGTTTTTGGTAATTAGCTTACTTCTCTTGAGACCTGACGGAGATAGAGTTTAGGCTAACCTACTACTATAGGCTGTCCTGGCGGAAGACTGTAGTTACATTAGTGATCCTTCATATGAATGTGGATTAAATTGGTAAACAGATTAATAGATTAATTGTGTGAATCTGGTTAGGTTAAGTACATCCATAGGATTAGTCTTTTATTCCTGAGTTTATCTTATTTAATTTGAGTTTAGTTTAATAACCACCTCTCTTGATTTTGTTACCTGGATAATAATCAAATATTATGTGTGAATTATTCGTTGTGTTTTCAGTATCGTGTTTAATATACTTGCGATTTATCATTTATTTGGTAGGGGTGAGCAAAATAAAATCCGAATATCGATTCAACCAAACCGAAATTTAAAATTCGGTTCGGATTTTCGATTCGGTTCGGATACAATATTTTCAAAATAATATCGGATCGGATTTTTAATCGATTTATAATTTATATATAATAATATTTTATATTCTAATATAAATATTTATAAGAATTAACAAAATTGGTTTCGAAAATTTGGATTTTCGGTTCGGTTCGCGATATTCGGTTCGGATCGGATTGTATTTCGTGGATGAATGGGTTGAAAACGCGATCGGTGAGGCGTGGTGGCACACAATGAGGAGACATGTTTAGGATAGATGAGCATGAGATGTGTTGGGATGAGAGAATAATGCAACTTTTACTTTTAAAACTAGGATTTTTTAAAATTAATTTTTAATTTTTAAGATTCAGTAATATGAAGCAATTTATTATTTGATATTAGTTTTATTTTCATAAAAAATAACATAATTATGTTTGTATTAAAAATAATATATATATATATATATATATAATATTTATATAATCGGATATCATGATTTTTTTGTATATCGAATCTAATAAAAAAAGTATTTGTATTTGTCTTCACAATAACAAAATTTCAATTTCAAATATCGAATCAAATACCGAATCGAACCAAAATTATTTGATTTGTATACATCCCTAATTCTATTGTAACTTGTACGATTTTGTATACACTTTTTAAAACAATTTTACATGTAGTCAAATAGTTAAATAATGATCAAGGATGGATTTGATATCATTTTATTTATAACTGGTTTTAATTTTAATTATAAAATTAATTGTATTGAAATAAGATATGGAGTATACTATATGTTCGTTTACCATAAACCTCATTCGTACACACTACTCACATATTATAGAAAAATTATAGAAAAGATAATAGTTCACACAAAATCACACAAAAGAGATTGTCCTTGTAATTGTTGTGACGAGCTCACACGCTCAAATCAACTTTCAAAGTTGTTAAACGATGGTGCTTGATTTTGTAATTACAATTTACAAGATAAACTCACATAAAAATGTCAAAAATAAATAAACATAAGAACAAAAAGTATTTAAAGTAAAAGCAAAAGAAAATTCTCGCACCCCAAAAAAAAAAAAAAAAAGAAAAACCATAATGGAAAAAAAATGTAAAAAACTTTAATATGCATCTCTTTTGTGTGAAAATAATGGCAAGCCGCGTAATGACTGTAAACTTCTACCGGTTTCTGTGTGAAATTCTCACACATTATTCCCTAATCTGTAGATAGGCCCCCAGCCACCAAATTATAGGGTTTTACTTTTCAGATCTGAAATTCAACCATAAGTCAACTCCAACTCTAAATCGAAGGCTGTTATCCCTCTCTCCCATCCTTTTGAATTAGGGTTTAAGCGGGTCGCTTATTTATACAGTCAAATTTCAATCTTTTACTGCTTCGGGTTGAAGGGCGGAACTGGGGCTGTTAAAAAGGGATAATTTTGAGCTGCCAATGCAATTTGGTTCACAAATTGGTTTGATTTGTCGCTGCTTTTTTGGATAATTTCGAAAAATTTGAAGTGTAGTTATGAGTTCATCAATGTCTTGGGCGGAACCAGCGGATGTTTATCTCTCCACTTCTCTTGCTAGTTATCTTGACAGTAAGTTTTTGTAATTCTATGTCCTTAGTTGTGTGTTTTGTTAGAAACTAGAGGCGATGAAGTTTACGATTTTAGGCTATTTTACGAATCTTGTGAGAGTTTTTCGAACTGTTGATTGGTTCTTGAAGGTTTGAGTGGAACTTATTTGTGATGGACTCTGTTAAATTTTCTATTCTTGGAGTGAAGTTTTTTGTTCTTCTATTCTTTGATGAAAGAAAAAAAGAGAATAGATCTTCCATTTTTCTACCACATATCCCTATTTTGACACCAAGAAATGAGGTTTTTTCAATAAATGTATTGTCACAAATTCATTTGTTTTTCATTAACAAAATTTTTATTTGTGCTTAGATCCAAATTTTGATATTGTGGGAGATCCTAATAGGTTTAGGGTCTTTGCGCTTCTCTTCAAGAGATTTTGTATATTGAGGTCTAAAGTTCTTGCATTTGTTTAGGAAGAGACCTGATAACATTTGACACAGAGAGAATTGTTGTCAACTTGTTTGAAACCGGTTGTATTTCTGACTTCAAAAAGAGTCTCTTTTGGCACTTGATTTGATCCATCACTGTGAAGGATTGATAGCCAAGATAAGGGAAGTGCTTCGTTTAATCAATGCAGCAGAAAACCTGCAATAGGACATATTATGAAGATTTAAAGCAATCCTAACCTCATAATTGAAGTATTATGTCAAGATCATACATTCACCTGTGTTCAATCAATGGCCCAAACCTATATACAACTATGAACAAGAAAAGGGAATTATTGGTGTGCGTGTGTTGGCCTAGTGGTAGAGTGGTTAATGCTCGAGGCCAAATGTCTCAGGTTCGAGTCCACCGTGACGCGGCTTTTAAATTTCTGTATTTAATTAACAAAAAAAAGGGAATTGTTGGTCATCCTATTAAAGTTTGGCATTGAACTCTTTTATCCTCTATCTTCTCCATTTAACATTTTCATGTGCATCTATGGTAGACTTCAGATATCTAGGATGTTTCTTTTACCTATATAAAGTTCAGGCACTAGAAGAAATAGCTACAAGTAGTTTTCCTTATGTTGCAGCCTCTTTCTCTGAAGCCCGGTTCATTCATTCTTAAGAGTTTCCACTAACACTACTATGTAAGAGAGATGCTATCATGTTGATGCATAATCTTCTGACCTGTATCAGTGCATTTTCTTATACTTGATGGAAATTAAGCTTCTTGAAGGGTGTATAGTTCTTATGCTTTTTTACTCTTGCAAATTGAGCTCTATGTTGTTATTCGTTCTGACCCCATAATTCAGTGTGTTGTAGCAAAACAAACATCAGTGTTAGTTTGGCATTTTCGTATAAACTCATTTTCTTATGTCTCAATCCTGTAAAGGGAACCAATTTTCTTCTTGTCATGAGAAGGTCTATTTATATATTCATGATTTCTCTCTTTGAATCTTTGTGAATATCTTACGTTGAAATTGAATTTTTTTGTCTTTTTCCCAGAGAAACTTCTTGTGTTACTTCGAGATGGACGCAAACTTTTAGGGATTCTTCGTTCCTTTGATCAGTTTGGTATTGATCTTGAGTTACCTATCATTTATTAGTGCCCGTGCCCTAAATGTAATGTTCAACTGACAAAGTTTTACTGTCATATGTAGCTAACGTTGTCCTAGAAGGTGCATGTGAGCGTCTTGTCGTTGGTGATCTATATTGTGACATTCCATTAGGTCTATATGTAATCCGTGGGGAAAATGTTGTCTTGATTGGCGAGCTGGTATGTGATGTTAAACTTTTTAGAACTTTTTACATTTGTTACCTTTTCATCTTCCCACTTGCATATAATGTGATATGATTGGTCAGGACCCACTGAAGAGGGAACTTCCCCCCAATATGGTTCGCGTTTCAGAACCAGAGATAAGAAGTGTAAGCTCTACTTTCTGTCATAAAAGTTGAAATACTGTAACTGTTTGTCAATTTTCCATATGTGTGTGTATTTGAGGTATTTAGGTGCAAACAATTAATTTTATTGCAGACATCTGAACAATGTTTTACTATTGAACTTGGTGAATAACATTTTAGACCATTATTAGAAAATTAGGAAATCTGAGTGCCTTCCAACAAACAATTTCATGCTGCCTAATCTATCAATTTTTTTCTCTAGTTCGAGAACTTCTCATTTATCATACCATGGAACTTGGTTGAAACTTCTCCCATTGTAGTTTGAACTACACTCTCACTTTTCTATTTTCATTATAGACTTCCCAGATATTTGCTCTGCTTGCGTGCTATTAGTTATTGTTGTACATTTCTAGCATTCTTAGCAGCTTACGTTACCCATTGCTCAGGCACAAAAAGTGGAGAGGGAGGCTTCGGAGCTCATGGGTACCATGAAAAAGAGGATGGATTTCCTTGATATGGACTGATGTACCACTTACATTCTCCGCTCCCCAAAAAATTCTCAAGTCCTTTTGTTACATTGACAACATTTAGTACTGCAAACAGATAAGTTGACTTCTTGACTTTTCAAATTCGTCTTTCTGGTCCGGTGAAAAAAAAAAGATACAGATGATGTGCCTCTCAAGGATCACGTTGTGTTTTCTGGGAAAGAGTCGAAATTTGAAGTAGCTAAGGTCCTTCTGTATATTTTGTTCTGGAAGGACTTTGGATTCTTGCTCTTGTTGGTCTTTTTTTTTTGTATAAACTGGTGATGATCACGGTGTTGAATCTAATAATTTATCTTAAGTAACATTTGAATCCCTTTCTATGTATGGAAATCTTTAACTTTTATGGATTCATGATGATTGTCGAGATGGAGTTTGAGCTCCAGTATTTTTGGCGTTTTTGGTTTGTGTTTTTATCTTTATACCTCATTTTTGTTTTAAAGTTTATGAAAAACTAGGATTTTAACCAATAGGTTGAACAAGGCAGTCTGTAAATTATATTCTCTGTTCCCAAAATATGTTCATGAGAATTTTTGGTGTGGATTTTAATAAAAGTTGTTGAGTGTTTTATGAGAAGAATAAGGGTCTCACATTAGTGTAGTGTTAAATTAATTATTGGTGGATCATAAGTGATAAAATATGTAAATAAATATGTTATTGAGGATAATTAGTAGGGATAATGGTGGGTTATAGATAGTAAAAAATATAAGTAAAAGTTATTGTTGGGGTAATAAGTAGAAAGTATTTTTATGGGATAGTTTTTATAAGTAGAAAAGGAATAAATTTAGGAGACATACCAAAAATAAAAATGAGAAACAAATTTTAGGGCTAGAAAGTCTATTATATAAAGGACTTAAACCCGTATTATTTGAAAATGTGTTATAGTCTACAAGTTAGGTGGAGAAGTCAACCTGTACTGTTTTGCGATTTTGACCCCAAATATGAGATTTTCAGTTTGAGCTTCAGTTTCCAACACTAAAACACTATTCAACATTATCTATTTAGGCCATGAATGAAAATAAATTAGAAAATTGTTTGACCAAATAGTTTATTGATTTGAGGAATAATAAGAAAAAAGAATTTTGGCAAATGACATTTCTAATGACAAATTGTTAGTTATAATTAGCTACAACCTCTAAAAAGATTATAACTAAATATACGAACCATCTTTTTCGATATTTGAAATTGAGTTTCATGATCTTTTTGCTAGTTTTGTAGTAGTTTATGCTAGTGTAAGACATTTTGTTAAAATATTAATAATTTGGGATTTGAATTATAATTTACCACAAGATTTTGACGAAACATGTAAGCATGGTTGCGGTATTGATGGTAACTCACTGCATTTAAAAAATGTGCAAATTTGTATTGGAATCTTCGATTTGTATTTATATATGATTATATTTGTTCTACGTACGTGCAATAATTATTGAATTAAATATTTAATATTATACCATAATTTTCATTATATATAGCAGTGGTTAATATAAAAAAATTATACAATTCATATGACAAAAACTTATGATATATGAAAAAGGGAGTTTCCAATTCGCATTCCATTTGCAAATTGATCGGCGTGACAATTTAGTAATTAATAGTTAAATTAAATAAATATGTAAATGTGAACACGTCACACACAAAAAATTTCAATATATAATTAGCATTTATCTCATTATCAGCACATTAATTCATTGTCTAATAAAAAATTGCTTCTATAATTAGAATTATACAATAATAATTAATGTTTAAAAATGTCATGAAAACTAAAAGTAAAAAGATCAAACACACAAAAAGAAAGCTATGGGAAACGAAAAAAGGAACTAAATTAAAATCCAAATTGAAAGAAAGGAGTAGAATGAGTTTTAATCATAAAGTAAAAGTGATGGGAGAGAACATATTAATGGGACTATGTTAAGGCAGAAAAGAAAAGCTATATATATATATATAGTGATATAAATACAAATGGAAATAAATTCAATTGTAAAAATATATAATTATATAATAGTTTAAAAAATGAAAGAATCAAATCTAGAATTTTATCTCACGGTCACAAAAAACACATACAAAGCTTAAAACGTTGTTGGAATAATGTGATGTACGATCGAATGGACACACTCATTTTGATCGTCGATCTGACATTGCTTGATTGTAAATTTGGGATCAAGTACCACATAAAAGACATGATACTAATAATAATAAGCTATGATGATATTGAAAATAAAAAATAGAGTGAGAATGAAATATAGTAGCAAGTGTGATTGTGTCATCCTACAATTGTAACTTAAATAGAATGAGATAGGATTATATACGGAATTTTTTCTGGCACTAATTTCCGATGGAATTCACAATTTAGAATGCATTATTTGAATGCAATCATCTCATATATATATATATATATATAGGAGATGGATCAGGTAGGAAATAGGAATGAATCTGGGCCTACTGATTATTTGGATCAATTGTTGAGATTTAATTTCGGTTGTGTTACAGTTTTGTGTTGTGTGTGCTACGCGGATTATTGTGCAGACTGCACCTAGAACCCTTCTTGTGCTACGCTGCAATGAAAGATGTGCTAAACTAATATATTTAGCATATATGCTACGAAAATATGAAATATGTGCTAAACTAATATGTACAACATAGTAATTCTAATTGTGCTACACAAATATGAAAGATATGCTAGACTTACATATCTATTCCTATTTCCTACACTTATTTTCATTCTCACAGGAACCATCCCATATATATATATATATATATATGTGTGTGTGTGTTAACAATGTATTTATAGAGTTAGTAAATATTATTGCATGTAATTACGTCGAGAGTGTAGAAGTATTTTTTAAAAAAAAAAAAAAAAACAGAAATGAAAAATGTAAAGATTATCAATATATAATAGGATTAGTGAAATTTAATGATACCTCATCCTTATATCTTACATGTCACCATTAAATTCTACCATTTTTGTTTATCTAAATTATCTATTTAATGTCCTTTAAATAATAGATACTTCCGATTAAGATGCTCAGATAAAATTTCTTACTTACAGGTGTAAGACAACCAAACTTTCAACAACTAACACTTCGTTGCTAACTTGCTCAACTTCTACTTAAACTTTGGGGGGTTTTGAGTAGAGGGTTTCCAACTAAAGGCTTTGTTGTCATAGACGACAACTCAATATTTCTAGACTTGAGATATTACAATAATGTATCCTATAATATAAGGGAATGAATATTGAAATCTTGAGCTGATAAGTATATATTTGAGCTCTGAAGATTTTCTGATAGTACTTTGAAACTCCATTCTTCGAAATTGTTGGGTAAATATTCTTGAGGTATAAGATTTGGGTGCTTTAGAATATTTGAATGCGCAGTATTTCAGTAACCTTCAAATGTTTGATTCTGCAGTATTTATAGAGCGGGTGATGAATAGTGTTAGTGGAGGGAGCACCAATCACATCCATTTCGTTTGTCATTTGAAATCTACCAGTTTGAATCCTCGTACGTTGTTGTCGGCTTCTGCTGTAGAAAAATCTGATTTTACCCTCTTCCCAATGATCTATCTTGGATGTTTAATTCACCATACATTGATTATATACCTAACATGTATTTATATAATTAATTACAACACATATGTGTTTACTCGTGTTTATCTGCGAATTTATGTGATATAAGATCAATAGTAGACTCTAACTTTGATCTTCTGGACTGTATCTCCGATGTCTATTCTCCAATACTGAGTGAGAGCAATCTATAGAGAATACTACAACAATTCGTCTCATTCTTTGGACGATGAGATTTTCAAAAATCTTAACAAAGAATAAGAATTACTTCTGATTTTCTCTCACATTGTATTTATAATGCATTCCTAGAATCCTATTTAGATAGGATCCCTACATATCTAATAAATACAATCATATCTTCTCAGGTGAATCATATCTAGAATAATTATATCTTGATATCTAATAATATTAGATAATATATATCTAGATATTGAAAATGTATTAAAATAATACATTAATAAGAATAGAGTCTCAGTGGGATTCTACAAGGGTGGGCGAAAATTACAGCAGCTCTAGGCCTTGATGAGTCAGCCCATGAATCAAATGCAATGAATAAAGATGTGTCTAAAATGAATTAATTATCTTATGTGCAGTCCATAACATATATTAATTCATAAACATTTATTCATTATACTAGAGAATAAATGCTGACGTACCCCTTTATTACCGAAGTTGAGTTGGGCTTACACTTAGACTTACGAATTTACATATTTAAGATATCTCACGTCCATTAATTATTTATAGTATTATGTCTGCTTAAAATAATTAATCTATTTAATTCCTTAAGTAGTACCACTCAACCTTATTATTGTACTTGATCTAACTCAATTTGCAGGGTTTAGTACAATAAATATTTTGAGCTCCTTAAGGGACGTCATCATCCTAAACAGATACGGTGACTCGATACAGGTAACTAGCATGACATACAAGCACTGCTACCACCCAAGATACGGAGAATCTTGGATTATCTCATGTAACCCTCACCCATAACAAGTTAAAGTGATGTCAGTAACTCATACTCACCTAAAACCTTATCGAGGTTTAGATCAACGTAAAGTCACCGACATCTAGGTTCTTCACGAAGATTAGATAGAATAATTTATCTCATTATGATCCATCAATATGTCAAGACGTACATCATAGACAAGCAATCAAGTTAAGTCACTTCTTATCTATACTACAGCCTATACCGACAACTCGTCCTTAAGTTGTCTCAGCTGTGATCCTTTTTATATCTCAATAAGCTTAATCAATCATGCAAACTTCTGTGATCTTGTACACATTATATGATCTAACTTTTGTATGAGATAATGGGACAAACATATGCAATCAAGTAAATAATTCAGATATGAGATTGTAATAGTAGTAACATGAAACATTGTATACAAGCTCAACCATTCTGTTTTCAGTATACAAAACCAACATCTACAACATCGTACACTATAGCTCTGAAACTTTGAACTGTGGTTCTGACATGTCATGATCTTCTATAGATACGCTACGACACGTGGTAAGTCAAACACTCAAGGTTTAAATAACTCCATGTTTCTTCAGTTGGATTGACTCTGTGTCTTTTCAGTATGTTGACTTCAGGTCTTATCAGTTGAGTCTGCTCTGTGTTTTACCAGTAGACCGGACTTCATTTTTATCAGTTTGGTGACCCTGAGTCATTATGACACTTCAGCTTGACGTAGATCTCGGCAGCTTCGACTTCTCAGCTGCTGGTACGACACTTGGTCATATTCCTGACTCCTTTGTTTTCAGTAGCGCTGAGTCTTCATTTTAATATTCTGACTTCCTTATTTAGCATTCGACTTTACTCTTAAGTAGCACTGTTCATCAGTATCATTGTACTTCAGTCCGCGATCTTCAATATTGCTTCTCTTCAATTGCCTTATTACTGAAACTTCTTTTAGTACGACTGGCTTCAGTACTGCTGTAACTTCTTCAGTATTGGACATGTCCAAACTGGTAGTTCATCTGCTAAAACCTGTAACAAAAAAGGTTAACTTTCTAATATGCGAGCAACACTATATTACGTAAGCAGAACAATTATCAACAAATTTTAGGATCTAATCAAAACACACAGTTAAGATAGAAATTTTTCCCAACATATTATGAACTTCAAGGAATATCACTTAAAACTCCAAACTATTAACTTTGTAAAAATATCTCGCGACCATTTTCCTACTCCCAAAATCTTCTTCTCTTACGATGAGCCACGTCAGAATTTCGGAAGCAAGAAAATGGACGCGATATATATTTGATATAAGGTTAATAGTTTGGATGTAAAGTGATATTTCTTAAAGTTTGAAATATTTTTAATAAAATGGGATAATTTGGGTTTAAAATGATATTTTTTAAAATTTAGGATTTTTTTGATAAAATTAGTATAGTTTGAAGTGATATTTACCCTATTATGATTGAGTTGTCTTACTTTTGTTCGATTTAACTATATTTTCGAACTTTATATTCGTTCTAATCATATCATGATATGACTTATGAATAATAGTTTGAGGATCTAATAAAAACATAATACGAAATTTTAAGAACTTGATTGGATTAGATAACATTTCAGAGCTCAATTTAAACGAATAGAGGTGATTTGAAGGTCCAATTACACTATGATTTAAAGTTTGATGACTCCATTGAATCAAAGTAACTATAAAATTGATGATCATTAATGCTTATGAATGCATTATTTTCATAATTGTATTTGGTGTCGTGTATATTGTATTTAGAGTGAGAAATATTTTGCCTATTTCATACAATTATATTAAAATATGTGATTGATTGCATTGAATAAAATTTAAGATTTAGTGATAATTTTTATATTTGTGTAGAGCAATAATGGAAACGTTTCAAAAAAGAGTGAGAAAAATATTTGTCATCAAATATTTAATTAAGACTATATGTGATTTTTTAATTGAAAGATAATAAAGTTCCAAATACTTGAATTATTTAAATAAATATATAATATTCCATCAGTTCTCAAAATATGTTCATGAGAATCTTTGGTACGAGTTTTAGTAAAAGTTGTTGAGTATTTTGTGAGTTGAATAAATGTCTCACATTAATGTAGTGTTAAATTAATTGATGGTGAAATATGAATGGTAAAATATATAAATAAGTGGCATTACTAAAGGTAATAAACATGAATATTGGTGGATCATGAGTGATTAAAAATATAAATAACAAATATTTTTTAGAATAATAAGTATAAAATATTTTGGGTTTTTAAAAATGAAAAAAAAACAAATTTGAGGAACTAATTAAAAAAGAAAACTAAAAATAAATTTTAGTAGCAAAGAAATATAAAAGAACGCATAATGTTTCCCCTACTCCTAGATTCCATCTATGTAAATTTTGATATCATCAATAAATAAATGTAATCAACCTATTTATTAATTATCTTCAAATCCTACCTGTAAAATGATTAATGGTCTCGAAATTAGGCCATAGTTGAACTCGCCGCAGCAGATAAATCCTTTTCACGAGTCAATGGGTTTAACCAGAGTTAGAGCAGCTTGACTACTCTCTCGCTCTATACTCTCTCACCTTCACCATTTTCAGCGCCAGATCTCTCTCTCTCTCAGCAGATCCACACGCCCGAGCTCAAGTTGATTGCACAATGCTGCGCTTGAGCTCCGCAATCCCCGTTCTGCCCCTCGCAGCGGCGCTGCTGCTGCTCTGCGCTCTTCGCATTGAGGCGTCGGTGCACGAGTACACCGGAGAGAGATTCGCCGCCAAAGGAAATGCGTTCGTTGTTCACGGCGGCAGCGAGGGAATTTACTCTTCCGCCCCTGGCCTCAACGAGTCCTCCCCCGGAGACTCTTTTATTCGGTGAATTTGCAATTTTACTGCTTTTTTTTCGCTTAATTTTGTTGCACTCTGTTGTGTTGGATTCTTGTTGCATGATTCTTTTCATTGAGGTATTATCGCTTGAAGGTGATGAATTCTAGTGTTTTGGGGAGATCCGCTCAAATTTGACTTGGAATTGATGTTTGTTGATGTCTGTGGTTGGGAAGTTGATTAGAGTGTTCGGTGAAATGCTTTGGATTTGTACTCTCTAGTGAAATAGATTGATCCGCTTATGTGATCGCGCATGCGGTGATGAATATTTTATTATTGTTTTAGTAGTGTTACAATTACCAACTCTTGTTTGGATGAGTCTGAATTACAAGGGATCGATTGGATAGTGGTAGTCATTGTACTTCAAGAAAAGCTTCTGCCTAGTTTCTTATTTTTATCTATTTGTTTCTAACATATGAGATTTGAGCATTGAGGCGAAAGCTAATGCAAAGATCACTGTTTTCTTGTACTCGAGCTAATTAAAATCTCAATTGCTGAAAATGAATACCTCTAGACTGATAATCCAATATAATATAAGATTCTTTAGGCATCCAGAACAGCATAAAATGGTTTTTTCTGCAAAAGATCGGAAGTAGGTTGGAAAAACTAATCAGAATCTCCCTGTATCTGGGATGAAGAATTTATCTGAGCATCTTAAGTCATTTAATGGTATGTCTGATTCTTAAGCTTTGATTTTGATCTGAGCATCTTAAGTCATTATAGATACTAAGAGATAGCTGATGCCTTCTTTTATTTAAAAACCAGATTTGAAAGGATAACATTCCAGAGGCCTCTGGACGTCTCAAATTTCAGCTCAGAATCTATTCATGCCGTTGTATTTGAGGTCGACGATAGGGATGCAATTGGAGGTTCAGCATATGGTGGTCAGAGAGCTGTATGCTGCTCTGCAGACCTGGCAAAACTTGGAGTCTGCAAGCAAGGGCAAATCATTTACCGCCCTTCTACTAATAATCCAGGTTGGCCGCAAGTATTTGGTGTGTTATTTGATATGGATGCGACAGATGCTACTCTGCAGCCAAGATCCCTGCAAATTACAAAAACTGGGATGTATAACCTATACTTCATTCATTGTGATCCACGGCTTAAAGAGGTTTATGTTGAGGGGAAATCTGTCTGGAAAAATCCTACTGGCTACCTACCTGGTAGAATGGCTCCACTCATGAAATTCTATGGGTTCATGTCTCTTGCATTTGTGCTGCTTGGTGTATTCTGGTTTTCACAGTATGCCAGATTTTGGAGAGAAGTCCTACCATTGCAAAACTGTATTACACTCGTGATAACACTAGGAATGTTTGAGATGGCTCTGTGGTACTTTGATTATGCTGAGTTTAATGAAACCGGAACCAGACCAACTGGGATTACTCTCTGGGCTGTCACTTTTGGGACGGTGAAACGTACTGTGGCACGACTGGTCCTTCTCATTGTCTCCATGGGTTATGGTGTCGTCAGACCTACCTTAGGCGGTCTTACATCAAAGGTTATGTTACTTGGAGGGACTTTCTTTCTCGCATCTGAAGTGCTTGAAATTATTGAAAATGTTGGTACTGTGAGTGACCGCTCAGGGAAGGCTAGACTATTTCTCGTCCTGCCGGTGGCAATCTTGGATGCTTTCTTCATTCTTTGGATATTTACCTCCCTCTCTTCCACCTTGAATAAGCTTCAGGTACATGATTCTTATATTCTTAAGCTAACATCTGTTTCCCACAATTTAATTTGGTCTTCTTGCATGAAACTAGACTATCAAGTAAAACCATGGATGTTGCAAGTATATTTGCTCAAAAGTAAAGGTTTCATGTTAGCATTCTTTGACATTAGATTATGCATGTAGCCTGGTCCTAAAAGTAAGGGGTTAGATGAGGTACATGTCTTGAGTTGTATTTGACTGTCTATCCAGTAAAATCCAGAGGAAAATACTCACTCTCATATATATATATACATATATATGATTTCTGATTTGAAGCTAAATTAATTCTTTCATATTCTTAAAAATTCAGTGACCTACTTATAGTTGGTATCTTTTTCATGTCCATCACGGACTTGGAACTGATTGGTGCCTGGTTGTCGGTTCTTACTATCTTTCCGTGGACTCCTTTCTTTCTTTACTGACATGACTATGGCTCCAATTTTTTTGTTTACTCAACAGGCTAGGAGGTTGACTGCCAAGTTAGATATTTACAGGAAGTTCACAAATGCATTAGCAGTTGCAGTTATCGTGTCTGTTGGCTGGATTTGCTATGAGGTAATGTTGGCAGCATATTTTAATGAGCCAAATCCAATATCTTGTCCGCAACAATGGTTTCGGTTGAACATAAAAACACTATTGAGTCGCAAATAACATTTGCCCTCAATTGCTTACTTAGTAGCGCTTTGATGTAATGACCCACTGCCTTGCTTTATGCAGCTTTATTTCAAATCAAATGACGTATACAATGAGCAATGGCAGAATGCTTGGATCATCCCTGCCTTCTGGCAAGTATTGTCTTTCTCCCTCTTGTGTGTCATATGTGCTCTTTGGGCGCCATCACAGAACTCAATGCGGTAACCATCTCCTTCAGAATTCTATTGTTTATATTTTTCTAGTACATGGTGGCCAACTGCTTAAAATATATTGATTTCTCTATTCACATTACTATGGCCTGCCATTATCTATATTTCACTGGTTCTTTTTCTTTTATATAAAAATCTGAATTACTCTGAGCAAATTCATAAGCAGAATTGCCTCTAGAACTCTATGTTCTCTCCCCCTCCCTCTCTTTTTGCATATGCCTCGTATGTAATCTGCTAATTTTATGCCTTGACCAGATATGCTTATTCTTCTGAGGATGCCGAGGAAGAGTTTGACAAAGATGACACTTTGAAACTCATAAAACCATCACCACTGGTCCCAAAGGATGTAAGGAGCCCTGAGCTTGGATCTCCCACAAGCGGCAATGATTCACCCCATAGTGATCTCGAACAAGAAAAGACTGCCTAAAATGGTACACATTCCTCTGTAACTTCAGTTTACCAATATATATATGGCGTGACTAATCAGGTCAGTAGGATACATCAAAAGTTGTTGCCAGTGAGTGTCTTGTAGAAACTGCAAGGATGGATTATGAGAAAGAAACATGGAAATAGCAATTTGTGAGGGCGGATTGTTTCTTCTTTTCTTTGTGTTTTCTACTCATTGTATTTCAGTCATCTATTTGTTCTCTTTTCATCTATTTGTTGATTGATTTTTGTGACCGTACTAGAAGTAATGAGGTTTAAAATTCCTTTTTACGTCTTCTGATCTTTGGTATAAGTTTAATTCTATTAGATGTTATTTCTATTATCTATGCAAATGTATTCTTTGAGCATAAGTAGTAATATTATTTTTAGGGCTCGTTTGGTATGGATGATAAAGGTGACTATAAGCATGTCTGGTCGATGTTGAACAAGTGAGTGGAAGTACAAGACTTTCCCCCACATCAACCTCCATACTCCTGCATAAATCAGAAAACTATGGGCTTGTTTGGTAGGAGAGATGGGATTAGCCAAGATAGATTATTGCTGAGACAATCTTTGAGATGAGTAAACTATCTCAGTGTTTGGTAACCAATATATAAAACCTGGATAAAATAGTGAACTTGTTTGATACCCAAGATAAATGGCAAGATTAACTTGTTGCCGGACAGATTTACCATTTCATCCACCTTATTATCAACAATAATACCACCGAGGCATTTTAATTGGCAAAACAACTATCATTAATTATTTTGTTGTGGGAGTTTGTGACCCCTTCTTTCTAATAAGGGATACTCGTGTAAGTTAAATATCTTTGTAAAACTAAACTCAATATTCACTAAATAATAATAGAGTTGAATTCAAATTCTCTAGAAGTTAGAAAGTATATACGTAAGTTTATGTCGGAACTTAATGCTGAATTTCGAATAAGTTTATACAAAAAGGAATACTAAGATGCATTAACATAAAGAATTATTTATTATTACTTATTCTGGAAGGATTAAAGTATTGCAATTTTAAATTTTAATAAATTTAGAAAACACATAAGTGACCAAGTTCAAGGTTTTCCAAGCTGCCTGCGGAATGAGGGGTGGTTGTTCACGTGGAATCAGCACTTGAATTTCAATTCAGCCAACGTTTTTGCGTGTTGATACAAAATTCAGCCAACGTTTTTTCGTACTGTAGGAGTCTATTATATAAACTTATAAACTTTTAACAATATAATTTAGCAAATTTAACAGATAAACCTGAAATGTTTTGCAAAGTTCAATATGCAAGAATTATGACAAACATTGTAGTAATCATAAAGAAAGAGAATGAAAAAGTTGCAGAACAAGAGCTACTGTGTCGGCAATAATCATACACATTACTATTGGGTTCCTGTTTCCAAAAACCAGGAACCTGAATTTGATAGTATGCTTGGGTACATTATTGAGATGGGTAGGAAAGTGGTGGGACCGAAACCACACTATGCTGCTGTTCACAGGGGTACAATAGTCATACTTGTGCGCAGAAAATTATATCTGTAGCTAGGATAAATGGCAAGATAGCCAAACTTGACCAATACGAGAGATGAGTAAGCTGCATGAAACAGTGATTTAGCCCTGGGCCGGCTTTTAGAACGCGGGCTCGCAAGACCTGAAAGTAGGATACCAAACAGGCGGATTAGCCAAGATACTTATGCAATCTTGGGTTTATCTAGTGAATCAAACAACCCCTAATAGTTGAATCTATTTCGAGAAATATGTGGAAAGCCTCTTTAAATCAAGAATTTAATTGTATGTGCATGTTGTCAAATTGAGTCTTGTCAAAACCTATAATATCCCATTGACGAGTCAGGACGGGATAGAAGGATACCACAGGTTACAAAAGACCGATACCACAGGTTACAAAAGACAGAAGAGAATGGATAAATGGAGAAAAGCTGACTTACATAATAATACACACACACACACACACACACACACACACACACTATATATATATATATATATATATATATATATGCATCATAACGCGAGTCTGACACAACAACATACATACGACATGATTCTAATTTAAGTAGACACGTCCAAAAAAAGGGAAATACATCCGAATAAATAAGTAAATATTAGAAATTTTGACACTAGAGCATGGTGGTACAAACGGAATCCCAGATAAGGGGCCCTATGCGTTTGTGACTAAACAACAAAAAGGGAAAAAACGGACGCTTAGCACAGTCAACACCTTACTCCATAGCCTCCCCTTACTCCATGTCAGTACGAAAAATAAAAACAGTTGGGGGTTGAGTAATTATTTACTCAGCGGTCATGCCAAATCAACAGTTAAGTCTAGCATGCTCGGTTATACACAAGAAACATTTAAAAGAAAGATTTTACTCAAGGTATAACATAGATTTTACAAAAACATAACCCGCGGACTGAGGTATGAATAAGTTAGTGCCTTCCCAGATCATAGGGGAACCTTTGCCCACTAATGATCCACACTGGAGTTGGTAATCTGGCCAAATTCTCCAACTCTGTATTTCCATGTACACTACCTTGGCTCGTGGTAGCCCATGCTCAATTATTAACTCTGGGAGATCCGAGATCTCACTAGGTGAAATCAGTATATCCGATTCACTA
The DNA here is from genome assembly GCA_036937905.1 of Salvia rosmarinus. Classification (NCBI taxonomy): domain Eukaryota; kingdom Viridiplantae; phylum Streptophyta; class Magnoliopsida; order Lamiales; family Lamiaceae; genus Salvia; species Salvia rosmarinus. The sequence goes on from CM072819.1 coordinate 43,507,491, forward strand.
GCACCCAACAATTACATCATAGCTAAAACATTTTAAGCATGCTGACATTTTCAAAAAAAATGTAAGTAAACTTTAGAATATAAAGCTCACATTTCGCCGAAGTTACGGAATCACAAGTCCGTAGTAAGTCAAATTGGAATTCCTACAACCATATTATACATACAAATAATTTAGGCAATTGCTCACATAAATAATTCAACTTTATAAATGCATGTCTTGCATGCATTTTATTTACTATTTATTTAAGTTCCAAAATAATAAGGGGATTTTAATTTACTTGGGTAGCCTTATAAAAATTTTAGTAATTTAATGTGAATTCCTAAATTTACCAAATTCTATAAGTAAGATCTATAATTCATGAGTGGTTTTCTAAAATTGTTTTAAAGGTCAGATCTCTCTCCTACCAATTTAGGTATTTTAAATTAGCGATTTAATTAAGCATTATTCGTGAAATTCAGATAGCTCACTTAACAAGCTCGGACCGGACTAAGATTTTGCAGAAGTGTTACTAAGGTTCGTATTTATACACCAAAAATTTATGAAACGTTAATTGACATAATAAGTATCGCTGTTGGGCTTATTTGTTGAGCTGAACAGTTTTCAAATGCAACAGGACAATGGACTTGTGGAATATTTGAAATTAGCAAATAGAATCGGATTGGGCTGATATTTTGTGGGCTGGTTCTTAACATATTGACAAAAACTTGGATGAGCTCTCCACCGTGAGCTCACCCTTATTTTTTGTTAAAATAATTATATATTAATTATGGTGAGTAAGGATAATTAGATTTTGTTAATGTATAATTCAATTTATTATATTTTAATTATATTTTTTAATTCAAAATTAGAATTTATTAATTCATAATCATGTTTTATTGATTCATAATTGAGGTTTATTAATTCATAATTGATGTTTTTTAATTCACAAGTAGGGTTTATTAATTCAAAGTTATGGTTTATTAATTCACAATTAGTGTTTATTATTCAAAATTAGGGTTTATTATTTTCAATTAGGGTTTATTAATTCAAAATTAGGGTTTATTAATTTCAAATAAGGTTTATTAATTAAAAATTAGAATTTATTAATTCACGATTATGGTTTATTATTTCACAATTAGATTTTATTAATTCAAAATTAAGATATATTAATCTAAAATTATTATTTATTAATTTACAATTAATTTTAATTAGAATTAATTAATCAATTAAGGGGTGGTCTCGCTGTGAGCATCCCTAACATATTAACGTTGTTATGGATAAAATTTGAGAGTCATCTTAGCCCACGCAGCTCTCCTGATTTGCTCACGGAAGAGGCGGTTCTAGGGAATTAGTAGTTCAATTTTGCTCTTAAGCTCTTATTCCTTAGTCCATTGTTCATTCCTTCTAAGTCCAACCTCCCTACAGTCTTGATGTGCAGCTAGCTTGGTCATTTTATATCGGTTATGTAAATCTAATTGTGGTTTTCTAATAACTTTATAGAAAACTCATAGGATCTTGAAAACCATAATTCTCACACAATAAGGATCATACATACCTCTCCATGGGAGGATTTGCTGTGTTGCTTGCTCTAGGAAAACCAACGGTTTCTCTACCTTGATAATCTTTTCTGTTTCTCTACTTACGTGATTGATGACTATCATAATTTATAGATACACTTTTATATCAAGTAGAGGACCCTAGTTATAGATTACATTAATGGGCTCTTAAAACCCCTTAAATTGATATTCCCATCAAATAGCCGTTACCTATATCTGCTCCAAATAAGCCAATTAATAAAATAGTCCCAATAATTTATTTATGTATATCCAAAAGTCACGTGAAACATAAGATAATCTTACAGGTTATTCATCAGACTTAGTAATTTTCTAATTCGATTCTTGTACTTTCAATTCTCTTATTCTTATGCTTTGGTAAGTGTATTGATTACTGTCCTTCAAGCATGCTATTAACTATTATGTATTTATGCTCAAGTTTTTATAAGAAACCTCTAGTTGTTGGGACTCGTTGTACCTAGACTTTTAACACAATTGATCACCACAGCTACTACACTTTGTTCTAATACTTCTGACCAACCTAATCATGCAAGCTCACATTTATAATGAAGCTCATCACATATACATGCTAGATTCTCAATCAATATATTTTATGGAACCACCTAATTAACCTATCCCAGCCCTTGGACATAATGAAACTACAAATTTGACTTACACAACTCCTTATTACAGTTAAGAACATAATAAATTTTAGTTCTAAGTGGAATTTCAGCATAAGTTCATTATAATTAGCTCACGTCCTTGATTTAGCCGTTTATTAAAATATAACTTCACAGCATGAGCATAAATTCCATCCATAGCCTTCGGCTATCATTCAAATCGCAACATGCAAATTCTTAACTCAATTTAAAAGGGAATATAGACATGCTTAGGTAATTCATTCATATCCTAGACATGCAAGAGCATACACCATTGTACCTTAGTTGCGTCCTTCTCCCATTAAGCTATGACATGGGAATTTATCTATACACATGTTTACATGTATGCATGTCTGCGAAACTCATCCAAATGAAAGAAAATGGAACGTTCCACACCTTAAGTTAATTAATAGTTCTCGGCTTGGGTACGAGTCTCTACGTGATTCGAGTTGGGTCGATGGAAGAGGACAGCTAGAAAGAAAAGATGGTGTTATGAGGCCAGAAGACAGAGTAGGATTCAGTCTTGAGGAAGGTGAGCTTACCTTCCCATCAGGAGAAGAGAACGTCAACTCTAAGGGTGCAGCTGTCGGAGCTTACGGTGTGGGTAAGACAAGAAGAACACCGAGTGAGGATTCGCTATTGCTGAAGGAGGGAAACTGCCGATTAGCTTTGCGGAGAAGAAGATAGCAGACGAAGGGATGAGAGAGTGAAGAAAGCTGATGACGAGACAATTGAGAGTTGAGTGTGAAAGATGAAATAGCTGCCGTGCGAGGGAAATATAAAAAGGGAAAGAGAATGTGAAACGTCGCCCTGGCAGCCTTGCTAGGTGGCACCGAGGAGGGGTAAGGTCGCGTGCATAGGAGTGTAACACAAATTTTTGTATTTAAATTTTATAAATACAAAATTGTATATAAAAATTAATTGAATTTGGATTTGATGAATTTGAGATGAGTTCGATCTCTATCTATCATCTGATTCTTCTCTTCGATATGGATTTCTTGAACGATCTTCGAAGCTTCTTCAAGTTGTTTGGAGGGGATGTAGTTCCTTGATCTCCTTGAACTTGAAGGTTGAACTTGACGATGTTGATCTGAAGGACTTCAGTCTTGTTTTCAGATCGGACGTCGGATTTGATTTGAAATGTTGAAGAACGCCTTGAAGATTTTCAACTTTGGAATGATTTGGAGGATGAACGCGATGATTTGTACGAAGAACGCCTTGAATGCTTGAAGAAGACTTTGAATGTCGGAGAATGCTTCGCAGAGGATTCTTCGAGTGTCTTGAGCTCTTCAAATCTTCGATTTCCTCACTTCACTTCAACCTTCCTCAATTTTCCTCCCACTAATGAAGCCCCAACACTCCTATTTATAGGTGTAGGCTAGTGGGCTTATGGGCTTATGAGCCTTTTGGGCCATCAAGCCATGAGCTTGGGCTTATGGGCCTTTTGAGCCATCAAATGGGCCTTTGGGCCACCAACCATGGGTTTGGGCTTGAGCTTGGGCTTATGGGCCACCAAACAATGAGTTTGAACTTGGGCTTGGGCTTGGGCTTATGGGCCTTTGTACCACTAAAATTAAATATTAATCACATATCTATTTTTGGAATAAATTCCATTAATAAAATAGAAATATAATTAATTATTTAATTTTGAAATTTACACATGGCGCAATCTCATTTGATAACAATTTTAATTGTCTACAAATTGTCCCATCGAGACTTGTTCATGGACGAGTTGTCTTGGAAATGGGCGAGTCACTTAGATAGTTTAAACTATTGTCGAGGAGTTCTTGAATTTGTAAATAGTTTATACTCGTATTTAGGAGTTCTTGAGCTTGAATTTGTAAATAGTTTATACTCGTATTTGGAAGTTCTTGAATTTGAATTGAATTTGATTTTGAACTTTTTTTTTTTAGCAGTCCAAACACCATTTGGGAATCCTTCTGTACACTATCAACATGTATTAAGTTAAATCCATAAAATCAATTTACGAATCTTCCTTGAAGTAGACCCTACGTGAACATGCGAATTAAACCATATAAATATTTCAAGGCTAGCATTCTCATTTCTTGAGTGAGCTTCACTAACAAAATAAATGATTGGGCCTTTGTGAATCTGAAGCAGTCCACGACCCATTTTGCTAAGATTTTGTTGTTAACCAATTCCACAAACAATCCCTTTTCTTTAACTCATGCGAGTACACTCTTTTGAAGTCTTCATTGATATTTTTTTTTGAAGCTGCAGAGTTTGTTGAAACCTGCAATAACAAGTGGTCACGCCTTGCAGATTCAGTTTTCATATTTGTCTCATTGTCTTTGTCCTTTGTATAGAGCTGCTAGGGTTTAGGGTTTATGCTACTGTTTTAGTCTATAAATAGGGACACTCATACAACAATTTTCAGTCACAAACTTTAAGCTCGCAGCACAAACTTTCATATCTGCAGTAGCTTTTTTTATTAGTAGTCCCTTCATTTATTGGCTTCTCTCTTTTATTTTTATTATTTTTCCATGGCCTTCAAAGAGAGCTTTGCTCCCAAACAAGCCTTCAAATCTGGGACAGATTCCAAAGCCTTTAACAAAGGGGCATCGATGATTTTCTGGTCTTTCTTCTCTGCCGAGAGTGTTTCTTTTTTTTATTTCTTGGTGGTGAAAAGATCCACAAACGGGGCAGTCTCATTGGTATGGACAGTGTTTCCGCCCAAGTTTTCCTCCTTGATGTTGCCCTTGTGATAATTGGTGCTATTAATTTTATCCTATGCTTGCTTTCCATCTTCACATTTTTCTTGTCTCTGAATCAGAGTGCGGCGAGATCGGTGTCTCGACGGCGGAGCAAATCAATCTCATTTCTTCAAGACATCAGTCACGAGAAGCCACCGACGTGAGTCAGCTAGTTCCACAATCACAAAGGGCTTTCTTGAATGCAACACTACAAACTTGTATACTAGCACAACCCACATCAATGAAAAACAACATTCGGTTCATTTTTGTTTTTTTTTTGTTTTTTAGTCACTGACCTTGCATCTGTACTGTCGTCATCGGTATCAATCTGTTTTTGGTGGTAGATTCATCTCTTGATGGCTTCGTCGACCTCATCTTCAGATTTACTCTCATTAGTTTGGTCATTTCTTGACCACTGTGTACATCTACCTTAGATGAAGCAACTGTTGTAGGAATGGGCAACTCCATGGAAGCAAAAGGATCAGAAGCAGATGGAGGTGGATGGCTGCGTTGGTGAGCAAAGTTGCAAGCGGAAGAGCCCCGATGACATCGACGACGTGATGATGGCGGATGGCTGCGGCACTTGCTGGAAAAGAAGAAGCAGGCTGGTGGAGGCTGCACGGCTGAGTGAAGACGATACGCACGACGGAGACCTCGGCGGGTGGTCAGCCAAGACGGAGGCACGGGGCTGCGATGGTATGGTCGACGGCGGCATGTGGTGCGGCGATTGAAGAGTGAGCGAAGTCTGGAGCTGAGGCAGCGGCTTCGGCGGGGCTACTGCACACGGTGGGCGATGGCGACGCGAAGACAGCCATCCCGGGGAGCCATACCGGGGCAGGCGCGACACGTCGTCGGTGTGAGGGAGGAGATGTCGGAGATGTCACTGGCGAGAGAAGTGGATGCGGAGCGTCTCGACTGGCAGAGGCGGCGAACCGTGCGGCCTGGACTTGGACAGAGGCGGCGGAGAGGCATGCAGGCAATAACTTGCGCTGTACTGGAAGCAGCGGCAATAAGGGCGAGAGTCGAGAGGCTACATGATGGTGGTGGCAGAATAAGGCGGCAGAATGAGGCAGAACGGCCTCGGCCAGAACATTTCGAGAGGCAGCATCGGCATTCAAGTATTACCAACGTCGACCATCAATCTCCTCGCAGCAGATTAACCTCAAGCTAGACTCCAGAAACTGATCGTTGATTAGGCTGCCGAAGCTGGGGTCCTGGAGCAGTGGTTGATGGCGACAGCGCTCGCCGTTTACGATGCAGTCTTAGGCAGATCGAGGGTGGAGGCGTGGAGTGTTCTTTGTAGAAAGAGGATGAGGAGGCGTGTGACCGCAGTTGTTGTTGACGAGAGCGCATAGAAAGGCTCGATGAGGAGGCGGTGCTCGGTGGTTGAATTATCCGGTGGAAGGCGGACTTGACAGCAGGTATGACGCCGAAGTGGAGAGGAGATAGCCTTGACGGCGAGAGAGAGGTGGCTGGAGATGGAGGTCGTGGCTGGAGATGGAGGTCGCGGCGTCTGGTCGCGATGGTGAGAAATATATTTGGGAAAATGGTGGGGGGCTGACACGACACCTGACGGACGGAGCTGGATGTTTGAACGACGATGTGCCGCTGACCGTTTCGTCGGAGAAGAAGGCGCTGCAAGTGGTGCCGCCGCCGCTGCATTGCTACTGTTTCCTCAACGTTGAGGCGTTAATGGTGATGTGCGCATGCCGTTCACTGGATTTAAGAGACTGTAGCGGGTCGTTGGGACGGCTTAGCTGCGGTGGTGGTGTCGTTGGAGTTCATCAAGCCGACGACAGAGAAAATGGGAAGAGATATGGTTTCTGTGTGCGAGGGAGAGTGACGAGAGGGAGATAGTTATGTGTGAAAACAGAAAGAAAAAGGCTAGGGTTTGTATTGAGAGAAGGTTTGTGTGTATTAAAAAATGGGTTTGGGCTATGGACTAGGCCCTTTTTTCCTTTCTTTTTTGAAACAAACGTGGGAGTGTGGGCTGAGGGAGTGAGGATGGAGATTGGGCTTTTTTTTGTAATTTTAATTTTTTTTTTTGTGTCGAGAGATAGAGACGTGGGATATAGAGGAGTAATGGAGATTGGGCTTTTTTTTAGGTAGGTTGGTGGAAATTGGGCCTTTTTTTTGTATGGATTGGATTTTGGGCTTGAAATTTTTGAAGATTGGTGAATTTTAGTGGGCTGCAATTTTTTTTATTTATTTTCTTTTTTTTAATAACCCACTTACATTTTTTGTAGGGATTATTTATTTCAAGTTTGGCTTTGATTTTTTTTTGATGACTTGGGTACAATAAATTATCTTGACTCTTTTTATTTAATACATACATTTTCATTTTTTTTTTGCTTGTGGCTACCTTCCAGGTTGCAGAAGTTCGCGTAATTCAACTTCGAACCTCCTTGCTTAAAAATCGATCAACTAAAGACTTCACATTTGATTAACTCTGAGGCTTTGAGTTTTTGATGCTCGCTTCACATTTGTCACAGGTGTCGTTCTCATTTCCGCAGGAGTAATGACCTTCTTCTTAGTAGACGTAATGGCACGACAGTGGAGACGACATCGTCATTATCAGCGAACTCCACTCATTTTGTGTAGATGACACGAAAAGCAGTGACTTGCACGACGTTCGACATCATGGCATCAGAGAGCTAAAAGCAGCTGCAGAAGGAGATAGAAGTTGTGTGATGTCCGCGAAGGAAGCTAGAAGCTGTGCGCCATCGATGGAGGAGGAGCTAGAAGCTGCTCAACATTCGCAAAGAAGAAGCTGGAAGCTATGCGCCATCTGCGAAGAGGAAGCTAGCTGTGCTCCATCTGTGAAGAGGAAGCTAGAAGTTGTACGGCATCTTCGTAGAGGAAGCTAGAAGCATCCGCAAAGAGAGTTGAAGCCTAAACGTTGCTGGAGATCGACATCATGACCTCGGTGAGCTAGAGGCGGCTGCGAAAGATGAGATAGAAGTTGTGTATCATCCGTGAAGAGAGTTGAAGCCTAAGCGTTAATGGAGATCGGCATCAGGACTTCAGCGAGCTAGAAGTGGCTGCAAAGGATGAGCTAGAAGATGTGCGCTATCTGCGAAGAGGAAGCCAGAAGCTGTGCAGAGTCCACGAAGATGAAGCTAGAAGCTGTGTATCATCGACTGAGAGGAAGCTAGAAGCTGTGAAGCGTCCGCAAAGATGAAGCTAGAAGCTGTGTATCATCGGTGGAGAGAAAGCTAGAAGCTGTGTATCATCGGCGGAAAGAAAGCTAGAAGCTTGTGAAGCGTCCGCGAAGATGAAGCTAGAAATTGTGTATCATCGGCGGAGAGAAAGCTAAAAACTGTGAAGCGTCCGCGAAGATGAAGCTAGAAGCTGTGTATCATCGGTGGGGAGAAAGCTCTAAGCTTGTGAAGCGTCCGCGAAGATGAAGCTAGAAACTGTGTATCGTCGGCGGAGAGAAAGCTAGAAGCTGTGAAGCGTCCGCGGAGATGAAGCTAGAGCCTAAGCATCAGTGGAGATTAGCGTCACGACCTCAATGAGCTAGAAGCGGCTGTGGATGAGGAGCTTGAAGCTGTGTTCTCAACCAAAAGCCCAGAAGTTGAATTCATTAAGCTGAAGCCATCTTCGAATCAAGTTTGGAGATATGGTGTTGAAACCATCAAGCCGGGATAATCTTCAAAGTGAAATTGATGACATGGAGTTAGATTCAACAAGATGGAACTATCCTCAAAGCAGAACTAGCAACATCGAGCTAGACTTAAGAAGCTGGGCCATATTCAAAGCAAAATTGACAACATCGAGCTGTTGTTAACAAGCAGGAGTCATCTTTAAAGCGTAGAACCAGATTCAGAAGTTAAAGTCATTCTTAAAATGTGTTGACAACGAAGCAATGAATACTTCATCATCTCTAATTGTTGTCCCATGACTGTTTTGCTTCTTTATAATTTTCACCATACTATCTCTTCAAGGAGCTTGTATTATTTTTTTCTTTACTAGTCTGAGCTTGAATTTTGATCACCCAACTTGAAGCACAAATTTATGATGAGCTTTGACCGCATAACTTGAATGAGAAAAGCACATATCATGACTGAACTTAGAAGATATCTAAGATGCCTACGTACCCTTTTAAAATGGATCAAGTCAAAACGTAGTTCAAAATATCAACTTGTGTTTTAGGGGAGTGCCATGCACAATTTATACTCAGGCGGGCCAGGAGTAACATGCAGTTTAGGCTCGTGCGTCATGGAGCTGTCGTGTTTTTTTTTTTGGCGTGACGTGCAGTTTAGGCTCGTGCGTCATGGAGCTGTCTTTTTTGTTGATTTTGTCATTGGCGTGACATGCAGTTTAGGCTCGTGCTTCATGGAGCTGTCTTGCTTCTTTTTTGTTAATTTTTCTTGGAGTGACGTGCAGTTTAGGCTCGTGCGTCATGGAGCATGCTTGCTCTTTTTTTGTTGATTTTCTTCATAGTGACTTGCAGTTTAAGCTCGTGCGTCATGGAGCATGCTTGCTTCTTGCTTGTTTGATTTTCTTCATAGTGACTTGCAGTTTAAGCTCGTGCGTCATGGAGCATGCTTGCTTCTTGCTTGTTTGATTTTCTTGCTTTTCAATTTTTTGACTTTTTGCTTTTCTTCATTTTTGTGTCTTTTTCTTTTGGTCTATGTACATATGTACAAGTTTCACTGCAACATTTCAGGAATTGTAGCACTTCAACAACTTTTGAGTTGTTGCCCCAATTTCCATATTGATGCAGCCCAAGTTTTGTGAATTTAATTATTATGTGACATATGGGCCACGTTTTTGTATCAAGATTTTCGTAGTATTTTTAGGCTTGATTATCTAGAGTTCTAGTATATTAAAACTTCTTTTGTAAATTAGAGTTCTACTTTGATTATGAGTCCTTCTTTGATAAGGATTAGACTTTATTTTTCAGCCTATATAAAGGCTTGTAAGCATAAGAAAATATTCAGCTTTTGATTTACGAATATATGTGAGTTTTATTCTCTCTTCATTAGCTCTTGAATTTTCTTGTAATTGCCAAGAAATTCATTATCGACGATCGACGAGACATCCATCCCTCGCTCGTGTGTCATTCATCGTCCCCGAGTTGTCGCGTCAACTATCTAGTTGGGGTATAGGCGAAATACCGACCTATATCACTTGAGGTTAGATTGCAGGTTTTGGGATATTCCATCTTGTTCGTTCTTCCGTTCACGTCTTGATAGATCCTTCGCACCGAGGATCGTATCATTTGGTATCGAGCCGACCTTCCACCGGGTCGGTGTCTCATGTGGTTCGCGGATCGCCGATCGAGGCGCCGGGTCTTATGAGGGTGGGGATGATCGTCCCACATCGCCCGCGAAAGCTTATCTTGTGCTAGATATAAGGCTGGGTCCAAACCTTCCCCTTTGAGCGCGCTTTTGGGGTGAAGTTAGGGGTGCCCACCTTATCATTTGGTATCAGAGCCATTCGTTAGTCGTCCATCCATTCATCGCTCACGTGTTGTTGAGGTGAGTTGCTCTTTGGGTCGTAGGGGTCAAGTATTGCCTGCGGTTCTTTGAGGGTCGACTTCAAGGGTATTGGAGTATCCATCCTATCTGTTCGTCGTTCGTTTCCGCGTCTGTTTCTGGGCTATGTATTCGTTATTATATCATTATCCCTATCATTATACATCGTTATCCATATCATACATTATCCATATCATTATCCATATCATACATTATCCATATCGTTATCCCTATCATTATCCATATCATACATTATCCATATCGTTATCCTTATCATCATACATATCGTTATCCATATCATACATTATCCATATCATACTTATCCATATCATTTGGGCTATCATTATCCATTGTTTCGAGTTTCATCAAGTCTTCCGTTCTGCGTCGATTTGATTCTCCATCACCAACGAGAATCATATCATTTGGTATCGGAGCCGACCTTCCACCGGGTCGGTGTCTCATGGGTTCGCGATCGCCGATCGAGGCGATCGGGTCTTATGGGGTGGGGATGATCGTCCCACATTGCTCGCGGAGGCTTATCCTGGTCGGATATAAGGTCGGATTCCACATTTGGTATCTTGGAGGCTAGTGAATTGAAGTAGGTGAGTCCGTTTGATGTAGGTGACGATTTGGATTTGAGGACAAATCCTTTGCAAGAGAAGGGAATGATGCACCCAAGTTTTGTGAATTTAATTATTATGTGACATATGGGCCACGTTTTTGTATCAAGATTTTCGTAGTATTTTTAGGCTTGATTATCTAGGTTCTAGTATATTAAAACTTCTTTTGTAAATTAGAGTTCTACTTTGATTAGGAGTCCTTCTTTGATAAGGATTAGACTTTATTTTTCACTATATAAAGGCTTGTAAGCATAAGAAAATATTCGACTTTTGATTTACTTAATATATGTGAGTTTTATTCTCTCTTCATTAGCTCTTGAATTTTCTTGTAATTGCCAAGAAATTCAATTATCGACGATCGACGAGACATCCATCCCTCGCTCGTGTCATTCATCGTCCCCGAGTTGTCGCGTCAACTATCTAGTTGGGGTATAGGCTAAATCTTGACCTATATCACTTGAGGGTTAGATTCGCAGGTTTTGGGATATTCCATCTTGTTCGTTCTTCCGTTCGCGTGCTGATAGATCCTTCGTACCAGCGAGGATCGTATCACATATCATCGTCCAAGGTTGACTTGCATACACTGTTAGAGATGTAGTGAGATGAAGCCGCCCTTTTGATGGTGATTCGAACAGGCGCTTTCGGCACAAATCCCAAACCCACTTTGGTGGTGTTCTGGACCACATCATCTTTCTTCTTCAATTGAGGTTTCAGCGTAGAGCTTCCTTGAGGATCGTATCCAGCATTGACGAGGAGCTTATATGCCTTTGGACCAAAATGCTTAGTAAGTTCGTTGTCTGAAGATTCTCCATGTTCGACAGCATTACTTTGCTTTGGTCGAACAAACCCTTGAAGAGGTGGAGGAGTTGGTCTTTTAGCATCGATCTTGGTCAGAGGTATCGTCAGTCCCTCGAATGAGTCGATCTTGGTGAAATATGTTTTATTCTTGACAATCGGACTGATTTCAAGTTCTTTGTCAAGCTCAATTTCTTCTTGTTTTATTGTCTTCGTCATATAGAATTTTACATCGGCAAAATACGACTCAGCTTCTGTAAAAGGCTTTTGATCACCGACTACTGTCCTCACGACACCATCCTGACGGTACTTGAGGCATTGATGCAATGTAGAAGGGACGACACCATTTTCGTGCAGCCACGGCCGACCAAGAAGCATATTGTAGGACGTCTTGGCATCAATCACATGAAGCAATGCAGTTGAACTCATGTCTTCCATTAGCAAGTTCAACCTTATAGCTCCAAGGGCCCTTTGTCCTTCGTGGTTGAATCCTTGGATCATTAGTCGACTGCTGGATAAGTCATCCACTGGAATTTCCAGTTGCTTCAAAGTTCTTAATGACAAGATGTTGACTGCTGATCCTCCATCGATGAGAATCTTATTGACTTTCTGCTCGTGGGTGAAGCAACTCACGAACAACGGCCTATTATGAGGCTCTGATCCAAGCCGCAAATCCTCGTTGGAGAATGTGATTGCCAAGACGCCATCATCATCAATCACATTTGACTCGACTTGTTCTTTTACTTGGTCTGTCGTATCATACAATACCCCAATACCTTCCAGTATGTCGTCAGATTCAGGGGTGACAACATTTGTTGCGGCATTTTCTTCTTCAAGTGATATCTTTCCTTCTCGAGCGGCATGATCTTTTCTTTGAATATGAAGCAATCATGTATGGGATGCCCGATCAATCGGTGATATTTGCAATATCTTGGATCATCAGTTCGTCCAGCCTCATTTGGTCATTTCATTTCAGGTAGCTCTACGAGTCCTTCTTTGAGCAGGTCATCGAAGATCCCAGAGACGTCGGAGTCTAAGAAAGGATATTGTCTTTGCTGCATTTCTTTAAATGTCAACCTTCTTTGCCCCATGTCTTGAGGAAAATTCTTCTTGTCATTTTTGTTGTCACAATTTCTTAGAAACTTGACAGGAGTTGCTTTTGTCGTCATTGATTCTTCTTTCGGAGCATTTTCAAATGACTTGGTTCATTTTCTAAATTCTTGTCTCTCTTTAAACTTGTGAGGTTCTTGGATTGGAGGCCCTTTGAAGCCGCTCACTGCCATACTTAGCTCCATATCGTGAGCTCTGGTGGCCAATTCTTCGAACGTCTTGGGCTGAATTCCTCGCAGGATGTATTGCAAGCCCCAATGCATTCCTTGGATGCACATTTCGATGGCAGATGATTCAGATAACCGATCCTTGCAATTGAGGCATAAGTTTCTCCACCTGTTTATGTAGTCGATCACTGGCTCTTCTTTGAACTGTCGAGAACTCTTGAGCTCTACCATGCTGACTGTTCTTCTAGTGCTGTAGAAGCGATTGAGGAACTCGTGCTCCAGCTGCTCCTAACTGTCAACTGAGTTTGATTCCAAGTCCGTGTACCAGTCGAAGGCATTTCCTTTGAGTGAACGAACAAATTGCTTGACTAGACGATCTCCAAATGTTCCAGCGTTGTTGCATGTTTCAACAAAGTGAGCTACATGTTGCCTTGGATTACCTTTGCCATCAAATTGTTGGAACTTGGGTGGTTGATAACCATGTGACATTCTCAAGTTGTCAATTCTTTGGGTATAAGGTTTGGAGTAAATCAAAGATGACTTAGAATTTCCCTCGAACTTGTTCTTCATAGTCACCTCGATGAACTCCTTGAGTTGGTCTGCCTTGATGAAGCCATCCGAAGAGATTTGGATGTGTTTGCCGGACGATTCTCTTTCTCCATCAGTTTCTCGCCTTTCATCTTCTTCTTCATCATCGTCACGTTCACTTCCTTTATCATTGATGTGACTTGACTCTGTCTTCTCTCCCCTGAGCTTTGCAATCTTGGCATCTTGCTCTTGGATGTGCTTGTTCAAAGATTCGACCAGTCTTGTAAGATTTGCAAGCTGTTCTTCCACGGTAGAAGTGTTTGTCATCATCACAGGTGCCTCAAGTGGGTAACTTGTGATAGAACTTGTGAAAGGGGATGTGAAGCTTCCTTCTAAATCAACACATTCTTCATTTAGAGTGGCAATGTGTTGCTCTCTTCCCCTGGCGATGGCTGATTTCGAAGCTTCTTGAAGTTGTTTAGCTTTGCTTCGCGTGATGACGCCAATGCTCTCTGAAGAAGCTTTTGAAGCGACCTTGGTTGTATGTTGTTGGATGAACATCGTTCAAGATTTTGGTGAAAAGTAGAGATGAGAGATAGAGATGTCTCACTGGGCGTGCCAAAATTTGTAACACAAATTTTTGTATTTAAATTTTATAAATACAAAATTGTATACAAAAATTAATTGAATTTGGATTTGATGAATTTGAGATGAGTTCGATCTCTATCTATCCTCTGATTCTTCTCTTAGATATGGATTTCTTGAACGATCTTCGAAGCTTCTTCAAGTTGTTTGGAGGGGATGTAGTTCCTTGATTTCCTTGAACTTGAAGGTTGAACTTGACGATGTTGATCTGAAGGACTTCAGTCTTGTTTTCAGATCGGACGTCGGATTTGATTTGAAATGTTGAAGAACGCCTTGAAGATCTTCAACTTTGGAATGATTTGGAGGATGAACGCGATGATTTGTACAAAGAACGCCTTGAATGCTTGAAGAAGACTTTGAATGTCAGAGAATACTTCGCAGAGGATTCTTCGAGTGTCTTGAGCTCTTCAAATCTTCGATTTCTTCACTTCAACCTTCCTCAATTTTCCTCCCACTAATGAAGCCCCAACACTCCTATTTATAGGTGTAGGCTAGTGGGCTTATGGGCTTATGGGCTTACGAGCCTTTGGGGCCATCAAGCCATGAGCTTGGGCTTATGGGCCTTTTGAGCCATCAAATGGGCCTTTGGGCCACCAACCATGGGTTTGGGCTTGAGCTTGGGCTTATGGGCCACCAAACAATGAGTTTGAACTTGGGCTTGGGCTTATGGGCCTTTGTACCACTAAAATTAAATATTAATCTCATATCTATTTTTGGAATAAATTCTATTAATAAAATAGAAATATAATTAATTATTTAATTTTGAAATTTACACATGGCGCAATCTCATTTGCTAACAATTTTAATTGTCTACAGGGAGAAAGGGAGAGGTCACGTAAATCATGTTGATGTTGGGAATTTGATAATTATATGGAACATGATACCAGTACTAGTACAAAAATGGGCTTTAACTACGCTTTAAACAAGGAATGTACTAGTACAAAAATGGGCTTTAACTACACATGTGCATAAGAGTAAGAATAGAGAAATCGGGAGAATTTGAAGTAAACAAGGAATAAAAACATCATCATTCTCCCTAAAAGCTAATTTTTAAAAGTTTGAATCGCACGATTTTGATTCGGAGATCTAGATTATTGTGAGCGAGCTTCCCAGATTAAGAAATCTAGTGTAGCAGCACTATTTCGATCTATTCTTTGAGCTTAACTGTTAATTGTGGCTTCTAAGGATGAGGTCTAGTTGCTAATTCTAGTTAATTGGAATTAAATTCCAATTCATAGTCTAATTATTCTCCTCGCAAAGCTATAATGATTATAAGATCATATGAAATTTTAAGTTCGAGAAAATTCTTACTTCGAGGCTCCTGAATTGAGATGTCTGCTTGGCCTGGATATTACAAAACCATAAACAAAATTCTTGCAAGAAGTGGAGACAACGAAGTTCATTATTGATAGGATACGGCCCAACTACTAGGCCCAAACATCAGGCCCAATATAAATGGGCCCCGACACTAAGCTCGGCCTAAGCAAGTTCGGCCCAAGAAGACTCCTAAACCAACTACAACTCAAATCACAAGTGGAGACGTAGAAGATTCGGATATATCCAAAAGAATCCTATTGAGAGAAGATCTCGTATTAGAGTCAATCTCAAAATAATGGTGTATAAATAGAGGCTATATTAGACGGAAAAAGATCATCTACACTCTTTGTAATCGCTTCTTACACACTCAATACACATATACTCTCTTGCTCCGTGGACGTAGATCTATTTTAAAGATCGAACCACGTTAACTCCTCGTGTTCTTTATTGCATTTATTACCTTACGAAAACTAGATCGATAACTGGCGCCGTCTGTGGGAAACAAAATTTTATGTTTTCGATCTTTTTCTTGGGTAACAATCAGAACAACGATGAATAGAAGAAGCATTACATCCAGGGCTACTACCGGCAACAATAACAGCGGCAGGACGCGTCGAACTCGGCTAGGGAAAAACCCGATAAGAGATGCGACTCCCGAAGGACACATTCAGAGTCTCGATGAGCGAGGCAACCCTATCCTGCGTGAAGAAGAAGAGTACCATAGCGAATAAGGTCGCAACAGCAACCGAGAGGAACCCCTAGCACCGCAGTTGAACCTTGATGAGGCGGTTAAAGGACTCCTCGAAAAGAATAAGGAGAGCTTCCTTCAGTACCTAAGCCGAGAACAAGGTCGGCATCGTCACGAAGAACAGGATGCCGAAGCCTCATCAAAGCACGAGGTGGCACAGCGAGGTGGCTCCCATAGCCTCCGGATAATAGGCGCTCGCGCTGCGGATAATACCTCTACGCGGGGTGGGTTCCAAACCGACCGTGCAAGGGATGAGCAGCATGGGGCAGGACGTCGTGATCACCGCGAGGTCGATCCCTATCACTATAACAAGTCCGGCCGACGAACTCAGCATCGTTCTCCGGGAGGCGGGTTCGATGGATATGGGAAGATCATTACCCCTTTCTCGAACGAAATACTCAACACTCCCTTCCCGAAAAGTACAGGGTGCCGAGCTCGCCCCCTATGACGGACTGAGGGATCCGCAAAACTTCCTTTCACAATTCCAATACAACATGATAAACCAGCGCCTCAACACCATCCACATGTGTAAGCTATTCCCGTAGTTACTGATCGACAACGCCCGTCGGTGGTTCGACAATTTACCTTCCGGGAGTGTTGGATCTTACCGCGACTTGATGGAAGCCTTCCATCGAAGGTTCTTCCAAAAGGCTTAGTCCAAAACTACATCGGCACATATCCTCACCGTGAGGCAAGGCCGAGGCGAGTCCATCGGCGACTTCATGACCAGGTTCAACAAGGAGAGCCTAAAAGTCGAGGACGTAAACGATCTCCTCATTATCTCGGCTTTCCAAAACAAAGATCTTTCGGGGCCCTATACTGAGGAGATCGTGGCACGAACCCGTCTTCGCATCGGTAGTGGCACATAGCGGATCGGTTCGCCAAAGCGGGCGAAGGCGATAGAAGAAAGCGAAAGTCGACAAGTCGAGCCTCGACAAGAAAAGAAAAGAGGATGGTCGAGGGGACCGAGGCCAAGGTCGACGAAGCGCCTTGGAAAGGATACAACGTGGCCCTATAAAGTCCAGGCTCGGGCCACGTCAGAACCCCGAATGACCTCAGTATACACCCCTGACGAAAACAAGAGCGGAGATTTACGAGCTCCACACGGATATGTTCGAGAAACCTCGGCCCATGCTGGGGGGTCGAAACGCCGATCCAAAGATAAGTATTGCTCCTTCCATGAAGATCATGGACACGACACGGAGGAATGCAGGGACCTCATGGCAGCCATCGAGAAGTTGGTGCATGACGGGGTTCTAAATAGGTACCAAGGTCATGCCCGACGAACTGGTCAGTACGAGGCTCCCCACCGAGGTCAGAAAAAGCGGAAGCAAGAGAAGAACAGGGGAAACTGCGCCCCTCAGAAGAAAGCAATGCACGACACCGATGAAGAAGGAGATGACGAGCCTCAATACGATGGAGTCATATCCACCATCATGGGGCTCCCTCGCGGCACTACGAAGTCCTCTCTAAAAGCCGAGGCCCGAGGTCCCCGAACCAGCGAACCTATAAACAAGAGGTTCAAAAGGGACGAGGCAATCACCTTCTCTGAGGACGACCCCGTACCGGCCATAGTACCTCACAGGACGCGATAATAATCCAAGCAGTGGTCGCCAACAAGCTAGTAAAGCGCGTGTATATCGACAGTGGTACGTCGGTAAGCATCCTCTTCAAGGAGTGCTTCGACAAATTAGGGATTGAGGAGGCCCGCCTTAAACCAGCACCACTACCACTTCGGAGCTTCGTACAAGAAGAGACGCGCCCAGAGGGGATAATTGAACTGCCTGTCACGGTGGGGAAAGCACCGACGAACTCCACCAAAGTGACACAATTCTTCTTGTAAGCGCCCACTCACCATATAACATTATCTCGACGAGAGGCGGCTAAGCGGTGAGGCGGTATGCTCAACGTACCACCTAACAATGAAGATCCCCACGAGAGGAGGAATAGCTGTGATCCGAGGAGATCAGAAACAAGCTAAAGAATGCATGCAGGTCGCCTTAAGAGGCGCTGGGACTTCGGCCCAGTACCCACAGGCATATAAATTAAGGAAGCCCAAGGAGTTGGAGCTGGGAAGGACCTCGTCCGCTCTCGACAGCTCGGCAGAAGAGTTCAAGCTGTATGAGGATGATCCCCTCAAGGTCGTCAAAGTAGGTTCTACCGAAGTACCTCAACTAAGAAAGCAGATCACCCAACTCCTAAGGGAGTTCAGAGACGTCTTCGTCTAGTCACCCCTTGACATGACCGGGGTCTCACCGAGTATTATTACTCACCGGCTCAACATTGATCCAAGTATCAAACCAGTTCGGCAAAAGCAGCGAATATTTGCGACGGAACGAAACCAGGTCATACATGACGAAGTGCGTCAACTCTTGAAAGCAGGCATACTGTTCGATGTCAAGTATCCGACCTGGATAGCCAACCAGGTGATGGTCAAGAAAGGTGGAGGGGGATAGCGAATGTGTATCGATTACACCTATCTCAATAAACATTGCCCCAAGGACTGCTACCCCCTTCCCAATATTGACAAAAAAGTTGACGCTTTGGTTGGATACGAAGTCTTCAGCTTCTTGGATCTATACAAGGGATATCACCAAGTCTTGATGAGTGACGAGGACGCATCCAAAACAGCCTTCATCACGAACTTCGGCGTCTTTGCATATAAGAAGATGCCCTTCGGACTCAAGAATGTAGGAGCCACCTATCAAAGAATGGTGGACAAGATATTTCAGCCCTACATCGGTCAAAATATGGAGGTGTATGTAGATGACATCGTTGTCAAGAGTAAGGAAGAAACCACATGCATTGCCGACCTCCGGATCGTCCTCGATTTACTTCGTAAAGTGAACCTAAAGCTAAACCCCCAAAAGTGCACATTCGCAGTTCGGTCAGGAAAATTTCTGGGGTGCTGGGTTTCACAAGAAGGATTAAAAGCCAATCCATCCAAGGTTCAAACCGTTTTGGAGATGAAGGTGCCAAAGACAATCCACGACGTGCATAAGTTGACAGGCTGCATAGCTGCGCTGAGCCGTTTTCTTTCGAAAGCCGCGGATAAGCAACTCCCATTTTTCAAAATGCTCAAAAGGCTCCTGGAGTTCTCTTGGGATGATAAACAAAGTCGACCCAGATCTCAAAACTACCTCGCCAAACTTCCCGCTTTATCCGTCCCGAAAGGGCCTTTCCTATACCGCGACTTGGACGAAACCATAAGTGCTCTTTTGCACGCGAGAGGACGTCGACTCGCATGATAAAAGGACCGAAGTCAACCTTTGGAAGCTTTAGTAAATGCCGCAAGATTACGTCCCAAAACTACACATCCCATACAAGTTCTCACCGATCATCCACTTGTTGACAAAGCCAAAAGCTTTAGAATTGCGCAGTGGGCAATCGAGTTGGCGAACACGATATCTCTTTCGCGCCTCGCCGTGGTCGGGGTCGCTTAGCGACTTCCTTGTAGAGACTAACTTCACAGAGAAGCCAAACCCACCGAGCCTACCTCGGACAATGCGAGCCGAACCCATCAAGAAAGCATCCGAGAATTGCTGGCAAATCTATGTGGATGGAGCTTGGGTAAACGGGTAATGGGCAAGCATCTTATACGGGACCGGATGGCCAAGAGCTCACCCACGCACTTCGGTTTACATTCAAAATACGAATAACGAAGTGGAATCACGAGGCCTTAATTGCGGGACTTCGCCTAGCTCAAAGTCTTCAGATACGAGCTGTGCAAGTTCACAGTGATTCTCAGGTCATAGTAAGCCACATGTTGGGAAAGTACGAGGCAAAAGGCAATAGAATGAAGAAATACCTTGAAAAAACCAAAAGCCTACAACAGTCTTTCGTATCCCGAGGGAGCAGAATAGCCGAGCTGACACCTTAAGCAAACTGGCTTCGTCATCAACGAGCCCGCCAGTAGAGGAAGTCCAAAAAAGAAGCATAGACGATGCCGAGATCGAAGTCAACATAGTCTCTGACGAGGAACCTAACTGGATGACTCCCATTGAAGCATACTTGGAGAAGGGCGAATTACCTCATGACAAGCTCAAGGCTAGGAAAATCTTGAGCAAATCATTGCGATACGTACTTGAGCAAGGAATTCTCTACAGAAAGTCGTATCTCCAACCTCTCCTAAGGTGTCTGGGTCCGAACCGAGCTGAGTACGTACTACGAGAAATACATGAGGGATCATGTGGAAGCCACATCGGACCCCGCGCGTTGTCAAAGAAAGTCATGCGATGGGGATACTATTGGCCAACAATGTTCCAAGACTCAATCGACCTCGTAAAGAAGTGTCCGAAGTGCCAAATTCATGGAAATGTGTCGAGACTACCTCAAACCGACCTCGCCAGCATGCAAATCCCTTGGTCATTCATGCAATGGGGGATCGATATCGTGGGCCCCTTCTGCAAAGCCCCAGGGCAGTTTCAGTTCCTGATCGTCGCCATCGATTACTTCACGAAGTGGGTGGAAGCCGAACCCTTGGTGAGAATCACAAGCAAAAACACTCTCAACTTTGTCTGGAAAAATATTGTGTGTCGCTTCGGCATCCCCCATATCCTTGTTTCGGATAATGGGACACGGTTCACAGATAAAGTCTTCAAATAGTGGGGTCAAGAACTCCAAGTTCAACAAAAATTCACCTTGGTGGCCCATCCTCAAGCAAACGGTCAGACCGAAGTCACCAACAGGACAATTATGAAGGGACTCAAAACTCGCCTCGACCGAGTCAAAGGCAACTGGGTGGAAAATTTTCCACAAGTCTTATGGTCGTACCGAACAACACCTCGGACATCGAACAGAGAAACACCCTACAGTTTGGTGTATGGAACCGAGGCAGTCATCCCGGTAGAAATCGGTATGCCGAGCCCCCGTACCATCCATTTCTCAGCCGAAGTAAACAGGGAGAATTTACGAACTGACCTGGATCTGCTAGAAGAAAAGAGAGACCTCGCCTACATAAGAGAAGCTCGGTACAAGCAACAAGTAGCTCGGTACTATAACCAACGTGTCAAATCCCGATATTTCCAAGTAGGAGACCTCGTACTTCGAAATAACGAAGTCAGTAAAGCAGCAAAGCTCGGCAAGCTAGAAGTCACTTGGGAAGGACCATACCGAGTTGAAGAAGTCCTCGAAAAAATGTCATATAAGCTCGCCCATTTATCCGGTGAGCAAATACTTCATACGTGACACATCATTCATCTGAAGAGATATTTTGCATAAGTGTCAAGTTGTTCATTTAGTCTTGTCGCGTCTTTAGGTCCTTTTTCTTTTGTAACGTCGTTGTTCATTAATAAAGTCTTTTTCTTCATTTACTTCATATGCTTGCACATTTCATTTGTCACTTATGCATACTACCTCTTCCCCGTCATACAATACCCTCTAAGGAGGATGAACAATACCCTATAAGAGGATGATATCTAAACGCGCGTGAGGGGACCACCCCTATCGACACTTCTCGAAAAATAAGGAACTTATACCTTCGTTTAATATGAGGATGAATTACCTTCGTTTAATACGAGGATGAACTACCTTCATTTATTTCGAGGATGAATTACCTTCGTTTAATACGAGGACGAACTGTATACAGCGTTTGCTTAAAAAGAAAAAATCAACACAAGGCAAAGGAAAATTTGTTCTTATTTCTGAAGTATACAACGCATACATTACGAGGACGATGAAGGCCCGGGAGGCTGGTAAAAGCTAAGCCAATCCCTAGAAAAGTCAAGGTTCAGCAACTCATCTATGTTAACCCCTACCACTGCCTCGTCCTCGATCGACGCCAGGAGTTCGGCCGGCTCGACCTCTATGCCTCGCCAAACGACCTCAGCTGCTTGATGGACGTCGTCTCTCTTGGGCATAGAAATCCCGAGAATGTCTCTCGACAAAACGCACCGTCGGAGGAGAAGAAGCCTCGGCAGGAGGAGAAGCCTCGATAGAAGAAGAAGCCTCGGTAGTCGACCGAAGCACCTGCTCGAGTTGTGGTTGACGAGCCACAACGGTCTTGTACAAACCTCTTATCTTTCTCAGGTCGGCAAGCTGCTCCTTAAATTGCCAGGAGTTCCGACCGTACTCATGCTTGTAGCTCGAACAACGGGCTGCGATCTCTAAAACTTTGGCTTCGACCTCGGAGATAGTCATTCCACCACCTAGACGAATAACCGCCTTGTATTCAGCGTGCTCCTCGGCGACCGATTTGGTTTTATCCTCCGCGATCTCGAGCTTCTCCTCCAACTCCAAAAATCGAGCTTGGGGCTCGTCAAACTTCTCTTGAGAAGCCCTGAATTTAACATCGGCTTCCTCCTGCACATGCCCAAGCTTGCCCTCCAAGTGAAGGACCTCGGCTTCCTTCGCCTCAAGAGCTCGGTTCAAAATTTTTATTTGGTCCAGCCAAGGAGACATGTCAACAAGTTCAAGAACAGACTGAGACAAAAGCAAAGACAAGCATACTTTAATAAATCGAGGAATTTTATTCAAGCCTTTAAGGCAGGATAATGTCATGAGTACATATACATCAAAAAAAAAATGTAAAGGAGATCAACTGACCCCTCCAACAACTTCTCCCTCGGGCCTAATAGCCTCGGCCTCCTCCCGAGCTCCAGCAGCCTCGGCCTCCTCCCGAGCTCCAGTAGCCTCGGCCTCCACCCGAGCTCCAGCAGCTCCAGCCTCGGCCTCCTTCTGAGCTCCAGCCTCGGCAGACGCCGCCACTCTGGCCATGATAGCCTCGAACTGGACGTCCCGATCCACCGAGTAGGCACGGACTGACTCGACAGTCAACAAAGTCGAATAGGAGGCCAAGCTCTCCAGAACAGGCAAGCTCTTCAGGCCGCGAGCAAGGACCTCAGCATACGATCGCAGCAGGGCCTCATCATCCATCACCTCATACCCGTACTTGGACTTATCCAAATCCGGGTGATCCTCGGCGACTTCATCGAGAGCATCCGCTACCACCCTCTTATTAATCACCTCGTCCAGCCTGTCGGCCAGCCCGAGAACCTTCGAGATAAAAATAGCCTCTCGGGAAGGCACGAAGGAGCTCTCCCTGCGAGGCCGCCACCTCGGCCTCCCTATGCTTGGCCGCCTCCACCTCGGCCTTCAACAGAGCGACCTCGGCCGCCGCCTTGGCCTTCGCCGCCTTGACTGTCGCCCAAGCCGCAGCTTCCCTCTTGACCGCATCCCGAGCCTTTGCCTCGGCCTCGGCCACCTCGTGAACAAGGAGGGTCTTCTCGTCCTCCAAACCCCGAGCGAAGCGAGCCACCTATTAGAATTGGGCGACAGAGTCATTCAGATGGTCCACCACTAAAGTGGACGTCGCCGTAAGCTGGGCCGTTAGCTGGGAGGACACCCTGCCAAGCTCGGCCTTCAGGTCCTCGGTCCCCTATACAGAGGTCAACAACGTCAAACAAACACATCAATAAATGACTTGTGACATAAAGTACAATTACATTACCTCAGGGAAAGTCCGACGTGCGACCTGGGTGCCGACGATCTCGCAATCATCATCGCCGGCAGGAGAAGAAACCACGCACCTTTCTTTGATAGGGCGTGGCAGAGATGGGGGCGAAGGCGACCTCGCTATTCCTTTGGCCCTCTCAGAAGAGGCCTCGATCGCGATCTTGAGCCCCTCCTCGAGGCGGCTCGGCATCAGACCTTGACCTCTTCCTCTTCCTCGATGGAAGAAAGTCCACTGCGAGGTTGAAACAAATGCCGAGTTAGAACATATAACAATAAATCAATCAAGAGCTGAAGTGAAATAAGGGGGAGGGGCTCACCCTTCACCGACTCCACCACGGTGGCAAGATCATAAGGGCTCAGCCCCGCAGCAGCGAGCTCGGCCTCTGAAAAATCTTCATCGACTTGGCCAGCCCTTTGCAATGCCTCCCCGAGGTCACCAAAGCTGTCATCAATGACCTCATCCGCCAGCTTCTCGATTTTCCAGGCGAACTGGAGGGACTCCTCGAACCGACAAAAGAAGAACTTCTTCTGCCAATTCGAGATTTTATTCTTCGTTTGCACTTTGAAGCCACGACGAGGTGATAAATAATACCACCCCAAGCTGGATTTAAATTGAAAAAACCTAAGGACCAGCCCTAGGGTGAAAGGAAAATTATGGCGATGGGCATAAACGCCAAGGCCCGTCAACTGCCGAAAAGAGTTCGGCGTAATTTGAGCAAGAGGAATGCTAAACATTTGTTGCAGTTCGGCATATATAGAAGGAAAAGGAAGACGAAGACCGCACTTAAGGCAGTCTTCATAAACCGTAAAAAAACCCTCCAGAGGGGCACAGGCCCTATCCTCCGGTCGGGGAGCAGCCAACCCAACAGATTTCGGAAAAAAAATCTATTAGCAACTCTATTACTGCTGGGGATTCTAGACACGAAGGGAATGTAGAAACCCTACCAAAATCCCTCCAAGGCGGAAAAACTACATTACACGCAAAAGGAAGGGGTGAATGAACAGTGAAAACTTCTAAAACCGTCGGTGAGTCCGGCGGCGACACTGACACAATACGGCCTTCATGGACGTGAGAATCCTCAGAAGAAGAAGAAGAATATGAAGAAGCCATAAAAACTTACTTGTTTTAGGTAGAAATCGAAGAAGTTATCACTAAAGCTCTGGCGAAGACGAAGATACTGACACTTGCACTTTTTCAGAAAGACAAAGAGTTTTTGAGGAATTTGAAAGCGGGATACGAAAAAGTGAAATGGGAAAAGGCGTATCATGGAAGTTATTCCCCCAATGTGCACTTTATCGGGAACCCAACCGCTGTACGCATTAAATGAAGGTGACGTATTCCGTGTTCGACATCGGCAGGACATCACACGTACGACCTCGGCAGTGCGAAGAGTATTAGACTTCGGCCAATTGAAGCCGAGCAGCATACAACTTCGACAGAACGCCTCGGGGCGGCGAAGCCAGCGACATCGACTTGACGAGCGCGCCGGCGAGGCAAAGCCAGCGACATACGACTTGGCGAGCGCCTCGGCGGGCGTCGCGCACTCCACTTCGCCAGATCACGAGTTTCGACGAAGCAATGTCAGAACCACTGTCCCCCATCCATCACAACCTCACTTCTACGTCTTTTTGGGAGGGGATGTGATAGGATACGGCCCAACTACTAGGCCTAAACATTAGGCCCAATATAAATGGACCCCGATAATAAGCTCGGCCCAAGCAAGTTCGGCCCAAGAAGACTCCTAAACCAACTACAACTCAAATCACAAATGGAGACGTAGAAGATTCGGATATATCCAAAAGAATCCTATTGAGAGAAGATCTCGTATTAGAGTCAATCTCAAAATAATGGTGTATAAATAGAGGCTAGATTAGATGAAAAAATATCATCTACACTCTTTGTAATCGCTTCTTACACACTCAATACACATATACTCTCTTGCTCCGTGGACGTAGATCTATTTTAAATATCGAACCACGTTAACTCCTCGTGTTCTTTATTGTATTTATTACCTTACGAAAACCAGACCGATCAATTATCTTCAGCTATCGTACATGCCCAAGAACTGGTCACGACACCTCAAAACCAAGACTCACAACCCCTCATTCATATGCTCTCCAGATGCCACATTCATCACACCACTTCCCTCAGCGATCCATCTCTTGACAAGGCCTTGACCTGGATGTTCGCTTGGTCATGAGATTGTTCCTTTATCCACCTAAGGGCCTCTGCCATGTCCAAACGCTGCTCGGGTTTGCTCCCCGTGCAGGCTGCACCAATGTGGAGAAGTTGCTTCATCTCATATTTCGACTTCTTAGTTCGTCAATGTTGACCCACAGCTGCTGATCATTAGGCATAACCCTTAGCCTGTGAGTAAAGACTCGTTTTCTTCGCCTAGAAGCACGTTGCTCAATTTTAGGTTATCGTGTGGCTAGGGATGTCAATGGGTGGGTTTTACCCGGACCAGAACCAATAAATAAGTAATGGTTATGGTTCTGGAATCGACCCATTTGATATTGGATCCGGACCAGACCCGGACCATCAACTATGGATCTTAAGCGGTCCGGATCTTAGTGGGTGCGGAACGTAACCGCACCGTAATCGAGACAAGAACCAGAACTAGAACCGAAACCGTTGCTTTATAATTTAATGTGTTATGAGAGATTTTGAATCGATATGGATAAAACTAGTTCATTGACAAGCCTATTTAAACTTAGGCTTGTCGATAGACGAGTTTTATTCGGACGAAATCAATAAATAAGTATTGGTTACGGTTGCGAACGAGAACGGTCCGGACGGACCATCAAACTATGGATCTAAGCGGTCCGGGTCTAAAGCGGTCTCGAATCTGGAACCGAAATCGAACCGCTTTAAAATTTAATGGATTTTGAACGGTTCCGGATCAGTTCGGGTAAAACCCACCCATTGATATCCCTACGTGTGGCACGTCCAGCGAGGAGAGCTCGGCATGAAGATAAGTCAATCCTCTGGCAATCCTCAATCTTGCAGTCTAACCGAGTTTAATTTGAATGAGAGCTACCGCAATCACCGAAGTACAAAGCACAGTCCCAACCGGGCCTGGCTAAGATAGGCGCCCAGAAGAATTCATTGTTTAGTTGCATTACTACAAATTTGTACTCTGCAATTGATAAGGTATCCACACATTTTCATGCTTTAAACATGCCAGCTTTCTCATCTCACGATCAAATTGCTCATTCCTAGGGTTGTAAACGGGACAGACTATTCGTAAGTTATTCAGAGCCTGACTTAATAAAAGTTTGTTCAAGTTTGTTTAGTGAAGCTTATTTTCTATCTATAATTAGTAATTATTGTGTTAAATCTCTAACTAATTTTATTTGTTGTAAGAAATCACTAAATATATTGTGTTATTGTGGATAAAATAATTTATTTTTAAAATAAAATAATGAATATTCTAAACATATATCTAAATCCGGAAAGTTTGTTTTGGTTTGATTAAGCTCAAATAAGCTCATGAGCTCGAAATATTCGATAAATAAAGTTCGAGATTCGACTCTATAATAAACAAACCAAGTTTGAGTACGATGGTATTCGGCTCGATCGATTACACTTCCTTCCCAATCTTGTACAAACTGCAAGGTTGGAATATGAGAAAGAAACTTGGAATTAACAATTTGTGATTCGATATAACAATAGTGCTTGAGTTATAAGCAGTATGTGATAAGAAGCGATATGTTTGACTGTGTGATGTGTGTATTTTGGTTATTCACATTTTTGGGTTTTTCATGAGTTTTATCAAATTTAATGTAAACATTTAGATGATGGAAAATATGCATGAATGAAATTAGATAGGAATGAAATGGACTTTGGATTAATGGAATGAAATATGTGATTCATATGGCTTGTATATACAAAAAATAAACGAATAAAAATAAAATAAAATAAATGTAATAATAATAATAATAATAATAATAATAATAATAATAATAATTATTATTATTATTATTATTATTATTATTATTATTATTATTATTATTATTATTATTATTTCTATGTTAATATGGTCATTGCAGGCATGAGCTTTGGGCTTTTTCTTTTTCATCTATCTAAGTTGGCGGCGACAATACAAGTAAAAAGAGAGCCTTATAGCATCTCCAACAATAACTTTACAATAGAGTTTTTTTATCTATTTATTGTAGAGTATTTTGATCTTCAATAATACATTTCACTCTACTTTAATTAGAAGAAATAAATAGTATCACTCTACATTTAAAGTAAATAATTGGGGATGCTCTTAGATATTATTTTGGGGATAATTTTTATTCCGGAAGTAGAGAGAAGAATTCCCCGTAACTATTCTTATTTTATAGTTTGATTTTTCTTTTTCGTGAAGTTTGGACGAGCGTTTGTCATGATAATTGAAGGAAATTCTAGTGAAGGTGAAGGTAGGGTTGCGGCGGAAGAGAAAGAATGGAGTTTGGGCAGAGAAGAAGGCTCTGGAACAAAATAAAATTGTTAACGCAGAATTGTTAAAAGCTTTTGGTTGTTAGCGTGTTTTACAGAATCCCACTTTTGGGGATTACTTGCTAGCTTGTTATTTTAATTCCCACTTTAAACGTGTGGCTGTTATGTAAAAGGGGACCACCTAGGATTATTTAACCTAGTTGGAGGAATGAAAAATGCAGACAATGAATATTAAATTCTTTCCTTAACTCTTTCTCTATCATTCTCATTTCTTTCTATCATCTTCTCGAAACATAACAATTGGTACATCAGAGCCTACGATCCTCGGAAATGGCAGATGGCACTCGTTTTAAAGTAAAACAGGAAGCTCAAAAACGTTTAGATCAAATATTACAAACTGAGTCTATGAAAATGGAAGCATCTGAAGAAAAATTACAAGAACAAATTTCTACTGTTTCATCGGAAGTAAAGAAACAATTAGGAGACTTCGCTGAAAAATTTGATCATATCGCCACCACTCTCGCTTCACTCCAGCTGCAGCTGCAGAACTCCGATCGAACACGATCAGTGTCTGCTTCTATCTTGGGGCATCGACCTCGAGGATGGTTTTCAGGAGGAAGGTCTGAACCTACATCAAAAGGTAGCAATCAGTTGGAAGGATCAGGTATAATCACGCCACTTCCTAAAATCGATTTCCCACGATTTGATGGTACAAACCCTAGATCTTGGATGCTTAAATGCCAAGGATATTTTAGGCTCATTCCAAATGTTCTTGATGATCAGAAAGTTATTTTAGCCTCAATGCACTTTGAGAGAAGAGCAGCTCAATGGTTTCAAAATTTATCTATTACTAAGACTGAAATTCATTGGGAACAATTCACTGAGGTGGTGTCAGCTAGATTCGAAGAATTGAAAGAAGGTAAAATTGTTTCTGAGTTTAACAAACTTAAATAGACAGGCACTTACTCTGAATATGTTGACAAATTTGAAGAGCTTAGGGCTTGCATGGCCATGTTGAACGGTGGGGCTATTCTGAGGAATATTATATTGCAAGCTTCATCAATGGACTTAGTGAGGAGTTGCAAGTTTTATTCTCATGTTTGAACCTATTACATTGGTCCAGACTATAGAATTGGGAAAAATACAGATTCTCACCCTGGAGGCAATCACTAAGAAACTGAAAACGAGCATCAGGCCCGACGCACACCATGACAACAACAGAAGAGGAGAGCCTCACCCAAACAGCATCAACAAAACATCACCCTCAAGTACCAAGAAGTCCTTTAGGCTACTTACCTCGGCAGAGATGACAGCAAGGAGAGAGAAGGGACTATGCTATAATTGTGATGAATTATTTGTACCTGGCCATAGATGCAAGGAGAGAATAGCTTATATGGTCATGACGGAGGAAGAAGAATCTGCATGTTGGCAGTTTGTTAACGAGGTACAAGATGAAGAATTGGCTTACCAAACTACCTTGGAGGAAGCACAAATGACCCTCAACGTCATTTCTCAAGAAGACGGTTTAACCACTATGAGGCTCATTGGGCATTTGGATGATGAAAAGTTGAATATCCTGATTGACACAGGGAGCACTCTTAGTTTCATTAAGGAGTCAACAGCTAAGGCCCTTGGGTGCAAGATTGAATCTGCCAAACCATTGTTAGTAAAGGTTGCTAATGGTAAAAAAATGGTGAGTTCCACCAGGGTCAAGGGGTTACAATGGAGGATGCAAGAGCATATCTTTACATACTCACTTAGGCTACTGGCTACTGAAGGTTTTGACCTCATTCTAGGTGGCGACTGGCTGAAATCTTGTACTCCAGTCGAACTAGACTATGACATGATGACTTTTACAATCACTTAGGAGGAAGAGGTAAAGATTCGGCCCTAACTAAAGTCGGTCAGAACTTTATTTCAGGTCCCACATTATACCAAATGTTACACCAGGAGGCCAATATCATTGAGGAAGTTTATTGGGTAAAGATCCATAAACGGAAGGTAGAGACAAATCATCAAATGGACGATTTGTTATCAGAATTTGAGGAGGTATTTAAGGAGCCATCGGGGCTGCCTCCGCAAAGGAAAATAGAACATCAGATTTTGCTCAAACCGGGAAGTGTGGCCAAGCACCAATATCCATACAGGGTTTCCCATAATAAAAATGAGAGATTGAAAAAATTGTTCAGGAACTCCTACACTCGGGTATGATTCAAAACAGCAAAAGCCCTTTCTCAGCCCCTGTTCTTTTGGTGAAAAAGAAAGATTCTACATGGAGGATGTTTGTAGACTATAGGTACTTGAATAGTCTAATTGTTAAGCACAAGTATCAACTGTTGGATGAGCTATTGGATCCCAATATTTCTCCAAAATTGACCTCAGATCCGGCTATTTCCAAATCCTAGTTAAACCTGAGCATAGGTACATGACTGCCTTTAGCACACACCAAGGGCATTACGAATTCTTGGTTATGCCTTTTGGCTTATGTAATGCACCTGCAACATTTCAGTCTCTTATGAATCAGGTGTTCAAGGATTTCCTTAGGAAATCAGTCTTGGTTTTCTTTGATGATATCCTAGTGTACAGTGCTACATGGGATGATCATTTACATCATGTCAGGGAGGTGTTGGGTGTACTACGAAATCAGCAACTGTATGCCAAGAAGAGTAAGTGTCAGTTTGGACAGCAGAGTGTGGAGTATTTGGGCCATATTATTTCACATGAAGGAGTCTCAACTGATCCAGAAAAGATCAGCAGCATGGTTAGCTGGCCTTCTCCAACAAGTATCAAGCAACTCAGGGGATTCCTGGGTCTCACTAGATCCTACAGAAAGTTTGTAAAGGGATATGGTATTCTGAGCAGGCCCTTCACAGCACTACTCAAGAAAGGGGCTTTCAAGTGGAGTGAGGAGGCAGAGCAAGCATTCTTAGCTCTAAAGCATGCTATGACCACTACCCCAGTGTTAGCATTGCCTGACTTTACCAAACCTTTTGTGTTAGAAACTTATGCTAGTGGAAAAGGGGTGGGAGCTGTTCAAGAGGGAAACCCACTTGCTTACATGAGTAAGACACTTTGCCCAAGGAATCAAGGGTTGTCTGTGTATGAGATGGAATTTCTTGCCATTCTCATGGCAGTTCATAAGTGGAGATATTACTTACAAGGTCATAAATTCATAATAAAAACTGACCAGCAAGCCCTCAGATACCTACTGAGCCAGAGGATAGTCAACATTTTACAACAGAAATAGATTACTAAACTGTTGGGACTTGACTACGAAATAATGTATAAGAAGGGAATGGAGAACAAGGCGGCTGATGCCTTGTCCAGGAAGGAGGATTCAGGTGTGGATTGCCAAGCTCTATCTCTTCTTGTGCGTAGTGGGTGAAGCAGTTCTTGATACTACATTGGTGACAAATACTTCTCAGAAATACTAGAGGCTAAAGCTATTGACACAACCTCCTACCCGAAATTTGAATTACATGGAGATATCATCAGGTACAAGGGAAGGGTGGCTATTAGAAAAGAACGATACTCAGACAACTAATACTCAAGGAGATGCATGATGCAGCCTATGGTGGTCACTCTGGTATTTTGGGCACATACATGAGGATAAAGAGGGTGTTCTATTGGCCATACCTTAAGCAAGACGTTACAAAGTGGGTCACAGCTTGTCCCATCTGTGACATGAATAAATCTACAAGGGAGAAGTACCCGGGGTTATTACAGCCATTACCCATTCCAAAACAGGCTTGGACACACATTTCTATGGATTTTATAGAAGGAGTTCCCAAATCTGTTGGAAAAGATGTGATTTTGGTGGTGATTGACATATTTACTAAGTATGGACATTTCATAGCCCTTGCCCACCCCTATACAGATCAAATTGTGGCAAAACTCTTCCTGGATAACATCTATAAACTGCATGGGCAGCCCCTTAGCATTATTTCAGACAGGGATAAGATCTTCACTAGTTCTTTTTGGAAGGCGTTTTCTAAGCTCATGGGTACCACACTAGACATGTCTTCACCCACCATCCCCAATCTGATGGCCAGATTGAAAGGTTGAACCAGTGCCTCGAGAATTACTTGAGGTGTATGACCCATAGACACCCTAAGCAATGGCTGAAATTGCTCCCACTGTCAGAATTTTTGTACAATACCAACTTTCACACCAGTCTCAAAACTACACCTTTTCAAGCCCTCTACGGTTTCCCACCTCCCCAGTGCAACATTCAGTCTTATCTACACGGAACTACATCCGAGGCAAAGGGGGTTGTCACCGATAGGTCCCAACTCATACAACAGCTAAGGGTGCACCTACACGATGCTCAACACCGCATGAAATTCTACGCGGACAATGGACACACCGAAAGAGAATTCAATGTGGGCGACCAAGTCTACCTTAAGCTTCAACCCTACAGTCAGACGTCGGTGGCTCTACGAAAAAATTTAAAATTGTCACCTCGCTATTATGGTCCATATACAGATATTGGAGCGAATTGGAAAGGTAGCTTACAAATTGGACTTACCCGAAGAAGCTCGTATACACCTAGTCTTCCATGTTTCTTTGTAGAAGAAAGTTATCAGCTTTAAGGCAAGAACCAGCTCCACACTACCTCTTGAACCAAGATGGCAACTTTTGTGTGCAACCCGTCGGCTATGTGGATCGACGGGTCATCCAGCGGCGTGGAGAGAAGGTAGCCCAAATCTTGGTTCTGTGGTCGCGATCTGATTCGGCTTCGAGGAGTTGGGAAGATGAGAAATTTATCATGCAGAAGTTTAGAAAGATCGATCCTTGTGGTCAATGATCTTCAATTCAGGGGAGTATTGTCATGATAATTGAAGGAAATTCTAGTGAAAGTGAAGGTAGGGTTGCGGCGGAAGAGAAAGAATGGAGTTTGGGCAGAGAAGAAGGCTCTGGAACAAAATAAAATTGTTAACGCAGAATTGTTAAAAGCTTTTGGTTGTTAGCGTGTTTTACAGAATCCCACTTTTGGGGATTACTTGCTAGCTTGTTATTTTAATTCCCACTTTAAACGTGTGGCTGTTATGTAACAGGGGACCACCTAGGATTATTTAACCTAGTTGGAGGAATGAAAAACGCAGACATTGAATATTAAATTCTTTCCTTAACTCTTTCTCCTTTCTTTCTATCATCTTCTCGAAAGATAACAGCGTTCTTCGATTATTCCTTTAAAGTTATCGGTGACAATTTATGTTTTATATATTTCAGTTCATTAAATTATTTACTGTGTTCCTTTATATTCGATTGTTGTTAATTTCATTAGCATGAAACTAAATTCTTTGATTCGGTAAGAATAATGAAACATTAATTCAGAATCTGTGAGACCTATTTTTTGTTTAATTATTTCAATTAAATATAGATTTTTTCCTAAGTATAGAGTTTTAATTTGATTTTTTAAGCCTGATTACTTTAGTTAATTCAGATTAATATCAATTACTTTCCTCTCAATCCGTAATTATTAGAATATGAGTAATTAGTTGAGAAGCTATCGTATTTGGTCGTGGAGAATAAATTGCTAGACGAATTATTACTTGCATTCTTGAGTAATTTGTCTAAATTGAGTTCCATTAATTCTTAAAGCTATCAGAAAATCAAATCTAAGTTTGTCGTTTCCAACTAAGTTGTGTTTTGATAAGAAAAATAGTTGTGTTTTGATAAGAGAAATAGTTAGTTTAAGCATATCTTGCTAACTATCGATAAAGTATGAAGGAATTGAGGTATGTCTGCAGCATTAATGGTATTCTATAACTGGTTAGTCCATGATAATTAATACTCCATCAGTCCCCAATTTCTTTCCTAACTTTTCTTTTTGGTGCGTCACTCAAATTTCTTCATATTCCATTTATGAGAAATTATCCCACAAAATACTCCCTACTTATTACCCGTAACACTACTCTATATTTATATCTTTTACCATCCACGATCCACCACTATCCTTCCATATTACCATCAACAACACTACTTATTAACACCTTTTATCACTCATGATTCACCATTAATTAATTTAACACTACACTAATATTAGACTTTTACTCTAATTGGAATACACTCAACAACTTTTATTAAAACTCGTGTCGAAAATTTCAGGAAGAAAATTACGGGACAAAGGGAGTATACATTTGTTTCCACGGTCAGGGTTAGTGACTAATATGAAGTTACTCGAGCGGAGTCCCATTTTATCTTGATTTATTTCTTATTTGTCATCATAATAATTTAATTATTTTCTTAGTTAATTATTATTTTCTCCAACTTTGAGACATTATAGCTACACCAAACCCGATCTTTCTCGATGGTTCGACCCTGCTTATTGCTATTAAAAATTATTTGATGATAAATGATATTCACCACTATGATGCTTTTACTACACTATATATCAATATCATATTTGGTAGAATGTATTAAACTATCGATAATATGCAATTCATGGTTTGGTATATTAGGATGTATTAAAATTATATATAATTAATATTTGTCATAACTATGATTAGTATTACGTGGTATACTGAATCACACAGATTTGTATAATATTTTAAGATTTTTAATTTATAAACCGTGTATTTTGTACCAAAAAAATTAAAATATCATAAATTTATCATACACCCCAATCCCTCGTAAATGAGCCCATAAAGTATAAATAGTAATCAAATTTGAATTCTAGGTCTCTAATTTAATCACATGTACATTATTAGTTCATCATGTGATCACCAACTTTATGGGCGACCTTAATTAATTTTTTTATTTTTCAATCTAGACTATTCTTTCAACTATCATATATGTACTTTTCTTCAGTATTCTAGATTTTTGTTTCATCTTTATTTTTTCTAATTACAAAATGTTATTTTATATTTAAGATTTTACCAAAACAAATAATAATAATAATAATAATAATAATAATAATAATAATAATAATAACAACGATAATGATGATGTCTTCATGGGTCTGAATTTGTCACACTTCTATATATGATTTACGCTCTTGTATGGTTTGAGGCTATTTTTATAAGAATGTAGGTTTACCGGTCCGCTTTGTAGATAATGACTATGAATTCCTACAAATGACACATAAAATAAGAGCCATATTTTTCGAAAATGGAAAGATCTCACTTAGTTTAACAAACTCACATTTGTATTTGAATTTAGTTATCAATAGGGTTGCTTCTTCGGTGGTCGGTTATCGGTTATAACCGAAACCGAACCGATAATATCGGTTATCGGTTACCCGATACCCGATACCCGATATTTTCGGTTTCAGTTCGGTTAACGGATCAATTTTCGATTCAATTTCGGTTATCGGTTAATCCGATAACCGAACGGTTAACCCGAATTAACCGAAAATTAAAATGAAAATATATATATATATATATATATATATATGTGGATGTGACTTATTATAATTACAGTAGGCAAGAGGGGGAGAGATGAACATCACAGAGAATGGTGAATCGGTAGAGAGAGGGAAAGATCTGGCTTGTGTGTGTGCTGTGTGACGACAGCAGCCGACGACGAACGGATAGGGAAGGCCAGGGGCAGAGTGGAGGGATGGCGGTGGTGGTAGTGGTGGTGGCGACGGCGGCGGCGATGAATGGACCTGGAAGCATACATATAAACCTGTAGATCTAGAAAGAAAGATGGATTTGAGCCCATAGATTCTGTAGGGAGAAGAGATGGTGTAGAGATAGCTTCTGTGAGAAAGAGATGGTATAAAGGGAGATGGAGTATACAAGGTTTAGAGAGAGACGTGTTAGGAAAGAAAGATGGTGCAAGAGAGAGATTGTGTAGAGAGAGAGAGAATGTGCAGAGGTGAGTTTGTAGAGTGAGAGAGATGAGTTTGACTTAGCTGAAACATTTTTCTCTCTCCTTTTTCTTTCTAAATTTCGGTGTTTTCAGTTAGCTCACAACCGATCTGTTTAACCGATTCGGTTAACGGATAACCGAATACTTAATCGGGTTCGGTTTCGGTTGTGAATTTTTGGGATTTTCGATTTCGGTTAATCGAAAATTCGGTTTCGATTAACCGAAACCGACCCGATTCTCAGCCCTAGTTATTAATCAAGTCAATCAAACTATTGTGAAGTCAAATCCAAATTAAATTTATCAAGTAGACTAATACAGTCTTTCAAGAGAGATAACTTGTCTTAACCTTGATTTTCGAAGCCATAGTTTGCATTCTTTATTACTGCACCATAACTACCATAACTATAAATGTCATAAGTAATACGTCACACTTAGTTATATCAAATTTGAATTCAAGGTCTCGGTGGATAAGAACTCGGATTTGAATTCACCTCTGACATGATTTTTAAATTTTTGAATTTAATAATTAAAAAATGAATTCAAGCTCTCTAATTTAGTTCTGAGTTTGTTTAATGGTTAATTAATGTCTAGAACAAAGAATAGTGGTTGTTGATGCATGTCATAAAAAATCCTTCAACTCGTGTAACTTCTACATGCATATATCATTACCTAAAATTTAGAAACGTGCTCAATTTTATTATTTTTCTTTTCTTTTCTTTTTTTTTGTTCAGAGTACTTGAAACTTTTATATATTAGTGCAACATTGAAAAAATAAAAAATAAATAGAGCGATAAAATATCCCCACATCAACCTCACAATAATTGAATGTACTCACAGAAATATGTACAGAACCTCGGCGAATCAAGAATCTGTATGTGCATATTGCCAAATTGAGTCTTCTGACAACTATACACAGAACTGTCTGATTCTTGCAAGAAGCGGAGACCACAAGATTGTATTTCATACCCATGCCCAAGAACTGCTCACGATACCTCAAAATCAAGACTCACATCCCCTCCTAATTCATGATCCTATCACACCAACTCCCTCAATGATCCATCTCTCGATAACGCCTCGACTTGGATGGTCATCTGGTCATGAGATCGTCCCTCCACCGTTATCTCCTCTATCCGCCTAAGGGACTCTGCCATGTCCAAACGCTGCTCGGGTTTGCTCTCCGTGCAGGCTACACCGACGTAGAGAAGCTGCTTCATCTCATGTTTCGACTTCTCGGTTCGTTCAATGCATGGGTCGAACAAATCGTCCTCTTTCTCATCGACAATGGTGATCTCACCAATCGGGCTGCATCAACCCCACCTTCTCCATTATTGACAAACCGAGAAGGAAACTTCCCGATTAGAACTTGATAATGATGAGTCTAAGCGATAAATGTCGCATTTTGGTGAAATGTGGTGATCAAGAATTGCTACGGGCCTTATATCTTTGCTAGTGTTTGTGCAAAGAAGGCATTTCGATCACTAAGCATAATCCATAGTCTGCGAGTAGAGGCTCCTTTTCTTCGCCTAGAAGCACGTTGCTCGATTTTAGGTTACCGTGTGGCAAGTCCAGCGAGGAGAGCTCGGCATGAATATAAGCCAATCCTCTGGCAATCCCTTGAACTATCCTCAACCTTGCAGGCCAGTCCAGCTCTGAATGGGAGCTACCGCTATCACCTGAATAAATCGAGATCAAGTTAAGACGGTAACTCGACCTAAGATAGGCATATATCTTAGCTATATTACTACAAATTCGTACCGTGCAATTGATGGAGCAGACTGCCTTTAGGCCTAAAATCAGACACCAAAAGTTTCTCATCTCTACGAAAGTGATAAGCTAAAGGTGTCGACACATTTTTGTGCTTTAAGCAACCAAGCCTTCTCATCTCACCATCAAATTGCTCCTTCCCTATGTTTGCATTTTCTTTGAT
The DNA here is from genome assembly GCA_036937905.1 of Salvia rosmarinus. NCBI lineage: Eukaryota > Viridiplantae > Streptophyta > Magnoliopsida > Lamiales > Lamiaceae > Salvia > Salvia rosmarinus. The sequence goes on from CM072819.1 coordinate 43,545,450, forward strand.
CCTCTTCACCACCACCGTCATCCCGGTTGGCATCACGGCCTTATACGAAGAGCTCGACGCCCCGTTTGAGAGCACTTGAGCATTAGATTTCATCAGATCCCGCATGGTGAACTCACCCTTCTCGTCATTTATCATCACTATCTCCATCCCTTTCCCATATTTCCTCGACCCCTTCCGGCCCGACCCAGGCCCGGATCGGACCGAACACTGGGGTGGGCCGATGGGTATCCCCTCCCTGCGTATCACCCCATCGGTCCTCCTAACACTTGATATGTGGAAACTAGGACATTCGTCTGTATCATCATCACTCTCTTGCCTCCTCTTCATCGCAACAATCCCAGCCATCATCACCAAAAACATGAGAGCTGCCGCCACCATAAACCACATAAAAAACGACATGTGCTTGCCACTCATCCCTGGCTCTGAGGATATCGCCAAGGGATCACAGGCCTGATCGCTACCACAAAGCCCGGGATTACCCATGAACGCAATCGTCCCAAATTTTGCCAGGCCTGGAGGGATTTCGCCTTCTAAGTTATTATTGGAAACGTCCAAGAACACGAGAGCTGGCAGCTCGGGTGGGGGAACGGGCCCTGAAAACTGGTTGTTATCAAGGCGTAGCTCCATTAAATGGGCCAGCTGGAACAACGAAGCTGGAATCCAGCCCGAAAACCTGTTCCCGGACAGCCAAACCTTCTTCAATCCCGCCATTGGTTTGAAATAGTCTGCTGCAATCTCCCCTGAAAACTGGTTTCTTGAAAGGTACAATCCCTTGAGCAGAACCATGCGATGGAAATTCGGGATAGGGCCCGTGAAAGAATTCGAGACGAAGCCTATGCTTCGTAGGCCTGAAAGCGAGGCCAATGACTCAACATCTATCTCCCCGGAGAGGCCCAAGTTCTTGAGCCTGAGGCTCGAAACCAATCCGTTCACGCAGATTATGCCGATCCATTGCGCGTTGTCCCCGCACGGCTCCGTCCCTGGCTTCCATGAATCGAGAGAGGATGAATTGGCGAAGGATTGTTTCAGTTTGAGGAGAGCTTGGGATTCGGAAATAGAAAGTGTTGTTGGAGGAAAATGCAGAAAAATGCAGAAAAATATGGATGAACCAAGAACAATGGTTATGGCCATCGGGGTGATGGGGGGGTGAAGAATTCATTTATGAAAATCTGTTCATGATTTTCAGCAGTAATTTTCGCGGAAATTTTTTTTCAGAGAGGAATTTTAGTTTCTTGATTATTATTTTTGGTTACCGGTGGAAAACCTTTATCATATGTGTTTGGGCATTCAGGTTCAAAATCTCCAACTGTAATAACTACCTCCTTTTCATTATTATTTTTCATTTTTATTGTTTAATAATTTTGGAAAATTTTCATTTTATTCTTAAATCTTGAGATGGGATGAGAGATTTTAGGATGTATTACTATTATCCCATAGCAAGGAGAGAATGAATGAACGTAAAATGAATTTTTCTATAATAACATTATCACTATGTGTCAATAAAAACGCTGCATTTAGACCAAAATAAATGTATAGATTATTTCAAGAATCTGATTTGAATCCTACTAATATTTTTTAAGTTAAAATATTTTTGTACCGCATTCATAATTAGCAATTGTTTTTTATGGTCTCTCACATACGTACTGGTACATGGGAGATGAGAATACAACAGTTAGATAAATTTAATTTTTTTTATAAGATTGGATTGACTACTGTGGTAGTAGTTGTTAATTAACCGATAGCATTTCAATATTGATGTCAGCACTGCTGGTCAGTTCAGATAAGGATAGTCTTGTTCATAGCGATACCAGTTAGTAAACTTACTGACTGCTGAGGCAATTGGTCAGTTGGACTGAGAACTTATGTGCTTATGGAGTGTGGTGGTTATGTGTTTGCCTTTATTGAAACTCAAACTGACATAAAACACTTATTCGAATATAGGTTTAGTCAATTTTCAGTTTTATCTCTTCAGTATCAAACTGATACTGATAGATTTCAAAACAATGTTATGTTGCTGTGTGCTGGTGATATTCAGTTCAATAATATGCAATGTAAATACGATACTGAAAATAAACAACATTTGATTTTTATGTGGTTCGAAAAGGTCAATCCTTAGTTGCTCAGTCAATCCACTGACTTGGATTTTGTCTTGTTTACGAGTAAAAGATGTAAATCTAGATACAGACTTTAACATTTTCTGTATCTCGCCGAATTGGGCATTCTTCCTATGCTTACTAGTGATAGGAAACATCTGACTGTTTACGGTTGCAGTCGAACTAACCTCTTAATTACAGGTGCAAGATAATCAAGCTTTCAACGACTAACACTTCGTTGCTTACTTGTCCAAACTTCTACTTAAATTGAGGGGTTTTTAGTATAGGGTTTTTCAACTAAAAAATGAATTATCACAAGCGACAAACTCAATATGTCTAGGCTTGAGATATACAATAAAAATATCATAGATTTAAAGGAGTGTATGCTGAAACCTTGAGTTGATAGATATATTTGAACTCTGAAGGTTTACTGATAACTTTGTAAACTCATTTCTTTGAAACCGCTTGGTATATGATCTTGGGATGTGAGCTTTGAATGCTTTAGACAATTCTAATATGTAGCATTTCAGTCATCTTCAAATGTTGGATTCTATATGCATTTATAGAAGGGACGATGAATAGTGTTGTTGGAGGAAGCACCAATCACATCCAACTACTTGTCGTTTGAATTCTTCCAATTTTAATCCTCCTACGTCGTTGTCAGGGTCTACATCATAGTACACTGTAGCTTTGCAACTCTGAAAAGATGTTATTGCATATCATGATCTTCTGTAGAAACGCTACGACACATGGTGAGTAAAACAATCAAGGCTTAAATATCTTTGTGTTTCTTCACTTGAGTTTACTCATTATTTTATCAGTACGTTGACTTCAGGTTGGACTAGTCGAGACTGCTCCGACTTTTATCATCAGGTTAGACTCCGTCTTTTATCAGTTTGGGAACCTGAGTCAGTATGATGCTTTCATCTTTGACTTAGATTTAACCAGCTTTGACTTTTCATCAGCAACGTTGACTACTTGTCACAAGCTTTAACTATTGATCAACAACTTTGACTTCTAATAGTCAACTTTGATTTCTGGTCGTCAGCTTTACCTTCCATCAACTACTGATATGACACTTAGTCATATTTTCAACTTCTTTGCTTTCAGCATAAGTCTTAAGTCTTTGATCTTGATCTTGATCTTGGCGTCGATCGATCTTTGACTTCACTTTTCAGTAGCTCTATTCATCAATGTCGCTATACATCAGTCTCCATTCTTCAATCCCTTTAGTACACGATCTTCAATTAGTGTTTCTTTTCAATTATGCTGGTACTGATACTCTTATCAGTTGATTGGTTTTAGTACTGCTCGAACTTGATCAATCTTGGGCCTATCCAAACTGACAATTCTTCAGTTGGAACCTGTATAACCAAAAATACTAACTCCCTAACATATGAACATAATTATGATACATCAGCATGGTAATCATCAACAGGTTCTTAGATCTAATAAAAAAACACAGTTAAGATAGAATTTTCCAAATGGATTTATATCTAAAAGAAAATCTAAAAATAATTTAATTTTGAGTTAATTGCATATAATATCACAACCTTAATTTGATCCAAGTTACAAATTAAACATAAATTTTATACCTATACAATAATGACATAAACTTTCAATTTTTATGTTATTTAATGCCTTCAATTTTTCTCCAACAAATAAAAGCTGATATGACTGACAAATTTTTGCCTACTTGAACATTTGATTATCAAAAAGGACGAAGTTTTGAAACAATATTTATTGGCAAATAAAAAAAAGAATTATAACCCTTGAGCTTTTTTGCAAATTTGACATAATTTTTTAAAATAGTTACAAATTAGACACAATTTTTGAGAATGTTTACAAATTAAATACACACAATTTGTTTTGAACATTAATTTTCAAAATTGACATAATTCATATAATTTTTTTTAAAATTATTTAATACCTCAATTTATTGGAGATGGAGCCTCAAAAGTGAAACATTCAACGACATTTAATATATCTAATATCCAAATTATCGTTTTTAATTAAATCATGAGGCAAATAAATCAGGTTAATGAAATATAAATTAAATCATAACATTATAGTGATAGAAAAAAATATGAACTGATTCTTTTGGAATCGATACTCAAAACAAACATAATTTGCATTAATTCTGAAAAGTTGTACCAAATTACTACTATTCCCAAAAATTGAGTCTAATCATCCTATAAAACCAGTCTCGGACTAATAATTTGCCGTAAAATCTCCAATTTTTAGATAAATGTTTTAAGATATAGTATAATTTAGTGAACCCAATTTTCTTTTACCTATTAAAATTCACAAAATATCGAACATGATTATTAGTTTTTGACACAATGGATAGTAAATAAAGTACAATAACTTGTTTTTTTGAAAATATTCAAGCGATGAACTACCTGTTGGAAAAATCTTAATTGGATTTACATATGTTAAAATTAAATATGCATAGTTGTCTTTTAGTAATCCAATTAAAGTAGTCTATTAAGGAAATATTATGGATTAAAAGGATATTTATTAATCATGGAATTAATTGTGTAGATACCATAAAGAGATTTGTATTTTGTTGAGGGACCAAATTGCAAATCTAGATTTAATTACTTATTATATAAGTAGGGTTATGGTCCCCAAACGACAATAGAGAAAAATCCAGAATCTGCATTCCTTCTGCAGCGTTCTATACAGAAACCCTAAAGAAATATTGTTCGTTTGGAAGATCCATACAACCACAATCAAGATTGAAGATTCCTATATGGATTCGAGTGCGCTTAGCTTTAGTTATTGTTTTCTCGGATTATCATTATAGAGTTATGAATCTAGGGTATAAATTGATGATTGGAATACCCTATTATGTGTATAAATTCTAACAAGTGGTATCAGAGCCAGGTTTCGATCTTGGGACATTACAGTTTAAAAATTGATCATATAATTTTAAATTTGTTTGATACATCTCATGTTCCTATTTGATTTATTAATATTTGAGATAAATTAATTGAAATAAGATGTCGCCACAGTGACCTCTCTTGTAAAAATTTATTTATTAAGAATATTAAGATGGTTGTGTGAGTGTATATTAATGCGGGTATTAGCCGGCCTACAGGAAGGTTAATGCTTGGCTGAATGTCATAAACACTTGTGGTGGTAAATACGTGACAATTTTATGGTAATCCATGTAAATAATTTGTCATTCCACGGATGACAATTGTTTGACAGACTTATTGTCGATGTTGATCACTACACGAGGACCTATTTATAAGTTAATATTACGTCCACGCACTTGATATTAATGTTATCTTGGGTTTCTCGAGATGTTATCTTCTTATTTGAATTTTATGATTAATTGTGGTTTAATTATGTGAGCATAAAGTTGATTTTGTTTTTGTTCTCTGTTCGGCTATGATGTCTCGCTACTTATATCTCGCTAATACCAACAACATTCCCATGCTTAATGGGTCAAACTTGAGGATTGGAAAGAAAATGTTACGATCATTTTGGGTGCATGGATCTAGACTACGCTAAGAGTTGAAAAACCGCTTCTCGGCGGATGCAAGTTCTGGCGAGGAAAACGGAACTTTGAGAGTGGGATCGCTCAAATCGCGTTAGTCTAATGATCATTAAGCGGCATTCGAAAAGCTTTCGAGGCACGACACGATGAAATTACTACGACGGTGAGTACCTTGCAGAGATTGAAAAGCGTTTTGTAAAAAGCGATAAGGTCGAGACAAGCACGCTTTTAGCTAACAGATCTCACTAAAGTATAAGGCGAGGAAACATAAGGGGTACATCTTACGGATGTCTCATATTGCTTCAAAGTGAAGGCACTAAAGCTCGAGGTGTCGATGACTTACTCGTGCATTTAGTTTTGATATCTCTTCTGCACAATTCGATCAATTTAAGGTCGGTTATAATCGCGAAAGGAGAAGTGGACTCTTAATGAGCTCATTTCATATTGTGTGCAAGAAGAAGAAATCTTGAGCATGTGAACGAAATTGCTCAACCGGCTAGTAACTCTAAAGACAAGGGCAAAAGAAAATTTAACGTTGGGAAAGCTGCTAAAGTTTATGGACCACCACAAAAGAAACAAAATGCTGAAAATTCAGATTCTAAAGGTTGTTTCTTTTGTGGCAAACCCGACACATGAAGAAAGATTGTACCAAATATCGTGCATGGCGTAAAGAAAGGTACATTTCTTACTGCAGTGCTTAAAGTCGATTTAGCTTGATTACCTAGAAACACTTGGTGGTTAGATTCGGTGCAACTACTCACATAAGTGTTTCAATGCGGGGTTACTGAGCTACCAAAGCCAACTCGATGGTGAAAGATACATCTATGTGGGAGATGGCAAATCGGTGGAAGTGGAGGCGATTGGGCATTTTAGATTGTTGTTAAGAACCGGATATTTTTGGATTTGAAAGACACTTTTATTGTACCGTCATTTAGACGGAATTTGGTTTCTATTTCCTTATTGGACAAATATGGTTATTCTTGTTCATTTGGAAATTCTGAGTTTTGTCTTTCATTAAATTCCAATATAGTTGGTGGTGGTTCATTAAATGTCTATGACAATCTATATATGCTTGATATTGTGTCTTCATATAATGAATCCTTGCATGTTGAATCAAGAGGTACTAAGCGAAAAATAAGTAAACAAAATTCAAAGAAAATTATGGCATAAGCGTTTAGGTCATATCTCAAAACCGAATTGAGAGACTTGTGTCGGATGGTATATTGGATGCACTTGATTTTTCGAGACCTTGATGTTTGTGTCGAGTGTATCAAAGGAAAATGACCAAAATAAAGAGATTGGGTGCCAGCAGAGCTACTGACGTCTTACAATTGATACATACGGATATTTGTGGGCCATTTACTAAGGCTTCTTGGAATGGTCAGCGATATTTTATATCTTTTATGAGCGATTACTCACGATTTGGGTACCTATATCTAATTCATGAAAAATCGAGAGCCTTTGGACATGTTCAAAATTTTTAAGGTCAAGTTGAGAATCAACTCAACAAAAGAATTAAAGCGTCGGATCGACCGTGGAGGTAAGTACTACGGCGGATATGATGGTTCGGAGAACAACGTCCGGGGCCTTTTGCTCTTCCTAGAGGAATGTGGAATTGTCCCACGAGACACCATGCAGGGAACACCTAGCATGAATGGTGTTCTTTGAAGGCGAAACATAACTCTAAAGGATATGGTGAGAAGTATGATTAGTCATTCGTCTCTACGAGAATCACTCTGGGAGAAGCACTAGAGGCTGCAACTTATATTCTCAGCGGTACCAACTAAAGCATTGCTAAAACACCTTATGAACTTTGGAATGGGCAAAGCTGGTCTAAATCATTTGCATGTATGGGGATGTCCAAATGAGGCTAGGCATTATAAGCGAATGAAAAGAAACCGACTCCAAAACAATTAGCACTATTTTATTGGTTACCCAAAGAGATCAAAGGGTTTCAAGTTTCACGATCCCACTAGAAAAATTATTTTGAGGCGGAAGCTGCGGTATTTTTGAGGATGTTGAGCTTTGGGTGAGAAATAAAGTTAGAGACATTACCTTTGAGGAGGATTCATTTCGACTCCTACTACGCTTCTAGTAACGTGCGGGCTTCTATTCCTGTCATTACTCGAGAAGCAGATTCAGAACCTCAACAGGATGATGTTGAAAATATCCCCACTCGAATGATCAAGTTATCCAAGAAGATCAAACTCGGTTGATCAAGTTATTCAACAAGATCAAGCGGTTGATCGAGTCATTCAACAAGATCAAACTCAACAACCTCGAGAGCGATGCAATTAAGAAGATCCACTAGAGAGAGAGAAATGTCATTCAGAATGATTACGAAGTTTATCTTCGTGAATGTGAGGAAAATAATGGATTGATGATAAATGATCCTATCGATTATCGACAAGCCATGCAATCTCAAACTACGAAATGTGGAATGATGCTTTGATTGAGAGTGCAGTCAATGTTAGAAAATGATGTATGGGATATCGTTCCATTACCTCCAGGTGTGAAACCTATTGGTTGCAAATGGATTTTTAAAACCAAGAGGGATTCAGTAGGCAATGTGGAACGATATAGGGCTCGTCTTGTAGCAAAAGGCTATACTCAAAAGGAAGGCATTGATTTCAAAGAGACTTTCTCTCCGGTTTCCTCGAAAGACTCTTTGAGAACAATTATGGCATTGGTTGCACATTTTGATCTTGAGTTACATCAGATGGATGTGAAAACCGCGTTTCTCAATGGTGACATTGAAGAGACAATTTATATGGAGCAACCAGAAAACTTTGTGGTTGGAGACCCAAAGACTATGGTTTGCAAATTAAAGAAATCCATCTATGGACTCAAGCAAGCTTCTCGTCAATGGAACCACAAATTTCATCGGTAGTAGTCTCGTTCGGTTTGAGGCTAATATTGCGATGATTGTGTGTACCAAAAGTTACGTGGGAGTAAGTGTATTTTTCTGGTTTTGTATGTGGATGACATTTTGCTTGCCTCGAATGACAAAGGATTGTTGCACGAAACCAAGGGATTTCTATCAAAGAATTTTAAGATGAAAGATCTTGGGGAAGCTTCTTTTGTATTAGGAATCCAAATACATCGAGAACGTTCTCGGTATTCTTGGATTGTCACAAAGGGTATATTGAAAAAGTCTTTGCAAAGATTTGGCATGCGAATTGCAAACCAATTGATAACCCTATAGCTAAAGGAGACAAGTTTAGTCTCAATCGGTGTCCTAAAATCATCCGAAATTAAGGAAATGGAAAAGATCCCATATGCTTGGTTGTTGGGAGTCTAATGTATGCTCAGTGCACAAGGCCGGATATAGCATTTGTTGTTGGTATGTTGGGCGATATTTAAGTAACCACGTATGGATCATCGGAAGCGACCAAACGGGTTTTGAGGTATTCTGCAGAGAATAAAGATTTCATGCTTACATCTGAAAAATCGGATCGGTGAGATCATTGGGTATTCTCGATTACGATTTTCTTTGGATGCGAAGATAGTAGAAGATCTACTTGATTACGTTTTCCTATTGGTGGGGGAGCCATTTCATGGAGAAGTGCTAAGCGGACACTTGTAACACCTTCTACCATGGCGTGAATTCGTGGCATGTTATGAGACATCGGTCGAGGAATATGGTTATGAAATCTTGTCATTTGGGCTGCGTGATTGTTGGAAATATTGAAAGACCAATCAAGTTATATTGTGACAATAATTGTGATATTATATTCCAACAACAACGGGAGTTCTACTAAGTCAAAGCACATTGACATTAAGTACACGTTTGTGAAAGAAAGAGTGCAGAGTGGTCGATTGCTATAGAGCATATAGGGACGGACTCGATGATTGCGGATCCGCTAACAAAGGATTGACACCCAGGTCTTTCATGGGCACACCGCTCGTATGGGTGTGTTATTGCTTGAGATACTTTGGTTTAGTGAGAGTGCGTAATATATTAATGTTTTATAGTTTATTTTGGAATCATTTCGCGTATTTGGTATTTTCTGTACAGACATAAAGTAATTGATTATTGCACTCTGTCATTTTATTTATTATTATTGATCTCACTGAGGAATAAGGTGGACCAATTGGAAATAGATATGTTAGATCACATTACATATAATATCCAATGCTACGCATCTATGATTGATCTATGTCATTTAATTATATTAGTATTCGTGATTACTGATGGGTCTATTTACGCTTAAAGTGATGATGGCCCCTTTAGTCCTATACCAATATGATCAATGGACGAGATTGCTTCAGAATATCCTTACATGTGACAACAAAGTTTGAGCTCATAAGGTGATGCATGTTTGTTCGGTAACATATGTAGTCCAAGTGGGAGATTGTTGGAAAAATCTTAATTGGATTTACATATGTTAAAATTAAATATGCATAGTTGTCTTTTAGTAATCCAATTAAAGTGGTCTATTAAGGAAATATTATGGATTAAAAGGATATTTATTAATCATGGAATTAATTGTGTAGATACCATAAAGAGATTTGTATTTTGTTGAGGGACCAAATTACAAATCTAGATTTAATTACTTATTATATAAGTAGGGTTATGGTCCCCAAACGATAGTAGAGAAAAATCCAGAATCTGCATTCCTTCTGCAGCGTTCTATACAGAAACCCTAAAGAAATATTGTTCGTTTGGAAGATCCATACAACCACAATCAAGATTCAAGATTCCTATATGGATTCAGGTACGCTTCCGCTTTAGTTATTGTTTTCTCGGATTATCATTATAGAGTTATGAATCTAGGGTATAAATTGATGATTGGAATACCCTATTATGTGTATAAATTCTAACACTACCTTTATCTTAATAAAGAGATTTAAGGTTCAATCCTCATTATCGCTCTTTTCAAAACCAAAAAGGAAAAGTATAACTTCAATAAGTACATGAATTGATTTTTGCTTATACGAACCTGCAAAATGAGGCTAACTGTGTCGAACATACCTTCTGGCTTGACGTCAATTTCGCGATCATTTTACTTAATTTTTACATATCTAAAAATTGTTCAATGGTAGATTTATATAATTTTATGTAATCTAGACATCAATTGTTTAAGATAACTAGAGATTACACATTCATAGAGAAAGCTTTCAGTTTGGCATGATTGTTATCCTTACCTGAAATCACCATTTAGTTTGAACGCCATAAATATAATCAATCAATCAACATAACATAAACATAAACTAGCACATGGCCTCATCACATTGTACTATACATACTAATTACTTTCATCTAGTGAGAAAATATATCAAATCAAATACTATGATATATTTTGTTGGGACTCTAGAATTGATTATGACTTGTATACATTCAACAGTCTTGAGCATTAAATTTTTTCTTATTTTATAATAATAATTATTATTTGAATTTGGATTTAAAAGTAGTGAGGAAGTGTGCTTCTTTTTAAAAAAAAATAATCATGGGGAATACGTAATTGCTACTTTCTATACGCATTGGGTAACTCATGTTTTCCTGCTGTCGAAGCCACGAGAGATTGGGGGGAAATTGATTGGATATAATTTAGGTACGCTATGAAAATTGAGACAGTAATTACTGTAGATGTTCATGTGCAATAGTAGTGCACTGTGTAAATCTCATGTTCGTATACAATTACAAACCATACATGATGGATAAACCAAACTTGAAAAACCGACAGACTCAGATTCATAGAGAAGTCAATGGAGTTCGAACATGTAACTTTTGACCACAGACATAGGCGGATTTATGTGGGACTTGTACGGGCTCCAACCCAGTGCAACCCAAACTTTTTCTCATATATTATTTTTAGCCAACTCAAAATTAGCTTAGTTCAAAATAATGAAAAAATTAAAATAAAGTTACTGTCTTTTAAATTCCATTCTCTCAGTGTGACCTTAGATCTTGTAATTTCTTACAAATCATTTAATAGTAATGATATTTGCAAACTTACTAAAAAATTATATTATGAAGATTTCACTAACCAATATATTATTTTATTACAGTAGTTAATACATTATAAGTGATAATGATGCAAGAGTTTCAAGTTTCAACAAATTTGTACATTTGTTTAGTCGAGTCAACTACTTACTAAGAGCAAAAGACTGAATGTCTACGTTATGTTAAATACACTAATTAATTCAATTAATTTTGATGTAACTTGTTCCATATTCCGCAAGCATATTAGTTATCAATCCAACTAACCAGCTATCTGGACTATCATTTACCCGACCAGCTATACTCAGTAGCCAGTCAGTCTTGTCTAAAGAAAAAGTATTTGAAATTTACCTAACTGGTGTATCCTCCCCCACATATACCAGTACGTACTCAACGGAATCCATCAATTTGTATTAGAGCAGGTTGTTCACAAGAGCAACTAACTCCCCCAGCGGTCGTTGTGTTCGAACTGATCCATAAAATCATATATTTTTTGCATATTGTTGTATTTTTGCTGTGATGGAAACTAACTATAGCAGATCAATTTTTCTCCTCACGTTCGCGGTAGACAACTATGAGATCTTGAAGTTCAGACTCAAGAGCTACCTCACTATCCAACACTGCCGCATGTGGGAGGTCATCACCAATGGCCCAATCACTATCCGAGAGAAGATAATGAAAGTAAACACGGTACTGGGATAAGATCATACCTACGTTTCAAGCTGAAGGATCAAGCGGACTTCACCTCAGAAGAACGCAAATAGGACGAGTTCGACAATCTCGCCAAAAATATCATCTCCATAACAGTTCCCAACTCTCACGTTGGAAGCTGATGAAGTGTGAGCCAAAAAAGGAGATGTAAGACTCACTAGGGATCCTTTGTGCAGGCTCCGAAGAGATCAATGAGAACAAGCTTATGATAGCTTGTCAGAAGTTTGACAATTTCAAACAAAAGAAGGAAAAATCCATTGATGACATGGAACTCAGATTCACAACAATCATCGATTAGATCTCAACCATATGGAAGGACAAGTACACGCAAAGAGAAATCAACCTCAAAGTCCTTTAAGCACTCACCGCTACTGATTGGAAAGTCTATATAGTAGTCCTTCAGAAGAAAACCAAATTCAACGATATATCTACGGATAAACTCTTCTCAGCACTAAAAGCTGACGAGTATGAAATCAGATGTACGGAAGAGTCATCAAAAAACGAAGAAGTCACACCGTCAGCCCAACCAGTTTTTGATTTATCGGATGACATTTACCTTTGCATTCCATGCATGAGCCCCATTCGAGATGCTGGGAGACCCAACCTCACTGGTGACATGGTGGAGTAAAAAGCAACAGACTAGAACGAAAAAATTGATGGGAGACGCCCAGAGAACGTCAGCTGCTGCAGAGAAGAGAAAGAAAACTATCAGCAAAAGGAGTACTCCAAGTACCTTCCAGAAGAAAAGACTGCTAAGAAACAGTATTGCAAGTGCCAGGCCCAGAATTGACAAATGGGTTCCAGCTGAATTGAATGATGGATGGGAACAGTTGAAAATAGAATCATCATGGACTACTACTACTTGATGGATCTGCCTGAAGCCCTAGAGATCGCAACGAATAGTGTTAAAAATATCCTTCTAGAGTACAAGGATAGCGCTCTCATTGACAAATTTGTGAACTGCGCAGCAAGACAGCATGTAAGCATCTCTGCACGATTGGACCTCCTAAAGAAAGTTGTGCCACCACCTATGAGAGGCGAATTAGTTGGTCGAGCCTAGATTGAAAAAGAATCCTTAGTTGCTGTCGAACATAGGGGTGTTAAACGGTTCGATTTCGATTAAGCTAATCGAATTTCTTCAAAAAGTAGAACCGAAATCGAACCGTTTTAAATTTTCGATTATCCGAAAATCGATCGGTTCCGACGGTTCGATTTTTGATTAACCGAAAAACAGAATTAAAATTAATTAATAATTAAAATAAATAAAATAATAATTAAAAAACTTAAACTTATTAAAAATAAATAAAATATTTAACAAATAATTACTAAATTAATAATTAACAATTGATTTTCAAAAAAATTAATTAATTAATTAATAATTAAATAATAATTCAAAATAATAACGGTTTTCGGTTGCGAACCGTTTGATTATCGGTTAATCAATAATCAATTTTTTTTTTTTAACTTTGGAATCGAAACCGAACAGATAACCGAATTTGTTGGTTTTCGATTAATCGAATTTATCGGTTTCGATTCGATTTCGGTTCTAACCGAAAACCAAAAATCATTTGGACACGAGTTCGGCCCGAACTGTTAAAGATAGATCCAGCGCAGTAGTCCAAGGAATTCCAAAAGCTGGTCTCGAGGTTTTGGACATGTATGGATAACTTACTGATGAAGGGGGGACGAAGCAGAGATGAAGATGAACTGGTCATAAGAGTTGTAACTGACTTTTATAGGTTTGATGTCGATTTTATGTTTATCTGATTGTATCATGTAAATCTCAGCAACCTATAATCTATAAAACTGGCACAGTTTACCCTGATGACAATGACTCTTTGTCTAGGCTCTATTTTTGTTTTAAACCTTATTATGTTGAACTAACCATGTACTGCAGAGAATGAGTATCACATCAAATGGGAATCAAGTCCGTCTGCTAAAACTAGTTATCTATCTTTTGGTTTGTTTTCAGTATAATGTTTAAGGTTTTGGCATCATCAAAAAGGGGGAATTTGTTGAAAAAAATCGTAAGTTGTTGGGAATTAATCTATATTAATTGTGTGTTTTGATTAGATCCCAAAACCTCTGATGATTGCTTTGTTTATGTAACTAATGCTACTGAATTGTTTTAGAGTTAGACGTTTGTGTTACATGTTTCAGCAATAGAACTATTAGCTTGGACCGATCCAAGACTAAAGGAATTCAAGAAGTATTGAAGCCAGCCTTATTGATAGGAGTATCAGTATTAGTGCAACAGATAGAGGCTTAACTGAAGGATCGCAAACTAAATAACTGAAGACTGACAGAAAGCCAACTGATGTCTGAAGGACTTAAGTATAGCGATGTTGATGAACAGAGATATTGGAGTAAAGTTAAAGACTGAAGACTGACGTCGGAAGACTGAAGGCTAAAGATCAAAGACTGAGACTCAGGGTTGAAAGAGATTAATAAGTCAGGATATGACTAAGTGTCATATCAGACAGTCGACTATCTCTGTGGAAGTCAATGCTGGCCATCAGGAGTCAAAGCTGGCATCCTTGAGCCAAAGCTATCTATCAGTCAAAGCTGATGACAAATAGTCAATGCTTGTCATATCAATTCAAAGCTAGCTGATGAAAGATCAAAGCTGGTTATCTATTTAAGTTTGTTGAAAGCATCATACTGACTCAAGTGTCTGAAGCTGACAAATAACGGGAGTCTAGCCTGCTGATAAAAGACGAAGCAGTCTCGACTGGCCCAACTTGAAGTCAATGCTGATAAAACAAGGAGTCAAGTCAACTGAAGAAACATGAAAAATATTAAGCCTTGAGTGTTTGACTTGCAACATGTGCTAGCGTATCTGCAGAAGATATGTCTTATCAGAAGACCTTTTAAGAGTTGCAAAGCTATATTATACTATGATGCAGACCTCTGACAGTAACGTACGAGGATTCTCAAATGGAAGAATTCAAATGATAAATAGAAGGATCTGATTGATGCTCCCTCCAACGACACTATTCTACATCATCTCTATATATATATACTTGGAATCCAACATTTGAAGGTTACCGAAACGTTGTGCAATTGAAATCTCAAAGCATTCAAGCTCAAGCCAATTAAACAGTGATTTCGAAAAAGAAAATTCATAGTGCTATCAGTAAATCTCAAGAGCTCACACGTGATTTCCAACAAAATGTACTACCAATCTACCACACAACTTGTTCCCATAAAGACAATTTGCCCGTATCCACTTGTAACTTATAAATAGTAATTGAAAGTTTATGTAAAATTATTTCAATTGATTAAGAGTTAATAAATTTGAAATAAAAAATTATAATTTTTGTTATAAACAAATAAAAAATAGTTTGTGGTGAATTCAAGACTTATCCAATAACATGAAAACATAATACTGCTTACGTTCTTTAAAAATGTTCTTTGATTTTGGCAGCACGAGTTTAATAAATATAATAAGTGTAAAGTGAGTATAGAAGGGGATTCACGTTATAAAATGTATTATGTGAATGAAAAATATGGGTCATGTTTATTTTTTGTAAATAAATAGGTTTATTGTGGGTAAAATTAAAGTTATAAATTTTATGGGGGGACAATATCCATAAATGGAAAGTGAACATTTTTCGCGGACTTACCAAAACAAAATCAAATGAACATTTTTCAAGGATGGATGAAGTATTTCTTTTCGCTTATGGCCAAAAGTTCACACGTTTGAATCGTACTAATATCTCTATAGGACTGAACATCTTATACTTGATTTCCTAAGTGTTATTTATCTATCTAGTGTAGTTTACATGTTATTACAAGAACGTGAATTTTATCTAATGCATATTAAAAATAGCAATTATGTTTTTTCATAAATTAAAAAAACATGAAATCATATTATTTTAGATATATTAATATATAGATTTTAGATATATTAATATATAGGAATCATATGCTGCTTGAGAGCACTGCTAGCGTCTGTGGCAGACTCGGGGGATGCTCCCAACCAATTTTTAATACTCTCTCCGTCTTATTATTGTTTGTTCGTTTTTCTTTTTGGATTATCCTGTTATTGTTGACCCGTTCTAAAAATGAAATAATTTTACCCTAAAAAGTATCTCGAATTCCGTACTACATACTACTTTACATACAAAACACAATTCTTCTTATTTTACGTGCAAAAAGAAACGTGCCAACAATATCGGGACGAAAGGAGTACTTTTTAACTCTTATTATATTTTATATTTTTTTAAAATTTTATTTTATGTTAGCATCCTTCCTCGCTAATTTTTTCCGATTTTAGCTCCCCTAACTTTTTTTTTGCATCCACCTCTGGCTATCATGTAGTCTGCGCTTTTTTTTTATACTTCATAAATATGACCATGACCATCAATTTATAAATTATATAAGAATCAGAATATAATATATTCTTTTCTCCTTTAATTTTAAAGTGACGAATATAATTAATAAATTAAGCTTTGATATTTATGTAATTTATAAATTTGATGATCATGATCATAATTTATGACATATAAAAAAATATATATATATATATATATATATATATATAGGGTTGAGTTTCAGTAGATGGGTCCCCGGATAGTATGTAATCTTCAATCTAGATCACATTTTTGAACACGTGGACGCACCAAAATTTGACACGTGGCAACCCATTTTTCGCTCGGGGGCAAAATGGGAGCACTCCACCGGCGTTGGGTGCCGTCCGACTGGTAAGGAGTCCATGAAGTTGGGGTCTCATGGTGAGTTTGGGGAGAGGCACAACAAAATACTGATATGCATACATAATAACATAACAATGCATTTAAATGAACATAAAACTGCATCGTGCCCAACCGACGTTGGGTGCGAACAAGCGAGAGCTAGGTAGGGACGCTGGGTGGGCTCAAAACGGGTAGGAACCTTTGGTGTGGCGTCGGATTGGGTAGGACGTTGGATTTGGGAAGAGCCACAACAAAACACAAAAAATACATATGAAATAACATAACACTGCATTCACTTGAATATAAAACTGCATCGCGCCCAACCGTACTGGGTAAAAACAAGCGAAAGCTGGAGTGGGTTTTCAACATGCATTAAATTGAAACTCATATGCATTTTGTGTTCAGTGAATGCATTTTGTGTTGATTTAAATGCATAGTTGAATTCAACTCTATGCATCTTTGTTTTCGAAATCACATAACAAATCAAATTACTAATCTACCCTTACTACCACAAATTAACGTGTAAAACTTTTAGAAATCAGGCTCGAATCTCAACCACACGATTAATAGGATGGATGGATGAGATTGAGTACTACATACTATCTGGGACTCGGGTACTATTTGATCCCTCCTATATATATATATATATATATATATATATTGATATTGATATGGGCTACATGTCAACATTGCTTACAATGAATACATTAAAAAATAGTGTGCAATATATCAGTTGATATAGAAAAACTGATACAGTTGGATCTATTAATTGTAGTCTTTTCATTAGTAGGGTTGGCAAGTTAGGCAGGGCTAAGACCAAATATTGGTTATGTTGTGAATTCAATTCAAATTATTCCATCCCAGAAGGAAAAGAAATAATATTAAAGTATAGCATAATCTTATCGGAAATTTTAATTTGATTGGTTTTCAAATTGTCAAATACACAACACAAGTAATTTATTTAGAGACCTAAGCCCAGTCTAGTTGTTTGATTAAGACCTAAGTAATAGATTTCAGGCTTAAATAATAATTATTAGATAACGAATATATAGTTCTTTACTATTAGTATACCATTTTACAGATTCTTGACCCAAAACCTTCTTTATATCAAATCAAGTTAGATTCAGATCACATTTGCATATCAAGTTATATCGAATAGTCTAACCTTAATGGCTAAAACACCTAATTAACTATAAATAAATACTTATAACTAAATAATTGAATTTATAAAGAATGTCTAAACATATATATTCTCAGCCACGTGTGTTCAGCCAATTTGAGCTAGAGAGACAAAAAACACATGATATTTACACGTGGTAGATGCATGGGCTTTTAAAAATAAAGGGACCATTTTGTAATTTGCATTTATGTCTTTCAATTAATTGGTGGCTTTCAATATGATAAGAGGCTTGTTAGTTGTTAGTGTTAGGTCAATGAAAGTGTGAGGTGATCAATATTTCTCTATTTTTTTACTCTCGAGTGCTCATCTTGTGGAAAATTACATTTATGGGCTCTTTTGTTCTCTTTGCTTTTATTTCATTTTAGTTTTGGATAAACAAACAAGAGAGATCATTATTGTTTATTCCAGAAGAAATATAAATCTTTTTTTTAAAGGCGCACTCTGAGTAAATCTAGCAATTTGTAAAAAAATGAAATAAAATTAAGTTGTACAATACAATTCAGATTTTTAGACTTTTATATATAAATTCACCTATTCCATCATTATGCCGTTGTCAATGTTCTTGATTTTTATTATTTTTCAAAAAGTGAGATCTAAGAATATCTTATCTTTATTGGGTCCACGTGTCATCATAATTTTGTGAATTTGTAGATCTCTTTATTTTATTGCACTAATGCAGATTGACCCTAAGACTACGGTTTAACCTATTCAAATTATACAGATTTATTTTATTGCATTGATGATCATTGTGTCATCAAATAGTATAAGTCATACATGTATTAGAAGATTAGAGAGTCTATAAGAATTCAGATACTCTCTCAGAAGATATGCCATCAGTCGTACTCTTGTTGCGGATCAGATTACTTGAAGATAAAGTCAGAAGAAGTTCGAGGGACTCAGCATGGGATCAGACGTGAACTCAATTGAGAACTGATGACAAAAGCTAATGAAAAAGAGTCAGATTTGTTGATAACTTGCTCAATATATTATTTGACTCACTAAGAAACAAAGTACAAGATGATAAGTCTAACAATTATAAGTCTAACAATTGTATTTTCATAATAAAGTTTGAAATTCAAATGACTAGTTTGATTTCAACTCTCTATAAATACGGGGCTTCCTCAACTGAAGAAATATATATAACCAAACTCACGAGTATAAATTGCGAAGTTGGAGTTCCAAAGAGAACACCAACTTCGTACCTCCAACACCGTAGAGACTTGGACAAAATTCGTTTTTTTTTTTCTTTCAAATTTATAGATGGTCTCACCACTTCGTTTACGGTGAAACTACTTAGCTCCAATCTCCATATCTCTAAGCTAAGCTTCAATGTAAAATATGTAATAGGACTTAGAGTGAGTGCAACATATCCTTAGCATTGTTCTTACATGTAAAAGCTCATTCAATTTAATTGAAAATAAAGTTCTAACCTGGTCCAAGAGTCGAGAAGTTCGAATGAAGCCATGAGTAAGCAACAAGGGGTAATTGACTTAAAGTAGAGGTGACGAGTAGCTCTAACCTGAATTGAGTGAAAGCGAAAGGTGAGAGGTCATGATCTGATAACCGATCGCAACTTTTTCTAACACGAAAACATGCAAGTAGATAGGGTAGTCGAGTATCGTATCCACATGGATTGTAACACGAAAACACAGAAGCTAACTCAACAATAATTCATCATTATCCAAGGACAGATTTGGTTTGAAAAGGGTTTGAGACTTCGAATATTAAATTCAAATTCAAGAGCAAATAAAACAAATAAAGCAAGCAATAACAACTCAAGGAGATAATATGACTGAAAGACTAACCCTAGGGATGTATTAATCCTACCCACAGCGTATGTTTATCCTGAAAGTTAAATGGGCTAGATTAGATTATTGGGCTCAACGAATAAATTCATTAATCTAATTAATAATTTAATTCTCTAATTAAAAGTGGATTTAGGCATTTATATTAATTCCAAATTAATATAAATATTTCATTTAGTATTATTATTTCTAAAATAATAATCTAATAAGATTTATTAATCTAATTAATAAATCATTTCTCTAATTATGAACATTAGAAAATCATATTAATTCTAAATTAATATAAAATCAAACTTTATACTATTATTTTAAAATAATAATAAAGTTAAAATTTATTAATCTAATTAATAAATTAATGTCCAAAATTGTGATTAGATTTATTAATTCTAAATTAATAAAATTAATCTATGTACATTACATAAATTATATTAATTCTAAATTAATATAAAATCAAACCTTTATTATTTCAAAAATAATAATAAAGTTTAAAATTTATTAATCTAATTAATAAATTAATTTGAAAATTATTATTAAATTTATTAATTCTAAATTAATAAATTAAATCCATGTACATATTAAGATTGTATTAATTCTAAATTAATACAAAATCGAAATTAATGTTATTATTTCAAAAATAATAATATTAAACAAAATTTATTAATCCAATTAATAAATTAATTTGTGTGATTGGAAATTAATTTTATTAATTCAAAATTAACAAAAAAAAATTATTTTTTATTAAAACTGTTGTAACAGCCCATTTGGGCGGCCACACTTAAAGCCCAAACACGGCCCAGAAAGCCGCGCCCAGATTCTGAGCGCCAGTAGAAGGTCCACGGCCCGGGCGAAGCCAGCTCACCGTCCATCGCCTCGCCCAGCGCACGACGTGGCCAAGACGCGGCCGGCCGCGCGCAGCCCGCGATGGACGAACGTTTAGGGTATTCAGGCGACGCGACATCTGCGCCGCCATCCTCTTCACCTCCGACATCGCCGGCGACGCGACCAAGCTACGAGGAAGACCAGCGCGCAACGCACGCCCAGCGCGCTCTTGATTTCACCGACGCCGACGCACATCCTCCCGCGATGTCAGTGTTAGGGTTCAGGCGCGCGATTTCTTCGCCGCTGCCCTTCTCCGGCGTTCCGTCCTCGCCCATTGAGCACGAAGACCGAGCACGCGACGCACGCCCAACGTGCGCGAAGCCCAGCGCCCGCGATGCGACTAGGGCTGTATACGAATCGAGCCGAGCCGAGCCGAAAATCGCCAAGCTCGAGCTCGGCTCGTTTAAATTTTATTCGGCTCGAGTTCGGCTCGAGTTCGACGAGCTTTAAATTGAGCTCGAGCTCGGTTCGTTATAAAATTTTGAGCTCGCGAGCTACTCGAATTCGGTTCGATAACTACTGCTTATGAGATATATTCGAACTCGAGTTCGAACTCTGCTCGTGTTCGACTTTGCTCATTTTCGAGTTCGAACTCGAGCTCGAATTCGGTTTGATAATGTGTTATTCGAGATCGAACTCGAATTCGAGCTCGAGATACTAATATATATGCTTATTTGTTGCTAAATAATTATAATTAACATATATTTTATAATTTATTATTCATTTTAATTATTTAAATATGTATAAATAATCTATTATTTTATACGTTCACAACATGTTCGAATTAAGGTTCGCGAACATGTTCGAATCAAGGTTCGTGAACATGTTCAATAAGAGTTCGCGAATCGCTCGCTTGAGTTCGAACCAAACATGTTCGCGAGCCTACGAGCCGAACATCTCTAAGCTCGAGTTCGCTCGATAAATTTATCGAGCTCGATTCGAGGCTCGAGTTCGCTCGCTTACAAAACGATCGAATTTCGAACGAGCTTTTTTCGAGCCGAGCTCCGAGTAGCTCACGAACGGTTTGGTTTGTTTACGCCCTAGATGCGACCGAAGGCGACGCACGCCCCTTTCCCGGCGCCGCCGCGTTCTTCCCCTTCTCCCTCTTCCCGTCGCGATGATGAGAAGAGATGTGCACGCCAAGCGCCGCACACCAAAGGTTCGACGGCGGCAAGTCGCGGCGGCGACGAGCGCTTGCCGTCGACCGCCGCTGACCGGAAAAAGTGAAGTAGATTTCCAAAACAATTTCAGAACTTTTCGATTTTCAAAAATCAAAATTATTCTGATTTTTTTTAATTTTCAATTACACAACAATTTCTGATTTCAAAATCAGTTTTGAAAATTCAAAATTTTCGAAATCCACAATTAAATTAGAATACGAATTAATTAATTATAGATCGAGAAGGGGAATACTTAAGCCGAAAATTTCTTGATTACTTGAAATCACAAGGAATCCGGTCACACTGGATACCTCCGGGAACACAACAAATGAATGGTGTATCCGAGAGAAGAAATCAAACCTTATTAGACATGGTTCGATCCATGATGAGTTTCACTAGTCTCCCTTTATTCCTTTAGGGCCATGCCTTACTTACCGCTGCTCATATTTTGAATAGGGTTCCTTCTAAATCAGTCGAGAAAACAACATATGAGATATGATATGGGAAAAGCGCAAATCTTAACTATTTGCGGACACAGGTTGTCTAACTTTGTTAAGAAAATGTTGGCTGATAAATTAGAATCCAAAAGTGAGAAATGTTATCTTGTGGAAGATCACAAGGTGATTATCTCTAGTAATGTGACGTTTCTTGAAGACTCCTATGTTTCCAAGGAACAAGGTCACAATGAGGTAGATCTTGAAGAAATTCGAGAACCACAAAACTACACAGAGGACGAACGATTGTTCAATAGTGTGAACAAGAATTCAGTGGGAGTATTTGACGATCTATTGGGAGGGGAAATGACTCTTAGAGAGCCACCTCGAGACAATGAGACTCATCAAATACAAGATGACACAATAGTTGTGCCACCTCCACCTCAAGAAATTCATGAGGAAATTCTTGAGAATCTCCAAAATGTTGATGAAGTCAACACGGAGGAGCCTACTCATGTTCAAAATGAACAGCATGAACCTGCGCAAACAACCCGACTCAATAGGCCACAGAGGACTCGTCGTGCATCTATTAAGTCTGCATCATTGCAGCCTCTGCGAGGGTTGATGACCACAATAATGACACTTGGTCGGTTTTGAATCCGACCAAGTATTATTATTATAGTCATCAGCCAAAGTAGAGGCTATAATAATATAAGACTTGAATCGCTACAAATCAATGTTGCAATCGGCTTGGAGGCCCACCGAGTGATATTATTTACAGTCATCAGCCAAAGCAGAGGCTGTAATAATATTGACTTGGATCTTGGACTACTAAGATTTATTTTTAGTATAAATCCGTATTTTGCATTTGGGGGTGCAATATATGTTAAAATTAGTGGGAGTTAATCAATATAATAAACCCTTGTTTGATTAGTGATACGATTTTGATCTGTGTTTACTTTGTTCTAATTTGCTATTTCTTTATTTTTCATTCAGTTATTATGTCGACTATGTTATATAAATGTTTGGTGGAAACAAATTTGTTGACTGGGTCAAACTATCCGGATTGGCTACATTGCATGCGCTTGGTGTTAAGGACGGATAAGATTGAGTATGTCTTGGACAAACCAATCAATATCATCCCCGATGAGCTTTCTCATGAGTATGCCTCGTTTGACTGGGTTGATCATAAGAAGCACGTTGATGATGCTACGTCGGCTCAGGGTATTATGTTGACTTCTATGAGTTTAGAATTCCAAAAGCAGCATGAATACATGCTACCCTATGAAATGATTGACAGATGAAGAGTTTGTTTGCCTCACAAGCACAAACACTGGAGTTTGAAATACTCCGGGATCTCTTCAAGTGCACGCTTCATGATAGGAGCAAGATCTCTGAACATGTATTGAAGATGATAGGATTGATTGAGAGGCTGGCGTCGATTGGAACGACTCTGCCAGCCAATGTCTCAACAAACCTGGTTTTGCAATCGCGACCTGATTCATTTGCGAATTTCATAGTGAATTTCAATATGAACAACACAAAGGTGGGATTGACTGATCTTCACAACATGTTGAAGACTTACGAGTCATCTACTTCTGATGGCAAATCTATGCTCATGGTGAGCTCTTCTGCTCAATCTTCCAAAGGGGAGAAAAAGCAAAAGAAAAACAAGAAGAAGACATCAGATGTCTTGAAGCCTAAGAAGAGTGGAGGGGCTCAGAAGATGCCGACGTTAGCAAAGGATAAGTGCCTATTCTGTCATGAGAAGGGGCACTGGAAGAGAGACTGTCCAAAATTCAAGGCACAAGGTGCAATGGGTGGTAGCTCAGGTATGTTTGTCGTTGAGATAAATATGTCTATAAATAATTCACATTATTGGGTATTAGATACCGGCTGTAGCTCACACATTTGTAATAATGTGCAGGGGCTAAGTGACAGCAGAAATGTGACTCCTGGGGAAGTCTATCTGCGCGTGGGAAATGGAGCAAGAGTTGCTGCTAAACGCGTAGGGACTTATAGATTAGATCTCCCTTCGGGATATAGACTATGTTTACATGACTGTTATTTTGTTCCTGATATTTCAAAGAATATTATTTCCATTCCTATGTTAGACATTGAAGGTTTTTCCTTCCATTTTGGAAACAGATGTTGCACGTTTTCCCTTAATGGAATGTTTTATGGAAATATCTTTCTTTCGAATGGTTTATATATGCTTGAATGTGAACAAAATATTCTCAATGTGCAAAACAAACAACCTAAGCTAAGTAATACGAATAATGCTACTTATCTTTGGCATTGTAGACTTGGTCATATCAATGAGAAAATGATAGCAAGACTGAGTAAATTGGATTATCTCATACCATTTGATTTTGAATCATATGGTACTTGTGAATCTTGTCTCAAAGGAAAGATGACTAAGAAACCATTTTCTAGGAAAGGGTTACGAGCCAAAGACTTGCTAGAGTTAATCCACTCAGATGTGTGTGGACCATTTCCAACTCAAGCAAAAGGTGGATATTCGTACTTCATAACTTTCACTGATGATTTTTCAAGATATGGATATGTGTATCTGATGAAACACAAATCTGAGGCTCTTGATAAATTTAAAGAGTTTAAGTTAGAAGTCGAGAAATAACTTGGTAAAAGTATCAAGAATCTTCGATCAGATCGAGGAGGGGAATACTTAAGCCGAAAATTTCTTGATTACTTGAAATCACATGGAATCCGGTCACACTGGACACCTCCGGGAACACAACAAATGAATGGTGTATCCGAGAGAAGAAATCGAACCTTATTAGACATGGTTCGATCCATGATGAGTTTCGCTAGTCTCCCTTTATTCCTTTAGGGCCATGCCTTACTTACCGCTGCTCATATTTTGAATAGGGTTCCTTCTAAATCAGTCGAGAAAACACCATATGAGATATGGTATGGGAAAAGAGCAAATCTTAACTATTTGCGGACCTGGGTTGTCCTGCTTTTGTTAAGAAAATGTTGACTGATAAATTAGAATCCAAAAGTGAGAAATGTTATCTTGTGGAAGATCACAAGGTGATCATCTCTAGTAATGTGACGTTTCTTTAAGACTCCTATGTTTCCAAGGAACAAGGTCACAATGAGGTAGATCTTGAAGAAATTCGAGAACCACAAAACAACACAGAGGACGAACGATTGTTCAATAGTGTGAATAAGAATTCAGTGGGAGTATTTGACGATCTATTGGGAGGGGAAATGACTCTTAGAGGGCCACCTCGAGACAATGAGACTCATCAAATACAAGATGACACAATAGTTGTGCCACCTCCACCTCAAGAAATTCATGAGGAAATTCTTGAGAATCTCCAAAATGTTGATGAAGTCAACACGGAGGAGCCTACTCATGTTCAAAATGAACAAAGATGAACTCGCAAAAACAACCCGACTCAATAGGCCACAGAGGACTCGTCGTGCATCCCAAAGACTGAATCTAATGGTTGAGAACCAAGATGATGAAGTCGAGTCGGATGATGATGAACCTAAGACCTATACTGAAGCGATATCCGACACCGATTCAAAGATGTGGCTCGAAGCCTTAATATCTGAAATGGACTCGATGTATTTCAATCTAGTCTGGGAACTAGTTGATGCAGATGGTTAGATACGAACCTACAAGGTTAGGTTGGTGGCAAAGGGTTATAGTTGACTATGACGAGACCTTTTCACCAGTTGTAAAAATCAAGTCCATTAGGATATTACTTGCGATAGCTACGTACTACAATTTTGATCCGTGTTTCTCAATGGAAAACTAGAAGGTGATGTCTATATTACACAGCCTGAAGATTTTGTATCCAAAGAGAGGCCGAATGCAGTATGTAGGCTAAGAAGTTGATTTATGGACTTAAGCAAGCATCGAGAAGTTGGAATATTTTTTTTGACAGAGCTATCAAATTGTTTGACTTTGTCAGAAACAAATAGGACCCATGCGTTTATAGTAAGCGCGAGAATGGAAATGTTGTCTACCTTGTCATATATGTCGATGACATTCTGATTATGGGAGCGATCGATCCATGATGCAATCCGTGAAAGATTGGCTGTCTAAATCCTTTATGGTGAAGGATCTCGGTGAGGCCTTCTACATCCTTGGGATCAAAATCTATCGGGATGGACCTAATAGATTGTTGGGGCTATGGTGGACAGCCAGAGCTATCAGTGACTAGGTACATTGATGCTAACTTCCAAACAAGAACAAGCATGTTCAAAGTCGATATCATCTGATTAGAAAAATAAATAGAAATGGGCAATGTAAAATTAGAAAGAGTATCCACTGGCGATATCTTAGCTGACCCTTTTACTAAGCTATTGTGAGAGCTTGTGTGTTAGACATGTGGGATGTTGGCTTTGATTCAGTGGGAGTTTAAAGTTTGTATGTTTTAGCGTACTTACTTTTGATCACAATCGAAGATAATGTTTTATCTATGGGTTTTGTACTTTTAATGGAATAATTATTTTGATGTTTGTCGTTATTCTCTTATTTGTTCCCTTGAATTATCACTGTCATTTTTGCTGTGAGACATCAATGATATAATATAATTCTAAAATAGCCCTAACCAATGATCATCAAGAATGAGATATTGATGATATGTCATAGGTTAGCATGTGGTCTGCATCACATTCTTAGAGAATGTAGTGGTTCTCACAACTACGAGATATTTGATATCTGTGATGGACACATGAATACTTTGGAGAGTATTGGTATACCCTGCTATTAAATCATTTGTTAGATGTCTACGATTTCTTAGTACGTGGAGTATGTAATAGTCCTTAGACTTGAGGTCATTACACATTTTGTTTGTTGAGTGTCAGATTTTGACCAAGGCAACGCTTGCAGTGGCAAACACGGCTTGGATTGGGTGCATCATGAGACAAATGAAATGGTAGTTGAGCCAAGAATGAGATTCATTCCTCGATTAGATTTTCGAGTGAGCACTTATTTTCTCTATATTATTCGACCATAAAGTCATTGGCGATCTGAGAGATATATTCAATTAAAGTAATTGAATATGATCATATAGGTCTTATAATAAAGATGAGAAAAATGATTGAGCTATCGGGATAGACACATAGCAAAATCCTAGGCTCAATAGAGTGTGTCATGAATGAAAGGATATTACATAAACTTCATTTAAAGGTTAGTTCTATGTTTTCCACGTAAACGTCCGTCATATATCGAGTTCACGCACAACGCAAATTCAAGAGTTTTGTGCGGACTTTGATTAGATCATCGCTCGCAATAGGGGCCTATTGGGTCACACTATGAAGTGTATTGTTAGTCAGTTCAAGGATATATGCATAGTGCACGGTATGTTGTCTAATGCTAGTCCAAGTGGGAGATTGAAAGTTAAATGGGCTAGATTAGATTATTGGGCCTAATTAATTAATTGTTGGACATTTAATTAATTAAACCTAAAGCCCATACAACTAGGTAGTGGGTGGTTATCTTTTATTAAGTAAGTTAATCATTGTGATTAACGTGAGAAGAGATTACACAGAGAACACACTACAGAAAACATACTGCAGTATTCAATAGGAGATTCTTGGCTTCTCTCGTTGAATATTGATATCGAGGAATTGTTCCTGCGACTGTTTAAAGACACGTGGATACCATAGTTGTGGAAACGCTCTCGAAGGATACATTGGAAGCTTGGAAGCTTTACTACTACATTGGAAGCGTTACAAATACGTAAGTCTTCGATCTTCGTGTTCATAGGGCTCATCGCATGTTTAATTATAGATCTAGATCAGTTCTTGATGTTTTATTCCGCTGCGCATTAGATGTTGTCAAGAACGAATCCTAACATATCCTGCTTCCTATTAACCAATTTTAATCCAGACAGGATAGAAGATCACATATGTAACCAAAATTTCGCCATTCGACAATTGTGGCGAGATTACTAATTTTCCTATTATCATTACGCCTCTAGGTGAAAATAAGCAACCCAAAAAGATCACAAAGAATATGCTTCCTACGAATGTTCCTATCTCAGCTACGACTCAAGGCTTATTCGTATTATGCATTCAAGATCGATTGACAATTAAAACTGTTAAGAAATTAACTGGCAACTAGATATGCATCAAGATTGATCATAAATTAACACATATTATTAAGCACCAAGAATCACAAATCAATGCCTGGAAGGTAAATAACAACAGCAGGAATCACAACACTTAGGATAGAATCATACAAACCCTAGGATTAGAATAAAAATTTAGCTAGACATTATAATCGAAATAAAATACGAATTAATCATAGAAATAGAAACTATATAGATAAAACCCGTAATGTGGCGTCTGAAGAACAATCGTTGGGTTCGTATCCCAACCTCAGCGGAAAACGGAAAAATACGGAATTCGTTCGGATGAAATCGTTCTAAAGCGATAACAATGCGTAGAATAAATGTAGAACAATGGAAATCTAAAGACTAGATGAATATAAATCAAAGATAGAGTCAAAATATATGAGAAACTGAAGAAAACTAGAGGAAAATCGTGCTTAAGGAGGTCGGGGCGCGAGTCAATGCATTGGCATATATATAGGCATTGGCGAAACCCTAATTTTGTGTCCAGCCGCCTCGCCTCGCGGCCTAGCTCGCGGTCGCTAGCTAGGTCGCGAGGATCTGGGCAGCGCGTTCCTTCGATAAGCTCGCGGCTGGATTCGCGCCCGTTTGTTGTGCTTCGCGGCTGAGCTTGCGGCCAAGCTAGCGACCACGAGAGCCTCCGAAAATCTTCTGCCCGATTTCACGACCAAGCTAGCGACTGCGAGCTCAGCCGCGAAGCATAGTAAACGGGCGCGAATCCGAATGAGACGAGAAATGAGAGATCAAGAAATGGCAGCTAATCCGAACAACGGGGGCGTTCCTCCCGAGAATGCTGCACGTCTTCTGGCAGAGTTTGTAGAGATGCAGCGCCAAATGACGAACATGGGACTCCTCCCTGCCGTAGAGACGAGACCGTTAAATTACATGTACCGACCACCAACGGAGCAATTTCAAGGAGGTGGATGGGGCCCGGAAGTTAATGCGAACAATTTCGAACAAAAGCCGGCCCTGATCAGCAAGGTACAAGGAGAGTAGTTCGGATGAGGAGTGACAGAAGATCCGAATGCCCATCTCGAGACATACCTCGACATATGTGACACCATCAAGCAAAATGGGATGCCACAAGATACGATCCGGATGCGCATGTTCGGATTTTCTCTACGCAGCCAGGCGAAGGATTGGTTCAAGAGCCTGGACCGTACTGGGATAGACAGTTGGGGGAAACTTTGCGAGAAGTTTCTTTCGAAATATTTTCCGCCGGAGAAAGCGCAGAAGATAATAGCCGAGATCTCCCATTTCTGCCAACAAGGAGATGAATCATTATTCGAGGCATGGGAGAGATTCAGGGGCTTATTGAGAAAGTGCCCTCAACATGGATTCTCCAAAGAGCAGCAGATCACGCAACTCTACAGTGGACTGACGCTTCACACGAGGAGCATAGTGGATGCGTTGGTAGAGGGATACCTGTTGAATCGCCGAGTGGAGGAGGCCAGCCGAATCATAGAAGAGATGGCAGCCAATAGTTATCAATGGCCGATGGAGAGAACGTCAGTGGTTAAGCAGCTGCCGTAGAGGTCGACTCGAGATACGATGATCTCATGGAGAAGTTTACTCTTTTGAAGAGCCAATTCGAGACGGAGGACGTGAATTTTATAAATCAGAGGAACCGTCCTGGGGGAAATCCGGCATACCATCCTAACAACAGGAATCATCCTAATTTTTCGTATGCCAACCCCAATAACTTCCAACAACCTCCAGCAGGCTTCGCTGTGCAAAATGGGATGATTTAGGAGCCGAAAAAGCAAAGCTTAGAGGAGATGATGCAACAGTTGGTTGTGAGCAACCAACAACTGGCGACTCAACACACATATTGTTGTCCGCAAATATTGCAAATCACCATCATTTTGTGAGCCTTGCATTTTTTCCCCTTCACTGAAACTTTTCGGAACCATATACCCCAAAATTTGGAGACGTTGGCACGCTCCTACTTCTTTTTTTTGAAAGGCATTCATCGGCTCCCAGACCACCGTCATCATCCTTGTCCAACTCGTCTTCCAAATCCAAATCAATTGGAGTTTCTTCTTGTGATGTAGTGTTTGGTGGCTCCTCAATATACTATTAAAATTAAGCAAATAAGTTTTAAATAAAATATTTTAAGAATTACAAAAAAAAAGAGGAAAAAGATGTAAAGAAAACTTAGGACCCTCCTCCATGGTAGCAGTAAGACATTCTGCCTTTTCCTGATCCGCAGCAATTTGATGTTCATCTTGGAGCAACCTTCTTCATACTCCACCAGTTTTTCAAGTTGTCGTTGATTGGGGACCCTTCAAAAAGGTTACGTTGGAGACGGACTTGAGTCACCAACATAGTACCCCTCATTATATCTTAGGTTATAAAATACCACGGTTCTTGCAGGGCCTCGTGGTCTCCTTCCAATTGTTGTATTATGATCAAAATTGCAACGAGAATCGGAAGTCATTTGTATGTAAGAGAGTAAGAATAATAGAAATAATGTAAGAGAGAATATGAGAATAATAGATTAAAATATACCTTCAAAATAGAACTAGAGATTGCAATTTGTTACAATAAGAATAAAAGAAATAGAGAGATAGAGAATATGAATTGGTGTGTTAAAATGGTTGGATTGAAGGGGTATTTATAGATTAAGGATCTTTGAAATTCAAATTTGAATTTGGCCGCCCAAATTGACAGTTCATAAGTAGAACCGCCGATTCGGGCGGGTCAAAATTCAATTTTTTTTTTTTTATGATTTTTCTCTAATTTCTTATGCTTTCTTTACAATATATACATTTAATTAATGTTTTTTGAACATATACAATAATTGGCATGACAAAAAAAAAAAAAAACTAAAAAATACGTAGGTGGAATCGTCTGTTCTATGATTCCTAAGGTTCGAAATCAAAACCGGCCCATATAAGATATGGTTCGAACCATTGATTTTGGTTCGGATGAGCACCTCTAGTATTAATTGTGTATTTTGATTAGATCCCAAAACCTCTGATGATTGTCATGTTGATGTAACTTATGCTACTCACTTGTTCTGAGTTGACCGTATTTTGTTACAAGTTTCAGCAGAGAACTACCATCTTGGACAGGCCTAAGACTGAAGGAGTTCGAGCACTACTACAACCAGTCGAGTATCAGTATCAACGTAACTGAGAGAGTACTGACTGAAGATTGCATATTGAAGACTGAAAACCAAATTTAGGCCAACTGAAGTCCGACGACTGAAGTATAGGGATGTTGATGAATAGAGCTATTGTAGAGTGAAGTTGAAGACTGAATACTGACGTCGGAAGACTGAAGACTTGGTGCTTCTGGAAGCTAAGGAGTCGGATATATGACTAAGTGTCATACCTTTAGCTGAATGCCCATGCTGGCAGTCAAAGTTGATGATTGGAAGTCAAAACTGCTGATCAATAGTCCAAACTGATGATAAGTAGTCAAAGCTGACGATACCAAGTCCAAGCTGACTATTTCTATGTCAAAGCTGAAAGCGTCATATTGACTCAATTTCCCAAACTGACAAATGACGGAGTCCAGCTTGCTAATAAAAGATGGAGTAATCTCGACTAGCCCAACCTGAAGTCAACATACTGAAAAACACGGAGTCGACTCAACTGGAAAAACACGAAGATATTTAAACATTGAGTGTTTGACTCGCCACATATCGTAAA
This sequence comes from Salvia rosmarinus, assembly GCA_036937905.1. NCBI lineage: Eukaryota > Viridiplantae > Streptophyta > Magnoliopsida > Lamiales > Lamiaceae > Salvia > Salvia rosmarinus. The sequence continues at coordinate 43,577,636 of CM072819.1, forward strand.
GTATCTACAGAAGATCCTGACATGCCAGACCTACTGTTCAGTGTTGCAGAGTTACGGTGTGTGATGATGCAGACCCTGACAACGATATACGAGGAAGAATTCAAATGACAAATAGAATAGATATGATTGGTGCTCCCTCCAACAACACTATTTATCGTCCCCTCTATAAATATGCATAAAATCCAACATTTGAAGGTAATTAATATACTATACATTCGAATTGTCTAAAGCATTCGAAGCCCAAAGTTCAAGAACTAAAACACAACGATTTTGAAGAAAAAGTCTACAATGTTATCAGCAAATCTTAAGAGCTCAAATATATTTATCAGTTCAAGGTTTCAGCATACACTTTCTTAAGTCTAGGATACTCCTTATATATCTCAATCCTAGACATATTGAGTTTGTCGCCTGTGACAGCTCATTTGTTAGTTGGAAAACCCTCTACAAAAACCCTTAGTTTAAGTAGAAATTTGGACAAGTAGGCAACAAAGTATTAGTTGCTGAAAGCTTGGTTATCTTGCACTTATAAGCAAGAGGTTTAGGTCGACTGCACTCATAAACAGTCAGAGGTTATCCTAGCACCCGCAAGCGTAGGAGGAACACCAAGTTAGTCGGGATATAGTAAGGTTAACTCTGTATCTAGGTTTATATCTTGTACCTTTAAAAAGACCAAATCCTAATTAGTAGATTGACTGAGTAATCAGTCCGTGGACGTAGGAGCTGATCTATCCGAACCACGTAAAAACCAAGTGTTGTTTATTTTCAGTTCTATATATTCAGTATTATATTATATTGTAACTATAAAAAAGACCAAATCTCAATTAGTAGATTGACTGAGTAATCAGTCCATGGACGTAGGAGCTGATCTATCTGAACCACGTAAAAACCAAGTGTTGTTTATTTTCAGTTCTTTATATTCAGTATTATATTTATATTGTATATTATTGAAATGACATCACCAGCACACATCAGCACAACATCGTTTTGAAACATTCCATCAGTATCGGTTTGATACTGGTGAAATAAAACTGAAAACTAGCTAAGCTTATATTTGACTAAGTGTTTCACGCCTGTTTAAGTTTTTAGTAAGGCAAATACAATAACCACCACATTTTGTAAGCATATCAGTTATCAGTCCAACTGACCAGTTACCTCAGCAGATAATAGATTTGCTAACTGATATCACTCAGTACAAAACTCACCTTATCTGAACTGATCAGCAGTACTGACACCAGTACTAAACTAATATCAGTTATTCGACAACTACTACCATAGTAGCCAGTCATTCTTATGAAAAGAAAAGGTTTTAAATTTACCTAACTGATGTATTCTTCCCCCTTCCCTCCATACACTAGTATGTACACTAGTGGTACCATCAATATTTATAATGACAAAATATTGTTATGACTATATTTACCTTTTATAGCCACAATGCATGTTCGTTACTGTAGGTCGTTTTTTAGTGATATGTGTGTTTTGTCACTAGAACTCCGTAATTTAGTGACATTGTATATTTACTGCATAGTGAACTCAGACTCAATCTGATAATTCACTTCAAAATTTGATATCTGCATGCATCTAAACTTATGCTCTATATTGTTTACGTTATCTTCAGTCTGTCGAATGAGTAAGCCCTTCTCTTCCACCACATTCCGCAAACATGCTGAGCTTCAGCATTGAACTCACTAATTGACAGTGTTGAGATTATTTTGAGTTAGATTTCAGAACTTTTGTATAGCACCTAGACCCGTCTTTGGCTTTAGTGATAAGTAGTTAGTCTGACCAACTCACTTGTTAAGTAGTTATTTTTTGTTTTGACTAGTCATCAGTTAAGGAAGAACCTAAAGATGATAAGCTTATGAAGATTGCCAGTCAGACAGTACAAGTCAAGTTTAGACGACAAGATCTTCCTTGAGTCATACAAAGTTTAGAGGAAGAAGGGATGTCACTAGGAAGAGGAAACTTTTGTCAAAGTACACTAACTGTTGGGTCAGTTTTTCATTATTTGATAAATATCAGATAACACATCAGTTAAAGCTGCTTGTCATAAGAAGATCTATCAAAGATAGTTCAATTGCGGACTTAGAGAGTTGCAGACTCTAAGATCCAGCTAAGCTGACAAGAAGTCAAACAACAACCAATTGACTATACCTCGGAAGATGACAATGTAGGCTACACGACAAGCCCAATGACTAGTTACTTTTTCAACAAAATTTGAATTTTAAATTGCCTCTTTCCAACGACTAGTTTGAAATCATTCTCTATAAATAGCGGACTTTGTCAATAAACATATTACAATAAATCTAAGCATTTAAGCTCAAGCAAATCTCTAGTTCTCAAAAGTTCATCACATCAAGAATACTCGAAACTCGATAGGTTTTCCCTGTTCTTTAGAGATTTCTACCTTCTATATATCTTTTTCCTACCATGTCTCTAGGTGGCAATACTTGTATCCTATTCGAAAGCCTAGAAAGAATGATTCATATCCTATAGTTGTCTCATTGTAAGGATCACTCAATAGTTGAAAAAATCGTAACGCTCAACTATCCAAGCTTGTTGTAATGAAGTTGACGTGTAAGTGCAATTAAGTAGTTAAGTGTTGCTAACTGAAAGTGCAAAGAAGTAAGGAAATTGGTCTTGGACAAATAACCCAATGATTATAGACTTCAAGTTTGTGGGGGTCTGTAATCATTTCCTTTGAAAGTCTAAAACAAACAGTGCTTGAAGATTAAAGAATTCACCTACTTGATCTGTCTGTGAATGCATAAGCAGTTTGCTCCGAACCACGTTAAAATTATGTTTTGTGAGGTATGGCGCATGAAGATATATATATTATCTCGGGGTTGGTCGACATTTCTTTGAGAGTTGAGGAGCTATAGATTAAAGACGTCCATTGGCATCATCTTAGCGCTCATTTTCAGTGGTTAGGATCTTACCGTTATTAGTATATTGATGTAGCTTGTGCAAGAGGTTTTGTTGTTGGTTACCTTAGCTCATTATCGGTTAAGATAGAGAGAGAGTTAGCTAGAGAGATATCGAGAGAGGGAGAGCTACACTAATTCGGGAATCGAGAGTGTTAGCTTAATTTCGATCTCAAAGCTTGTATATTGTTCTTCGCTCTTGTTCATAGTGGAGTTGCCGATCTTCGTTACTGTGGATGTAGATGTTCATCATCGAACCACGAAATCTGCGTCATTTCTCATTTCTGCTTCAAGCATAGAATTAGGGTTTGCATGCGCTTGAGCTTAGTTGATATTATTGATCGATCTTGTCTGCGGGATTGCGATTCGAATTAACAATTGGCGCCGCCTGTGGGAATTGTCGGAGGAGGAATCGGATTCGCGATATTGTAGATCGGAGAAGCCATGAATATAGCTATGAACGACGAGAAATTTACGGGGAAGAACGATTTTGGATTGTGGAAGATAAAGATGAAAGCAATCCTTACTCAACGTGGAATGGCTGATGCGTTGAAAGCTGATCTGCTGTTCAAGGAAGGCGAGAATAAGGAGAAGAAGGCTGAGATGTACGAGAAGGCTCACAGCACCTTGATCTTGTGTCTGGGAGACAAAGTTTTAAGAGAAGTTTCCAAGGAAGAAACTGCAGCTGCAGTTTGGGCGAAACTGGAATCTCTGTACATGTCCAAGTCCCTTGCAAATAGACTCTACACCAAGCAAAGATTATATTCATTCAAGGTTATTGAAGAAAAAGGAATATCGGATCAGATCGATGAGTTCAACAAGATCTTGGATGATCTGGATAATCTTGGGGTTGAGATGGACAAGGAAGACAAAGCTATCATACTCTTGAATGCTCTTCCTGCTTCTTATGAGAATTTGAAGGATGCTATGTTGTATGGGAAGGCAACCACCATTACAGTTGAGGAGGTCCAATCGGCATTGAGAGCAAAGGAATGCGTATAATGCGAGGGAGACAAGACCTCGATCCGAGAGTTTGAATGTCGAGGCAATTTTAAGAAGAAATTTAAGCAGTCCGATGATGGGAAGAAGAATTATAAGAGCAAGGACAAGAATTCGGATGATAAAGAGTCCAGAAATGCTTTCATTGCAAGAAACCGGGCATATCAAGAAAGACTGTTTTGCTTGGAAGAGGAAGCAACAATCTCAGGCGGGAATGTTCAAGACGATGGATATTGCCGAGGGTTTAAGCAGGTGAGATACTAAATGTGGCGAATCATAACATCGAGAATGAGTGGGTTATGGATTCAAGATGTTCTTTCCATATGTGCCACAATAGGACCGGTTTCTTGAATTCACAAGTGTCAAGGAAGGATCAGACATCGGGCAATAATGAGGCCTGCCATGTGAAAGGAATTGGGAGCATCAAGATGAAGATGTATGATGGTGTTATCGGACTCTTCAGATGTGAGGTATATTCACGATCTAAAGAGAAATCTAATATCCTAGGAATGCTAGAATCTAAGGGGTGTGTTTTTCATTCTGAGGATGGTATTTTGACTGTGTACAAGAATGGTTGTGTTGTTATGAAAGGACTAAGAAGAAGTAGTTTATATTACCTAGATGGAAAAACCATTATGGGTGAGGTGGAGATTAACACCACAGATGATTCTATGTTATGGCATGAGAGGTTAGGACATGTGGGGGAAAAGGGATTGAATGAGCTGTTGAAACAAGGTATACTCAAGAGTCAGTCCAGTTTCAAAATTAATGGTTGTGAGGAGTGCATCTTGGGCAAAAGCAAGAAGCAACCCTATGGAAGAAGTGAAATGAAGACTAAGAATCCCCTCGATTATGTCCATAGTGATCTCTGGGGGCCTACACAGCATGAAACCATGAATGGAGGCAGATGGTATATGTCCATTATAGATGATTACTCCAGGAAACTTTGGGTTTTCATCATGAAGAATAAGAATGATGCTTTTCAGAGGTTTGTTGATTGGTATAATGAGGTTGTGACTGAGAAGGATGTGAAATTGAAATGCCTCAGAACTGACAACGGCTTGGAGTTCTTATCTGGTGAATTTCAGAAGTTTTGCAATGAGAAAGGTATAAAGAGGCATAGGACTGTACCTGGTAATCCTCAGCAAAATGGTGTCATAGAAAGAATGAATAGAACGATATTGGAAAGGATAAGAGCTATGCTTTTGAGCAGTGGTATGTCAAAGAAATTGGGGAGAAGCCGCTAACACACCGCTACACGATCAACAAATGCCCTTCACCGCAAAGGGTTTCAAAACTCGATGAACTTTGGTCCGAAGGGTTAGTGATTACTCATACATGAGGACTTTTGGATCAAGGCATACGCTCATGTTGAACAAGATAAACTTGAGCGAGGGCTCTTAAGTGCATTTTCTTGATATCCAAAGGAGTTAAAGGTTATAAGCTTTGGTGCATAGAACCTGGAAAGGAAAGGGTGATCATTAGCAGGGATGTGGTGTTCAAGGAACATGAAAAACCATTCAAGGTAATATCTACAGATAAGAATGTCAACAAGAGAGTTTTAGAGAAAACACAATTTCAGGTGGAGATGGAAGGGGTTTCTGGAACTACTGGGACTGGTAGTGTCAATGAAGATGTTGAAGATAATGAGGCAAACCAAACATCTGATGAAGAGTTAGATGAAAATTCAGATAATGATCTGGACAACTATCTACTGGCAAGAGATAGGACCAGAAGAGCCATTCACCCACCAGAAAGATTTGGGCATGCAGACCTTATATCATATGCTCTTTCTGTGGCTGAAAATATTGATTATAGCGAGCCTAGAAATTATGAAGAAGCTATGAAATGTAATGATAGGAGTTATGGATTTTAGCCACGAAGGAGGAGCTTGATTCTGAATAAGAATCGCACATGGTTTTAGTTCCAAAACCCAAGATTCGAAATGTGTCATTGAAATGGATCTTCAAGAAAAACTTGAAGTCGATGGTTCTGTGAGATATAAGGCAAGGTTAGTTGCAAGAGGTTTCTCACAGAAGGAAGGAATAGATTACAATGAGGTTTTTTCACCTGTTGTGAAGCATTCATCTATCAGAATACTTCTATCTATGGTGGTTCAGCAAGGTCTAGAGCTACAGCAACTTGATGTGAAAACTGCTTTCTTACATGGTGAATTGAAGGAAAGCATTTACATGACTCAACCTGAGGGATCAGTACAGCCTGGAGATGAAGATAAGGTGTGTCTTTTGAAGAAATCTCTATATGGTTTGAAACAAAGCTCCAGGCAGTGGTATCTAAAGTTTGATGAGCATATGACTAGTATTGGTTTTACTAGGTCTAGATATGATAGTTGTGTGTATCTGAGAAGAGATGATTCTGGTGGAATGACATACTTACTCTCGTATGTGGATGATATCTTGGTGGCGACAAGAAAGATGTTCTTGAGATAGAAAGGTTGAAGGATGATCCGAGGATGAAGTTTGAGATGAAAGATTTAGGGAGGCGGAAGAATTGCAGGGATGGATCGATTAGAGATAAGAAGTCCGATCGGTTATGGTGGTTCAAATGATTACATTCGTAAGATTTTGAAGAAGTTTATGGTTGTTGATTCTAAACCTGTTAAAACTCCTTTAGCTCAAGGTGTTAAGCTGTCCATTTCTCAGAGACCTAAAGCGATGAAGAAAGAAGATATATGGCTAAGATACCATATGCAAATATTGTTGGAAGTATCATGTACACCATGATATGTACAAGACCGGATATTGCTCAAGCCATCGATGTGACTAGTAGGTACATGTCCAAGTCGGTAAGGAGCATTGGTTAGCACTTAAATGGATTCTCGATATCCGGGGAACATCCGTGCATGGCATATTATTCAAGAAGATGGAGTCAAGAATAAAGATGCTTTATTAGGGTATGTTGATTCGATTTTGGTTCAAACACGACTCAAGGAAGTCCCAAACCGGTTATGTTTTTACACCGTATGGTGTCATTGTCGGTTGGAAGTCACTTCACAATGTTGTTGCTTTATCAACAACCGAAGTACATGGCACTCACGTATAGCGAAGAAGGAGGCTTTGTGGCTTAAGGAATTGTTTCAATTTGGAGTAAAGCGTAAGATGGTCACAGTGAGATGTGATAGTCAGTGCAATCCATCTTGTGAAGCATCGGGTTTTTCACGAGAGAGCAAGCACATTGATGTTAGAATGCATTTCATCGAGATATTGTTAACAAAGGGCTAGTTAAAGTGGAGAAAGTTTCTCCGATAATAATGTCATTGATGTATTAACTAAAGCATTGCCTACGCTAAATTTAGGCATTGTCTAGAGTTGGTACGATTACTCAATCATGAGTGATCGGAAAGTCGGGTTGTAGCGGGATTGGTATCTTCATTAGCCAGGTGGAGAATTGTGAGGTATGGTGCATGAAGATATATATATTATCTCGGGGTTGGTCTGACATTTGCTGAGAGTTGAGGGAGCTATAGATTAAAGACGTCCAGTTGGCATCATCTTAAGCGTTCATTTTCAGTGGTTAGGATCTTACCTGTTATTAGTATATTGATGTAGCTTGTGCAGCAGGTTTTGTTGTTGGTTACTCTTAGCTCATTATCGGTTAAGATAGAGAGAGAGAGAGTTAGCTAGAGAGATATCAGAGAGGGGAGAGAGCTACACTAATTCTGGGAATTGAGAGAGTGTTAGCTTAATTTCTGATCTCAAAGCTTGTATATTGTTCTTCGTTCTTGTTCATAGTGGAGTTGTCGATCTTCGTTACGTGGATGTAGATGTTCTATCATCGAACCACGTAAATCAAGGCCATTTCTCATTTCTGCTTTCAAGCATAGAATTAGGGTTTGCATGCGCTTGAGCTTAGTTGATATTATTGATCGATCTTGTCTCATGGATTGCGATTCAATTAACATGTATCATTTGCTTTCTTGTCTGTTATCTCTCTCTCTCTATCTATCTATCTCTTTGACATTAGTTCTTCTTGAATATTTTCAGTTAACGAGTAAGCTTCCCACCACTTCCACATTTCAGTCAGATCATATAAATTTCTAACTGACCAGCTACATCAATTATCACTTAGACCTCTATTTGAAAGTGACTTACGATATTAATTGTTTGAAAAAAAAAGCTTAACTAGAGTGTATTCGGCGGATACACCTGAATGTACTCGTCTTAGAACCATTAGATAATCCTTATCTTTAACGGATCAATTACTAACTCAATCGCTATTTCATTAAATTATCAAACACCTCGGATGGTAGTAACAATAATATACCAAAACATTTACTCTGCATAATTATTGCCTTAGCTCCATGAACTGCTCGTTCGTCATCAACGCACATTTTCTTATCATTTGTCTACTTCACGCGACAAAACAACAGTGCTGCATTTATTTCAAAATTTGGAGCCTCAATTATCACAGTTGAATAATAAGTCAATCACAAAAATCTTGTAATGGGATTTTTTTTTTTTTCTCTTTTCTTTGTGGGACAATATACCCTCTGATGATTTCACTGGGTCATAAAAGAAAAATTATATTATGTGGACAATATACCTCTGATGATTTCATTTCAGTCATAAAAGAAAAAAAAAAAAGAAAAATTATTGTGAATAGTTTGGACGTCTTTTTCAAGGTCCTCATTGCTACAAAATACAATTAGGGATGTCAATTGAGTTTTACCCAGATCAGAACCAATAAATAAATAATGATTTTGGTTCTAGAATTGACTCATTGGGTCTTAAACGGTCCGGGTCTGGAACCAGAACCAGACCAGCAAAACTGGAACCGAAACCATTGCTTTATAATTTAATGAACTATGAGTGATTCAAATATATATGAATAAAACTAGCTCATTAACAAGCCTATTTAAACTTAGACTTGTCAATAGACGGGTTTTACTCGGACCAGAATCAATAAATAAATATTGGTTCTGGTTCTCGAACCAGAACCGGATCTGGATCAGACCATCAAACTATGGATCTAAACGATCCTGGTCTAAAACAGGTCTGAAATCAAATCGGAACCAGAACCGTTGCTTTAAAATTTAATGGGTTTTTGAGCAGTTCCAGGTCGATCTAGGTAAAACCCTCCCATCGACATCCCTAAATACAATATAGCCTAACCACACATGTAAGAGGTAAATTGTATAAAATCAATATGGGCAAACTCTTCTAAAAGCACTCTAAAAAATCTATTGTGTAATGTTTTGAGTTAATCTTTACAACACGCTCCTCCCAATTCCTAAAAAGGAAAAATATTAATTTAATCCATTAGAGGATTAACTATCGATGAAGTATGTATTTTTATGACTAACTGTTTTAAGTTTTGAATTCAATATTTTATATGTCGAGTCTATCATACCAAAATTTTCTAATATAATTTATTCACTTATGTGGTTTGCAAGATATAACACGATAGTTTTATCTAGTAGTTTACCTCTCTATTGTAATTTGCAGGCAATAAAACAACAATTTGACCTAATGCGCACATCTAGTTCCTTATGTGGTCTATTCACAGAAACGAGAGCTTTACAACTTAAATTTCTATTATAATTAGTTTTTCATATACAATTTGTATGTTGTTGTACATGGACAAGAGTTCTAATCTATTCATATTTTACATAGCAAATATAAAACTCTTTTCCTAAAATTAAAATAATTTGAACTAAAGTAAATTCGATTTGCGACATAAAGTCAAAAGCTCGTGTGTTCCAATTTAGCGTCACATTTGCCGTTCAATTTCATCCAATGGTGAGAGGCCATTGTAGAAATCAAGAACCCACTTCGATAAATAAATCTTCTGTTTCGAGTAGGATATTTAAAACTCGTCTTTAATCAAATCTTTAACCAACTTTATTTTTGGCGTAGACCCCACATATTCTTTCCTTGAACTTAGTGGGCAGATTTGGTACGTCTCTTGAAATGGGTAGATTAACTGCACGACGATTCTAGACTAGTGCAGAAGATATGTCTTCTCTCTTTTACTTTAAACTTTCTTGGCAATTTTCACGTGCTTATTATTCTAATCTATAATCATTTCTTTTTCAGACAAATATTTGAGAAGCTTTGATCAATTGTTCACCTCTCCTAACCTTCTATTTCATCTCTGAAAAAATAAAGAAATCTGCATCTTCATATCAGATTCCTTCACTTCCTCCTCCAGCTTTATTTTCAATAAAAGGGTGCTCAAAATTTGAGTTTGCAGAGCCCCCCTCTCTCTCTCTCTCTGCAGACATGTCTAGTTCAAGAATGGTTTCTGATGGCGGGAGGCAACCTGGGAAATCAAACTTTGCGCAGACATGTAATCTTCTAAGTCGTTATATTAAGGAAAAAGGTAGTCTCAGAGATTTGAATTTCGAAATTGGTGGAAAAGTTGACAGCCTTGAACACACAGGTGAAAGAAGTTTGTATTTTTTTTTCTCCTTTTTTTTTGTGTTTTTAGAGTTTAATAGCTCTCATGTGTGTTGCATATTGTGAAGTGAGAAAATACCAAAATTTATATTGGTTCAGTAAGTGCTCGGTTTTTCCTGGATAGATCTGCAGCATTTTTGTGGCTCTAATTGCCAAAATTAATCTCATAATATTTTTAAAGGTGAATAATTCTTGAATTTTAACTTTTTTCCCCCTTTTTTGTTGATTGCAGTGAAGCCTGTTTTAACTCAATCTCCAATCGAACAAGAGCCACTCATGGCTCCAATTTCCTCCATTGATGCGCCTACGAGGTTCTGTCTTCTTGCACTTGACTCTCGATTTGGGTCTTCTATTTCGTCTCGAATTTTATTCTGTCGATACATGTCATGGGTACTCGTCGAATGTAGCACTAGATATAAGTATGGATCCATTTTTAATTTTTGAGCTTTTTTTAGGGGTGTATAAGGCCAATTATATTACATGATTTTTGTATTGATGTGTTTGGTTTGAAATTTTTTGGAAACTTTACTAAAACACATCTTTTGAATTTTGTTAAATTTGAATTCGAACATTTTATTTATAAATTATTTGCCTATATAGGAAACACAGTAATTTATGACCAATCAACTGTATGGACTAACAATGTTTATATGATATGTATGCTACACAAAATAATTTTAAAAATCAGACAATAAGTTAGTAAAGTTGATGAATCTCAATCACCGTAACTACAATTTCCTCGCATTAATTATACCTAATACTATACTATACGGACTATCAAACGAGCCCTTGTACTTTGTTTTAAATAATGTCTCGAATATTTTAACTGATTTACATTATCCAAAAACAAGTAGACATCTTTGCATCACATAAACATTCATTTTTCTTGAGTTTCGAATTCAGAAAAATTTGCTAGCAGAATGATTGATTTGGTTTTGTTCTTGATAAATTCCTTCCAGCAAAGAGGATCCAAAGCCATCCCAGTTGACAATATTCTACTCAGGCAGAGTGTTGGTGTTTGATGATTATCCATCTAACAAGGTTGACGAGCTCGTGGCATTTGCCAAGAAGGAGAGCTCCCACATGTCCCACGGCATTCTCTCGAACGTCAATGCTGTAGGGTCCGCCTCTAGCTCGCGAGACGGGCTGCCTCCATGGCCTCAGGCTGCTGGCATTTCGTCGAATGCCTCTAAGGAGAAAATGAGCAGCCCTACTACTACTGAGGCTAATGCTAATGGTTCAGGTAGTTGAGTTGATTGAATTTGTTGGAAATTTATGTTCTTTTTGTGAGATTGTTGATAGAGTTTGTGATTATTTTGGTGTGCTGTAGATCTCCCAATTGCGAGAAGATCGTCGCTCCATCGCTTTCTTGAGAAGAGGAAAGATCGGTATGTATCCATGTACTTTTGACGTATCGATTATTTTCATTTTTTTTTGGTGTCTTGAATGTATATTTTATTTCGGTATTTGATACTATCTTTTAAAATAATCTACAACTCTATTAGGTCATAAAAAATTACTTATATAATTTAGTTTTTCAATGTACATCGTGTAAGTTGGAACATATTAAATGTTATTGACAACGTTTTTATATGCAAAACATGATATGTAACGTGAGAAACGATGTCTTGCAGGTGTGCGGTTAGGGGGCCTTATCATCAAGTTCAAGAAGATCCAGGCTCTTCTTCAAAGGGAGACAAACAGCTTGAGCTCAAATTATAATATAATGTTGCGTTGGATAATAGGGTTCAATCTATTTTTGGTTATTGTATAATCTATCTAGCATTTGATTGAGTAATTTATTGAAGGTTAAACTTTGTAGTAATTGAAGTTTACTAGAGTTATGTGATTAATTAATAGAAGTTGATGCCTCTAGTGATAGTTTCAACATATGTGTTGAGTTTCTAAATGAATGTGTTTTATGAGATAATTCTGAGCGCATGTTTCTTATTTGATTGGGGAACATACAAGACTAGGTGATTTTTATTTATGAGGAATCTACAATCGTTATTTTTTATACGTACTGGATAAATTTTATGTTACTGTGTAATAGTCTGTAAACCATATATGATAGGTAAACTATACTTAAAAAATTATGATTAAATTATATTTGGAAAATCAAGATGCGTAAATCACATTTGGAAATTAGGTATCACGGGATGATTAAATTATACTTGGAGAATTATGGATAAATCATATTTGAAAACTAGATGTGATAAATTTAGACTTATAGAGGTGAGTTCGAATCTATAACCTTTTAACTAGAGGAATTCACATTATCATTAAATTGTTTTAAATGAACATTAAATTATATGCATATATATGGATTTTTGGTTAATTAATACAAAATTTTTAAAAGTAATATTACGATGTATTCGAATATGAAATCTTTGGTTCAAATATTAAACATTAATTTTTTTTTTGTCAATTAATACAAAATTTTAAAGACTGCGTCACGGTGGACTCGAATCCAAGACCTTTGGCCTCGGACATTAACCACTCTACCACTAGGTCAACACACACTAAATTTTATTTTTATTTTTACTTGAGCTGGTGTAAAAGCTATGCAAAAATAAAAGTAAAAATAACCGTTTTAAGATATTGAAAGATGAAAACATGTAAAGTTTTATTCATTTTAACAAAAATACCTTAATAAGACATTAACATCGCTCTTATCTTACAACATTCAGACGATGACTGTGCATGAGTGCAAGATGACGGTGCACAACTAATTATGTAGTATGCAATAATGTATTGTGCAGTTTCGAGATAAACAACGATTGCACGAAGATGGTGCAGGTGGATGGCCAGTCACTTGTATATATCCTGTAAGGGATCCTCTTGTCTCGTTGCCGTCAACGCAGCAGCGGCAACAACTCCCCAGCCCCAGCAGAAGCGTCCAGCCTCGTTCAGCAGCGCAGCTGTTGCTTTGTCTCGTTTCCGGCAGCGACGTCACCTGCACACAACAAGAGAAAAAAGAGAAAAATGGAAGGAGATAGAGACATCAGATGGCAACTCGACTCAGGTGCGGCTCCTCTCTTTGACGCACACATACAACCACGACTCCACCAAAGGGAGTGGCTTTGTCGTCGACTCGGCAACAACAGCCCACTATTCCCTCAGACGCGCTCTCTCAGATGCTCTCTCTCTCTCAGCCACTCACCTCTCTTACACTTACCACAATGGTTTTCTGTCTGCAAGTGGTTGTCTTCTCCACAGTGCGATGAGAGAGAAAAGGGGAAATAAGACAGAAGCTACCCAGAGAGAAAAACGTCGAGGAGCAGCGACACACTATTTTTTATAGGGTGTTCACAAGCAGCTCTCGTTTTCTAGCGATTCCTTAGGGGGCGAATTAATACAGAGGTAGAGAGATGAGATTAGGTCTAAGTAAGGGTTAGGGGAATAATGGGCTTGGGTCAGCAATTGGGCCAACAAATAAATAACAATCTTCACATTTGGCTCAATCGTGTTGCTGTGTGCATCGGAGAATAAACCGCACAATCATCATCGTCGAGCCCCCTTGTAAAATCACGAAGATACAACAAGGGGACAGTTTGCCACACGTAAAACCACAAAGGCTAAACATGGAACTTTTTGTACAAACATATTTTGTACGGATTACAAAGATCCAAGGGTAAACTAACCAAAAGCAAAGTTCAAGATCCTTTGACATGACCGAAGCTTCTCAACCTGCAAACACTTAGTACCCATATCAGCAGGATTAAAATCAGTGTGCATTTTCTCAAGTTTAATTATGCATTTATCAACAATGTCACGTATAAAATGAAACCTCACATCAATATGCTTAGTTCTATCATGAAACACATGGTTCTTGCATAATTGAATAGCAGATTGACTATCAGAAAAAAGCACAACATCTTTATCAAGAAAACTAATTTCAGATAATAGACCTTTTAACCAAATAGCTTCTTTTAAGGCTTCAGTAGCAGCAACATACTCAACTTCAGTAGTAGATAAAACAACAATATGTTGTAATTGAGATTTCTAACTTATGCATGATCCACACAAAGTAAACACATAAGAGGTGGTGGATTTCCTATTGTCTCTATCATTTGTATAATTAGAGTCCACATAACTAACAAGCTTAACTCCATCAATACACTTATAGAAAATCAAACCAAGATTCATAGAAGATTTCAAGTACCTAAGCAACTATTTCAACGCTTCCCAATGCGGCATACCGGGATTAGACATATAACGACTTAGACAACTCACAATATAAGCAATGTCAGGCCTAATATTAATCATAAGATACATGACAGATCCTATAACATATACACTTTCTTCATGACATTCATTTCAGAAGCAGTCTTGGGGGACTGATCCTTACTTAGTACAAAATGAGAAGCAAGAGGCACATTAGAACATTTAGCATTCGAAATAGAGAATTTACTCAAAATCTTTTCAACATATTGAATCTGATTAAGCACTATGTACCTTTACTCCTATCTCTAACAATATTCATGCTAAAAAATTTCTTTGCATCTCCTAAGTCTTTCATCTCAAAGTTGTCACTTAGACACTTTTGCACATGCTTGATAGTAAGAGTATACGGAATAACTAACAACATATCATCTACATATAAGAGCAAGAACATAGGCACAGAATCACAATCTTTAAAGTAGAGACAATGATCAAATTTACTTCTAATAAACTTTAAAGATTACATGCATTGATCAAATTTTATGTTCTATTGCCTAGGTGATTGTTTCAAACCATACAAAGCCTTCTTAAGAAGACACACATGATTAGAGCTGGCAAAGTAGCGGGTCGGGCCGGCCCGACTCCGGGCTCGTCGAGCTTTTAAATTTTTAAGGCCGGGTCGAGCCCGAAATTTTTCGGACCTAAAAATATGAAGCCCAAACCAACCCCGGGCTGGCTTTCGGGCGGGCGGGTAATATATAAAATTAATATTTTAAATTTTAAAAAAATTAATTACTTAATTAAGATATCATAACTCCTTAACTTAAATAAAGAAGCAGTGATGATAATATTTTTGAGCTTACTTATTCTTAATAATTCTTATGATAATGCTTCTTATATATCTTGACCTATTTATGTATTCATGCGATGATGTTGTAATGCATTATAATTTTAATTCTTTAATTTAAGGAGAAAAAACTAGTAATTACAAATCAAAGATAAATGATATTATTAAACGTCAATCCCACTTATACGCATAAAATAATAGAAGAAAATAAATTAATTATACAGTATATATTTAAGATCAAGGATTCAAAATAGATTTTACATACTATAAGGTCATTAATCATCAATGTATATATTTTTGGACATCATTTCTCTTAGGAATTATTTTTGAATGATTTATGAGGTTATTATTTTTTTCAGAATTTATTTTCCTGACCAGTATGTGAATTAATAAGAAAATTGTTACTATAAAAAATAAATAATTATATAAAATATAATTAATATTATTAAAAAATTATAGATATGTATATTAAATAATATTATAAATATATATATTTAATAGAAATCAGGCGGGCTTTTTTAGCCCAAAACCCCGGGCTTTTTTGGCCCGAAGCACAGAGGTCTGGGTTTTTTCATGGCTTTTTAGGCCGGTTTTTTTCGGGCCTTTAATTTTGAAGCCCAAACCAACCCAAACCCCGGTACCCCGGGCGGACTTTTCGGACCGGGCTCATTTTGCCGACTCTACACATGATTAGGTTTCTTAGGATCAACAAAGCCCTCGGGCTGTCTCATGTAAATAGGCTTATCTAAGTCACCATGCAGAAAAGCAGTAGTCACATTCATTTGTTTTAATTCCCAATTAAAGTGAGCAACTAAAGCAAGCATCATTTTATAGTGGTAAACTTCACAACATGAGCAAAAATTTCATTGTAGTCTACCCTCTTTTGAGTAAATCCCTTAGCCACTAGCCTAGCTTTATAACGAATAGAATCAGCTTCTCCTTTCAGTTTAAACAATTATTTGCAATCTATAATAGAGCAATCTTCAGGTTCAGGCACAAGAATCCATGTCACATTGGATTGAGGGGAGTTCATCTATTTTTGCATAGCTTCCAGCCACTTATTAGCATTCACCTATTTTAATGTTTCTTGATATGTATTAGGAGCATTACTCTATAGGGATTCAAACACATTGAAAGCAAGAAAACACAACTCAAAATCATTATATTTAGTAGGCATTTTAGTTGTCCTCCTACCTCTATCCCTAACAAGTTGATAATCATGCATATCATCAATTTCAATAGCATCATCATGCGTATCATCTTCATGCATATCATCATCAAGAGCATTATCAACAGGGTTTTCATGCATATTTTCATCAATAACATGCACATTTCATCAATAACATGCTCATTATCACTTTCGACACTCAAATCATTGGAACCATCAAAATGAATCAAATGAGGGAATTGTTCCACCTCACTTTGAGTCGTGTCAAAGACAGAATCAACAGACAAGCAAGAAAAATCAGATTCATTAAAGATCACATCCCTACTAACTACGGCCTTAAAGTCAGACTCATTTCTATCTCATACCCTATACCCTTTAACACCTTTAGAGTATCATAAAAACACATTTTTTAGATCTATGTTTCAATTTATCACCCTTTTTATGCATAAAAGCAACACAGCCAAACACACGGAGATTAGAAAAATCAATAGGTTTACCACATAAAACATTTTCAGGACACTCGCCCTTCAAAGGTACAGAGGGAGATCTATTTATTAAATAAGCAGCTGTATGTATACCTTCCCCTCAAAAGTTCTTAGAAAGCCAGAAGAGGCCAACATGCTTCTTACCCTTTCTAACAAAGTCTTATTCATACGTTCGCTACTCCATTCTGTTGTGGCGCGTAATGCATAGTTCTATGTCTCTTAATACCAGATAAAGAGCACAAATAATCAAACAAGGCATTACAAAACTCAAGGCCATTATCAGTTCTCAAAACCTTAATCTTATTTCCAGTTTGGTTTTCAATTTGGGTTTTCCAAGTTTTGAACTTATCAAATACATCAGACTTATTCATAAGCAGAAAAACCCAAACTTTTCTCGAGTAATCATTAATCACAGACAGAAATACCTGTACCCACCATGAGTAGGCACACTAGCAGAACCCCACACATCATCATGCAAATACTCAAGAACATCAGAGCACATAGTCTTATTCTTCAAAGAAGACATAAGAAAAGAGACTCTATGTTGTTTGCCTAACACACACGACTCACAGAAAGGCATGATCGACAACTTATCATCACCAAATGCACCATTCTTATGCAAGATTTCTAGACCTTTATTGCTCATATGCCCTAAACGTTTATGTCAAATCACAGTTTTATCTTCTTGGACATCATTCACAGAGATTGCATCATCAATGACAGCATTAGCAAGACAAATATACAAGTTATGACGTTTTTCAGCCTTAAACACAACAAGAGAGCCTTTCAAGATTTTTATTTGCCCCCTTCCCCATCTACCTTCTAACCCATCATCTTCTAAAGCAGCACAAGACAACAAATTATAATGAAGAGCAGGCACATGACGTACATTCTTCAAAGTATAAATTAACATGACCAGAATCAAACTTAAGACAGACATCACCAATACCAAGCACATGACATTTCTTCTCATCAGCTAATGACACAAAACCATCACTGACATCTCTATAGTTTGAAAACATGTTCTTGAACGGAGACATATGGAAAGTGCAACCAGAATCAACAAGCCATTCATTTTCACATAGAATAGAGGAATGCATAGAATTAACAGAAAATGCCATAAACAAATATTTCATAATTTCACCATTTGTCACAACATTAACATGCTCTTTCTTCTTAGGGTGTGGACAACCTTTGATATAGTGACCAACTTCACCACAGTTAAAACACTTTATTCCCTTTGGCCTAAACTTAGACCTACTTTTACCACGAAAATTCTTCTCCCCCCTGATTCATCATTACTAGCATGCTTGTGATTGTTAAACTTACGTTGAGTTCATCCTCTCAACCTTATCAGATGATTTTCCACCCTTATTGTGTCTTAAATCTAATTCTTTGCTTTTTAACCCATTCACAACAGTATCAAGACTCTCATTATCTCTTCCATACTTAATGGCATATTTCACGTCACTGTAAGAATCAAGTATTGCATTTATAAGCACAATATGAGCATAATCATCACTGTGTTTATCACCGGTCAGTTTAATATCTTGTATTAATTTAGTAAAAATATCAAGGTTCTCATCTATCTCTTTAGACAAATCAAGCTTAAACCGAAAGAAACTTTCACGCAAAAATATTTTCGAAGGAAGAGACGTTTCAGTATAGAGTTCTTCAAGTTTTTCCCATAGTTCCTTAGCAGAATCCAACAAGCCAACTTTTCTTAACACATTGTCAGACAAATTAAGAATAATGGTAGAGCATGCAAGTTCATTCATTTCATCATGTTTATCATACTTTCTGTTGAACTAATACACACTTTATTTTCTGTTTCCATATACTAAAGTCCGATTTTTCATTAAAAGGTAACATGACGTATGCGTTAGTAGCCATTGCACAAAACAGAGATAAAAAAATGAATATGGCAGCGGAAGATAAAGCTAACACGACAACACGGCAAATAAAACGGATCGAAACACCACACAATTCATGTAGCAAAAACACAAGTTTGTAAACAGCAACAAATGCCCAAATCTATATTGCGCCAGTCGGCAGTTTTCTACGAATTTAAATACAACCTATGCTGCGCAACTCGGCAGTCTCTAGGAATTTAAATTACGGAGACGTTAAGCCAATTTACTAGAGCGGTGCCTAAGATCGATGCACCATTATACCTGCGAAGATCTGAATCGTTGATTTATGAGTTGCGCCAGCGAGACACACCTCGCTCTGATACCACTGTAAGGGATCCTCTTGTCTCATCGTCGTCAACGCAGCAGCGACAACAACTCCCCAGCCCCAGCAGCAGGCGTCCAACCTCATTCAGTAACGCGACCGTTGCTTCGTCTCGTTTCCGACAATGATGTCACCTGCACACAACAAGAGAAAAAAAGAAGGAGATAGAGACACGAGACGACAACTCGGCTTAGGTACGGCTCCTCTCTTTGATGTACACACACAACCACAGCTCCACCAAAGGGAGTGGCTTTCTCGTCGGCTCGGCAACAACAGCCCACTCTTCCCTCAGACGCGCTCTTTCAGATGCTCTCTCTCAGCCGCTCACTTCTCTCACACTTACCACAATGGTTTTCTGTCTGCAAGTGGTTGTCTTCTCCACAGCTCGATGAGAGAGAAAAATGGAAATAAGACAGAAGCTGCCCAGAGAGAAAAATGCCGAGGAGCAGCGGCACACTTTCTGTTATAGGGTGTTCACAAGCAGCTCTCGTTTTCTGGCGACGCCTTAGGGGGCTAATTAATACAGAGGTAGAGAGATGAGATTAGGTCTAAGTAACGTTTAGGGGAATAATGGGCTTGGTTTAGCAATTGGGCCAACAAATAAATAACATATCCATTCACCCTAAAATTTGGTAATTCCTTTCTTTTTATACGTAGATTAAAGAGAGTTGTATTTTGTGTGTAAAGTAGTGTGTGATACGAAATTCGAGGCATCTTTTAGTGAAAATTGTTTCATTTTCTAGAAAGGACCAACAATAGCGGAACAATCCAAAAAAGAAAAAGAGCCAACAATAATGGGACGGGAGGAATATCATTTATAGATGGTGTGTGTTTACTTACATTTCACAACGTAAAATGTGAATTTTCCATCATTATAATAAATCTATACCGGTATAGAATCCTAGTTAGATTTTAAGAATTAGTATATAAATCCGTTGGATACAACCTACTTGTTGAGCTAGAGCATTTGGAATCTACTAGTTGCAAAATTCTCAACGATATTACATATATCGATTCGTTCACTTCTCCTTCTCTTATGTGATTTGAACCACTCCTAGTTATATTAAGTGTTATAAAGTGGCGCAATTCACATTTAATCTATTGTTTACCACCAAATATGTAATCCATTTCTTGGATTGCTTGGGCCTTTTTATCTACAAAAATGGGCCTAGACGGATAAACCCGTTTCATTCATCACTATTTCGCACCGCGTGAAGTGGGGTCCACTCGAAAAATTCGAGGTATAAGTTTGCTGAGAAGCAAATAATTTCCCCTCTTTCAGCGAAAGCATTTTCTTTTTGTCTTTTTTCTTTCTTTCTTTTTTTTTTCTTTTTTTTTTCTTCATTTTTCCCGTTTCCTCTTTTCCCTCGCTCGACGAGCCCTAAACCGAGAAAATTTCCGTGTCGATCATTTGATTGATCGATTTTTAGTTGAAAATCAAGCAAAAATGCAGAATCAGAGGTTGAAGCAGCAACAACATCAGGCGTTGATGCAGCAAGCGCTTCTTCAGCAGCAGTCGCTCTATCATCCTGGCCTCTTAGCTGCTCCGCAGGTTTGCTTTTTTTTTTTAAATTTTATTTATTTTTTCAGCTGTTTAACTTATTCTGTTTTGAGTTAATTGATATTTTTGTAGATTATTTGTGCATTTCGGGATGCTCCGGGTGTTGATCTACGTGAATTTTTTTGTTTGTTGGTTCACTGAGATTTTACGTAAATGGTTGCTTTAATTGGGTAGTTTTTTATGCTTTTGTCGTGTTGCAGACTCCAGTTTTTTGATTGGTTGGTCGTAGATGAGTTTTGTGAAATTTGGATGGGTGGATTTTTGGTTCCATTTCGTCGTCGTTTGTTTATTGAAGTGCGGATTGTTTCTGACTATATGAGTGCGATTAGATTGTCGTGGAGGAAATTGTAGGTCATCAAATGACCTGTTTTGCCTTCAGTAAGATAAACTAGTTCAGAGTCGTTTAGGAAACTGCGCTATGTTTAATCCAGAATCTCATTTACCTCAATTTAATGATTTGTTTAATAAATATTGAAGTCCATTCTTAAAAAGGTTGTGATTGTAGTGAGGAAGATAGAGCACAGGTTTTACATTCATTCGAGAATATGGTTTTTTACTAGGTGGCTAGTTGATCTAAAAGACCTGGCCATCACGAGAAGAAGTTACCTGGTGTATGAAGAAAAAGTTTTTTGTCATCATCAAAGGCATAAAGTTCTTCACTAAGAGGTGGATTTGATTAAGTAAATACAATATCACTACACATGCAAAGAGAAAGAAAGGAAAAGCAGACTGTATTGCTGGGGAAGCATATTTTGAAACACTGCAATCGCTTGGATTCCCTAACAAAGGAATGAAGGATAGAATGTTGTTTGTATAAAGTTCATCAACCTTTTCAAGAATTATTATTTTGGCAAAACAGTTGAGAGCACATTTTGGGCTGGATGCGTAAAACAGATGTGATATTGGTGCCTGGTGTTTTGCCTCACACTATTTCAGAATGTGGTGGCATTTAATAGTTGGTTTAAAGTGGTATTCGATATGTGAAGCAGATGTGGTGGCAGTACAGTAGTTTCTGTGCATTTCAGATGTGTAAATCTGATGGAAATTGAATGGATTTGCTTCTCATTCCTGCCTATACCTTTTCCTTCCAAACCTGTGCTTTTGCAACTATGGTGTTTTTATTTTTCCTTTTTTTTCCTTGGGTGCTTGGTATTTTGGCCGATGGTGGAGTTTATTTTTTCTTGTTCACCTTGATTCATTTTCGTCTCCATTTTCAGATTGAGCCAATTCCAAGTGGAAATCTGCCTCCTGGGTTCGACCCAAGCACATGCCGCAGTGTGTAAGTGTTTATTTAAGGATTTCTTTTTGGGTTTTATACTTCTAATTTGCCTTTTTAGTTGTGTTCTATGATTAGCTTGCAGATGCACACCAACATTTCAGTTACTTTTTTAACGATATAAATGAGTCATAGCTCCAAAATTAGATTCACACGTTATGTGTATATGTGTGTACATATATATTTTCTAATAATAGAAATCTGTTTGATGCTGGTAGTCATGTACGGCCTCTGTTTTATCGATCATCTACTTTGTTGAGGAATACTCTCTCACTTTCTCTTATATATTCTATTTTACTCATAAACATGTTATCATTTTGTCATTCTTGGGAAGATTCTTATAAGTTCCTTTATTTTTCTTTGTTTTCTTTTCCTTTTAAACTTCTAGTTTTTTTATTTTTTGAGAAAATGCAGATACGTTGGGAACATTCACACACAGGTGACAGAACCACTTCTTCAAGAAGTTTTTGCAAGTACTGGTCCAGTTGAGAGCTGCAAGCTTGTTAGAAAAGAAAAGGTGTGATTGCTCTCAAATGTAGTCTTCTGGCTATTCTCATACATCTAATTTTAGGATCATGCTAACGTTCTTTGTTTTGATATTATGATGCAGTCATCCTATGGGTTCATTCATTACTTTGATCGTAGATGTGCGTCACTTGCAATATTGACTCTCAATGGAAGGCATTTGTGAGTAGTTATTACGTAGATTCAATCTAAAATTGCTGTATGGTTGATAACAATATTGTCTTTTGTCAATGTCAGGTTTGGGCAGCCTATCAAAGTTAACTGGGCATATGCTAGTGGTCAGAGGGAAGACACATCAAGTGCGTATCATCTTTAATGTTTTTATACCCGGCAAAATTAGCTTATAATTTTGCATATCCGTTGAGTGTCTCATGAAAGTTTGTATCTGTTTGCAGGCCATTATAACATTTTTGTTGGTGATCTCAGCCCTGAGGTTACTGATGCCATGTTGTATGCATGCTTTTCTGTTTATTCTAGTTGTTCGTAAGCATCTTGCCCTCTCTCAAATTAATTTCTTATACTTTTGTCTATCAGAATAATGCTTTTTATTGTTCTCAATTCTCATATGCTTAATGCTTGTTAGTTCTAGGAGTTTTGACTATCTCTTTTTATCCTAGTGATGCAAGGGTTATGTGGGATCAAAAGACTGGCCGTTCCAGGGGGTTTGGATTTGTCTCTTTCCGCAACCAACAGGTATTTCTTCATGAGATATCTAAATTTTGTTTCAAGCTAGTGTTTCCATGATACATGAATCCCTAATTTTGGCCCTTTCATTATTTATTATTTGTTTTTATTTTTCTCCAGGAAGCTCAAAGTGCAATAAATGATTTAACTGGTAAGAACTGTCTGGTTAATTCCTAAAAGTGAGCATTGTCTGTTGTTTCAATTAACAGAGATCTGAAGGTTGCTTTATATGAAAACTTTGCAGGAAAATGGCTTGGTAGCAGGCAGATACGCTGTAACTGGGCCACAAAAGGTGCTGGTACCAGTGATGAAAAGCAGAATTCAGATGCTAAAAGTGTTGT
Source organism: Salvia rosmarinus (assembly GCA_036937905.1). Classification (NCBI taxonomy): domain Eukaryota; kingdom Viridiplantae; phylum Streptophyta; class Magnoliopsida; order Lamiales; family Lamiaceae; genus Salvia; species Salvia rosmarinus. The sequence goes on from CM072819.1 coordinate 43,601,261, forward strand.
GGAACTAACAAACGGCTCTTCTGGTGAGTATGTTTGGGAGACTATAAGTTTTAGTTGCTGCTTGTAAGTAAGAAGATTTTACCAACTCTGTAGTTTCAGGCTGTTGAGCATTTTATATTTGACCTGATTGTAGTTGGTTGTTTCCTTATCGCATGCCTGCATGCTGTAGTCACTAGGTGATGACTACATATTGGTTTGACCATATCTGATGTAGACTTTTGCTTTTACAGAAGAGGTTAAGGAGGCAGCAAGCAGTGATGCTCCCGAGAATAACCCTCAATACACCACTGTGTATGTCGGTAATCTTGCTCCAGAAGTAAGTCCTCTTTTACTTGTTTCTCACTCCCAGGAAATAGATTGTCTGCTATGAGTTCAGGATAGAACTTTATGTCTGAGTGCTGGGATATGCAACTCTTTTATGGTCTAGACAAGTTATGGAGAAGTATGTGTTCTTTAAGAGGTCTGTGTGGCGGTAATTTGATTTGGATATTTGATTGGATTGAAGGGATAGCGGTAGCGGGAGAGTAAATCAATACATTTCACCTGTTGACTAGTTTGACTATATCTCTTTCAATTAGAAGCATCTTGATTTAGCTTATAAATAAATTTTGTTGGTTCTATTCTTCCAGGTAACCCAGGTTGACCTCCATCGCCACTTCCATGCACTTGGTGCTGGATCAATTGAAGAAGTTAGGATCCAGCGTGATAAAGGATTTGGCTTTGTGAGGTACAGCACCCATGCAGAGGCTGCTATTGCCATTCAATTTGGAAATGCTCAATCATATCTCTGTGGCAAACAAATTAAGGTTCGTTCATTCCCACTTGTTTGTATGGAGAAGGTAACTTATCAATAATGAATAAACTCAAGCATCTGTCCTCTCGTCAAAGTTACTGTCTGACTTTGTAGTGTAAGACTGTCCACATCATTATATTCAATTCAAATTCTACATTTGCTGCCTACTGTGAAATTAAGATTTAAGAAAGCAAAATTGTGGATTTCACTGGATGTACCCAGTTTCTTCCATCTTCCCTTTCTTGGTCCATCACCCCCTGTTTTCCCTTCGATTTATGTTACTCCATATCTTAACGGGAGAAACAATAATTCTATGTTTATCCCGCATAATCATTAGTTTAATACTCTCTCCGTTTTTTTAATAAGATGGTATAGAGTTTTGATTTTGTTTTTTTATATATGACTTTCTCCATTTATCTAGGTGATTTCTTTATCATCTTATTAAAATTTTACACTTTTCAACACTTTCCGTTAAATCGATACATGCATCAACTATAATTTTTGTGCAAATAGCCAAAATATCTTATATGGATCTAGTTTTTCAATAATGAAAATTAATGTTTTATGGCTTAAGAGTATTATCTAGATAACAATTAATATTTTCTTAATTCTAGCTAAAACATCTTATAAAATGATCCAGAGGGAGTATCTAAAAGCTGTGGAATGTGGGAATGCATAATGGTCATTCTCGCTTGTGTTATATCCAAAATGTCATGGATTCTGGAAGCAATATTTTTCAAATTTTTGTAACCTTGTCATTGTTTGTTCATGCTTTTCCACTTTTCAGTGCTCGTGGGGTAACAAACCAACTCCGCCCGGAACTAGCTCAAATCCACTCCTTCCACCTCTACCCGCACCTCTACACGGCCTTTCTGCTGCAGACCTTCTAGCGTATGAGCGACAAATTGCAATGAGCAAGATGGGCGGTGTCCCTACCCTCATGCATCACCAGGGGCAACATGCTCTGAAGCCAGCAACGATGGGAATGGGTGCAGGCGCTAGTCAGGCCATCTATGATGGTGGTTACCAGAATGTCGCTGCTGCCCAGCAGCTTATGTACTACCAGTAATTTGTTGAGATCTGATATGCGTAATGTAGAATGTTCCGGCCTATGGCTCCCCGAGTTCCGAGTTCTTAACATTTTCTAGGATGTTGTGTAAAATCTTTGTTTGCAGGGGGGGGTTGTCTTCCCAACTTAATTTGTGCTGGCCTTGTGTATCTTGAGCTATGTATGTTTGGATTCTTGTAGGAACGAACCCGTGTGTCACTATTTTTCCTTCCTTTGAAGCTAGAAACCCTCATATTCCTATTCCTTGTTTTTATCAATCATGAGTTTTATTATGCCTCTACTTTATGAATTTGATTGTTGCTTAGGTTCTGCTAAAACTATGCTATTCCACGCAAACAAGATTTTAGGGCATGGTTGGTATGGGAGAATGAAAATTAGGTCTATTTTTAAAGTTGTGGTTGGCGTGATTCTTTTATTTGGAATCATGATCCTTGAAGGAATGTTCATTAGAATGCGTATGAAATTCCATTCCTCCTTTCCCCTCGATATATTGCTCATTCCTAGCCATCAAGAATTATATTTAATTTATTTTATTTGACGACAAAATATATTTATTTATTTATTCATTATTTAATAAGTTAAATCTTTCGTAATTGTTAAATCAGATTATAATGTTCACAACACTAACAAGATAACGAGAATGAAGAATAAAAGAATACAAGAAATTTGAAATTCCTAAACATGAAAAAGTGAAGCTTATAAAAAAAAGTGTAAAATAATTCCATACGAAAAAATTGGAGTTTTTTTCTAATAAAGAAATTCGCAAAAATCTGGTAGTAAAACGTTATTATAAGAGGAATTCAGAAAACAATTTAAGAAAATTCAACAATTCCCAACTTCCAAATTTAATATGTATTTCATTCCCAACAATTATAAAATAATAAAAGAAAATCAGTTTTTAAATTCTTTCAAAATCAGTCACTCTATAGGTCCACCGGAATCAAAACCCTTCCCGCCTGTAAAACCCTAAATTGTTTTTAGTTAAGGTTTCCAACCTCAATCAAGCTTGGAAAACTATCATTTTCAGCTAGTTCTTCTATCTATGGAGGTGGATATGGATGCTTCTCCCAGTTATTTTGACCCGGAGGACCTCAGTAGTAGAGAGCGCTTCCGCCGATACGGGTAAGTATCATTATTGTTTTGATCCTGTTCTTGCGGACTTCTTGATTCTGTTGTTTATGGACATCTATTTTCGCTTGTGGTTGGAGTTTGTATGCGGTATGCTTGGAGTTAGGATCTTCATTTGCAAATTTCGAGCTCCGTAAATCGGTGCTGAACGTTTGTGACTGTCTATAATTTTCTGTTTTTCTTGGGAGGTGTTACCGTAATTAATCGAACTTCGTGTAGTGGACTATATGGATCAGAGCTGGAGGTACTATTATGGGGGGCTATTTTATCTGTTTATACGCAGCATGCATTTATTTAAGAGCAATGTGCATTAGTATTAAGTTAGGGTGATGTTCTGGGAGCTAATTATTTAATGTTGTCTCTCCACAAGTGTTGAAATTTGGATATATTCTAGAAACTAACTATACGGATGCTGTCTCTGGGTTTTTTTTGGATTTTATGTGATGGAATATTGGAGTTAAAGAGATATCAACATGTGCAGGAAAAGACATCCCGGCTCTAGCCTGTCTCCGCACCATGATAATTCGGCTTCAAGATTTAGTAATGCTGCACTATTTCTTGAAAACATTAAACATGAGGTTGAGATGCATGAGATGGATTTTGGAGGAACACCTTTCGAATCTGCTGCTAAAAGGAGATCTTACCATGACGGTTATGGAGTATCCACAGATGATGGCGACACTGATATGATACGCAGGAGAGGAAGTGAATCTCTTAAGGTCTGTAAGAAGGAAGAAGATGAGCACATTGAAAGTGCAGATACGACTTTCTCTTTGTTTGCATCTCTACTGGATTCTGGTCTTCAAGGTACTTAATGATATTGCTTGGCTTGTGATTTTTCAACTTGTGTTAAGGCTATGAGGGATATTTCAGTAGATTCAAGCATTCCAAATTTTTGTTTTAGGTTGACTTTGGCTGACTTATGGTGGAAGTTACTATACTAGACCTCTATTTGGATATTGTATTTTGTACAATTATATTCAAGTCCATAATCAGCTGTTTACTGTACGGAATAGATTTTATGTTGACTTGTTGCTTATAGATGTCTAAGAACATATCTAGAGTCCTTGAAATGTGCAATTGTTTTCCTCCCTATTAACTTTTTACACTGACGATGATCAGGCACATATGTCATGAGATCTCTGGGAGGTAATAAAGACCTAGAAGCATGATATGTTGAAGATGAGTGCTTAAGTTTCTGTGATGAATGATGGATTTATGCAACAAAAACATATGTTAGTTGAGCATAGAAACATATAAACGAAGCAATAAGATGGTTATTTACTACTTTATGATAATTGATAAATTAATGGAAGTCTTATTTTACTATATGCATCAGGTAGTCACTCTTCCGTTTTGTTCTTCTTGTGTTGCTAAAAAAATATTTTTTTCTGGCAACATGCTCAGACACATCATTTGTTTTGTTGTAATTGTACCTTAGGAGCTTACTTACAGCTTTTGGCACATTTTTGCGGTAATGACCGTATTCGTTTTGAGGAATTGACTTTTCAGTTTGCTTTTTGTGTTCTGCAGGGTTGATGCCTATCCCTGATTTGATACTGCGTTTTGAGAGTTCATGCCGCAGTGTTTCAGAGTCAATTAGGTATTCACTTGTGCACTTAACAATGGCTGTCATCAGTTAATAGATTTTTTTTTCTTTCCTCTTTCATTTTTTTGTGGGGTGGGGGAGAATTTGTGGTTGCCTGCTGGTTGGTATTGGTTTCCCATTTTACATTGTTTCTCTTGTTATCTGGATACTGTCGGTATTAGTTACATATCATAATGTATCTAAATGAATGCTACATGGCAGCCTTTGTGTGTGAAGTGGTGGTTGAATCTTTTTCCTGAACCCTGGACATATCATAGCCCATGCAAAACTCTCTCTAAAACTGCTTATATTTGGCTTGTTCATTCATTTCATGTGTGCTACTATTTGCTCCCTTTGGTTGGTGAATAAAAAGATGAAAATTACTTAGAGATTCCAATTTGTGTAATGGCCAATCTGTTGTCTTGACTATGATTGTTGCCATTTTGGGTGCAGATATGGTGCCAATGAGAGATATAGAATAATCGAGGATAAATTAATGAGACAGAAAGCTCGATTCTTGCTTGATGAAGCTGCATCGTGGTCTCTTCTATGGTATTTATATGGGAAGGGTAATCTACTTTACTGAATATAATTTTTTAGTTCTTGGATCTACTTTTGGAAGTATCTTTTCCCAAAACTCCTTTCTCTCCATATTAGTAAAAGCTTAGAAGTTAACCTAATGTTGTGCTGAAGCTGTCTGTCTTAATATTGAATCCAACGCTTCATAATTCATCCTTCAAGTTTGTTCTTTGTTTATTTGCATGTTGGTGCTTTTTTTTTCTTCATGAAGTTCAATGTATTGAGCTAAGGTATTTTCTCATTTTCTTGCAGGAAATGAAGAACTCCCAGATGATCTACTCCTGGTATCCATAATTTAACAACATCTTGTGTAGCATGATTGGATTTGCTTTAAATTATGTTAGTTAGTATATAGTTTTCCCTGGGTCCTCGTTGGAGTTCTAATTACTGACATATTCTTGTTGGTTTTGTTTTAACCAAGCTTAATGAATTACTTTATTACAGTTCCCAACAACTTCGCATTTGGAAGCGTGTCAATTTGTTATAGAAGATCATACAGCACAGTTATGCCTTAGGATTGTTCAGTGGCTGGAAGCTTTAGCTTCTAAAGCGCTTGATTTGGATAATAAGGTAAATGTGAACCAATATACTTTCATGGTTGTACCAGATAATGATGAGAAAACAAGCATTTCACTCACTCATCTCTGTGGGTGTGCATGTGCTTGTTTTAATACTGGTTCCTGCTGGTTCCATTGTTTGTTGCTTTGCATGGTTACCTCTCGATTCTGGAGTCACTGTATGTCATGTCAATACTAGTTTGTTAGTGTTATCTTCTGATAGGATGTTCCAGACTTTCTGGGCTGCTTAGTGGACATGTTCTGTGGCTAAGAATTATGATTCTGGAATTCATCCTTGTTAGGGAACTAAAGTACTTGATAATAATATTGACATCGAGAATACAAAGCAATAATGAGGTAGTGGTTTTTGTGGCATAATGTATTTTACCACTTTGTTCGGGTGGAGTCTATTAACTTATGAGAAATACATCGTGCCAATCTGATGTTAAACTATATCAGGCAAGGGGCTATGTTTATCTAGGTTTTGTATAGCCTAAAACTCATCTACAACTATGTAGTTCGTCTATCTTTTATGTCTAGTTTGTGGAACTTGGTCTGGATAGCCTATTTGTTATATACTTATATAATCAGGTGTAAAGCTAATTCTATTGGGATAGTCTAACTTATAGACGGGTCATACTTGGATGTATTCTCTAAATCTTTTGATGTCAGTGGGAAACTATATTATCTTTGTATTTTAGGTTCCAGGCTCCAGCTATGGGTTACAGAATCAATTCCAGTGACTACATGCATGAGTTAATGCTAATCCTGCCAAATTGGTTAGATATAACTAAATAAATAAGTTCCAAATTAGTAGCTAGATTCATACTTTTACATTGGACTGAAGTACTATCTGCTCTTGTACCATGGCATTTACGGCAGTACTGTGCCTCACATTAGTATAATGCCCCATACAAAGTCTTCTGAGGCTTCGAAAGACGTTGTCCTTACAAAGAATTGTTATTTTTATTTTTCCTTTCTTTTTTCAGGTCAGGGGGTCTCATGTTGGCACTTACCTCCCAAGCTCTGGAGTTTGGCATCATACTCAAAGACATCTTAAAAGAGGTGCCCCAAATCTAAAGACAATTCATCACTTGGATTTTGATGCACCAACACGTGAACATGCTCAGCAGCTGCTTGATGACAAAGTACGTTTCTGCACAAAAAGTTTTGGTATATGAATAAATATATAGATAAGGGCAAAATGTCGTTTCACTTACATCAACCATCACCTTTTCTGTGGTTCTTTCTTTAAATGCTTTACGTGTTTGATTGTTAGTCTCCAATGCCGTCACAATTGCTTCTTTCTTCTTGTTGTTTGTTGCTTTAACTCTTCAATGTAATATGGTGCTGCTTTACATCCTTTTAAGGTTGGGCAGAACATTGTACTTTCCTTGGGCCTTTACAGGGCAGAGCTGTATGGAGCTTATCAGACTTCAATCATGGTTTAGAAAGGCGCTAGTGAGGCTCGCCTCGGTTTGAGGCGCCGCCTCACCAGCTGATCCCAGAAAGTACGCCTCATCCGACCGAGGCGCATGCCTCGCAATTGACACAAATCTGTGATTTATTTACTTTTTTCATTTTTTTTGCATTTTTGTAATGGGCTTAGATAATTCTTTTTGTATTGGGTATGCGCTTAAAAAAAACAGCAGAAATTGAATGAATTTAAAGAAATAACCTAATATCTCTCTCCTCTACTTTGCTGGCTGCTGCTCTCGCTCCTCACTCTCTTGTGCTCTCCCTATTCTGTCTCTCCATCTCCCTCGCTCTCCCTCTCCTCTCCGGCGACCGGCGCTACCGCCGGTAGCTGCAATCCGGCAGCAGCGTATTAATTATGATTATTAGACTTTAGTTTAAAATTTTAAAGACTTATAAGTACTTAATATGAAGTTTATGTATTTTTATGTGTTTCCATATGTTTATTATGTTTTTATGTGTTTTTATTATATTATTTATAAAATTTGTGTTTTATACCTCGGACCGCCTTGAGGCTAATGGATAATGCCTCTGTGCTTAAAATGGAATTTAAACCTTGACTTCCATACACTGTAGCAACAAAATTTAGTACTCCTTCCGTCCACCAAATACGTTCATTTAATTCCATTTTGGTCCGTTCACAAAAAATGTTCACTTTCCTTTTTGGAAACATCAACTTCACATTTTTACCCTAAAACTATGAACTTATTTACAAAAAAACCACTGATGGTCCACCTTTTTACATCCACTATCCATTAATATATTCATTTATTATCTCCATGGCCCACCTTCTAACACCCATTTACTTTACACTCATTACAATTTATTAAAACACGTGCAACCAAAATCAAGGAATGATTTTGGTGGACGGAGGGAGTATGAATATACTAAGATTATATTCATAGTCTCTCGTTAATGCTTAATAGTTATAGATGGTAGCTAGAATCAATTAGCGGCAATTATATCAAGAATCTTAATACAATCGAGAGACAACAATAACTTAAAGAATGTTAGGAGGGCATTGCAACTTGTAGATTCGTCTGGGAAGAAGAAAGAGAATGTAATTAAGATGATAGAAAATGAAGCGTAGAGCATAATATGATGATTCATACTGACCTTTATGATATGAGACCAAGTTGGTACAGATGTAACTTTCCTCATGCTTTTAAGTGGTAACATAGTTTTATTTTCAGTTTTTCCTTATGTTATCACACTGTTTTCTGTGCCTGCATACCGCCATACTCTTTTTTCATTTGTCTGAGCATTTATCTGTTTCCTCAGGATTTCTGAGAGTAAAATTCTAATTTTTTTTGATGAATAGTGCTGCCTTCTTATATGATGTAACACCACTAATTGTTATCCTTTTCATCTATTCGAGGACCTGTGGCATATAAAATGTGATTTCTAATTGTTGGAGTATCAGTTATGCAACTTATTAGTGTTTCTTATATTGTTGTGGGTCAGGTGGGTGGATATTATGAAACTGATATTGGTTCCATATTATTATATCAAAGTACCTTTTATTGCTCGTCACTGTGACATGCTGATTCATACTAATGCATTTTTTTATTTTTATTTTTATGATAGAAACAAGACGAAGCCCTTTTAGAAGATGTCTGGACTCTTCTGAGAGCTGGGAGACTAGAAGAGGCTTGTAATCTTTGCCGGTCTGCTGGACAGGTGGTTCTTGAGAAGTTTTAGATTTATTTATCTTTGCTGTTTGTTCCAAATGCCGAAAAGCAGAGTTCCTTATATGCGGTGGAAACTTTGCTTTGGCAGCCATGGAGGGCTGCAAGTTTATGTCCTTTCGGAGATTCCAATTTATTACCCTCACTTGAAGTCCTAGAGAGAAATGGCAAGAACAGAATGTTGCAGGCCATTGAACTAGAAAGTGGAATTGGTCATCAGTGGTATCTTTGGAAATGGGCTTCCTATTGTGCATCTGAAGTAAGTAGTAAGTCAAAGTCATTGTTTTAATGGTTTCTCATATGAGATGTAAACAAGCATAGATAAACTGATGGATTTTATAAAGCTGCTTCCTTAAATAGTAATGACATGGAATCTGACATTTCTTTTTCCAGTCCTTAACCCTACAGACTTAACTGTGTAAGATATCCAATCTCTTGAGCTTCTTGAATTAAAAAGCACTTAAAAATTTTAGCACATTTAATGAGGGATACAAATTTACAGATTTTTGTAATGTGCACGCCTGCATAGTCATGGTCTACATTTGTACTGTTCAACTGACATTTATCTCCTGGTTTTGTTCTATTTGAGAAAATTGCTGAGCAAGATGGTGGAAAATATGAAAGTGCGGTGTATGCAGCCAAATGCAGCAATCTGAAGCGACTTCTTCCAGTTTGCACCGACTGGGAGGTTTGTCTCTCTTATTTGTGGAAATCTTTTAGTACAATTTTCTTGCAACCCCCCAAAAAAAATAACATTAAAGATGAACATTCATACGCATGAACTTTAGTGTCAATGATATGCTCCCACTGCGGTACCTCATCTGTGTTGGGCTGGTGGTAGTGGTGGAGTGTTGTAAATCTCTGTGCTAATATTTCCATGAGAATCATACTTCCTATTAAGTTGGTAAATTGGGTCTGTTGGTATCAGCACTTCTGATGTACTCGTGCTTTTATTCATGTTATCTTTGTCTTTTCAGTCTGCATGCTGGGCTATGGCTAAATCATGGCTCGATGTCCAAGTTGATATTCGCATAGCTCGCTTGCGACGAGGTGAAGACGATCAATTCAAGAATTTTGAAGAAGCAATTGAAAGAAGTCCAGGGCAAGGAGATCTAGTGTCTCAGCCGAGTGGACCAAATAGTTGGCCACTTCATGTGCTGAATCAGCAACCGATGAATCTTTCATCACTGCTACAGAAGCTTCATTCAAAGTACGTGCATCAGGCTTGTGGAATTTAAATCTTGTGGAATTTAAATTTTCCATCAATGTCAGCAACTGATATTGTGCAATCCCATCTTGTATATTATTAGTGATACTGTGCATGAAGCTGTTACTCGAGCATGCAAGGATCAGCAAAGGCAAATTGAGGTAACAAGCTTTATGGAGGGGTCTTTTTGTCTGTGCTTCAAGTGATTAGTTCTTCAAAATTATCAATCCCATTTCATATTACTAACTTCTAGAAGATGCTTGTTCACCAAACATTACTTAATTGACATTATACCTGCAAGACATTATACCTGCAATTGCACCTATAGTTTGGAGTTAGTCTTTGATTTCTAATTTTCACTTTTCTTCTTTTCATTTTGCTTTATGGCTTACTGAGGCAAAGTGAAATTACCTACTCTGAGATCAATATCATGACATGGACAACTTTTACCTTTTTTGGTCATAGGCTGACTTTTTTTCACTTCACAGACTTACAACCGGAGAGTTTTTTTTTTTTTCAAAATTTCCTTTTGTGTCCTGGTGTGGTCTTTTTGTAAGATAGAAAACTATATTTTATTTCTGGGGAGCATAATTTCCGATATAACACAACATATGTTAATGACAATATCCTTCATACAGATGAATCTGATGTTAGGAGACATACCTCATTTGCTAGACCTCATTTACTCTTGGATATCACCTTCAGAAGATGACGGAAATATTTTCAGGTTATACTTACATTCTATCATTCTATAAATTAATATAGATGCTTCACTGAACCATGAAGAATCAAATTTTTATTGCTTGGGAATGATGATTATATTAACTCTATTGGACATGCATCCTGTTTCTCAGGCCTCATGGTGACCCACAGATGATGCGCTTTGGTGCACACTTAGTGTTGGTACTTCGCTACTTGCTCGCAGATCAAATGAAAGATACTTTCAAAGAGAAAATGATGACAGTTGGTGATTTAATTATTCACATGTGAGTGGATTGTTGTTTAGATGCTCTGATGGTTGGGGCTTCTCTATATGCAAATATGTCACCCTGAAATTTATGCTCTTTGGGTTTGTTTGTATTGTTGGATTATGGTCTTTCAGGTATGCAATGTTCTTGTTCACTACGCAGCATGAGGAGTTGGTTGGAATTTATGCTTCTCAGCTTGCTCGCCATCGCTGTGTTGATCTGTATGTCCATATGATGGAGTTGAGGCTTAATAGCAGGTATGCAAATTGTGATGTTTTTTTGATTTTGTTATATGTGATTTCATTATCTACTTTTTAGAATTTTAATCACTGGCCATCATGAAAGATTTTTTTCTCATTCTACTGTCTCTTTGCACTCATGACCTATTGGCATTAGATGTATACTCTATCAATGGGTGCCGTGTATGTACATTAATGTTGCTATATGACTGGGATTATATATAAAACATCATTCATTTTGTCTGTTCATCATATAGCTCCTGAAATTAGTAGTATAATGTTGCTGCATTTTCTCCATATACAGTGTGCATGTCAGATACAAGATCTTTCTTTCAGCTATTGAGTATTTACCTTTTTCTCCCGATGATGGCTTGAAAGGTAGTTTTGAGGAAATAATTGAGAGGTACCTTCAGTTTATCTTGAAACAATTTTTTATTTTTTTTCAATTTTGACATTGGACGAACTGCTCATGTGGTCATTGTTTTGGCATCACAGAATTTTGTCCCGATCTCGTGAAATTAGTTCTGGAAAGCATGACAAGTCCTCTGATGTTGCAGAGCATCATCGCTTGCAAAGCCAACAGAAAGCTATGGTTCTTCAGTGGCTTTGCTTTACACCTCCTTCCACAATTAATGATGCCAAAGCTGTTACTGCAAAACTTGTCCTTCGTGCACTAATGCATAGGTAGTTGGTTCCTCTATCCTATTCTTCACTTCAAGTAGTCAAATTTACAAGGATATCAGAACTGTAACATTTTCACAGTAGGCTGAGATTTCCTTAAAAGTTCTGTCAATTTTGAAGTCTGGTGTGTTCTTCACGTACTAACATTGTTTTATCTTGGTTTACTAATTGAATTTGTCTATTACTACTTTTCTTGGCTGCTTCAGTTGAATGTGTTCTAAAAAGCGTACATCTTCATGATCTTTTTGCGTCATTTAATCGTAGATTTCGTTTGTGCACTTTATTTGTTTATTTTTTGGAATTTTCGTTTATTGAGTGATTGATTGCTTTTGGTGATATAGCAATTTACTCTTCCGGGAGTTTGCTCTTATATCTATGTGGAGGGTACCTGCAGTACCAATTGGGGCTCACACGGTGCTTAGTTTACTTGCTGAGCCTTTGAAACAACAAACAGAAGTTCTCCATTCAACCATGGATCGTGATGTTTCTGAGAGTTTCAGAGAATTCCAGGACTGGGTATATCTTTCACTTAAAGTCTGGCTGCTGTTGATAATATAATATTCTCTATTGCTGACTCCTCCAAGTTGTCTTGTAATAATCAGAGTGAGTACTTCTCTTGCGATGCAAAATATCGCAACTGGCTAAAAATCAAACTAGAAAATGCTGAGGTTTCACCTGATGAACTTTCACTTGAGGAAAAAAGGAGGGAAGTTACTGCAGCTAGAGAATCTCTTGAGTCTTCACTTTCTCTGCTACAACGTGAGCTATTTCACTCCACTTATCTACACATCCATTAATATAATTAGGGAATTAATCTAGAATCTCTAGATGTGGTTATATTGTTCTTGTAAAAGGGATTTTTTGTTTAGGCTTTTTCTGATTAGTATGTCCAGTGCAAGACATCTAAAGACAACATGTGATGCTGCGAGCTAACAGTGCCATACTTGTGATTGTCTTTCAGGAAACAATGATCCTTGGCTCATTCCAACTCAAGATCATTTGCACGAATCAATGGAACCTTTGTACCTGGAACTGCATGCTACAGCTGTTTTATCTCTACCTTCTGGTGAGTGTATGACACCTGATGCTACATTGTGCACAACATTGACAAGCGCTCTTTACTCATCAGTAAGCGAGGAGGAAGTTCTGCATCGAGAATTAATGGTAAGCATTATAACTTCCATCTTGAAATGCTGTACTCTGTTTTTAAGGAACTTGAGCAAAATATACATGCCAAATTGCGGCTCCTAAGCATTTATCTGTTTAAATGTTATTTGTGGTGAGCTATCCTACTATGTTTCGGAGGAAACCCAAACTTAGTTCGTGTGATTTGCTTCCTTGCTGCTTGTCATGGATTGAGATAGTTAAAGACATGCGCCTGTACTGCTCTTTCCATGGCAGTTCTAGTTGTACATGCTTATTGATCTTTGGAATTGGGACAGAGTTCATGATAACAAGGGTTTATGATAACAAGGAAATCATAAAATATAAACACAGTTTAGTCGTTTGGCCTACATATGAGGATAAACGGTTTAAGGAAAACAGCTAATATAGTTCTAATTATTGCATCAAAACCTCCTGATATAGAGTCGAAAGCAATGAGAACAATATATCAACAAATCCCATCAAAACCAGAGTATATACAATCATAAATTCAGAATGACACAATTTTTAAGGATTTCAAATTGTTGTATCTTAAAATTATTCCGATGAATCAACTTTGGGTTTATGAGTTGTATCTCAATCTGCAGGCAAATGTTGCCATCTCTCCTGGAGATAACTCTTGTATTGAAGTTGTTCTTCGGTGCATGGCTGCAGAGGGTGATGGGCTTGGACCTCATGATCTCAATGATGGTGGAATTCTGGCTACAGTCATGGCGGCTGGCTTCAAAGGTGTACTGTCCTATTTGTGGTCATCGTCTTATTGCAAGATGTGCATATTGGATTTAACTGATTTGTCTGAGACAAAACTACATGCTGAGTCGGTACTAAATCTGCATGGATGAAATATATGGTTCTCTGTGCGCTTGTACCTTTAGGTCTTTTGTTGCCTCTGTTATTCCGTTTCCAAGTATTATGTGGGTTCTTAATTCTGAATGTTGCTGGCCTAGTTGATTCAAATTAGAGTGAAAAATGGACAACTTTGATTTGGCTTAATCTTTTTACCTATAGTCAGAAATTTTAGGTTCTAGGAACTACATGCAAAATTGTTCTTCAGTTCCTTACAGTATATATATGAGGTGTGCACCACAAAATAAATTCTCTATGTTAGGGGAGCTTGCTCGATTTCAAGCTGGAGTAACATTGGAGATCTCCCGCTTGGATGCTTGGTATTCAAGTGCCAATGGCTCTCTGGATGGGCCAGCAACATATGTAGTCCGTGGCCTCTGTCGCAAGTGTTGCATCCCAGAGATTGTTCTTCGATGTATGCAGGTAATGCAAATTTATAATTGCTTATTCCTGTTAAGTTCAATTAGGTAGGGATAAGTGCTGCATATGCTGACTATTCATTGCATATTCTATTAGACTTTTTATAGGGCAAATATGCTTTGATCTGTTAATAAAATGTATGTGGATGCTATAGGTCTCTGTTTCACTAGTGGAGTCTGGCTATCGACTAGAGAGGCATCATGAGTTGATTGAGCTAGTCACCTCTCCTGAAACTGATTTTCTCCATTTATTCAGCCAGGGCCAGTTGCAGGTAAATTTCCTTTTTCACTTAAAATTGCTAGAATGTGTCTGAAGGTGTGTACTATGTGATTGTCTTTTGACCCTATTTGATATGTAGTAAAGAATGTATGCAGCATGCGTTGATTTTATCTTTGATTAAAACAAATAAGACCTATTCAATAAACAAATACGTGCAGGAACTCCTCTTGTTTGAGAGAGACTATTCAATAAATGAGATGGATCTTGAGGAATTGCCAAGCTCTTGAGTAGCACAATTGGGCATTCCGTGAACTGCGCAGCAATGCATAGGGACAAGGTGAAACCTACTATAGGAAAATCTACGGCATTCTTCACTTGAATAGTCTTACCTACCAGCCCTGACATGCTCATAACTTTTGACAGAAAGAGTGCAACAACTTTACAAGTCACCATTATCTTCGTATATGGTACAGAAATTTGAAGCTCTTAACTTTTATGATCTGGTTTGGTTTGTTGTGGTGATCTAGGTTGAGATGTTAAAGGCTGGTCAAGCACATATTGGTGTTTCGTATGAAATTTGATGTAATCTATTGAATCTGTTTTTAACTTTTTTGAGCAGTTGTGTGAACTTGCAATGTACAAGTATATACATTACTGGTGCTCGTATCTTATTGTTCACTCATTTGATCAAAATTTACAATAGCTCGCCGACACTTCTAAATTTTAATAAGGCATATAAATGCAAGCAAGTTAATTGCCGAGACATACAAGAGTACAGTGAGATCTGTTCCAATTGTCTGATCATAACTAAAGTATTGTCCTTTTAACAGATTTTTTCTAGACATCTTTTAAACTCCTTTCGATGAATCAACAAAATGCAAATGATGTTTTGTGCACAAGGATGCAGCATCACCAGAACTTGTTTCTGACATAGAGGAGGAGGAAGACAACTCCTAGAACAACAGCAACCGGTGCCCATTTCCGAATCAGAGCCTAATCAAATCAAAGAGTTAAAGTCACAAATAAGTAAATAGCTGCTTTTTAATATTGAAATCTCCTCGATTAGGATTGAAGCCTTGAAATGGTTGCTTGTTACTTGTTAGACATAAAAATCTTCCACGAAAGACTACATTTGTTTTTTCACTAGAATTTAAGCATAGTTAGAATCCGACCCATGTCATTGAACTTGTAATTACAAGCTTGTTATAACTTTCTTGGGGATATCATCAGACTGACCTGTCGGTTCAAGTCCTTTGCCCTATCTGCATATATGCGGGATTCAGAACTCAAGCGACTGGACATCTGGCTGACCTCTGCAAAGTTTAGATTGAAAAGATACAATATCAACTATATTGGTCCCAAGAAGTGAAAACCAAGACATAATAATGACAACTAGATGGATAGAGCTCCCACATAGAACTTTCCATAACGTAAGTGTATAACTTAGAAAGCATGCTAACAAGTAAAACTAAGCTGCAAAGCCAAGTTCATATGGATATTGACATCGTGAAAATATCACTTACGGTCCAACTTTTCACCAACGCCAAGAACTTCTTGTACATTGCGTGTCATTATCTGGTGGACTTCATAGAGTTCATCATTCAACTTTGCAATATTTCGTTGAGTTGTAGTATCCTGGTACAGTTTCTTTGTCTTCTGTATGAATGTATCTAGAAAATGCCACAGAGCAAACGATCAAAAAGACTGAATATGAGAAGATAACTAACAAGATATTACAACAGAACTAATAAAAGAAAGCATATGATCGATCAATAGCTTACCAAATTTGATAAAAGCATATGGTCTTGCAGCAGTTTCTATCTGATTCCCATATACACGTTCAAATTCATTTTTGAGGTCTTCTAGATATTGAAAGACAAGTTTCTTTGGATAAGCACGATCACACATTGTCAAATAGCATACACGCTCTTCAATGATATAACTGGACTCCCAAGTTAAGGTCTTGAACTCAAGTGAAGGAAGAAAAACGGATAAAACAAGCAACTCTATCAAAATTATCAGATGGCAAGGTAAAGAAGCTATCATGCCAAAATAGCAAAGAAACTTTTATTACATCAAATGCGTACAGAATAGAGTTCTAACTGAATTGATGTGTCAAACATCCGGTGATATATGCATTTCCATTAATGTTCGATAACCTAACAGCCTTGTCAAACCGAAGAACAGATTCAGTTGCAACAGCTTTAAGAGATAATCATTCTCAAAATAAACATTTCAAATGCAAATGGCATGCAATTAATAAAGTCAAAACAATGTTGAATGGTTAACCTTTTCCACTAAAAATAAAGGAGTAAACAGGTAATGTAGATTTGTCACTGATACTCATTTCACCAATTAAGTAAACTTGAAGTTGTCACCTACTGTCAACTCCAACTCCCTTAAGGAGCACAAGCACATAAAAGTTTATAAAACACAACCAAAATGTGCACAAGGATACTGGAATATATATGGCCCAGTTTCAATCGACATTCTTGAAGGCTCATTCTGTCCTCTTGCAAGGTTTTTGAACAAAGCTTTAACTTGCTGTTTGTAAAAGTCAGCATCTGGCATGTCACGACCATCATCCAACCCCTCTACTAACGGAAGGCCATCAACAGCACGAGCTATCATTGTCAGTTTCACCATCTTTGCCACGTCTGACGGCTGTGACATAATTAGTAAAAATTAGTTCTTGCAAATGAATTATATATCTCCAACAGTTAGATAAATACATGTTTCAGCATACACTTCTGCCATCTCTGAAGAAGATGAGATTAGAGAGAAATCAAAAGTTTATTCACAACTGGCAATAAGGAGTAATATTCCTTTACATACCAAGTACTAACTTTTAGGATTTCCAAAGCAAATATTTGTCATCAAATACTGAATTATCAAGTGAAAAGAATAATACCATCATTAACAAGAACAATAAAGCGAGCAGTAGAACAATTCAGCCTTCCTTTTCGAGTCATCACGAGTTGTGCATTTCGTGCTAGGGAAAAGGAAATTAGCTTATAAAATATCAAGCACGCAACGAGTGAGAACTAAATGGGGAATTACTAGAGTAAGCACATTAGTGAAATTGCAGCCCCATGCAACAACGACTCCGCAGCAGCAGATCAGAACATAAGATGTTCTAGTGTTCCAAGTTCAACACATTTCAACAAAGCTGGAAAGATGCACTACAAATTCCCTGTCTTGCTCTAGTAACAACATAGAAGAAATTCACAGCTCTTTTTTTTTGCTCACTTCACCTCCGTTAAATCATGATTCCTAATCGAGCAGCGGCAACACACAAACGCGTTTGAACTTAATTTCAGGAACAAGACATAATCATCAACGCAGGAAACGGATAGAATCCGCCATCACTACATTCAGAAACACAAATGCATAAAAGAAGCTGCATACCAATCACATGCGAAGGTGAGCGCCTCGTTTGATGATGCGTACGCAAATCCCCGAACTCCAATTAGGTTAACCAACAGCCAACAAATCGCAGCCTTCCAATTCGATTGTCAGCTAGAGATTTGAACGATCTGCGGGAAACTATTTGTGATGCAGAATATGCAATATACAGAATTGATTTTTGGGGGAAATGCAAATATGAGAATATAAATTGGGGTTTTAGCAGTAACGATATATGGAAATTTTAGTATGGGCGAATCTGAACATAAGAAAGCAGAGAAAATATCATTTTAGTTGACTCATCACTAATTGTAAGCATATGTTAGAATTTTAAAATTTAGATAGAGCTATTTAAAGCATACAAAAATAGAGACGACTTTAAAAATAGACTAATATGATATAATAAAAACAAAAAAAATATGTTATTTGTTAAAAAACATAAAATGCTAGACCTTTCTATCATAATATCCTTAATCATGTAACGGTACTGTTATAAAATTGAAATCGTGTAATCATATAAATGTTGTGAAATCTAGTAACAATGTATTAATGTAAAATGCTTTGTTATATAGTTTTGTGATTGTACATAAATAGTGATTCAACGTCGAGAAAGAGAGAGGATGACGACATCAGGTCTCAGTAGAGAGACGGCGGTGAAAGAAGAGTGGCAGAGAGGTGGCCGTAGTAGTGTGTTGTGCGTGTGCTCTCTAGTCTCTATGCGCGCACGAGACAGGAATGAGGTAGTATTTAAGGTCTTTTTAAATAAATAAATTTATTATAGATAAAATTGATATTTATGGTTAGAATATCAAAGTTTTTATAATAATAGCTAAAAAATCCTTCATCTATTTCAAATAGTTTACTTATCTATATTACCTCTCTATAAATAACTGTCTTAATAGATAAATGCTCAATATATTGATACTTTTATGATCTTTCGCTTGTAAGAAATAATAATACAATATCTTCTTAATTTAGATAGTGTTTGATTATATTTTAATATTATTGAGGCGTGAATAAATATTTTATCCTCAAGCAAGGGTGATCATGTCCATTTTAATGAATTAGAATATCAAAATTTAAATGCTGCGAAGACAAATTTTAAGATTAAAATGTGCCACGGGTAGAGAGACAAAGGTTAAATAATAGACTCACAACGCCTATAATAATACTAATCAGTAGGGGTGTGCAACGGTCGGTTTCGGTTAAAAATCGAACCGAACCGAATATACCGATAACCGAATTGATTTAAAAAATTTGACCGAACCGAACCGATCATGTGCTTTCGATCGAACCAAAACCGGCCGAAATGCAAGTAGTCCAAACCGTTGACCGACCAAAATATATATAATAGTATTAATCATGCCTATTTCGGTCGGTTTTGATCGAACCGAACCGAACCGAATCCCACTTTCGTCAAACCGTCGACCGATCGAAATATGTTTGGTTCTTGATTTTGTAACATAACTGAAACCGAATCACATCTTAAACCGACCGAAACCGACCTAAACTCATCGATTCGGTTCGGTTTTTCGGTTATTATGCACACCCCTACTAATCAGCTAAGATTCCTATCAGTGAAAACTTCTTTTATGCTCATGTCACTTCTAGCGGAAGTCATTATCTTATTTATAGCTACCTACAACTAGAGGGGTCAAATGTGATCGATCGATATTTGGTCCGATCCGGCTGTTTTTCTTTTTTTTTTTTTTTTTTGTAATTTAATACAGAAATTTTAAAGGCTGCATCACGGTGGACTCGAACCCGAGACTTTTAGCCTCAGGCATTAACCACTCTACACTAGGCCAACACATACATACAAGATCTGGCTGTTTTTCGTTGATATAGAATCGTCCAAAAGAGTCTGAAGGCCTAGGCTTCAAAAAATTTAGTTGGATCACAACGGTCGGGGCCATCAGGCCAATACATCAAAATGGAGATCAATCGATGCCTAAATTTTTCAGGCCTATAAAACTATTGCATGACCTATTGTCGTTAGATGAGAGGGTGTTTGTTTGGGTTTATAAGCTCCTCAAAACAACTTATAAGTTGTTTAGTAGAGCTTACAAGTTTTTGAAAAATGTTCGCCAAAAAGTTCATAAACAGCTTATAAGTTGAGAAAATAAACCCCAACGTATTTTAAAAGAAAAGTTCTCAAACCCCAACTTATTTTTTTATAAGTTTATAAGCAATAATGAATTTATTAAAATAATTTTACTATGGTTCATTATTTTCTACATATACCATATCAACTTGACATCTCTTAAATTTTATCTCTCTAACTATGATTTTCTCTTTCTAATTCAATTTTTTTTTTCTAGCTTATAAGCTCAAATGTCCAAACACTTTGACAACTTATAAATTCTTGAGACATTACATCTTATAAACTCTTTGAAATATTTTATAAGTTGTTGGAGCTTATAGCCAAACACCTCCGAGTCATATTTGACATCTCTACCTACAATTTAGGTGGGACCCAACAGATTGGTGCCTGTGGACCCACCGGTGGCTAAAATATGTATAAACGTATACCTAAAGACAGTATGACTATTGACTAGTTTGCATTTGATGTCTACTAGGGCAAATGGCTCTCAAGATTTCCATCTCTCTGCTGCATAAAATCAAGCAGAGCAACAGTTCATTAATCTTTCGAAATTTACAAAGATGTTTGGCTACTTTGAAGTTTAAACAACAGAAAGCGCAGCCATAATTTACACACACAAAATCAGAATAAGTTATATCCACATCTTACACCTTTTAGTATTGGTAATAACATAGGATCAAAAATCCCATCATCAAAGAGATTTTCTGGTATCCAAAGCTGATGCAGCAGAGTCAATATGAACAAGCAAACATGCATAAACCTTCTGCTTCAACTCATCAATCCTGTCCAAAACTGCACCATTCTCCAATCCTGAGCTGCCTCTGACCTTATCCAACCACTCATTAGCTTGTTTGAGCTGCGACAATGTTAAAGCAATGTGGTTGTTCTGCTCAAGAACTCGTGCGGAGCTCTCCTTCTCCTTCTTCTCCTGGCCGCTGCAGCCACCCCGGAATCCGAATTCAAGGGCTTCTTCGAGGAAATTCAAGAACCAAGACTGCATCTCGTTTGTTAGAGTCTTCAGCAGCTCCATCATCTCTTTTGAGTTGTCCGACTTGGTCCATTCTTGCTTATCAGCATTGCTGAGCTGTGATGAAATCCTCGAAGTTTTGGTAATGTTCATGTTCGTGTTAGTGTTCTTGCCATGCTTTCTGCTAGGCTTGTCCTTTTCTTGCAGTGTTGATGAGTTTGTGTGTAGACTGTCCCAAACTTCTTGTGTTGCTGTTGTTGCGTCTGCTTTTTCAATCATCTTTTGCAGTGTGAAGAATCTTGAGAGATGAAGATGTGGATTTTGGGGAGAGGCGGATGAGTATAAATCAGCAAACATGCTGCAAAGGAACAACAAAAAGGAGATTGAACCGACGTTGTTTTGTGATGAGGTGAATGTAAATAGGGATCATTTGCATCTACCTCCGCCTTCGGGGGGGAGGTGGATGCAAATAAGCCCAAAAATCGAGCATTGTCCTAACCTGAGGCATTTGGCAAGATTTGCTGCTAGATTTGCTTCTTTCTGAGCTTGTGCTGCTACTAGAGAAGCCAAGTGACCCTTTCTGAGCATTCCCTTTAGACAAAAAAAAAAAAAGAAGAGATTTGAGTATATATATATATATATATAGATCAGGTCAACTCGGGATCGATGAGATTTGAGTATATATACCTTTCCGGGCTTGAGAAGGGTGGGTGGCAGATTGCACCATGAGATGATTGCCTCAGCAGATTGTTGCTTCTTGTTATTGCAATTAGTGAAAGAATTGGAGTTGATGAATTCTTGTTTGTCTGAGGATTTTGCTGTAAGAATCTTGGGATGTGTCACTTCTGCTTTTGAATCTATGTCTAGTTTCTTTGTTGATCCCTCTGGACTAGATGCCCTTGTCTGTAAGAAAACCATGTTAGCTATTCATGCAACTTCTTTTAACCACTTAAATCATTACAAGAACTTGGTTTTAAATGGGGTAGATCAGTTTCAAAAATATCCCACATATTTGATGATAATATGTTAATACCCAATAAACTTATATTCGTTTATCAAAAATTTAGAAATTAGCCACTTTTCCGGTACTAATGGCGGCCGAAAATCCACAGAAAGACGATTGATTTTTAATCAAACTCCACCATAGTGTCTTGAAATGTTTGGCTTCGGTTTAGTTTTTCAGTGTTGGTTGGATTATGCTCACCTCAATATTTGTGTGCTTAGATCTCAAAGATGCAACTTTTTTAGCAACAGAACCACCACCACCACTCTCACTCTCATTCTCTTTCCCATCCATTTCCTTCCCTTGAGATTTCTGCTTCAACACACCCTGCATATACCTAGACGCAACTCCACTCTTCTCCTCTTTGATCACAATCCTCTTCTTCCCACTCTCCTCTAATTTTTCCTCAACCACCATCTCATTCATCTTCGCCTCCACATTCTCATTCCCATTCCAATTCCCAATCATGTCGGACCCCTCGAGGAGCTGCATCAGATCCTTGGGGTTCCCGACGAAGGGGTGGCGCCCTGGGATCGGCCTGACCCCGACTAGGGTGGGCACAGGGGTGCCGGCCTCCATCTTGTCCACGTAGAAGAACTGGCCCAACTGCAGCTTGTTGTTGAGGATGAGATCGGTGTCTACCTTGGAGAGGGAGACGTATGTCGAATGGGAGGAGTCGGAGACCTTCACGAAGAAGCCGTGATCTGGCCACAGCTCCGAGCCGGAGATGGCCGGAACTATGGTGATCACCTGCAGCAGAGCTGATCGATACTCGCCCCGAACTTTTAGGTTGGAGTTTATGCTTTGGAGGAGCTTGATTAGTACTCCTGGCACTAGAGATGCCATTTTTGCACCTTTTTCTGCTTAGAAAATTGATGGCATCGTTTAATAAAGAAAATATTGAATAAAAGGTATAGATTTTTTTGCAAAAAGAATAAGATGTACCTGACTGAAAAAGCTCAAATCTGCTAGCAGAAGAACTGGTTATCTCTCTCTCTGTCTCTCTTGAAATGCAAGATATTAGTATCTTGAAAAGCAAATAGTGGGAGATGAAGAAAGTGGAAGAAAAGCTCAATTTTTTTTACTTGAGAAGATGATGATTCAGCTTGTATGAATAAGAAAAGAAAAATAATTGGATGATTCTCTTCCTAAATACGATTGTCTATTTCCGGTAGCATGGTGCATTTTTCAAACCAAACGATTGACAAGCAGGCATATTTACAGGAAAATAGCAATAGATTCTTGCAAAAGAATGACAAAAATACCTGAGTGGAGAAACAGATCCAGTAAAACTTAGTTCAGAGGAGAGAGAGAGAGAGATAATAAAAAATTAAGAAACTTGAAAAGAGAATATTTAGGATAGCAAAACCGAACGTGGTGGAAGGCATGAACTATGTGCATTACTTTACATGGGAGGCACGTAATGATCAACAACTTCCTCTTGCCTTTGAAGCCAAGGGACAATCTTGTCCTAAAAGTAAGATTTGGACCTTCTTGATAACGATTGTGAATTTACGATTTTGCCCTTCTGGAAAGCGCAATCATGAGCTACGCCTGCGATCACAGTTTATACACAGAACCTTTACCAACGAGGTCCTTTTTGAGCGTTGAGATTTCCATTTCGAGGAAGGGGGAGTGGCTTAATTGTAAAAGGTGAGAGTAATAATAATATCTTAGGCCATCAGAAACCGACGACATGATTGGATTTTTAATACCAGCTTTTGTCATTTATTCTGTTCTAGTTTCTGTAGACAAAAGACAGCAGCAGTTGCTAAGGTTGTTTAAAGTCAAATGCATTTATCATTTGTTGATATTTCAAAAGTTGTATTTTCTATGTCAGAAGATGTCATGTTCAATGAAATAGTTGTGTGGTACACGTGGTTTGTATATTGTCAAGTCAGCCCAAAGCAGAGAATTCGGTGGGAATTCGAACCTGCCGTAGATCTTGTTGGATATAAACAAACCAGTTTAGGCGTATTGACCCAACAAAATTTTTATGTTAATTGCTTTATCAATGAGAGAATCACCACTAACCTAATGATAACCACCCTCATGCATTCAATAAAATAAGATTAATTTAGTGATATTTTTTCCTAGTAATTTGCTATAATTGAAACAGTTCATGTTAACTTGCTCGATCCCACGATAATTTATTGCACAAAGACCCTGTCAAGGTCGTCTAGTTAATGGAGTGACGAGCACATTTATGAATAGCGAATGCGTGTAGATAATAGTATTTATTGCGATCCTTGCTTCAAAAGTGGGAAAACACCAACCATTAAGCAGCAGCTATTAACATGATAATTAATATTCAATTGTCAAAGCTACGTTTTTTACATTAGCATGCAGTAAAAAAAGATCAGACTGCAGAAAAGAATAATGCTTTTAGCTACCAAAATCACATCGTTGTTCCAACAATTGGAACTATGAATTCATCACATACACAGCATAATAATTTTTGAATTCTACAAGATATAGCTGAATCCCCAGGAGTGGCCACGCAGTGTATATCGCAATACTTATCTTGTGCAGGTAGTGAGTGCGAGCTCAATGGTGTGCTATTAACAACGGCCATCTATGGCTGCAATTGCGGATGATGCATTTGTACGGTGGAGATGTTTTCAGAGACGAGATTATCTAAGCTTCGAGTCACTGCCCTTGCTCCGGAATGTTGATAATGAGAAAAACGATCTCGGAGCTGAAATATCAATATGTAAGCAAGACAAACTAATTAACAGCCCCCCCACCAAGAACAAGAAATGTATGTGCATCGTGTTCACAATGGAAAGCCTCTGGTTTAACTCAAACAATTAACTAGATTAAAATGCTGCAGCTATCTTCTATAGGCTTCTAAATCTACAATACGAACTTCCAGTAAGAATGTGTGAAATCAAATTTACAGATCTTGTAGTTCAATGATACGTTTCATCAGGTTAAAGCAAGGCGAATTCTATAAAAATGTGGTACAGTGAACTTCACCTTTAATTGTGCTTCCAGACATGTGATCTTCCCTGAGTTTGAAGTTGGCTGGAGGTGCTGGGGAAGATTGAACTGTGGAATAAAAAGGGTCACGCGTCAACAACAAACCTTTAAAATAGTTTGAAAGACCTCGAGAAGACTATCACAAAACGAAACCATATGCAGAGCAACCAATCTTTCCAATCATTCTTGCATAAACAGACACTGACAAAAAACTCTACTCCCTGTTCAATTTATTTGCTAAAGAAAGGTAAACGACATTGATATGACTTGATGAACTGAAGTGATGACTGAGTGCATTTATGTATACAACCACAACAGTGAGCCCATAAAACTTGAGAATGTCGTTAAGAGCTAAAACAAGCATTCAAACACCAAGAAGAAAAATATCTAGTCATCAAATAATGTTCAGCCACTGGACAAATTTTGCGCACATTCAGTCAAATATGTTGTGATTTTGATTCAAAAATACTTACCAGTGCTATATGCAGAACTCAGCACATGGACATAACACTATGAAATCAAGATAAACATACACATATGGAGAGTTTGACACAGCCAAATATCATAACTTGTGAATAGAAAGTAAACATGAATGTACGAACATATATCATAAATCACCTGATTCATTGAAATACTCGCAATCATTGAAGCTATCCTCAGAAGCTTGAGCATGAGAAAATCCCATTCTCGACTTCCTCAGATCTTCAGATGACCTATTGGCAGGATCTCTTCCGTCTTCAGTATCATCATCTCCTTCAGATGTGGTCGCAGAGATCCAGTCAACCAAACTCTCTGAACCACGACTTTTCCTTCCAAACTTCAGTAACCGTTTGAAGCCACGGGTCATATCCTTGCGGGATGCATTGTTGGAGGAATGAACAACCAACATTGGTTTTTGTGCAGTTCCCCACTTCTTCCTCATTCGAGCAGCATCAGTTTCTATTTGATTTAAGGAGTGCGAATTCCAAGCGGGACTTCCTCCTGGGGAGTCCGCTGAAGGATCCATATCAGACATCTCATGAGGGTAACCAAAGGGATGTTGAGAATGTGAATTCCATGACACAGGACTTTCCCCTGACCAATCTGGTATAGATTCAACAGGGTGGAAGCTCGAAGGCATGGGCAACTTAGAACCTAAAGCCTGGTCCACAAGAGAAAATGTTAAAGCACTATCACCATTTTCTGACCCGGAATTTATAGAATCCTCTTGTTCCAGCCCCTGTTTTAGTTCCCCACTGTCAGAAACATCCTGATCTTCGGTCTTTAAGCTCTCGAGTTCCTCCTCTCCTTCATCATCAACTGTACTTAAAAACTCCTCAGCTCCAGATTCCATGTCACAATTTTCATCTTCATTGTGTATAAGCTCAGTTACTTCCAAGGCCTTCTCCCTTGCAATGCTCGATTGAGAAACAAAGCTTTTGCGACTGCCCTTTTTAAGAAAAGGCTTACTTACAACATTTTTCTGGATCTCCTCATTGAGTTTTGGTGTGGAAACAACACCATCAGAGTCCATGGAAGACATTTCTCTGAAGTTGCTTGGGTTTGCAGAACTTTTCCTGACTGACTGTGAATGGCGTGACTTATCCTCCCTAACAACAGCAGCTTCATCATTCGAGCTTTTGCTGCGGGAATAGCTTCTAACTTGTGAACGCGATGTTTTATTGGCTCCAGATGGCTTCGTATTTTCTTTTTTCATGTCAGAAACGTTTGGGACAGATTGTGCAAGTGGATTATCCGGTAGCATTCTTCGCTTACCAGAACTAATGCTATAATTTTTCACAGCAGACCTTGGAATAGGAGCTGCAATGCGAGGTGTAGACATCGAGCTTCTATTAATGGCTAAATGCTTTTTCCCCTGGGCACCTCTAGAGATACCATCTCTAGATGAGGCATCATTCAAACCCTTATTCTCATGAAGATCATTCTTCTCCGGAAAACCTGATGCTTCCTCATCATCGTCTGTGTCTCCAAAATCTAAGTGTTGCTGTCAAAAGGAAACTTTTATATAGTCGGTTAAAAATCAACAGAAGGCTAACTCCAGTAAATCCTAAAGTTAGAAAATAGAAGTAAGATTGTTCCATTCATTAGAGACATATATCTCTATAAGACAACCATAGATCTACCTGTTCCCTTTTCATAATTGACCTGCTATTATATGATCTGATTCGCTCAACACGTCGATGAGCACTTGATACAGAATCCTGTCTGTCTGCAGATCCAAAAAACTTGGCCTTCATCTCTGATCTATTCCTCTCAATGCTATCCTGCATAGATTTCAACCTCGCTTCTTTCTCTTCCCTGTTGGCACTCCACTCTTCCCTCAGCTTTGCATCCCTCTTTTGCATATACATATCGTAGAGCTTCCCCCGTGAGCTCTCTGTAACACTAAGATCAGAAAACTGCTTATTCATAGCATCACTGTCATACTGGCTATCAACATCTTTCATGGTGGAGGCTGTATCAAACTTGGTTGAGTTCTTAGAAATCCTACTAGGTTGAGATGACTGATAGTTTTCATCTGCTATTGGTTTTGTGCACTGTAAACTATTTGATGATTCACGTGACTGTGACGTGTCTCCTAACCTTCCTTTACGGGCAGAATTGGATTGGTCTGCAGGGAGTCGCAATTTATGCTCAGCAAACATTTTTTCAAGCTCACTTGCTTTCATTTTCAAATCGTCAAGTTCCTGATTACCCTTCATCTGCCTCACTCTCTGAGCTTTGCCTGTGGGCATTGAGAAAGAATCAGAACCTTCCTGAGCCTCTACCATTACTTGGCCAGAAAACTGTGCCCTGCTGTTTCCACTAGAGCTAGCATCATCTCGCTGAACTCGTGCCTTCTTACTCAGCTCAGCAGTCGAAACTTGTCTGTTAAACTTCAATCTTTGAGGTCCAGAATCTTCAAGATTCAATATACGAGTATCTGATACTTTCTCAGACATGTGGAATTCTTTCTTCCCAACATCTTCAGTTTTCCCCAGAGGTGTTACCTCACGGGATGCCTTCTCAAACAGGCGGCATTCTTTCTTTTCGGCTACTTCAGTTTCCTTAACAGACTTTACCTCTTGCTGAGCAGACAAAGAATCCCCTTCAATCACCTTATAACGGGAAGCAAAGGCCTGCCGGATTCTTGAGCCAGCATCACCATTGACTTCCCCAGTTCCAGCTGCAGCCTTCTGGACAGATTTCACACTAAGTTCAATACTAGACTCATCCCTTGATTCAGAAATTTCACTTTGATCTGAAACATCACTCTGCTGACTAGATTTGCTCTGCATATGTCTAATATGAGACGAAGACAAAACCTGATCCCTAAACCCAGTCATCTGTGTTTTGCTGCCACTAAACTCTTCACTCTTCAATTTCCCTTGATTCCCAAACCCAATCACGCCCTCATTTCCACCCGTTTCCGACGTTCTAAAATCATCCTGAGATCTTTGTTGATCCTCAGCCCTGCTTATAAACGACCTTGACTGAGTCTTCCCACTTTCTTGATCTTTCAAAACATCGCTTTCACCAGACCCCAAATTGGAACTAGTCTTGTTAGACTCAATCAACTGCTCAGAACTAACAAAAGGAACACCTTTCAATCCGCCGTCCCCGCCCCGACCAGTGCTAGGCAAGACATTCGTTTCCGGCTTGGCAGCAGATGATACCTCTGCATTATCATCATCCAAAATCGAAGCTTTCCCGTCCAAAGAAACCGCTGCAGGCGCAGTATGACACGCGGGGCTATCGACATCCTTCTTATCGGAACTCAAATCAATGCTAATACTCATATCACTGGCGCCGCTCCACCTTCTAAAAACCGCCCTCTCTGAAACGTCGGACGACAACCTCCGCAGCTCGACGGGCTTCATGACGGCTGGCTTCCCACCAGAATTTTCTTTCTGCTTATTCTCGAACATGTTGATTCGGTCCTGCACACTGAGTCGCCTCGATGGCTGACTCGCTTGAATCGACTGGGAATGATCAGGAGTTGAGCCCTCATCCTTCGCATCTTTTTCTGTAGCGGCGCTGCTGCTTGGCTTTTTTCCAGCTTCGCTCTCAATGCTGGACTCTCTGCTGAAAGCGCGGCGTATCGGGAAGTTGGTGGGGGTGGGATCCGGCAGCTGAGACGCCGCGCGTTCATGGCGAGGAGGCGGAGATGGTGGCATGTCCTCGTCTTCATCGTCGATGGACATGTCGGAGCCATATGAGGAGCGGACGACGCGATCGTCAGGCGCAGATCTCCATGGGTAAGTGAATTCTGGGCGTCTCTCGTTTAGCGATTTGAACTTGCTGCATGCTTCACTGAGAACACGCACAAGATCTCCATTATTTTAGAGAGAGAGAGAGGAGAATTGGTAGCAAAGTAAACGATGTTCTAAGGCCCAATTTAGGTCAAATTTAATATCTTTGGCCCAATACACATCGATCCAAAGACACTCTTAAAAGTCGTTAGCACCCATATCTTTCAAAAATTTTATTTAAAAAATATTATATAATATAAGTATTTCTTATTTTTAAAATGAGAAACAGTAACCGAAGACAAGTTTAGACCTTCCTTACCCACCAAAGAAAAGTTCAGACCTGCTTTATTACAGCGGATTCGTATGTCATAACTTGAGAACTTCTCTTCTCTAACTTAATGCGTTCATCGATAATGTCATTTTACACATAATTTAGGAATAGAGAAGCTTGTGTGAGTTTTACGAGTCCTTACTTTAGGCGATGAGCACCAAAGCTGTCTGCAAAGTTGTGAAGTTCTGAGACTGTGTGAATATTGAAGCCGGCAGCAGCAGCGCGAGCACATGCATTCGAGAGGTCCTGACGGGCTGCAACAAGCCTTACGTCGATAGCCCTCAGAAGTTCCTTCCTGCATTCACGACAATGATGAATATAGAACGAGATAGGGAGAGAGGAAAGAAAGCAAAAACTGAAAGGAGCATGCAGCCAACAGTTTAAGTTAAATCCAGTTTTGCAGCAGACATGGAGTCAAGGATTTCAATTTCCTCAATAACCTATGCTCAAATCCTCAAAATATGTGGACAATTAACTCATTTTTAATCTGATACACAGCAAAATGGACCTCGGCCAAATGAATTTATTAATATGATATACTAAAACCACCTTGAGTAATATAATTTCATCATCAATCAAATCACACTAGCACTCAAAGATATAAACAAACAGTGAAAGAGTTAGGAGGTCATACTTTGTGGCATCATCTCCAGATGTCGCCCTGAACCACCTCCACCTGGAAACCATAGATCCGATGAATATTGGGATGACCGTATATTAATCAAGACACCGGTGAGGACAAGAGAAGCAATTTTAGTAATCAAACAGAATATGATAATTTATGCGTGCAGGCGTTTGACACCAACACAGGTGAAAGATCAATAAATTTCCATGCCAAGAAATGTTCCAAATTCCCCTAATTATAGCATTTGCTAACGAAAGCCCAGATGACGTTGCTGGCAGGTCTACCATTTATAAAGGATGTTAATGGAAGGACTGCAGAAGCTTCATGCATTGCCAGTACAAGATGGCCTACTGTAAGAGTCGAGCACTAGTCCCTTCTAAGTATAGAACTTTCTCCAGTAATAGTGTTGTGTGGAAGTGAGACACCAAGAGATATTTGATTGCTTTATCTATTGTATTAATTGTACAGGAGAGCCAACAACAGGATATTTTGTGGCACGTTCTTGTTATAATAGAACCCTTACTTGTTTTCAAAGTGAGCACTCAAAAGATAGGAGGATTCCCTTGAAGATGATGAACGCCAAAAATTAAAGCAAAGTCTTATGTCAACTATAGTTGCTAATAAGTCGGTGCGGCCGACAGCCCCCAGCACAAGCACTTGCATTAATCATGAGAATTAAAGAAAAGGTTTACTTCTTAGAGAACATTAACTAAACCAAATAACTATTGGAAGAAAATGTAAATCCACAATCGTTGAAGAAAAACATGATGCAGAGTTAATATATTGGAGTTACAAAAGTCCTAATGTTAATTTGGTCAGGCCATCTAATGTCCCTTGTTTATGCAGAATGCATCTCATTTCATAGTTATCGTTGAATCTCCTTTATCTTGTCATTACGAAAAACGGGAAAAGATACTAGGTGCAAGCTACTATAAACTTTTTGATGGATTCATGATAGTATAGAGATTTCATAGCTATAGAAAATATTTCAGCAAGTAATAGGCAAATGAAATCATACCAGAAAGTCGATCTCCTGCTCCCTGAAATTGATAAGAAGAGCATTAGACAAAATTCTTCCACATAGTTGCCAATCAAAACTTCAGCTACAGAAATAAATAACCTGTGAATATATCCTTTGTGCAGCTTCCAACTGCGACATCTCAGCATCCAACGTATTGACCAGTTCCAGAACTTCAGGCGTGCTAACAAATCTTACAAACCTACATATTAAAATTGGTAACCACAAATATTAGATTCAGTGCTGCATTGCATAACAAGGTTTACTAGTAAGTTGCAAATCACACTACCTCTCTAGTGTACTCTTGGTGAACCACGTTTCAGCATTCTTATGGCGCCCGGCTTCAAGCTTAACCAACTGTGCAGCAGAGGCAACTTGTTCCTCTGCAATCTGTAAATGTGAAACGAATGGTTTAAGCAATCCTGAAGCCAGTTTCTCGGTGCTCCCATCACTCGAAACAAACAATTCGCATCTGGCCAAAAGGGATATCATAGTGAATAACTAACGTATGGAAACGGTCAGATTATCATGAAAAAAATCATAATGCATATCTAACCTTGAGCGCTTCGGAGACAACTGAAATACAGCATAATCAAGAGGTGTGTCTGACTTCATCTTTGCCATACCAGTGAAAGGCAATATCTCCTTGGTCTCTTTCACATATGCGTTTCCATTGCCAAAAATCTCAATATAAATCTATATCTAGCTACTCTTAGCTCCAAGCTGTAGCAACCTGTATCCCGAGTAAAAAGAGTTAAACTAAAAGCAAATTCAGAAAAAATAGATTAAAAGCAAGCCCAAATGCATTAATGGAGATAAATTAGATAAGAAGCATGCTCAAATGCATTAGTTTGGATGAAAACAAATCCAACTTGCCAATGCACTTTCGCAAATATACATATGCTGATGTTTAAGTAAGAAAACCAATCAGATGAAAGCTCACGAGCAAGATCTTAATTTAAAATCTAATCTTTAACAAAAAACTAATACTCAATCAGATCTGAATAAACCCCAAAAAAAAGTAAATAACCTTATTAATTAAATGCTAAACACAGATTCAGCTCAAAACCATCCCAGCATCAGCTTAATCAAAACAAGCAATGCCGAAAAATCGAACCTTTCCAGCAACTAAGCAAATAAACTCAAGAACCCATGAAATCCGAAATATCTCAAATCAGCTAAACACCAAATTGAGCAAAATCAAGAGCTGACCTCAACAATGCCAATGCGGAGATCTTCAGTTCGGTAAGCCGATCGTCGGATTCAAAATCAACCACCCACGAAGTCGAAATGCAATTCGATTTTCAAAAGAAATGCGAGGGTTTCGGGGCTTTACAGTTCAAAGTAATACTAAAAAAGAAGGAACCCTACAAAAGGGTCTTAGGTTTTAATCCTTTCTTTAGTAAAAAAATCGCAATGTAATGTGTGGGGTGTGTGTGTGTTTGTGTGTGTACATACGACTTTCTTTTCCTTTCAGCTTCTCTCTCTCTACATATACGTACGGAGAGACGCAGATGACTGTGTTGAGAGAAAGAGGGTGGAGGGGTGTGGAGTGCAGAAGAAGAATGGAAATGGCGTTCGATGCTGTTACAGTATGTGATTTCAAACAAACTAAAATAAAATTATCTTCTCCTTTTTTTCGAAAAAATAAATAAATTAATATTCCTCCATTCCGTAGAACTTCGCTTATAAATAAAGAATGATATAAATAGTTAAAGTTATAAAAATTAGATATATCTCATATTTTTTAAAAATATTACTCTTTAAAAGATAAATAAACTAAATTGACTAGAAAAAAAATACAAACTAAATTCGATGTACGAAGTGAGCTATTTTTGATCGACTTTTTATTGTTTATAGAAATGTTTTTTAACTGTGATAAAAGACAAAAGAGACAGTCTCTGATGATTTGTGGAAGTGTGCGTGTTTTTCTACCTTTAAAAATGTGATATCTTATATACATTCAAATTGCACTTACACCGCTATATTTTCTTCTTATTATACTTTACTCCTTCAAATTCTAAAATAACTAATATTATTTCATTTTAATATAATTATATAATGGTAAGTGATCTTATTTATACTGAAGTAAAAACCTGCATTGAGTGTCAAGTTTTTGCAACCTTAGATGCTAAAATGCTTTTAATTTATGTTTGTATTTTCTTTTTATAGTTAGATATCTCGACCAAATATGTGGGAATTAAAGTGTGGTGAATTGTAATATGTCCAATCTAATAATTTCATCCAAAAATATTATGTTATTGATTGAACGAGGATATTAATATGACAAGGATCGGTTTACGCATCCTCCTATTGGGCTTGGACTAACCAGCCAAAGGCAAGAAAATGACTAGGCCCAAGGCCATTTATCCCTTGGTCAAATCTCTTTATTACATTTTTATCGATATGACAGAGTCAATATGTCGATCAGACTTAAAGATATAAAGTACAGACCTAAACAAGATTTGTCGTCAAAGCTTTAGACCTGATGGCCTAGAGCCAAATTCGGGAGGCAAAGCCGCTTGCCTAAAACCACATAGATCCAAACCAAATCAGGAAGCCAATATCGAACTTCAGACATCTCACCTCCAAACTTAAGAACATAAATCAGAGTCGAGGCCGAAGGCAGATTTGGGAAGAGAAGACAAACTTGACAATAGAAAAGGGATGGAAAGTCAAGATCAAACTTATTAGAGCAGATTCAGAACAAGAGTTAGAGTCAGATTAAAGAAGAAGTGATAGAGCAGTCAAAGATGACCCTTAGACTTAATGAAGAAGTTGATACCAATTAGACTCCTTATCGTTTACGGAAGTAATCTCCCAATCAGATGAGGATTTGAAGATATACTCAAACATATAGGCAAATCCCTGAACATAAGGAGATATCCAGAAGAAATCTAGAATTATCCGAATTATTCCATGTATTGTATCCGATATAAAGGGCCCTTACTATCTCATTGTGAATCACAATCATATGCACCTTTACGATATAGAGCACACACCCACATTCCCTCGCATCATATTCCATCAATAAAATATCTCTCTATGTGAACATAAACACATTGTCGAATCACGTAAATCTCGTTTTCTGTCCTTTCATTTATCTTATTTATCGATTACTATTGTTTATTGTTGTTGAGAGAAAACCCGAATGACTTCTATTGCGGTGGAATTGGAGACTTTTTTCTGATTTGGTAAGTTAACAAAATTTAACACATTTTTGTCAAGTCTAATGTATCCCTATTCCCCAAAAAAGTGTCAAGCAAGTTAAACTAACATAATAATAATAATAATAATAATAATAATATTATTATTATTATTATTATTATTATTATTATTATTATTATTATTATTAAGTTAAAAATATTATGGCCTTTTCTTTTTGGGGCGCCCCGGGGGGAGAAGGGAGAAGGTGGGTTTGAAACAAAGAAGCATTTATCACATTAAATACGAATTTTCTGGTACTTCAAATTATGACGGCCTAGATCATAAATAGAATTGAACTCTATCTAGTATATTATTTAGATTTATCAAATTTTTATGGAGTTATCGATATTTATATTTATAAAATTAAGCAATGTTCGACATAATAATTGGTAGTTTTTAAATTCTGACAAATCTGACCAAAATCACCGAATCCCACCTTCTTCTGCACATTCTTAAGTAGGTTGATTAAATAAATCGCTTCTCCAACCTATTGTTTTTACACTTTTAATCCGTCATACCAAAATGTATCAGAAGGAAAACTTGTAATTAAGGATGTTAATTGGATAAATCCACATGATTTCGAACTAATTCAAGTAAGCTCGGGGTTATTTTAAATTTTTTAGTATGATATAATTTATTTTTCAGGCTCAGATTTTTCAATCATAACCTTTATTTATTCGACCAACTGGAGTCAATTTATCGGTTTAATTGGATTGACATTCCTACTTATGCCCAATGAAATTAATTATAAAAAACTATCAAATTATACAAGCATCCGAATATTTCACAATTTTGCATTGAAATGATTTGATAAAGTTATAGCTATCGAATAGTACGTGCACGTACCTATAAACAATGATTATACAGATTGATCTACACCCAATTACAACAGCATTAATTTATAAATCTTGATCTACCTATCAAATCGACACACTTAGTCTTAATTTATTTAATAGCAATACATATCTTATCAATTTGTTGAACTTTTGGTTTCTTTTTTCTTCCTTTATTAATTACTGTTGGAAAAATGAGTACGAACAGTACAATACTTTTCGGCGTGTTACAACTCGAAACAGAAATGTAAAAGTAGGAGATCAAAACTAACAATAAACTTAAACAGTATTGAAACTAAAATGAAACAAAAAACCGTAAGCTAATGCCGAGTCGAGGAGGCCTCTTTCCGCAAGACGAGATACGTCCCGGTAGTGCTCTCGGTTACGGCGTATCGCTCCAAATGTAAACGCAATGTCTCGTGGGTGGCAACACCGCGAAACCAACGAGCTCCGCGAATCGGGCGGAGGCAATGACGAGCTTGACACGAGCTATGTATGCGGAGTGCTTTGAGAGAATGCAGGAATGCATTTTGCGAGAGGGTGGCTTATCTTTGGGAGACATGTCCTATTTATAGGCGTCGTCCCCCTCATGGGATGCATGCTGGAGTCAACACCCGCATTGATGTCGGGTGTTACGAAGTTATGTCTCGCGGCGGTTTCTGGAGACAACGTGCCCACGTTTCCCGCGAGCCATCATGTCGGAACGTTACCGATAGTTACGACGAATCCGGACAACGCGTCGTCCGTGTTCATTGGACGATCCGGACGCCTCTTGAGTGCACAACAGGCCCAACGGATTGGGCTTACACGAGTTGGGCCTCGGACCAACTCCATCGCACGCAGCCCAACGGATTGGGCTACACGAGTTGGGCCCCTGACAAACTCCATCTTTGGGCTCGATCAAACATTGATCCAAAATATAGGGGCGATGGGCCACGGAACCAGGCCCACGAAGCAAGCCCACGAACAGCCCAAAGACCAATTGCCAAGATCCAAGATCCACGATCCACGGACCGGAACGAGCCTGGCGGGCACGAGCGCGGCGGCGGCGGCGACGGCACCGGCACCGGGCGGCGGCGGCGGCGGCAAGACGCGTGCTGCGTGGGCTTTCCACCCATCACTTGTGCATAATTATACTAAGTGTTCAATGAACCACTTATATAGACAATTAATGAAGGTACATTAATCAATGTGGGATGAAGATTAATTAATCCATGTTTATCCCTTAATCACATAACTCCACGTGTTAAGTGACCAACTTTGATCCATTATTTCTCACTCACCGAAATCGGTTTGAGAATGTGAATACACCACGATCATCTACTCGAAACGTAGATCGATCCTATGCCATTTAATTTCACAAAATTAAACGTTACGTCACTCAAAATCTTGATCAAAGTAGCTTCCTGGAAACTTTACCACATATAATATATATATATTATATACGCGATTTTCAAAAATCCCCCACATGAGTGGAAATAGCCATATGCATGTATGAAGACACAGCTCAGTCCTCAAGAGATGTTAAAATATTTGGACAGGTGGTTTATGACCTTGAACCTTCCATAGTTAGTACCATCGAGTACACAGGCGGATTAGTGGACACGATGCCTTGAACTATTCCCCCACAACGTGCACTGAGACAATGGTATTAACACTTTAACACCTCAACCTCATCCGTTCTCACGTTTGATTCCATTTTGGCCATGGACATCCACTTTGGATTCATAAGTGTTTTGTTTGAAGCGGCCCCACTTCGCACTTACATAGGTGATTCTTTACCGAGTATCTTGCCATACTCAACCTCATCGAGGTATCTTAGGAATCATTAAGAGTCAACGACTCAACCTCACCACTAGGCAAGTTTTTCAACACTCGTTTGCTTTCTAGGAACAACCTAACTCGAGTGTTTACACACGCACTCCTATAGCTTAGTTCTCCCATCAACCAAGTTTTTGGATCTCCATCATCATGGTTGGGTTACCACTATGATTGTTCTTAAGATGTGGATTTTAACCCCATTCCTCTAAGAACTTGATCATTTGATCCCTGTTCAACCTTTGGTTAACGGATCGCCAAATTATCTATCGACTGACATAGTCAATCGAGATAACCCCACTGAGATCAAATGCCTCACGGTATTATGCCACCGACGATATGTCGAGACTTACCATTATACAAACCACTTTTCGCCTTCCATAGCGGCTTGGCTATCACGGTGAATCATCACCGGTGGCACGGTTTAGACCAACATGGAATATCTTCCAAAATTACGAGCCACTCGGCTTCCTCACCGCCTTTATCCAAAGCTATGAATTACGATTCCATGGTGGATCGGGCTATACACGTCTGCTTCGTGGATCTCCAAGAAACAGACCTCCCCGAATCGTGAACACGCACCCACTTGTAGAAAGTGAATCTTTCGTGTCGATATCCAATTGGCATCACAATACCCTTCAAGACTTGGGGATATCTCGTGAATGCGACCCATGATTTTGAGTATACTTGAGTACCTCAAAACTCTCACTAGAGCCTTCCAATGCTCCTTGCTTGGATTGCTCGTGTAACGACTCAATTTATTCACGCCAAGCTATGTCGGGTTGGGTGCAATTTGTAAGATACATCAAACACCGATGACCTTAGCATAGTCTTCTTGCCCAACGGGTTCACCCTATTCTTACTCAGTGAACATTGAGCTCGATGGGGTCTTAGCAGCAAACTATCAAACACGTTGAATTTCTTAAGCACTTTCTCGACGTGGTGAGATTGTGTTAAGACAATTCGTCGATCTTCTTAGAATCTTGATTCCAAGAATCACATCGCCTAAACCCATGTCCTTCATGTCAAAATTTCTATTTAACATGCGCTTTGTGTCATTAATGACTTGAGTATTACTACCCATGATCAACATGTCATCTACATACGGACACACTATAATATAACCATTATCGGTGTTCTTAACGTAGACACATTTGTCACACTCGTTGATCTTGAAACCATTTACCAACATTACATTGTCAAATTTCAGTGCCATTGCAACGGCGCTTGTTTTAAACCATATAGAGACTTCACGAGTTTGCATACCGCCTTCTCGACCGGTACAACAAACCCTTCCGGGTTGCTCTATATATACCCCATCCTCGAGGTCACCATTCAAAACGCATTCATAACGTCCATTTGATGAATCTCAAGATTGTGCAAAGCAAAGAATTGCGAAAGCACCCTAATAGACGTAATCCTCGTCACGGTGAATAGGTATCAAGAAATCGTACTTCTCTTTGTTTAAACCCTTCGACAACCAAACGGGCCTTATACTTTTCAATTGATCCATCCGCCAGACTTTCTTTTAAGGATCCACTTGCATCCTAAGGGCTTACAACCTTCGGCAAATCAACCAAAGACCCAAGTGTGGTTTTGCGAAATGGAATCAATCTCGCTTTGAACAGCCTCTCGCCAGAGCATTCCGTCTGGCCGAGCATAGGCTACTTTGATCAAAGTTGGTTCTTCGTCCAACATGAACGCAATATAGTCAGGACCAAAATCCTTTGGCGTTCTGACTCTACTGCCTCGTC
Organism: Salvia rosmarinus; assembly: GCA_036937905.1. Taxonomy (NCBI): domain Eukaryota; kingdom Viridiplantae; phylum Streptophyta; class Magnoliopsida; order Lamiales; family Lamiaceae; genus Salvia; species Salvia rosmarinus. The sequence continues at coordinate 43,640,162 of CM072819.1, forward strand.
TCGGTTCCGACCCCTCTGGATCAAACCTCGATCGCTTATGCGATATCGGTTCTTCCTCCAAAGGTTTAGAACTCAAGCTTCACCATCAACTCTATTGCTAGGCGGCTTCACTTTTATCCTTGTCTTTACTGGGATAAACACTTTCAAAGAATATAGCATTTCTTGATTCATCGTCGTCCCCACGTCATATCCGTACCTCGACCGTGGATTAGAAAACGATAGGCGTTCGTTCATTCGGTGCATACCCAATAAAGATACAATCGATCGTTTTAGGTCCAATTGTAACTTGTTTAGGAAGATGCACTCAACCTTCGCCAAACATCCCCACACTTTGAGATATTTGACGATGACTTTCTTCCTTTCCACAACTCGTAGGAGTGACATCCTTACTCTTGAAGAGAATTTTGTTCGGTATGTAGTTGGTCATCAAAACAACTTCCCCACAAGTTCTGGGCAACCTCGAACTAATCAACAAAGCATTCATCATCTCCTTAAGTGTTCGATTTTTACGTTCAGCAACGCCATTAGATTGAGGTGAATAAGGAGCTGTCATTTGATGTATTATACCACTTTCGTTGCATAATGCCTCAAACGGAGCTACATATTCTCCCCCTCTATCACTCGAGCGATCTAAATTGACAACTTAGTTGATTCTCGGCTTTGTTCTTGAAGTTTTAAAAGCTTCAATAGCCTCGTCTTTACTTCTTAGAAGGTAAAGATAACAATATCTTGTCGATCATCAATAAACGTGATGAAGTACTTTTACCACCTCTAGTTTGTACAAACTTTAAATCGCACACATCGGTGTGAATAAGTTCTAGGGGCTTAGTGCTCTGCTTCTACCGAATGAAACGGTAACTTAGCCATTTTGCTTCCACGCAAACCTCACATTTCGTTTGTGTATTAACTTCATTTAACTTTAGTAAATCTAAATTTACTAATCTTTTATTGCATTTAGATTAACATGTCATAATCTACAATGCCATAAATCGAGCACTCGGTCAGTAAGAGGAAGTAGATGCATTTTCATTCATAACAATCTTGGGTACACGGTACACGTACCATTACATTCAATTTGAAATGAGCCCCGTAAGATAACCCCTACCAAGGAACTTCCCAAACTTAGTCAAGACAAACTTGTCCGACTCAAAAACTAGTCTAAACCCCTTGTTAACTAGAATCGAGCCCGACACTAAATTCTTACGAATGTCCGGGACATGCAACACATCCTTCAACGTGATCTCAATGCCGGACGACATCTTGAGCACCACATCACCAACTCCGGCAACCTCGGACGAAGCTTGGTTCCCCATGTTGAGCTTCCTCCCCTCAACAGGCTTGTAGGTGGAGAAACGCATCTTTCGGCGTGAGCGTGCGGCGGTTGCGCCAAAGTCGATGAACCATCCACCTTGATTCTCGGCGTGGTTGACTTCTTCGGTCACCACAAAGAGCGAAGTCATCCTTGTCCCATTTGTCGAAATCCTTCTCGACAACGTTGACAACTTGTTTAGCCTTCTTCTTCTTTGGCGACGGTCGCTCCTACTCGTGTGGCCATGCTTGCCACAATTGTAACGATCTCCGTCAAACTTACGGCAACCACCTTCCTTTGCCTTTGTCTTTGACATTGACGAACACGTTTGTTGGAGGGATCGTCCTCTCAACAGTCGGCTCTAGCATCGATCGCCTTCGCTTTTAAGTCTTGCTTTTCACGCCGACTGATGCGCGGTTTGACGATCAAGTCTTCAAGTGTCATATCATTTCGCTTGTGCTTAAGGTAGACCTCAAGTCTCTCACCCGGGAAAGCTTCTCAATCATCGTAGCGACGACAAAGCCGTTTGAAGCAATGTGCCCTTCGACTTGAACCTCGTGTACAATGAGTTGAAACTCTTGCACTTGGTCCATGATCGGTCGAGAATCGACCATCTTGTAGTCCAAATATTTGGCTACAATAAACTTCTTTGTACCTGTATCATCACTACGGTATTTCTTTTCTAGCGCGTCCCACATACATTTGGATGTCGTTACAACAAAGATATACACTATACATGCTATCTTCTAAACTACCAAGTATGAAGTTTTTACAAAGATAGTCGCCAAGTCGCCAATTATCATATCTTTGCTCGGACGTGAAAGTCCGTCACCAAATTTCTAACGGCGGGCTCATCTTCCACCAAGTTGGCGAAGCCCAACGTCGTGAGGTAGAATAACATCTTTGTCTGCCATCTCAAGTCGGATCCTCCAAACTTCGGCGGCTTCTAGGCGGGCGGCATCATCCTCGCGGTATGAACAGGCGTCGAGATCGATCCAACACCGGATCCACCAGCACCACTTGAAGTGTGCTGAAACATGAAACTCGAATGAGAACCACCAGTGTTAGATCCCGTGGATCCAACAGTCGACCCACTGAAAAGTGCAGTCGTCGAGCCAATGGAACCACTAAAAGTGGAACCAAACGTTGAACCACTAAAAGTGGAACCAACAGTCGACCCAATGGTTGACCCCGAAGGCATCAAACCAAACATGGTCGTAGCCATTGTGCGAATGGCAGCGGCAGCAGAGGCGGCGGGCGGCGGCGGCAGAAGAATGGCGGAGTCGGTGTTTGCGGTGTACTCGATATCTCCAAGCAAAGGTATTTAGTTACTGAAAGTTTTAAGTCAATTTTAAGGTCTCAACTCCTTCGTGGCAAGTATTATCTCCTCTTGCAATTGTTGGAAAAATGAGTACGAACAGTACAATACTTGCCGGGCGTGTTACAACTCGAAACAGAAATGTAGAAATAGGAGATCAAAACTAACAATAAACTTAAACATTATTGAAACTAAAATGAAACAAAAAACCGTAAGCTAATGCCGAGTCGAGGAGGCCTCTTTCCGCAAGACGAGATACGCCCCGGTAGTGCTCTCGGTTCTGGCGTATCGTCTCCAAATGTAAAACGGCAGCGTCTCGTGGGTGGCAGCATTGCAAACCAACGAGCTCCGGCGAACTGGACAGAGGCGAGGATAGAGCTTGGACACGAGCTATGTATGCAGGGAGTGCTTTGAGAGAATACAGGAGTGCTTTTTGTAGTAGGTGGCTTATGCTGGGAAGACATGTCCTATTTATAGGCGTTGTCCCCCTCATGGGGAGCATGCTGGAGTCAACACCCGTATTGATGTCGGGTGTTACGAAGTTATGTCCTACGGCGGTTTCTGGAGACAACGTGCCCACGTTTCCTGCAGAGCCATCATGTCGAACGTTAAGCGATTCGATGAATCTGACAACGCGTGCGTCCAGGTTCATTGGACGTATCCGGACGTCTCTTTAAGTGCACAACAGGCCCAACGGATTGGACTTACACGAGTTGGGCCTCAGACCAACTCCATCTTTGGGCTCGATCAAACATTGATCCAAAATATAGGGGCAATGGGCCACGAAACCGTGCCCAAAGACCACCCAGAGACCAATTGCCAAGATCCAAGATCCACGGACCACGGACCGGGCCGTAGTCGGAGCCGGAGCCGGCCGGCCCGGCCTTGAGCGGCGCGGCGCGGCGCGGCGCGGCCCGGTCATGGCGGGCGGCGGCAAGACGCCGCGATGTCTTGGGCTTTTTCACCCATCACTTGTGCACATAATTATACTAAGTGTTAATGAACCACTTATATAGACAATTAATGAAGGTACATTAATCAATGTGGGATGATGATTAATTAATCCATGCTTATCCCCTTAATCACATAACTCCATGTTTAAGTGACCAACTTTGATCCATTATTTCTCACTCACCGAAAATCGGATTTGAGAATGTGAATACATCACGATCATCTATTCGAAACGTAGATCGATCCTATGCCATTTTTCACAAAATTAAACGTTACGTCACTCATAATCTTGGTCAAAGTAGCTTCCTGGAAACTTGACCACATATAATATATATATATATATATTATATACGCGATTTTCAACAATTACCTCTTTTTTATTTTGACGCAATCTTATTAGTTTATTGTACATTGTCTGTATCATAAATCAAGCAAGAAATGTGTATATACTCATCTATCTATATATCTAGGAATGGGGAAAACTAGTAGTAGGCCTCTCGATTGAAATGGACCACTTTAAGAAATAAAACGTAGCGTTATAAATTCCATGAGGAAAACATGCATGACATGATTGGATTCTAATTTCAACGGATATCTGATAATAAAAGTAATAATGCTATATGGGCTTGCTAAAGGCTATTTGAAGCCCACTAAGCCTAATGGTCCCAGCCCAAAATGGATTAGATTTCAAATTTGATGTTTCAAATCAAGTTTTTGGATCTCCAACGTCCAAACATTACTCAACCCAACATACGAGACTCGCTTTTGTGAAATAATCCATTTTCTTACGAGGTGATCTTTTGTAAAACGTCTGTATATATGGATAATAATATTTTTTTTTCAGTAGAATTGATACTTTTCTGAAATATAAATGATACTTTCAAATTACAGTATAAAAATCAAATAATATTTTTCTTCAATGTAAACGATATTTTTATTAAGAACAAATGATATTTTTATCTATCTGCATTCAATGTAATATTTTTACTAAGAACAAATGATACTTTTATCCGTCCGCACTATATGGACGGATATACAGTAGTTTTTGTATTTTCATACACATCTGCTGTTTTAGGGGGACACATAAAAACAGTACGGTATAGCTATTTTTTCTAAGACGAGCGATGCTAAAAAAATGTTAAATAATAAATATAATTTTTTAAAAAAACATAAAATAATTGGTTGGGGGTGTTGAAGCTCGCTCACCAGTCACCACCCAATAGCTCTGAGACTCTGACGTTGTTTACAACACCTTATTCCAAAACTCATGTAAGATATAAATCAATAAGTATTGATGAAATTCTAATTCATGATCTTCGACTCACCAATTCAAACAATGACTCATGTATTACACATTTTTAATCCAAACCTCCTACTCACCAATTCGAGTTTCAGATTTACTCATTAATCTAAATGAGTTTAATCAAGCTTAGACATACTAAATCGAGTTAAAAATACACTTATTTGATCATGGATCAATATTAAATATCTAATTACAGTTGATAAAATATTTTCAATAGAGCAAAATATTAAAATTGGCATATTTACATAAAGAAAAACCATTTGATCGTGCTCGCCCGCTGCCGGCGAGCTTCCCAGCGGCCGTAACTCGCCTCCCTCGCTCTTTTGTCTGCGGGAGTTCGCTACCGTCCCTGGATCGATCCCGATCAAGCTTTACTATCCGATCATGCAGCGTTTGGGGCAATGATGCTCGGGCGCCGAGACTTGGTGGTTCCCAAACAGTGTCAGACGATTTAAAATAGGCTAAGAGGTCATGGCTATCGAAAGCCTGGAGTACGAACGGACGCGTCGGAGCTTCCTGGGTCGGGCTGATCCCCATCTTTTCACTCTTTTTTTTTTTTTCGAATAAATGTACATCGATTTTACCAAGGCATGTTAATAAAATCACAAGTTTATGTTAAGAAACTTATTTTTTTTTATTCATTGCTCGAATGCTTGATGCTTCCTCTGGTCAACCGAATCAAGACTTATCGCGGCTCGAAGTCGAAAGAGGCTCTAACTCCTCCATAAAGCGGACACTTGGTCACGCAAAGCGGAGTCTCGATGTCAACATGTAGCCGCAGAGCCGCGACGAGCTCCGTGCTCGCTGAATCGGGAGGAGCGCTCGAGGTCGCCAGGGTACGCCAAGGTGATAATGAGGAGCATGCCGAGTACGAGGAGGTTATCCACCGAAACGCGGGACGACGATCCCAAGTTGAAGCCAGGTTGTCGAGGTCGCCTGCTGTTCGAGGTACGCGCCGAATATGGTCCGGACCTCCCGCAATTCACTCAGCAAAGACGAATTAAAAGCTCGGAGCATATACAAAATCGCTATCGCCGACAACCACATGGATTAAATACTCGACGGACGCAGAGGCCTCTTCTTCTCACGGAGCTTCCGCCTAGAATAAATGAACCAAATTATGACGATCCGGAGTGGCCGCATGCAGAGGCATGCGTATATTGCCTCGAACGCCGCGGACCTCCAGCGCCGGCATCAAGGCCATCAAGGGTCGAGGCCGAGCTCGCAGAGTCAGCATCGCTGCTGACCGAGGTTGCCGCCTCGCCTCGTAATATGTAATTCGAGGACGAGGTAGAGGTAGATTAGTATAGATTAGCCAAATCCAATTCGATTTTGATGTGGATCGCCCGCCTTTTCCCGATCCGCCCGGCCCTCGTAAATGTAACCTCAGACATCTTTATTTAATAAGAATGGTTTCGTCGACTTTGTATCAACAAGAGTAATATGCGAAAGTAGTTCGCCCTCAGAGAATTCGCCCGAAAGAAATCGCTCGCACAGGGTTGGTCCCCTTCGCTCACATAGAGAGAACGGCTCAAATAAACGGCTGTAGTCCGATCTCGTATGTAGGAATGGTTCCCGCTGTCGAGGTCGTCGGAGTGGTGGTCCTCTCATCTACATAGAGAACGGCTCAAATAAACAAGGTAGTCCGATCTCGTATGTAGGAATGGTTCCGTCGTTGCCGAGGTCATCTGAGTGGTGGTCCCCTTCATCTACATGTAGTAACGCTCAAATAAACGGGTAGTCTCGATCCGTATGTAGCATGCGCTGCTTAAATTTACATTCGATGAAACGAATGTAACCGACCCGTCGAGGGAATTTGTCCTCCCGTAGGGTAAATAATGAAGATTAATTATGCAGTTGACAAGTGTAACTCAGAAAATAATATTTTATCGATAAAACGACGACGCCACCACCAAATAAGACTCCGACTCTAAACAGACTTTAAAAATATGACCTAACAACGACCGACCCTCGACACTTATGCATAATATTTCTTCGGATGGACGATGTGCCATGCGTGGGTAATTGCTCACCGGACAATCGAGCGAGCGACAGCCTCTTTGCCGAGGACTCGCCGACCCTGAAGGTCCTTCCCATGTGGCTTCCAGCCTCCTGAGTCATGCTGCTTTGTCGACTTCATTATTTCTGAGTACGAGGTCGCCCACTGAATTGCCGGTTTAACGCTACCGGTTGTAATACCGAGCTACTTGTTGCAATCTGCACCGAGCCTCGATGTAGCGAGGTCTCTCTTTCTTCGAGGCAGTCAGATCACCGAGATTTTCCCCATTTGCTCGCGGCAGAAGGTCAACGGCACGGCGACCTGCATCTCGATCTCATGTGATCATCGCTCTGGCCCATACACCAAACTGTATGGTGTTTCTCCGCTCGAGGTCCGAGGTGTTGTCTACTTTACGATGGTCCTGCTGGTAACTTCTGCCCACCATTTGCTTGATAATGGCCACCGAGGTGAACTTTGTCGATCCAAGCTCGACACCAATTCAATGTCTTATCCGCGAATTGTGTTCCGCTAACCGAAAGCGAGGATATGGGTACGCCGTCGACACTATATTCTTCCATAACGGTCGGGGCGTTTTGCGTGCGGATTTTCGCCAAGGGCAGCCTTCCACCCACTTCGTGAAGTTGATCGCAACAATTAAAATCGGAGCCGCCCGTGCTTTAAAAAGGGGCCCACAATGTCGATTCCCCATCAGATAAACGCCAAGGCCTCAGACGGAGGCGAGGTCGGTCATCAATATTAAATATCTAATTACAGTTGATAAAATATTTTCAATAGAGCAAAATATTAAAATTGGCATATTTACATAACATAAGCATAAAATATGCCATAAATATAATATTCTGATTTTAAAACAATCAATAAATTGTACTATAAATCAGGTTAATAAGTTTTTTTTTTGTATCATGGAGAGCCCGCACCGCTACCTTAGGTGCAAGCTTGTGGGTAAACCCCTCGCTCCTCGCAATAATAATAGCAAACCACACATGACATGTAAACCACACTTGGAAAACCAGGGTGTGCGCTCAAACTCATAGAGGCGTTTGGTGGGGTTCAACATGTGACCTCTCGATCACGCGAACCCACCTTAATTATTAAAATCGTCCCGGGACTCATGAGCTTTCGGGCCGAGCACTGCCATAATTGATAGCAATTCACATTCAAAATTTTATGGAATCAAATTTTGAAGAGCTCATCGGTTAGCTTAAACAAGAAAAACCATTTTATTACAACAATATATACATAGAAGGGAATCATAATATAATGTATTTGATTTGATAAACTCTCCCTTTCTGTGTCTACAAAAGATGGGTTTGAATCGATCTTATCCATGTCACGTGTATAGCCTCCACACATGGATTGGATGCATAAAGCCCCCAAACAGATATTTAACGATCCAAAGCACTCAGCACAATCCTAAAAATCAACAAATATAGCAATTATCTTAGAATTTACAACAAGTTATAATTATTAAATGAAACAAAAATATTTCCTCACAATTCCATATAGTTTATTGAAGAGATCGAGTGCTTTTCTCTCTCTATAGCACCGTCAAATTATACATATCATGTGTACATTTATGCTATCTCTACTAATGAGATATTCTATTTAACATTTATATTATCTTTAATTTCTAATATAGCTAAATAAGCGTGTTCAAGTTTATGAAATACGGCATGGAAATTAGTAAAGACTCGTATGTCTGACCACATTTTTTTAAAAATTTGTAAGTAATATACAAATCTAGAAATGAATTTATAGCAATCTAAAAAACACACTTACGAATTTATATTTATACATAGGGAAGGATTGTGTGAAGATCATCATCATTCTGGTAACTAAAAATCGATTTAAGTCATCCTTGAATTCTTAATTAATAAATTATCATGATTTATTTTTAAATTAAATAATACTTTCTACGTATATGATAATACTTTTTTGCATACAAAATCGTGTTCACAATTAACACAATTTGATTACTTTCCACCATAATCCAACACTCTCTCTCTGCATTTTTCTTTTACCATTTACAAAGAGAGTGTGGGTTGAACTTTGAAGGACTAATTAGCAAAAGTAATAGAAGGATATAACAAAAGTCAAAGAGTGTAGAAAAACACCAACCAGTCATAACCAGTTGGAGACTTCGCCACAGAGCTCGGCAAAGCAGCAGTTGCCGATTTTCTCCTCGTCAACTTCTTAAAATTACCTCCATCGGTATTTGCTGAAAATCCCCAAAACAAGCCAAAATTAGAAAATTGCCCCGGAAAAAGCAGAAATTTTTAACACAACCCCAAACATTTCCATGAAGAAAATTTCGGCGACGAAATTTTTTTTTTTAGATATTTTTCTACTGCAAACCATATTCCATTCTCGCTTTAGGATAAACGGTAAAACACGATCTGAAACAGAGGATCTAGGTGTCGATTCTTACGTGTAAAGGGCGAGGTCGGAGTGGTGGAGCACGACGGCGACGATGGAAGTTGCGGCGAGTCAACGCAAACAGTAAGATTGCGATAACTATTAATATCGCTCTGAGGAACGGGGATGCTGGGAGAAACCTTGTTGATCGGGGGCGGAGGCACCGGATCCGGCGGAGGTACGGCGGCGGATCTGGCGGAGAAAGAGTTGTATTTGCGGAGTTTGCCGAGGCCGGAGTCCGGCGTTGGACCAGCTAGAGTTTCATCCCATAGCTTGTTGAGAAGTCCCATGTTATTGGAAATGTGAGGTGATATTTTTTTTTTCTGATAGTTTTGAAAGTAGTATTGCTAAAATAGCAAAAAAATTAGTTGTATTTATACAAAATTTGAACTTTTTATTTTATTGTTGCTATTGGTGTGGAAAAAGAGGAGAGATATTTTTGTTCAATACAAAGAAGATGCGTTAAAAGGAGTAAATAAAATGAGATGTAAGTGAGTGATGGAGTGGTTGCTTGAATAAGCCAACAATAGTATTCTTAAATGAAGCCGTTGCGCGTTAGCGCATCCGTTTTCTTGCTCTCGGAATTTCCTCTATTTATTATCTTTCATTGGAAGCCTTTTTTAAAAAGAAATGTAGTTCTTCCCTTTAAACTTTAAATTATATTTATTTTATCAAAAATATTATTTTAAATAAAAAATATTAACATTTTACTAAAATAAGTATAATTCGGAGTTTAAATTAATATTTAACCTTTTAATATGAACAAAGAGTATTATTTATTTTATGTTGCCAACAACTACTTTTAATTTGTTATGTGTAAACCTCCACTTTTATACAATAATCTACGAACTGTATAAGAATGGAGACTAATGTTTTTTTTTGGTCAATTAAATACAGAAATTTTAAAGGCCGCATCACGATAGATTCGAACCCGAGACCTTTGACTTCGGGCATTAACCACTCTACCACTAGGTCAACACACGCACACAATAGAGACTAATGTTAATATAGCGGTAATGTCTATTAATTAAGTATCAAAATGAGAATGTCCAAATATTTTGCGTAACGCAAATCATATTTTTTCACTAGTTCTATATAAATCAATGATGAGAATAATCAATAACTAGCTGCAGCCCTGTAAATCCTAACATTCAACGATCTTTTTATCGTTGAATTAGATCATCAAATAACAGTTTAATTTGTTCCATGGGCGGATGTACTCAAAATTTCTCATTATATTTATGTATATTATATGTAGCCCAACTTCAATTTAGTCCACCCCAAATAATTTAAATTTAAATTTAAAGCTCCTAATCCTTACATGATATGTAGCAGCATATATGAACAAAATTACATAACATATTGGATTTACTTTTGGTTAATAATTTTCCACGATTTTGAATAAGGAATTGATCACTTTTTCTAGTATAATCACGCGAATGTAAAATTTGATTTTTTTTTTCCAACTCTCAATTGTTCCATATTCATTAATCATAGTTCTAATACTTTAGGAAGTTTCTTATTACTATTTTCACAACACTACGAATATATATATTTTAAGTTGCAATAGTTAGTTTAATCACATTCTTTATATACTTTTCATAAGTTTTAAATATACAAATTATATAATATTTCGTGCAGAAAAGTGATAAAATTTGAAAAAAAAATCCTCTAAAAGTGCTATATAAAAATCTAGACTTAACATCATTTAGTTAATCAATATTTTAATTAGAATTAAAAATCTATATTTACAAATATTAATATAACCAATAATGGATGAACTCCAACTTTAAAATCTCATATCTTTCATACAAAAATATTTATGTTCAAGATAATTTTGTATAATGAGGTTAGGGGTGGGGGCGGAAAAACAAGTTGAAAGGCGCCTAAAGAAATTAAAAGAAATAATTATCAAGTAGAGAGTGAATATATACTTAAATAAAAGGGTAATATGCACTCAAAGGAGACGACACTCCTCATCTCTCATAACCATTATCTTAGAGTATCAAGTAAATACAACTAGTAAAAATTTTCTACATCCATCCCCGACTACATACGTGTTATACTCAGCCCCCTACACTAAATTTCTGGATCCGCCCCTGATTTGTTCTTTGTATTAACTAAAAATCATTATAGATGATAAATCTTCGTCAAATATATATGATAGGATACGGCCCAACTCCCAGGCCCAAGCATCAGGCCCAATATAAATAAACCTGACATCAAGCTCGGCCCAAACGAGTTCGGCCCAAGAGCACTCCTAAAGCCAGTGGGAACGCAGAAGATTCGGCCATATCTAAGAGAATCCTAAGTAGAGAAGAGATAAGATTCAAATCTTATCTTAGAATAGATCTGGGATTCGAGATCTAGGTCATTATAGTTGTGTATAAATAGAGGCTAGATAAAAGGAAAAATGATCATCTACAATTCTTGTAATCACTCCTCCTATTATCAATACACGAATACTCTCTCTCCCCGTGGACGTAGATCTTATTCATAGATCGAACCACGTAAACCCTCGTGTTCTTACTGCATTTATTACCCTGCTAAATTTTAGATCAATCACTGGCGCCGTCTGTGGGAAACGAAATTTTATGTTTTCGATCAACCATCGTTTACAGGGAATCAATCACGACGATGCATACCAGAAGTCACGCATCCGTAGTCGCCGCCGGCAACAACGATGGCGGGCACGCCGAGCTCACTCGGGAAAAACCGAGAACTAACCCTCAAGGTCATTTCCAACCATCGATGAGCAGGCGATCTAGTCCCGCATGAAGCGGGATATCAAAGTGAAGGAGATCGCAATAGTAACGAGGAGCACCTCCGGCTCATGGATAAACCTCGACGACGCCGTCGAGGGTTCGAGAAAACAAGGAGAGTTTTCTCCAATACCTCGACCACGCACAAGGTCGGCCGTTTCAAGAGAGAGCGCGAAGCCTCGTCTAAACACGAGGCACCGCGACGAGTGGATCCCCAAAGATTCAAGTCATAGCGCCATACCTCACGCGTTGGGGCCCAAACCAATCGCGCAAGGGACGAACAGCGGAAGAGGACGTTACGATCGCCGCGAGGCGGTCACGGTTACCAAAACGAGTTCGGTCGACGAACTCGCCCCACTCTCCGAGGGCGGTTTCGGCGGCACGGAGGATAGTCACCCGTTCTCAAACGAAATACTCGACACCCACTCCCAGACAAATACCGGTGCCGAGCATCACCCCCTATGACGGACTAAGGGACCCGCAGAACTTTCTCTCGCAGTTCCAGTACAATATGATCAACCAACGCCGACACAATTCATATGTGCAAGCTCTTCCCGGAGTTACTAGTCGACAACGTCCGCGGTGGTTCGACGACTACCTCCCGGGAGCATTGGTTCCTACCGCGATCTGATGAAGGCCTTCAATCGAAGGTTCTTCCAGAAGGCCGAGTCCAAAATGATTTCGTCACATCTCCTCACCTTGAGGCAAGACCGGAACGAGTCTATCAGCGACTTTATGACCGTGTTCATAAGGAGGCACGAAGGTCGCGATGTGAGCGATCTCCTCATCATCTCGACCTTCCGAGCGGCATCCTACCGGGGCCTTATATAAAGAGATCGTCAATCACGAACCCGTGCGGTGTGACGTAACTATGGCGCATAGCCGACCCGCTCTCCAAGGCGGACGAGGCCGATAGAAGGAAGCAAGCGGAAAGCGAGCCCTCCGAAAGGGAGAAGAGACGAAGGACGAGAGACCGGCCAGGCCGACGAAGTGCCTTGGAGGATACGCCCCCATAGAGTCCGAGCTCGGGCACAAGGCACCCGGAAAGACCTCAATACACTCGCTGAGGAAGCCAGGCGAAATCTACGAACTCCACATGGATAAGTTCGAGAAGCCTCGACCAATGACAGGGGGGTCAAAACGTCGAACTAAGGACAAGTACTGTTCTTTCCATGAGGATTATGGACATGATACAGAGGAGTGCCGAGACCTCATGGAAAATATCGAGATGCTAGTACAAGACGGGATCCCGAAAAATACAAAGGCGGGACCGACGAGTCGGCTCTGAAGCCCTCATCGAGGCCGAAAAAGAGGAAGCAGTGAAAGAGGGAATTGTGCCCTCACAAGAAGACGGCGCAACGGCCGAGGAAGGAGATGACGACCCCAAAGACGACGGGTCATCTCTACCATCACGGGTCTCCCCATGAGTTACGAAGTCCTCCTCAAGGCCGGGCCCAAGTCCCATACCAGTGAGCTCACAACAAGAGGTTCGGGAGGACGAGGCAATTACCTTCTCCGAGGCGACCACAGCCTGCGGTGGTGCCCCACCAGACGCCACCGGTGATCCAGCGGTGGATCGCCAACAAGTTGGTAAGACGCGTTTATATCGATAGTGGCGCGTCGAAGAAGCATCCTCTTCAAAGAATGCTTTGACAAGTTAGGAGTAGAGGCGGCGCCTCGCAAAGGCCCCGCTACCACTCCGCAACCGATAAGAAGAGACACGCCCGCACGGGGTGATCGACCTGCCCGTCACGGTAGGTAAGCGCCGACGAGCTCTACCAAAGTGGTGCAGTTCTTCGTGGTCGCGCCCATTCGCCATACAACGTTATACTTGGGCGAGATCGGCTAACGCAGAAGAAGCGGTGTGCTCAACCTACCACCGACAATGAAAATCCCCACAAAGGGGATATCCGTGATCCGGAGACGTAGCGAGCTAAAGAATGCATGCAAGTCGCCACGAGAGGTGCGAGGACTTCGTCCAAAGAACCGCAAGCATAGCAATCAAAGAAACCCGAGGAGTTGGAACCGAGAGGGCGTCGCGCCCCGGAGAACTCGAGAGAGAGGTCGCATTGTATGAAAACGAACCATCCAAGGTCGTAAAGTTGGCTCTCACCGGTACCTCAACTAAGGAAACAAATCATCTAACTCCTAAGGGAATTCATAGACGTGTTCGCTTGGTCGCCTCGATATGATTGGGGTTTCACCATCTATCATCACACACGCCTCAACATTGACAACAACAAAACCGCCCGGCAAAAGCAACAAATTTTTGCGGCCGAGCGGAATCAAGTCATCCACGACGAGTGAAGCAATTACTAAAGGCACGCATCTTGTTCAAGTCAAATATCGACCGGATAGCCAACCCAAAGAATGGTGAAGAAAGGCGGAGGAGGGTGGCGAATGTGCATCGATTATACCGATCTCAACAAACATTGCCTAAAGATTTTACCCCTTCCCAACATCGACAAGAAAGTTGACGCGTTGGTCGGTCACGAAGTCTTGACTTCCTAGATCAGACAAGAGGATACCACCAGTCCCGATGGATGACGAAGATGCGCCAAACAGCCTTCATTACTGATTTGGTCTTCGCATACAAGAAGATGCCGTTCGGACTCAAGAATGCAGGGCCACCTATCAAAGGATGGTAGACAAAATATTCCACCTACATAGGGCGAAATGTGGAAGTGTACGTGGATGACATCTTTGTCAAGAGCATTGAGGAGGTCGCATGTGTTGCCGACCTCAAGATCGTCCTCGGCCTACTCAGAAAAGTCAACCTAAAGTTGAACCCCCAGAAATGCACGTTTGCAGTTCGGTCCGGAAAATTTCTTGGATGTTGGGTTTCACAAGAAGGTTTGAAAGCCAATCCATCCAAGGTGCAAACCATTGTGGAGATGAAGATGCCAAAAACAATCCACGACGTACACAAATTGACAGTCGCATTGCACGCTCAGCCGTTTTCTTTCGAAAGCCGCAGATAAGCAGCTACCCTTCTTCAAAATACTCAAAAAGGCTCCGGAGTTCTCCTGGAATGACATACACGAGTCCGCCTTTGAAGACCTCAAGAACTACCTCGCCAAACTGCCCACACTATCCGTCCCAAAAGAAGGAGAGGTCCTTTCCCTATACCTCACCGCCTCGGACGAAACCATAAGTGCAGTCTTGGTACGAGAGGAAGGACGCCAACTCCCCGTGTATTTCATCAGCCGAGCATTAAAAGGACCAGAAACAAGGTATCAACCTTTGGAGAAGCTCGCGCTGGCATTAATAAATGCTGCAAGAAGATTACGGCCATACTTCCATGCACATCACATACAAGTCCTCATCGATCACCCACTTCGCAAGTATTGACGGCCGAGCTCTCGGGGAGAATCGCGAAGTGGGCAATTGAATTAGAGCGAACACGACATATCTTTTTGCCTCGTCGAGCCATCAAGGTCAAGCTCTGCGCACTTCCTTGTCGAGGCTAACTTCAGAGATACCGAAGCCCAACGAGTCTCAGTCGACAATGCCAAGCCGAACCAATAGATAAAACCCGGAGGATTGCTGGCAAGTCTACGTCGACGGGGCTTCGGGAAGGCAGTAGTGGAGCGGGTATCCTACTCTTAGGACCGATGGACGAGAGATCACCTATGCACTTGGTTCGCGTCAAAATACAAACAACGGCGGTACTGAAGCTTTAATTGCGGGACTTCGCCTAGCTCAAAGCCTCCAAGCACGAGCCAAAGTTCACAAAGACTCTCAAGTCATAGTAAGTCACATGTTGGGAAGGTACGAGGCAAAAGGCAACAGGATGAAGAAATACCTTGAAAAAGCCAAAAGCCTACAACAAGCTTTCTCATACTTCCAGTTATTTCACGTCCCAAGGGAGCAAAACAGCCGAGCTAACGTACTAAGCAAACTAGCCTCGGCGTCGACGAACTCGCCAGTCGAAGAAGTTCGGAGCAGGAGTATAAGCGATGACGACGATTGCACGATCGAGGTCAACATAGTATCTGACGACGAACCTAATTGGATGACTCCCATTCAAGAATACCTGGAAAATGGCGAGCTACCCCATGACAAGCTCGAGGCCAGGAAGATCTTGAGCAAATCTCTGTGATATACGCTTGAACAGGGAATTCTCTATAGAAAATCATATCTCCAGCCTCTCCTAAGGTGCCTAGGTCCGAACCGAGCTAACTACATACTACGAGAAGTACATGAAGGATCGTGTGAAAGTCACATCGGACCCCGCGCCCTATCGAAGAAAGTTATGCGATGGGGGTACTATTGGCCGACAATATTCCAGGACTCAATCGATCTCGTGAAGAAATGTCCGAAGTGCCAAATCTATGGAAACGTGTCGAGGCTACCTCAAACCGACCTCGCCAGCATGCAAAGCCCTTGGCCATTTATGCAATGGGGGATCGACATCGTAGGTCCTTTCTGCAAAGCTCCAGGACAGTTTCAATTCCTAATTGTCGCAATCGACTATTTTACGAAGTGGGTGGAAGCCGAACCCTTGGTGAAAATCACGAGCAAAAACGCCCTCAACTTCATCTGGAAAAACATCGTGTGTCGCTTCGGCATCCCTCATATCCTTATTTCGGATAATGAGACACAATTCACGGATAAAATGTTCAAAGAATGGTGCCAAGAGCTTGGATCCAAAGAAAATTCACCTCGGTGGCTCATCCTCAAGCAAATGGTCAAACCAAGTCACCAATGAACAATCGTGAAAGGACTCAAGACTCGCCTCGATCGAGTAAAGGGGAATTGGGTGGAAAATTTACCGCAAGTCCTATGGTCGTATCGAACTACACCTCGGACGTCGAACGGAGAAACACCCTATAGCTTGACGTACGGAACCGAAGCAGTGATCCCTGCAGAGATCGATATGCCGAGCCCCCGTACCATTCACTTCTCGGCTGAAGCAAACGAGAAAAATCTACGAACTGATCTAGATCTGCTCGAAGAAAAGAGAGACCTCGCCTACATTAAGGAAGCTCGGTATAAGCAACAAGTAGCTCGGTACTACAACCAGCGTGTCAAGTCCTGACAATTCCAAGTAGGCGACCTCGTGCTTCGAAACAATGAAATCAGTAAAGCCGCAAAGCTCGGTAAATTGGAAGCCACATGGGAAGGACCATACCAGGTTACTTAAGTCCTCGGAAAAGGGTCATACAAGCTCGCTCATATGTCCGGCAAAGAATACCCGAGACGTGGCACATCATTCATCTGAAGAAATATTTGGCATAAGTGTCAAAAATTGAGTCTGTTGTGTCATCGAGTCCGTTCGGTCGTATCATCGAGTCTGTTCAGTTGTGTCTTTGAGTCTTGTTTTATTATTACATCGTTCTCTATCAATAAAATCTTTTTCTTGCATGATTTGTTTGTCACTTATGCATACTATCTCTTCTCTATACCCTCTTCAGAGGATGAACTATACCCTCGACGGAGGACAGAACTCAAACGCGCGTGAGGGGACCACCCCTAGCGATAAAACTTGCCAAAACAGGAACCAATACCTCCGTTTATTTCGGGGAAGAAGGGACCACCCCGAGCGATAAAACTTGCCAAAACAGGAACCAATACCTCCGTTTATTTCGGGAAAGCGGGGACCACCCCGAGCAATATTTCTTGCCAAAACAGGAACCCATACCTTCATACGAGGACGAAATACCTTCGTACGAGGACGGAATACCTTCGTTTATTTCGAGGATGAACTACCCGTTTATTACGAGGACGAACTACCTTAGTTCATTTGAGGACGAACTACCTTTGTACGAGGACGAGCTACCTTCGTCTAAACGAGGACGACCTATCTTCTTATTGGTTACGGTAAGAAAAGACAGTGTTCTCGAGTAGTTAACACGAAGCAAATAAAAATAATTCTTATTTCAAAGTATACAGTTTATACATTACGAGGACGAAGAGGGCCGTGAGGCCGGAAAAGCTAAGCCAATCCCTAGAAAATCGAAATTCAACATGGCATCTATACTAATCCTACCTCTACCTCGCCCTCGATCCTCGATCTACGCCAGAGAGCCTCGCCAGATCGACCTCGACCTGCATCGATCTCGACGCCGATGACCCAGCCTGTTGGATCGACCTCGGCCTTTCGATGACGCCGACCTCGGCTCCTCGAGGGCTCACGCCTCTTCGGCAATGAAACGCCTCTCTTGAGCTATCCACTCCGCAGAAAAAGGCTCCGGGGAAATGGCAGAAGTCCTAGAAGACGAAGAAGCCGAAGCAGAAGTAGAAGCCTCGGCTGCCGAACGAAGCACCCGTTCAAGAAAGAAATGACGAGCCACGACGATCTTGTACAAGCCGCCGACTTTCTTAAGTTCAGCATATTGTTCTCGATATTGCCAAGAATTTGAGCCGTACTCATTCCTATATCTCCAACAAAGGGTTGCGAGCTCTTCAACTTTTGCTTCAGCCTCGGAGATGGTCATCCTTCCACCTCGGCGTGCGATTTCTTCGTACTCCGCGTGTTCCTCAGCAACCCGCTTAGCCGTCGCCTCAGCGAACTCGAGCTTGTCCTCCGATTCTAAAAGGCGAGCTTGAAGCTCATCACAGCTCTCCTGGGCAGCCCTAAGCTTAACTTCGACCTCCTCCTGCACATGACC
The DNA here is from genome assembly GCA_036937905.1 of Salvia rosmarinus. NCBI lineage: Eukaryota > Viridiplantae > Streptophyta > Magnoliopsida > Lamiales > Lamiaceae > Salvia > Salvia rosmarinus. The sequence goes on from CM072819.1 coordinate 43,658,854, forward strand.
GAGCTTGACTTCCAAGCGAAGGACGTCGGTCTCTTTCGATTCGAGAGCCCGCTGCAAAGCTTCGATCTGGTTCAACCAAGGGGCAGCATCAGGCATTTCAGGAGAAGACTGAACACAAAGACAAAATCATTCAACTGAACGACGGATTTTATTAAAGCCTTTAAGGCAAATCAAAAGCGACATCCTAATGATGATGAATTTATAAGTTCGATCTAAAAAAAAAGAGGGGGGATCAACTGACCCCTCCAGAAGCTCCAGCTAACTCGGCCGCATCTTGGGGAGCATCTACCTCGACTGCGGTGGCCGCCTCCAGGTCACGTTCTGCCTCAGCATCCCCCTCCTCCGGGATTCCTTGAGCCCCGGCGCCCTCCGCCGCCATGGCCGCCGCCTCCCCAGAACCCTTCGTAAGGTCGGCCATCAAGGCTTCGATCATGGGATCGCGATCCACCGGACAAGCACGGACGGACTCCGCGGTCAGCAAAACGGAGGACGAGGTCAAGCTCTGCAGCACGGGCAAATCCTTCAGGCCGCGACCGGGACCTCGACATACGCCGAACCGTATGCGTCCTCCTCTGTCGCCTCATACCCATACTGACTTGTCCAACTCGGGTAATCCCGGTGACTTCATCGATGACATCCGCCATCGCTACTGCTCAAAGACCGCAGCCCACATCGGCGACCATCCCGCAGAAGCCCCGAGAAGAATTACCTCTCCGCAGCGCGCGGAGCATCCGTCCTGTGAGGTCGCCACCGACCTCCGTCACCGAACTTCTACTACTTGCCCGACAACCGGCTTGACCTCGCCGCCTCGGCCGCCACCTCCGCCGCCTTAGCTGCCTCTGCCGCCCTTGCTCTCGCCGCCTCAGAAACCTCCTGGACGAGAAGAGTCTTCTCCTCCTCCATCTCCTGCGCGAAACGAGCCACTCCGTCGAACTGGGCAACGGAGCCTTTCAAATACTCCGTCACGAGAGTAGACGCTCCAGTCACGAAGGCGGACGCCTTAGCCAGTTCGGCTGATACGGCCTCGACCCCCTGTATAATGACCAACCGAATCAGAAGATACCATGATTATATTATCTAAATATGCATACGAACAAATACGTCACCTCAGGGAAAGCGCGGGGTGCAGGTTGAGAACCAATGATCTCGACCTCGGGATCGGAAGCAATCGGGACATCGGTAATCGCGTGCTTGAGCCTCTTCAAACGCCTTAAAGGCTAAGGCGAGGGGGATTTCTCAGAGTCTCCACCCTTCTCAGAGGTTTCCTGGACGACATCCTTTATCTTCAAGGATGGCACCCCCGCCTCAGAGCTCGGCCCTTTTCCCGCCTCAGAGCTCGGCCCTTTCCCCGCCTCAGAGCTCGGCCCCTTTCTCTTCTTCTTCTTGTCGGCGACCAAATTCACTACAACGAGGAAAACAATATATAAGTACATCAAAAACATCCAAGCAACAAGAAATGGAAGAGAAATAGGGGCCTCACCCCTCGCCGAATCCACTGCAGCAGTAGGGTCATAAGGGGCTCACCCGCGATCCATAAGCTCGGCCTCGGAAAGACTTCGTCCACAAGGCCAATCTGCTCAAGGATTGCTCAAAGTGCCAGTCATAGTCCGTAGCCATATCTGACAGTTTATCGCGGTTCCAGGCAAACTGGAGCGACCCAGGAAAACGACAAAAGAAAAACTTATGGTGCCAGTAGGAAATTTTGGACTTCGTTTTTAATTTAAAATTACGACGAGGTGTCAGGTAATACCACCCCCCGCTGAACTTCAACTAAAAAAACCTAAGGACGAGTCCTAAGGTCAAAGGGAAATGATGGCGGTGAGCAAAGACGCTAGGCTACTAAATGACGAAAGGAGTTCGTCAATCGAGCTAAAGGAATGGCGAACGATTCTCAGAACTCAACATATATAGGAGGATAAGGAAGACGAAGGCCATTTTTTAGGTTATCCTCATATACCGTGACGTAACCGTTGGGAGGAGCACAAGCCCTATCCTCCGGCCGGGGAGCAATAAAACCGAAGGATTTCGGGATATGAAAAGTAGATGCGAGTTCTAGTCTAACGAAGGCATCTAAAATTGAAGAAATCAAAGAAACTCTACCAGCATCTACCAAAAATGGAAAACACACTTTACGTATGAAGGGAGGGAGGCCAGCAAAAGTATAAACATCCCTATCCACAGAATCGGGCGACGAATACTCGATTAAAGCACGGTTACCCTCGCCGTGAGATTCAGAAGAAGAAGAAGAAGAAGAGGAAGCCATAACTTACTGGTTTTAAGATCGAGGATGATAGCGTTGAACCTCGCGCAAACGGTAATGGCGAAAAGGAACTTTTTAGACGACAAAAAGTTTCAGAGAATTTGAAATTAGAAATGTGCAAAGTGATAGGCGAAAAGGCGTATCAGGGAAGTCATTCCCCCAATATGCACTTTATCGGGAATCCAACCGCTGCCGCATTAAATGCTAACAAGGTGTCCCGTGTGCAACTTCGGCATAACGCCTCGTCAGGTGAAGTCGATCAGAAGACTTCGGCATAACGCCTCCTCAAGAGAGCCTAACACAAGACCTCGGTATAACACCTCGTAGGTGAATCCGATCGAAAGACCTCGGAATAAGGCCTCGTCACCAAACCGCAAACCGACTTGACACACCCTAACGCCGAGCTAGCAACAAATGACCTCGACGAACACCTCTACAGGTGAAACCAGCAACACACGAAGCCAATATAAAAGGCCGTAAATGGATGATCGCCCCTTCGTCTTAAGCAAATCTCGGTGAATTACACCCCGAACCCATCACGACCTCGCTGCGTCTTTTTTTTTGGGGGGATGTGATAGATACGCCCAACTCCTGGCCCAAGCGTCGTGCCCAATATAAATAAACCGACATCGCTCGACCCAAACGAGTTCGCCCAAGAGCACTCCTAAAGCCGGTGGGAATGCGTAAGATTCTACCATATCTAAGAGAATCCAAGTAGAGAATAGATAGATTCAAATCCTATCTTAGAATAGATCCGGGATTCGAGATCAGGTCATTATAGTTGTGTATAAATAGAGGCTAGATAAAAGGAAAATGATCATCTACAATTCTTATAATCACCCATATTATCAATACACTAATACTCTCTCTCCCGTGGGCGTAGATCTTATTCATGATCGAACCACGTAAACCCTCGTGTTCTTACTGCATTTATTACCCTGCTAAATTTTAGATCGATCAATATATTAGAAAGATGTATTAATATAATATATAAACTAATTAAAATAAAAACTTATTAATGTATATATAAAAGACATGATTAATTATTTATATAAGATATTTTTATTATAAATATAATAATGCAAATCTTAAAGTATATTAACTTCCAATCTACGACAATAATGCATAAATAAAGAAATGTCGTATTAAAGAGTATGAAGAGGCTTTGTTGATTACGACCATGACGATAAGATTTCACTAAACAGATAATTATGTGATTAGAAAAAATAAATAAATCATTCAATAGATCTAAAGGGGGAAGTTGACCTAGTTGGTGGGCTCAAATTTTACTTACTCGTTTGAACACGTCATCGGATAAGATTGATGGACAAATCCAGCTATTTTTTGGTATGGAAAATTCAGTGCCGTAAGCCCCACCTCCAGTTGCGTGATAGGGATGGTGCATCCTACAAAGTTTTCCTTTTTCCTACAAAGTGATTCCAAAATTAAACATTTATTGAATATAAATATTGATAATTGTTAGTGATTTATGATATTTCCTTTATTCGTAATTGTGTCAATTTACCTATGGAAATATATATTTGAAAACTTTTAAAAGTTATTAAGTAGGATATGCTAGACTGCCTTAGAAACGAAGAAAAAAAAAGCTTAAGTATTACTAATTTACTAAATCAGTCAAAGCCATTGTACAGATCCAAAAATCGATTATACCTAATTTTCTCAGCCTCAGCCCGATTGGAAAATCTGCAGATAGGATTGGTCTGAATTTTATAATTCTAGATATTACTAACTTTAAAAGCAACATCGCAGAATAGCTATTAGTTGACTAGTTTAAACATAAAAATCGGTAACTTTTTTTTTTCTATTTTTTGTAATAAATTAAATAATATAAATGAGTAAAGTAAATAACTCAGAATTTAAATATGGATGCTCGTAATGGTGATTTATTTTGCCCTACAAAACCCTCTCATCTATTTTTGCATGTATGCCTATTTTATTGTTCATTTATAGATTGTATAATTTATTTGATAATGCACTACTAGGGGTGACTATTAGGGTATCGGTGTCCAGATTCGATACCCGACCAAATTTATCGGGTATTGGTATTGATTACCCGAAAATCGGTATCTGGTCGGGTCGGGCATTGCAGATTTATATTATCGAATTCGTCGGGTATACAAGTCGGATGTCAATTATACCCGAATACCCGAATTATTTACTATAAATTATTATTATATATATAATATATAGATATTATTCGAATTATTTAATATAAATTATTATTATATATATATAATATATATATATATAATATATGATATTATTCGAATTATTTATAATATATAATATATATAATATAGATATAAACAAGACCTTATTAAAAAATAGAGAATCATCACCACTGAATCGATCCAGACCAACTGGCATTGAAAGACCAATACAACGCCTCAAACCTAGAGAACAGCAACCATTTTGAATATTGAACGATTAATTTTATAAATAATAGGTAATTGCATGCAATCACCGATTCGCATCCCAGTCGGGTATTCGGCACCAACTAACTAAAAAATCGGGTCTGGTATCATCATTTTGTTGTAAAATCGGGGTCTGGTCCGATTTTTTCGTAGGTACCCGACCGCATCAGATAGTCACCCCTGTGCACTACAAACACGTGAGCAACCTTTGATAGTTAATAATTGAATACTACATTTTTTATAGGTGAATAAGTGAAGATACATACTTGAATAATCCGGTTGATTTTGAAACACTAGATGTAATTTGTTTTAGCTGAATATTTTCAGTGGGCCTCTCCACTCAAATTAAACGCAAACTCGATTCTGCTGCAATTTGCATGGGCCAACAAGATTGGTTATTGCATACTGGATATTCGAGGAATCTACAACCTAATCGGATCATATGGTTTAAGGCCCAAATATGAGAACCCACATTATTTATTTTTATTTTAAGACAATTACCACACAGCGGGCTCGACTAACTGAATACTTCAAAGAAAATGCTCAGAGCTGTCGACACTTGTCGATCCTCATAAAAATTGATTTATCGAAATTTCAAAATTGAAATTGAAAAACAGCCCCACTCTGTATCATTCTTTACTCTACGAATCAATGCAAATAATATGCATTACCTACTTTTATATTTGCTCTTAGATTCCACTATTAGTATTTTATTCCGTGACGATCCGCCGCAAAATATAACGAACAAAGTTGAAGCGAATGGCAATGAATTGAAGGCTGCAAGTGGGTGAATATATAACTAAAGGAAAATACAAGTGGGTGAAAAAGCAAATTTCAACTTGTTGATCCATGGGCCCCACGGCCTTTTTGGATTGAAAAGCAAGATGAGTGCCAATGATAAGTTCACCAGTCGGTGATATAAAGCCAGCAGCGGCCAATAATTCTTTTCGATCGATATAAAAAGACATATAATTGAATTTTAAATTATTCGGTGACAGAATTTGAGCAAAACCAATATAATTTATGTAAAAGAATGTATTCATCCGGCTGGGGCGTAGAAACTCAAGTAGAGCTTTTCCTTTTGAAACAAAAACAAGAATATATTCACCAATGAATACATTTTACCTAAAACAAAAAGCATAAAGATAAGGTCCCTCAAAGCCTAAAACCAATAGTGCAAAGCTGTAAGAAGTTTCAACCAAACTAAATGTAGAAACAAAAAGATAAATGAACAAATAACATCACAAAAAACGAAGAAAGCTTGATCATCAATACATATGAACTTCAAATGTGTCCATATACAAATACAAGCGAAGAAAATAAATATGAAACACAAAATCAACTAAACAATAAGCCAAGAGAGACTTAGCATATCACAAGCTTCAAATCCAACCACGGCGCGAATGCACGAACAATAATCTGCTAACAATCCGATTCAAATTTGTAGAGTACATATATGCAAATGTTAGAACTTAGTGTACCAAAACTTCCAACCGCACCAGCTTGATGTTGCAGATATATCTAGGCAGATATGCCTCTAGATGAGACGTCATGGCCAGTTGAGATCTTCTGCTTCCGCCCATTCCTCCTGCTGCTACCTCCGGCCCTTCTTGGCATTCTTTCCCCGGCTGCATTTTCCTGATGCTCCGCCTATCTTTGTTGCATAAAATAAATGCCAAATGAATCCCGGTTTCCAAACAAGGTAAGCAGAAGGATGTGAAACACGATTGATTAGCATGCATACCCTTATAAAGAAACCCTCCAGTTGGGTAGACTCCGAGGTGAACTTTCTAGAGCTCATCTCGGAGGATTTCCTCTTGTTCGAGGTGCTTGATGTCTCGCTGCAAGAATCTTGGGACGAGACACACGTGGTTAAATGAGAAGAAGAGCCGAAGGTATCATTGCCACTCTGGAATATCTCCTGAAAGAGAACTTGCAGATCTTCAAAGCTCTCATTTCTACTTTCCTGTAAATAATATAGCTAGATGTGAATATATTTCCACAACTTAGTCATATGGACGTCTTAAAAAAAGAAAAAGTATAGATTGCATCCAATAGATAATGATATGTGAACCTATGTGTTGCCTAAAGTTTGGAAAATTCAGCTGATATGTTGATAATTGAGCTGGGCGTCTCATTTAGATACAACCAATGCTATAAAAAGGAGCTAGACGATAGATACAGCATATAAGAAGAATGGTAAGAAAAAATTTACATTCGACTTATTTTGGTTCATCATTGCTGCCATTTCATTCAAGAAATCACCCATACCCTGCAACATGTAAGAAAACTAAATCAACAAATGAAAGAAAAAATATTCCTTTCAATAGCAAGATCGAATGAATTGACACAAGAAGTGAAAAAACAATATTGAAGCATAGACACCTTTCTCCACTCATTTATGTTCCAAGACCACAACCCGGTTCACATTTTCTTGAGGTTACAATGACTACTAAATTAAGATTGTCTAATCAACTGTTTACGGGAAACTCCAAAAGGCAACAACAACTTCTTAACCTCCAAAACCGAAATTAATAACCAAAATGTCATAAAAGCAGTACTTGCAGGCATGATTGATAGACTGCAAACTAAGACAGGTTGAAAGGGGTTCTGCAAAGGCATCTCCCCCTTTTGGGACGGGTAGGAAAGAAACACAACCCAAAAACTCTTAAGTAAGAGAGCAGATTCTTGAAATAAAGAGGAGTTGGGGTAAAATGAAATGTGCGGTAGCATAATTAGAACTCACATCTTTGTCATCATCATCATCGCTGTTATAGACTCCTACGTCGTACAGAAACCTTTTGTTTGCATCCGAAAGAACTAATAACATAAGCATCTTCGTGAGTCCAATCATCATACAAGAATAAGTGCACTTGCTATCATCTTACAGAATCAACAAATAATTTAAGAACCAATCACCAGTCAAAATATGAAATATGCAGAATGATTACTAACATTAAAACCTTTCTACAACAAGCACTCCATTTATGAGAGAAGATTTTAGCCCCAAAATTTCTTCTTTTCCCCATAGTTATCTACACAATTTAGTCCAACGCATCTTCTAGCAATCAAGAAAGAGAAAGCAAGAAAAATGAAGCTCCAAGTACCAGAATAAGCTTGCTGAATATCTTGAAACCTTTTCTTTGCCTCTTCCACAAACTTTTGATTTGCAGAAGCACTGCAACGATCCGGATGCCATTTCTACCATATAAAAAACGGAGACAAAATTCAATATATACAGCTTCCCATCTCTAAATAAGCAAAATCCAGAAAATTTAATATGATCTTCATGCATACATTGAAATTATCCATATCAGTATGATTCATGACCTTTTTTCAGCAGCATCAAAAGAAGCAATCTTTTCTTGAAACCAATGTTCCACAAAATCCCACACCTCTATATAACTTAACTTTCAAGAATCCCATTTTCAACTTGCAGGTAGCAATGAAAATAAAACTTAAAACATAAACTTAAAAAAAATTAATTACAAATTCTAACCATTGCAAGTTTCTTGTAGGCATTCCTCAGTTCAGCTGGCGTGCATTCTTTCTTCAGCCCCATTACAGCATAAAAATCACTGCTTTTCTCTTCCTCAGCCGCCATTTCTCAGATCTTAACGGAATATATTTCTAACAAAATCTCAATCTTGTCGACAAATTTCAAGAATTGGGATTTCAACTCGAAATCAACCAACCCTTTTCAATATTGCACAAATCACGCACACGCATACACATATATACTATCAGACAATCTGCATAACGTAGTACTATTCAACAAAGGCTGCAAGTGTAATATTACTACACCACGAAACCTCAGCATTTTTTTTTTGAGAGGGAGATCAACAGCTCTCTCCTTAAGAAGCCTCCAGAAAGATTGATTTTCACAATAATTTATATTTATACGTGCAGTGGATTATACATTTATATTGTATCAAAGTATTAAATCTGTAGTATTTAAAAAGTGAGAGAATTGGAACATTGAATACTTCGAAAAAGTTGCCAAGACAATGAAATAGTTTGTTTAAATAAAAGAAAAGGAGGTGGGCTACATAAGGATTGCGGGGTTAGTGATGGACGGCTATGATTGATTTTTGTAGACATTTGTGGCGGGATTCGTCTCCAGAAGCTTCTCAAGTAACTGTTGAAACTCTGTTTCTTTGTGCGTTTGGCGTATTATATTGGACTATAGAAGAAAAGGGTAGCTTCGGTTTCTTGATGTTTCTTTTATTTATTTTAGCATTTAAGATTGGTCGGTCCAATAAGTATAGGGAGCGATATGATGATCGAGAGATTACAAATTGTATACTAGTTCGGGGACTGACTTAGAAAAAAAATTATTCTTCAAGTTGTATTTTGTGAATTTTAAGTTTGAGATTTCTATAAAATAATTGGATTTGATTTGGTTATAGAAACTTTTTACACAAATATTATCATCAAAATTATGTTCGTTGATGTTCAGGTGAAAAATATATATTTTCATGTGATTTACAGTATAAATCAGACTATTCACATCAAGTTCGAATCTTTTATTTCAAAATTTCTAGTCCTAAATCATACTCTCTATGTCCCATTATTATTGTCTTGTTTTTCTTTTTAGACTGTCCTGCTATTGTTGGCTTGCTCCAAAAAATGAAACAATTTTACAATAAAAAGTACATTGAATTTCGTGACATACACCACTTTACATACAAAACATAACTCCCATTAATTTACTTGTAAAAAGAAAGGAGCCAACAATACCGAAACAAAAGGAATTTATTTTTTCTTTTTTAGAAATTGAATTACTTTTGCAACTCAGCAAAAAAGGTTTGATCGCGCTAAATCAAATATATTACTTCCCCGTCTCGTTATTCTTGACTAGTTATTTTTTAGTCCCGTGAATTAAAGAGGATTATGTTTTGTATATAAAGTAATGTGTGATATAAAGTTTTAGAAATTTTTTAGTATAAAATTCATTCTTTTTTATATGTGCCAATAATAATAAAACAATCCAAAAAAATAATACGGCGGGATGAGGAATGACAGTTCATAGGATTAGTTTTGTTCAAACAACGCTAGGATAACTATTACCTATATGATAAACAGAGAGTTCAATAAATATATATTGAGATAGCGTGAGCATAAAATTTCGTTCATAATTTCAAAAAAAAGAGATAAAAGAACAGTAAAATGATATTAATTGAGATTTGGAAAGGTTAGGAAACATTTACACAGAGGGGACCCACATATGAAAACAATGCATATTTGGACATCGCTTTCTTAGCTGCAATTATTAAGCAATTCGAGATTGTTAGTATTATTTAATTACATTTTATACCCTATTATTTTTCTATATTTAAAAACTAAATGGAACGTCTCCCTGACACTCGTCGAATTAGTGAATTGTTAGAAAATATTTGAAAAAGTATATAAAATTAAATATATCAGTGAGTCGAATACAGCATAGTTATATAGAATTACCTTATATTTAATACTTATTGATAATTATCTTATATTTAATACTTATTGATAATTTTTAATTAACAACTTGCCATTAGAAATGGTAGGACAAAAAAACGTGTTGGCTAGTTTATAAATAATTTGAAAGATTGTATAGAGAAAAAAAGAAACACGCTTTGATAGACTTGTAGTAATCAAGAAGTCAATGGCCAACTTGCTTATTTAAATTTCAAGGAAACTCCTCACAATTTTACCAAATTACACAAAGTGGTATCTCAAATATACTCGATTCTAAAAACAATTATATTCTATCCAATTATTTAATAACATTCTTATATTTTCTCATTTTTCACCTTTTGGAAAACAAACCTATATGGGGAAGAGTTGAAGTTTTAAGTTAAATTTTGGGTGGCTATAAATTGATCCTAGTCTTAGGTATCGGTAGGGATGGCAATGGACTGGATCTGGATCGAATCTTGCTAGGTCTAGATTCAGATCCGATAGTTTTTGTTTGGGATCAGATTCGGTCCAAATCCATTGAGTCCAAAAAAATTAGATCCAGACCAGATCCATAAGATCTGTATGATCCAGGGTCTAAACCCGGATCCACATGTTTTCTCTTCTAAAATAAATCTTAAATCAAATATAATTAACATTTACACCATAATAATAATAATATAAATACATATAATACTATAATAATTATTCAGAAATTCTACAATCACCACTATACAAGAAAATGTTAGTTACAAATTTACTTTTACTTTCATGACAGCAAATAATATTGTAATAGTAATAGAAGAAGTAACACACATATCTTAACAAATAGGCACTCAAATACAAAATTTTCTCAAATAAAAGGTACAAGTTTCTAATATTGTTGACATACTATCCAATTCCGTAGCCTAGTTTATCCAACTTCGACTAGAAAGAAAAATAATATAATACACTTACAGATATAAATAAAAATTATATATACATATATATTATATGGATCCATGGACCGGATCTGGATCTTAGAAATCGAGATCCAGATTCAGATCCAGATTTTAAAAGAATTGTCCGGATCCGGTCCAGATCCATCGGATCCTATTTTTTAAAGATATAGATCCTGAAAAATGGATCTGGATCTGCAGATTTGGACCGAATCCGGGATCCACTGCCATCCCTAAGTATCGGCCATGAAAAGATTGATCCCATCATCATTTGCTTATCGTTTTCTAATTTACATAATATGTCAATTTTTCTCTTTGTCTTTTTTTTATGTGTCTCACTCTAAGGATAAGCTCTAAAGTATTTCAAGATAATCGATCTAGAAGTTTAAGATTAAATCGTCAGACTGACTTTAAATCGAGTACGAGTATAATAAAAACTAACAAACATATAATTGTATGAGTTTACATGAGCTTTTTTGTGGGTCCAAAAGATTTCTATGTATTTCCTATCAAAAATGCGACGAGCATGCATGTGTTTAGAAATAAATATAACATTACAATTGTTGTTCACGTTAATCAGACAATTCTATCAGGTCGAAAATAGTAAATCTTCTTTTAAGATGAGAACACAATAAAAGGTTGGCAAGTTGGGAGGTACATAAATAATAGCTCAACATATGGTGGAGAACTAGAAGCTACTGTTTGGCTTTCTTTTTTATTTCAATAATATCTCTGTCTATTTTCAAATCCGTCTGCATATGCTTTGTTTGCCTCCCCACATGTTCTTGATGTCTAGATTGAGACCTTCTCCAGAACATACATTTGTACACATATATATATAAGCAATAAATGATAATTTCAACCTTTTATTTTGGGTAGTCTAATTAATGTATTTGGCGAGTTTAGGATGGAATTAAGATCATGATTACACAAGTTTCTCCTTCTCATCGTTTCGAATTGATACTGATATTTTCGTAGAAAATCCAATAAATCTAAGGATTTGTTTTCATTATTTTACCTCTATGTAACTAGAAAGTGATCTCTATAAAGGAAAATATTAGTTGAAAACGCTTTCAATCAGCTTAAATAAATATTTCTTCATCTGACAAGAGATTTGAGAATCTTAGGGTAATCGTAATTCGTAGCAACCTAAAATTGAGGGCAATAAAATATTGTAAATTGATAGCAGTCACTAAAAAAGAAGGAAAAAACATTAAAACTTTTGGAAAAACACACCACAATCACGACAAAATATAAAGAATACGAGAATTATTTACTCAGTCCATCTTGCACTATATGTGGGGGCGATGCTAAATCATGAATTTCACTATGATATTTCAGATGTAGGTCATAACGATAAACTGCCATTAAATATAATAATAATCAAACTCTAACCCTAAGTCCATTAGGATTATGTCTGGACTAAAAAACATGGACCAAAATAATTTGATCACCGAGATCCATTTTTTATATGTAGTCCATTCGGGCTTCATACACAAACAAAAATTTGATGGATATAAAAAATTGAGTGTTGGTTGTTAGTGCATAAATTGAAATGAATGGATGGTCCAATGCTGCATTATCTGCAGAGGCTTTGGAGTGTGCTCGAATTCGCATGCGCCCAAATTCCAATAATTTACAAATCACAAAAAAAAGGAATTAATTGGTTTGTAGCGATAGTGTCAACAATTTTGTATTTTTGTTAGGTGGTGTTTACTTTGCATGATTAATATTTTGAAGAATTGATTATTTGATAGATTAAATGTGCGATAGGATAATTTTTATCTATCAATCATTTGTTTACTACAGAGGATTAGTGAAGGATTAAAATTATGATAAATAATTCTCCATTTATTTTGAGGATTATTTCAATTCTACCTATATTGGTTGGATTAAAATTAGTGAAGAACAATTCAAATGATTAAAATAATCCCGGGCTTTGGGATATCCTCAAATATTAATCCTTAAAAGTAAACACTTGATTATGTTGGATTAATTTTATCTATCCAACCTAATCATGCAAAGTAAACACCACCTTAGGGTAATGCTAAATATACATAATATGTAAATATATAATACACTTGATAATTATAATATCAAGACCATTTTTAAATTACCCCTAATCAATTTTGGTAGTTATATATTATGAAATTGGAATGTTTTTTATTTTCCTTTTTTACTCAAATAATTTTGGAAATAAATGATTAATTTGTTTCTTAAATAATTGTCACTATGGAAATATAGATATGTATCAATTTTATTCCATTATATAGATTTGAATACATATAGGGATATTTATAATTTTAATATATTTTAATTAGTATATATTTATATTTTTATGTACATTATAATGTGTTAATATTCTTAAATAGAATTATATCCTAAATTTGAAATTAAGACATTATAATATTCACAAGTAAATAAATGTATTCAAATTAAAATATATTAAAAGTTGATAAATAATCCTTTATGGATACTTGTCAATATATTTTTGGAGTCAATTTTATTTATTTATCTTTTGCCTTTTCATTTGCCTTTTTATGTATTCGTTTTTTGTTATGTAATTAATATTATGGTTATGCTTCACAATTAAACAAAAATATAATATCAGTTTTAAATACAATTATATTATATAAAAAGGAAAGATTATGAATACATAAGATTCAATTTTAAATGGTCCATTCCTTAATGATCGCAAAGGGTAATTATGAAAATTACAAATTCAATTAAAATTTGATTTCTTAATTTCTGGAAATATGTAAAATGGCAAAAATATCCAATTATGTATGCACATAGTATGTATCCTTCTTGTTATTCATCTCGAATTTTGATTTTAGGGGCTGAACTAAATTAGGAAAGGGGAATTTTAACCCTAATAAATTTGAACCCAAGACCATTACAGAAAAATAGAATGTAAACATGCTCTCAGCCGTTAGAACACATTAATATATTTGCTCATAGATAATATTATTTATATTTACTCCTCACAAATTGAATGTTAGATATACATTTATATAAATAAATACATTTCAACATATGATAAATCTAGTGTATGTTAATATACGAGATTTGTGTAAAGCAGTAAAGAACACCAAGGCTTTTACGTGGTTCGATCGAGAATAAGATCTACGTCCACGGAGGAATGGTTCCTCAATACTTTCAATATGATTCGATTACAGTGAGTGTAGCTAAAAGCTCTAGTATTCAATAAGTTGCTAACCCTTTCACCGTCGATCTAACCCCTATTTATACATATCCGAGGGCCCCTAAAGACGTGCCCCATCCCCGATTGGCGGGATCGATCCTCCCATGTGGGACTCTTCTCGCGTGTAGGGATCCTCGCCCCGTGTGGGATCCTCCCTTCCATGTAGGGATCCTCGCCCCGTGTAGGGTGGAGGCCGATTAGGGTTTGGAGGTGGTTGGGGTTTAGAGGATGGGCCTTTGGCTTAATCGCGTGGGCGTTATTAAGTCGAGGCCCACTCGTTTGGGCTGCCGGTGGGCTGGCGGTTGGGCCATATCCCATCATAGCCACCAAATAGTCGAGTAACAACTATGCCGAGGTGAGGTGAAGATGGTATTTGACCGAGGCTGGTTGGTGCTCGGCTGAGGTTGTTGTCGAAGGTGTTGGCTTTTTTGATGCTAGGGGTTGAATCGGCGATCCGAGTGCAGGCGAGGTGTGGTGGTGTGTCGGTCTGGACATGCACCGCTTGTCGAGGACCGAATCGGGTTGTTTGTCCTCGACAAAATGTCCTGTGCAGAGAATGTAGAGGTCCGGCACGGATAGCGATATCCGGACGGGTAATCTGTCCGGGTGGATGGTCCGGGATGATGGATCAGGGTGGAGATATCATACGGATGATGCCGAGGTCCGAGGTGGACCGTCTGGCGTTGGATAGCGACGTCGCTTGGAAGGACGAAGCCGAGGTCCGGAGTCAGAGTGATGATTGCACGATTAGACCGGTTGTGTCAGCGCGTCCTTGATCGCGTCATACGCGCCAGACGGTTGGTAGGCGCTCGAAATATGTGCGCGCGTCTACTCCACAACAAATCACAATTAGCCACGTGGGAAGTTGAAACGGCAGTTTTAGGCGCCATTTGTCCCATAAATAGTCCCATTTGAGGAAACTGTTCACTTTCTTCTTTCTCGCTTGTATCAGGGATAATACTTTCAAAAAATTTCAACTTTTTCCGAACTTGTTGAAGAAGCCAGATATCTTCGCCGAAAAGTAAGTATGTATTCCTCATCATCTCCTTCGTCTTCTCGTTCTGAACGTTCTGATTCTGCTTCGGGCTCTGGCCGTCCGTCTTCCTCCCCCGATAGTGTCACCGATATTAAGGATTATATGTGCTATAACCTTTTGGGTAGGTCGATAGGAATTAGTCTTGGGGTTTCACGGTATCATCGATATGGGATGGATCGGGATGGGTTTAGCGAGGTCGAGTTTGACATGGAGGACCTTTTGAAATGGCGAAGAATCTGGGATCCGGAGAAGGCGTGGTGGTGCTGCCGCGATCGATGATAGGTATGGCCCTCCGAGGTTTTATTACCGTATATGTAGACGCCGAGAGCGGCCTTGGGTTTCCTCGGCCCCAATTTTCCTTAGTATCGAAGAATATTTCGGATCTCCATATGTCACCGACCTCAATTCCATTAGGTCGGTGGGTGGGGCTAGGGCTCTCCTGCCATGGCATTGCCGAGGAGTTCTCCTTCGAGGTCTTGATGCGCTTTTTTAGTGTCAAGACTATAGGAGGAGTGTATTATCTGTCTCATCGGCAGAAATTTAAGGTAGCGGCCCCATCTAAGGTGTCCCATTGACAAAATAGGTATTTCTTCTTACGGGCTGATGGGCATCCGAGGTATGAGTGGGGCCTTGGGAAGATGATGGACGTGAAGGTCAAGCCCCTGGGCTACATGGAGGAAGAGCTCAACAACCTCGGTGAGATATTATCTATTAATTTCACCGAGGATGACTGAACAATGCCGGCCGAGCGTTTATAGGTCGGGCGTCGGGGCGAGGTCCGATCGGGGTGAGGCATCCCATATAATTTTTTATATATCTGCTCACATGTCCGACCTCGTTGTCTTTGAACAAGAATTTATCTTTGTTGCAGTGAAGCTCGATCATGAGAGGAGACCGTGGCGCGTCGACCTCGCCATCCCGGCGGCGCCACCAAGAAAGAAGGCGAGACCGAGCCCGCCCGCCACTGTGGTCGTGGACAACTGAACCGGTGGTGGTCATCCACTAGCCGACCTCGAGTCCTTCCGCGGGGAGGGACCTGCCCAGACATACGTCGAGTGCCGACCTCCGCTCTCCCATATCATTCCCAAGGTATAAGCCTCTGCTATATTCCCTTATACTTTTTGTGTTACGTGAAGTATTCGCTGGTATGCGGGGATGCGGCAACAGTTCTTGGTGAGCTGCACCGCATGGCCGGGTTCGTGGTGGAGAGCGCCTCCCGCACGAGGCACCGGAGGATAATGCGGCTTCCGAGTCCGCACCGGCCGCCGCCGGCGAGGCCGAGATCGCAGGCTGCTGCTGAGGCCGCCATTAAGAAGAAGAACCGGGCCCTGCAGGTGGCCCGTGCCGAAGTGGAGGGTGCTCGCGAGGAGGCGGCCGAGGCGGAGAAGAAACTCGCCGACCAGACGAGTGCTTTGCTGGCGGGGCAAGGACCGATGTTGAAGGCCTTGCCCGCATGAGCTCATTAGTCCGAGACCTTCTTCCTTCATCTCCGACAGGCCGCCGTACTCGGGCCTCGGTGGTATCCTCCTACACGGAGGGTTGGTGGCCTCGATGCAGGCTTTGACAAGGTCGGGCATGGGCGGGTTGAGTCGCACCTCGGGCGGTGCAAAGGACTACGCCCAAGTAATCGCCGAGGCGGCCCCTTCCCCGGGTGGAGCTCTGTCTTCCTCCGCCTCTCTTACGACGGCCGAGGCCGTGGCTCGGTCTGAGGAGGACGAGACGCAGAGCTTGTGAACTCCTCGCCGAGGTGCGAGCCGAGGCCGGGAGGTAGGGCCGGCGGAGGCCGTGAGCAGCGGCAGGTGGTGGCGACTCGACAAGCGCGCCGAGGTCGGCGATCCTAATGTAATAGGTTGAATATTCTTTGGGATCATTAGGATCCCGAGCCTTGTGTACTTCACTTTATTATAAATAAAGATGCACTTTTTGAATGTGTTTGTCCTCTTTTTTTTTTTTGTCTTTAGCATTCCGCTTCTCAATATCTCGGGCTCGATCATGATCTATCGATTAAACCGAAAGAGGCCGAGGTGCCTTAGGCGAGAAGAACGAGGAGGTCTTTGTTTGGAGGAGCCGCTCGGCCGAATCGACTCGTGTTTTGGTCGGTTTGGATGTCGGCTCGGCATCGCCACCGAGTGAGAGAGAAGTTGTATGAGGCCGATCGCGGGGCTCGCCTCCCTTCTTGAGCGAGACCCTCAAGCTAAGGATTGCACATCTCGAAGTCCAGGGGGCAGATCCATCTGCCGACGTGATTCAAGGGCGCTTAATGCAGTGCGAGGAGCAACTCGAGTTGGCTCAGGAGAAGCTGGAGCAAATCTCGGAGGAGCACGCAGAGTATGAAAAGGTAATCCACCGATCTGGTGGAGTTACTATATCAGAAGCCGATGATCGAGTTCAGAACTTGCTTGCCGAGGGCATGGTGCTGAGGGATGAGGAGGGGCCCAGAAGTAAAAAGTTTAAAGACTGCCTCGACTCCATCGTGAAGTACATCCAGATATACGAGCTCGTCCGCAAGCGGCGCATGCCCCAGCCCCGCAGCGAGTCCGCAACTGGCTCCACTGATGTAAGGATAGAAGAACCCGAGGAGGAGGGCGGCTATGCCGATCATGCCGAAGTGCTTCGGTTGCTGGGCCCAGCTGAGAGGGGAGCATTTAGAGGGCGGTCCTCGGTGAGTGGAAGGGGCCCGAGGGCCTCAGGTCGGCGAGAAAGAGCGGCAGGTCGGGGGCGAGGTCGTAACCCTAGCCAGGCGTCAAGCTCAAGGGGCCGAAGTGCGACCTCGGTTCCGGGAGTACCTCCTTCAGGCCGGGGGGACCCACTCGCGCCAATTCAAAGTGTAGGTGGAGTAGGCCGTGGTGGGGCCGACCTCGTTGATTGGGTGGAAGGCACCGAGTTCATCCCGCGTATTCATCGCCGACCCGGGGATTTTGTCTCGAACTGGTGTAGCTGTAGCCAGACTCGGCGAGGTGGAGCTCGGATGCCCGAATGAACTTTATATAGCTTAGGACTTTGAATTTAGTCATAAATGTATTTAGACTTTGTACGAAGTGTATATCTTCCCAAATAAAGGGGTGTAATTTGACGAGATCCGATGTGGACGTCGTTTGCATGTAGATGTTTCAACTTAATGAGTAATCTGTATGCGTGCATGTAGACGTTCAATTTAATGAGTAGTCTGTATGCCTTGCACCGAGACGTTCAATTCAATGAGTAATCTGCGAGTGTGGCGCGCGCTTAGTTGAGTACCCTACTTAGTGGGTTTGTCATCTTCGTAAGGGCGTCCCCTTGTGAAGGTTAATTGTGTTTGATCTGAATGGATGTTCACATAAATATAAGAGACGAAGTGAAATACTTATTTAGAAAAACAAATATTTTATTGAGAAGTAAATAACATCCCACCTCGGCAAAAGCAATAAGAGGACTAATCATGATGCTGATCTGAAATCAAAGCTACGTAAAGTACCTCCTCAAATGAGTGATATGCCAGGTTCGTGGGATAAGTGCACCGGATAAGTGAGCAAGCTTATAGGCCCCTTTACCGAGGTCCTCGTGAACGCGGTATGGACCTTCCCATGTCGGATCTAGCTTGTTAAGACGCTCGGCTCTACTGGCTTCATTATTTCGTAGGACGAGGTCGCCTACTTGGAGTGTGGAGGCTTTTACCCTTTTGTTGTAGTACCGTGCGACCTGGCACTTGTATTTGGCTTCGCTTATGAAGGCGAGCTCGCGTTTCTTCTCGAGAGTATCAAGGTTGACACGCAGGTCTTCCTCGTTCCCACTCTAGTCGAAGTGAAGAGTGCGTGGGCTCGGTGCGCCGATCTCGGCCGGTATGACAACCTCGGTCCCGTAGATCAGTGAAGGGGTTTCTCCGCATGCGAAGTCCGGGTGTTGTCTGTGGGACCCGAGAGGACTTGAGGAGATTTTCAACCCAATCACCATTAGCTCGGCCCAGCCTCTTTTTCAATCCTTGTATGATCGTGCGGGTCGTCACCCTCGGTGCGACCATTTGCTGCGGTGTGCGATCGGGTGAAACGTTGCTCGATCCGGAGCTCTTCACACCATTCCTTGAAAGTTTTGTCGACGAACCGGGTGCCGTTGTCCGAGACCAAAATATGCGGTATGCGGAAGCGACAAACTATGTTTTTCCACACGAAGGTCTGAATCCTCCTACTTGTGAGGCTCGAAAGTGGCTCAACTTCGACCCATTTGTGAAGTAGTCTACAACTGACTAAGTATCGAAGTTCGACACGGTGCTCGGTCAAATGGACCAACGATGTCGATCCCCACCGCATGAAAGGCCACGGACTCGTGGTGCTTAGATCGGTCAGGGTAGTTTTTGACCGTGGAGTGAAGCTAGCACTTTGACACTTTTGGACGAGCTCGGCGAATCTTGGACGGTGGGCCAATAATATCCCGACCTCGCCGTCTTCTTTGAGAGAGCTCATGACCGATGTGACTTCCATAAGACACTCTGTGAATCTCATTGAGTGCGTAGTCGGCTTCTTCCGCCCGAGGCACCTCGGGAGGGTTGAAGATAAGATTTCTGAGAACGCCTCATGTGTGAGTACTTTGGGATTTCACCATCATTTTTTGGCTTGAACCGATCTTAAAGCGATCGCCATCTTCCAGATAGGCCTTTATGGAGACATCCAGCTCGGCTCTATCTCGGTGATGATGCCGATGTGGGACTCGCGATGCTTACGGAATGAACTTCTCCACTAGTGGATTCGTTGATGACGCAGCCTAACTTATCGAGGATGTCGGCTCATTTTTTCCCTCGTGGGATCGATGAATACTAAAGTACCGAATGAGGTCAAGATCTCCTTTGCCTTCTCAAGTTATTGCTTCATTCGATCCTCCTCGCCTCAGATTTGCCTAAGACCTGGTTTACCACGACCTGGGAATCTCCAAAGATCTGGATCTTGTCCACTTTCAATTCCTTTGCGAGGCGGAGTCCTGAGATCAGCGCTTCGTACTCCACCTCGTTGTTTGTGGTCGGGAAGGTAAACCGGAGTGCATAGGTCACTTCTTGTTTGTCTGGGCCGAGGAGGAGGATGCCTGCTCCGCTGCCCGTCTTGCATGAAGCTCCGTCCACGTACATCTGCCAGCAACCATCAGGTGGGTTAAGGACAGATTCCTCCGCAGTGGGGGCGGGAGTTGGAGTGACCTCGCTGGTAGGATCGACCTCGGTGAATTTGGCCTCCACCGTGAAGTCGTGTAGCTTGCCCTTTATGGCCGACACAGGGGAGTATGAAATGTCGTGCTCGCCGAGCTCCAAGGCCCACTGCATACGTCCGGATGACTCGGCTTTGACAAGACTTGTCTCAAGGTAAGTCGGTCAAGACTGGACGGAATGGGCTTGGAAGTAAGGTCTGAGGCATCGCTTGCTCACTAGAGCGAGTGCTACCTTTTCGAGGTGGTGTACCTCGCCTCCGGTCCTTTGAGAGCCCGGCTAATAAAGTAGATGGAGAGTTGTCGCCCACCTCATCCCGTACCAATACCGCACTGATTTCCTCGTCCGAGGCGGCGGATACAAAGAAAGGAGCTCGCTTCTTTCGGGCGGACAGGTCGGCGGTCGGCGAGATACTCTTTCGGTTGTCTGGCGACTGTGTTCTTCCCCGCCAGCGAAGTCCGGAGCTCTCCTCAAGATCTTGAAGAAGGGCAGCTGCTTCTCGGCAGCCCGAGATAGGAATCTGCTGAGGGCGGCTTGGCACCCGGTGAGTTTGTGGATCTCACGGATGGCCTTTGGTGCCTGCATGTCGAACACTGTTTTCACCTTAGTGGGATTTGCCTTCAGGCCTTCTTGAGAAACCCAAGATCCCGTGAATTTACCGTCTTCACCTTGAATGTACACTTCTGGGGGTTGAGCTTGAGGTTGGCCGACCGAGGAGCTGGAGGATAGTTCCGAGGTCGTCGGCGCAGCTCTCCGTTTTTTGACTTTTGACTACGATGTCGTCGACGTAGACCTCGACAATCTCCCCTATGTGGTCTTTGAATATTGCGTCCACCATCCTCTGGTAGGTAGCTCCGGCATTCTTCAGGTCGAAAGGCATCTTCCAGACGTAAAGACACCAAGTCGGTGATGAACGCCGCCTTTGGGCGTCCTCCCGGCTCATCAGATTTGGTGGTACCTTTGTACAGATCTAGAAAGCTGAAGACTTCGTGCCCTACCAGTGCCTCCACCTTCTTGTCAATGTCGGGAAGGGGGTAACAATCTTTCGGGCAGTGTTTGTTGAGGTCGGTGTAGTCGACACACATGCGCCACCCCCATCCTGGCTTTCGGACCACGACTAGATTAGCCATCCAGGTCGGGTATTTAACCTCAAACAAGATCATGGCCTTCTGGAGTTGAGTCACTTTGTCTCTTATGACTGGCAAGCGCCTCGTCATGAACACTCTTTTCTTCTGCCGAACTTAGTAGCCGGGTCAATGTTGAGGCGATGAGTTATGAGCTCGGGTGACACTCTGGTCATGTCGAGTGGGAACCATGCGAACACTTCCCTGTATTCCTCGTGTCGCATGACATGTTGCCGAATATCGGTGGGCCACGATCGCCGACCTTGATAACTTTGGAGGGGTCGTCGTCGTATAGCTGAAGGTTCTCGATCAGTCATCCCGGGTGGCGGCTCGGGATTACTAATTACTATGCACGGGCAGGCTACATCCCGGGTTGAGACTCGTAGGCATTCTTTGGTCGCCGCTTGGTCACCCCGGATGCTTAGCACTTCACCGGGGTGGGTATCTTGATTGTGGTGGTACACCGCGCGCACGGCCTTGGTGGTGTATAGCCAATCTCCGCCTGGGATGATGTTGTACGGAGGGAGCTCGTGCAGGAAAAATTGAATGAACTTTGTGACCGACACAGGAGCACGTCCTACGGAACCGGAAGGGTAATGACACCTTCGGTCAACCGCCTCTGAGTGAAGCTCCGCATGGCGGGATGGCGCGGGGCGATTTGAATCCTTCGACCTCAAGTTTATCCGCACGGCTCGGAAGATAATGCTTGACGGAGGCACCGATGTCGATGTAGACCCGGTGGACGTTCTTGTTGCCCACGGCTTGATCGTGATGGCGTCTTGGTGAGGCATGATTTTGGGCACCGGTCATCTTTGGAGAACACGATGTTCTCACCATCCCGGGTCGCTGTTTTTCGGCTCCTCGGGGCCGACCTCAGAGCTTCATTCTTTAACGACGACCTCGCTGCTCCTATAAACAGATCCGGTAATGGCATAGACTGCCCATAAGATTGGGACCTTCGTCCTCGCCGCCCTCGGCCGGGTCATCGCCGAGGTCGGCCCGCCAGCTGTTGCCACCATTATTCTTCCCTATGCGCTTCTTGTTCCCCTTGCACCGGCCGAGGTATTTCTTGAGGCCTCCTCCTTCGACGAGCTCGTCAATCATGAGCCTGTTTACGCAATCTTGATATCGTGACCATACCCTTGGTGATAGTCACAATACTTCTCTGTTGATCTCTTCTTAGATCCTCCTTTCATAGGAGGGGGCTTCGGGAAGAGCTCGGCGTGGAGCTCGAATATCTCCGCCCTCGATTTGAGCAGACGAGGCACGTTACCGCCAAGGTTTGGCCGAGGTCCGAGCCTGGACTCCACCGGGCCCTTCTTGATTCTCTCGAAGGCACTTCGGCGATCAGCGCCTCGACCTCGGTCATCTGGCTTCTTTCTTTCAGCCCTCTGCTCATCCCAGATCTCTCTCTTCTTCCGGTCCGACTCGTCTCCTTTGACGAAGTTATCAACCAGGGTCCAAAGGCGACTAGCCGTCTTTGGCTTTTCTCGGGTGATCTCTTTATTCAGTGCATTGGATCGGATCCCGTTCTTGAACGCATTGATGATGTAGAGATCGTTACTCTCATCAATTTTGAGAGACTCCATGATGAACCTCGAGACGAAGTTCGACATCGTCTCGTCCCGCCCTTGGCGGATAGTGAGCAGGTCGGACGAAGGCTGCTGAGGTGGCATCTTCTGATAGAAGCGCCACTTGAACTGATCCATGAGATCCCAGGCGGTGTATCTTTGCTTTGGCGGAGCGAGGTGAACCAACGTCGGGCGTTGGAGATCAGCACCTCGGGGAAGATTTTGCACATGTGAAAATCTTCCATTCCTTGATTCGCCATGTTGGTAGTGTAGGCGAAAAGGAAGTCGGAGGGGTCCCCAAGGCCATCGTAGGCAGCGATGTTGGGTGCCTGTGTATCGGGCAGGGCGGGCGTGTCCGTAATCTCTCCGAGAAAGCGAGATGATTCTTTCATACCGGTCGAACCCCGGAGATCGCCGCCATCTCTCTCGGAGGGTGGGAGACCGTGACGGCGTCGCTGCCCTCTCGAGGGAGTTCGGCCCGCCTCCTCCTCTCTGTTTGCTTTGCTCGGCTCTGGGCGGCATGTCGAGGTGGAGAGCGACTTCGCGGGCGACGTGGTGGTGAAGGGTTGCGACCATCTCGACGAGGTGGTTGACTTCTGGCGGCGGGTTGATGTACGCGTTCTCGGCTATTGTGTCGAGATGAGCGTTGACCGCCTCGGTGGGACGAGCGACCTCGGACGCCCGTATTCGCCAGTTCGGGCACTCGAGAGGTGCCCGCTCCATTCGTCCTCTGGTGAAGGAAATTTTGGAATTGGCCGAGGTTGGCATTAAGGAACTCGAATACGCTCGGCCAAGGTCTTCGTGAGATCGGTGAACCGCCTGTTCACTGGCGTTGAGGTCGGCATCTTCTTCCTCGTCGTATGGGCGATCCCGAGGGTGTATGGGAATGTTTTCCATGTAGCCCTCGGCGTGACCACTGTGGCGCCCGCAATCTCCTTCCGTGGCGCTGAGTGACCACCTGGTCGTCTTCAGCGCGGTTGTTGCCGGTATCGGCGGCGGTGCTACCGTTTGCACGTGTTCTTGCCATTAAATTAGAAAAACAAAGCTTTTTTGTTCAGTGTTCCCACAGACGGCGCCAATGATAAATCTAGTGTATGTTAATATACGAGATTTGTGTAAAGTAGTAAAGAACACCAAGGCTTTTACGTGGTTCGATCGAGAATAAGATCTACGTCCACGGAGGAATGGTTCCTCAATACTTTCACTATGATTCGATTACAGTGAGTGTAGCTAAAAGCTCTAGTATTCAATAAGTTGCTAACCCTTTCACCGTCGATCTAACCCCTATTTATACATGTCCGATGGCCCCTAAAGACGTGCCCCATCCCACGATTGGGGTCGATCCTCCCATGTAGGGACTCTTTCTCGCATGTAGGGATCCTTGCCTTCCATGTAGGGATCCTCGCCCCATGTGGGTGGAGGCGATTAGGGTTTGTAGTGGTTGTGGTTTAGAGGATGGGACTTTGCTTAACCGCGTGGGCGTTATTAAGTCGTGCCCACTGCGTTTGGGCTGCCAAGGGCACAGCGGTTGGGCCATATCTCATCAACATAACAATATCTTTTCTACACCCAAAACATACACTATTATTCAATAGTTTGAAATAATTACTACTATATTATAATATATCTCAAATACTATTTACATTTTATATACAATAAAATAATACCGTGCTTAGTCATTTACAACTCAAGTATTTAATTCAATCAATTAAAATGTGAAAAATGAATATGATTCAATAGTGGAATACTTTTAATAGTTAAGCAATAAAATAATTCTTATTAATCAATTCTAGATCCAAAAATGTAAAGAATATGATACAAATATTGTACAATTTAATAACGTATCTCATAACAACATACAATATATACAATCTAAAGTATGCACATGCTATATATAACAAATACTTTCATTATTATCTATTTGGGAATTGAAGTAATAATAAATCATAGTTTTATACTTGTAACAATAAAATGGCAATGAAACCAATTCACATGTCTTAGATTTCATATAGGAATACAAGAATATAAGAGTTAATTGTTTTAATAAATTAAAAAATTTACTCTTAATTTCATTAATTATCACATTTGTTATTTTTATTTGTCAATTAAATACAAAAATTTAAAAAACGCATCACGGTGGACTCGAACCTGAGACCTTTGGTCTCGTACATTAACCACTCTACCAGTAAGCTAACACACACACACACAACATTTGCTATTTTGATGTGTCTCAACTTAACATCATAGTAAGCAGTAATAATATATTTGGTACTATTAATTTTTATTAATTTATATACTATAATATGATTTACATGTTACCACTATTAAATTATTATTTGATTTATAGAATTGCATGAAATTATTTCGTTATGTATTATTGTAGTATACACGTATGATCTTTTCTAAAATTTACAAATTATTATACTCCCTCCGTCCACCAAAAACGTGCATCGATTTTGGTGGCACGGGTTTTAAGAAAACTGTAATGAGTGTAAAGTAAATGTGTATAAAAAGGTGTGTCATTGGGATAATAAATGAATATATTAATGGATTGTGAGTATAAAAAGGTGGGTCATGAGTGTTTTTTTGTAAATAAGTGAATAAGTTGATGGTGAAAATGTAAAGTTGGTGTTTCTAAAAAAGAAAAGTGCACATTTTTTGTGAACGGACCGAAAAGGAATTAAATGCACGTTTTTTATGGACGGATGGAGTATTATTTTTCTGTACTATTATATAGTTTCACAAAATATTGCTTCGAAATATTTATTTATGTACTATAGTGCATTAGTATGTCATAGATTTAAAAATATAGTAAGTAGTGATAATGTAGTTAATAGTATTATTTCTTATCAAACAACCTTTAGTGTAGCGGTGTGTCTTAATTTAAAGATATAGTAAATGGTGATATTGTAGTTAGTACGATTTTACATCTTGATATTATTTTGTAATAGTTATCATTTAGTTATACAATTATATGAGATTTTTCATTATATTTATTACTGTAGTAAGATTAATTTAATAAAAAACTAAGAAGTATTATGTTGTTCATCTCTTTGAAATATTACAATATTGCATTGGATTCATCTTTTCTCATTTTAATTGATTAGATTAATTAAACTAATAGGATTGTAAATGACTAAGCATATTATAGTATATGTAATATGTATATAATATGTGAATATTTAATATATAACAATATACTAGTAATAATCAACTAAATTTAATAGTAGAATATTCATTACATGTTTAAGTGTAAAAATTAAAGGACACTGTTACATTGAAAATTTATGCTTTATACATAGAGAAATGTAACGTCACATATCTTCAGTGAGCACCTCTTACGTTTAGGCCACTTTAGCATGCATTATTCTTTTCGTTTTATAAATTTATTTTGATTCTAATACATTACATATTATTTACATCATTAATTTAACGGTACATAAAATTAAATAAAAGTTCGATTGTTCGTTTCCCTTTTAAACTTCAAATAAATGAAAAAACGAACAAAGCAAGCTTGAAAAAAACTGGAACCAAACCGAAACCGACAAATTCGGTTAACCGAAAATCGACAAATTCGGTTATCGGTTCGATTTCGGGTCCAGAGTTGAAAAAAAATTCGGTTATTGGTTAACCGATAACCGAACGGTTCGGAACCGAAAAACCGTTTTTTATTAATAATTATTAATTAATTAATTAATTAAAAATACTGAAAATTAATTTTTAATTATTACTTTATTAATTATTTTAATTATTTGTTAAATATTTTATTTATTTATAATAAGTTTAATTTTTAATTATTATTTTATTTATTTTAATTATTATTTTATTTATTTTAATTATTATTTTATTTATTTTTATTATTAATTAATTTTAATTCGGCTTTTCGGTTAACCGAAAACCGAACCGTCGGAACCGATCGGTTTTTGGTTAACCGAAAATTTAAAATGGTTCGGTTTTGGTTCTACTTTTTTGGAGAAATTCGGTTTGATTAACCGAAAAATTTGGTTCGGTTAACCGAAACCGAACCGTTTAACAGCCCTAGTTTAGATCCATAGTTTGATAGTCCGGTCTGATCCGATCCAGATCCGGTTATGGTTCTAGAACCAGAACCAATACTTATATATTGGTTCTGATCCGAGTAAAATCCGTCTATTGACAAGCCTAAGTTTAAAATAGGCTTCTCAATGAGTTAGTTTTATTCATATCGATCTGAAATCACTCATAGCCCATTAAATTATAAAACAATGGTTTTGGTTCCAATTATGGTTCTGATCCAGTTCTGGTTCCAGACCCACTAAGATCCAGATCACTTAAGACCTATAGTTGATGGTCATGTTCCGGTCCGGATCCAGTATCTAATGGGCTGATTTTAGAACCAGAACTATTACTTATTTATTGATTCTGGTCCGGGTAAAATCTACTCATTGACATCCCTAATGGAAGGTATGCGGCATAACATTTTTTTCATCTCTCTCTACATATAGTAAATTCAAGTAATAAAGATTAAATATAAAGAAAAATTGGGAAACTTTATAAAATATGTTTCGATACATTAATAAAAATGTTGTTTATCCTAGTGGATAAAAGAGCATATTTAAAATCTAGTTTCTTTTGTGGCTTGAGTTCGAATCCTGCTGTATACAAAAAAAAGATCGAGAATTAGGTTTTTTGGTCTCAAATACTGCTGAGGGTAGAAATGGCATTTTCTAAGTTAAATAATGTCTCGAACCGGATAAAATAAAATAAAACTGCAAATGGGCATGTCGGACTAGGCCGATCCGACTTCACTGGGCTTTCCCAAAGAATCAAGCCGATCCAAAAATCTATCTGATCGAAGAAATTATGATCCAACGAAACCAGAAAATGCCATTTTTAGTACAATTTCTTTTGTCGGGCTGAGCCGCCCCCCACGAGCTTTTTATAGTTATTGACGGTCCGCCCACACCAAATTCTCTTGAACATATATTTTTTGAGCCTAACCTAGCCCAAAATAGGCAGACCGACTCCGTTTTGCCACCTCTACTTAGCATTACTGGAACCATGCCATTCTCGACCAGATTATTCAAGAAGAAGTGTGTTACGAAAAACACACACCACAATCACGAGAAAATAAAGAACACGAGAATTGTTAACCCAGTTCGTCTTGCGACTACGTCTGGGGGCGATGTCAAGCCAGAGATTTCAATATGAATTTTCGGATACTGGTTGCAATGAAGAGCGGCTATTAAATAGAGGAATAACATAACCCTAACCCTAACCCTAACCCTAACCCTAACCCTAACCCTAAGCCCATTAGGGTTCCGCCTGGGCCCAAAAAATATAAGCCCAAAAATTTGGATCACCGGTATCGTGGTAGAGTGTACAGTCCATTCAGGCTCCATACTCCAACAATCTCCCATTGGAGATTGAATCCCCAAGTAACCGTACCTTCTTGCTTTCATTCCTGTATCCAATTAGCATCGCCTAACCTCATCTTCATGCTCCAATGCCAATTGAAGCTATGCATAGCTTCAATTTCTCCAATGTTACCACCTTAGTAAACATGTCTCACGGATTTTCACTTCCAAGGATCTTCGTTAGTCGCAAGATTTTCTTCTCCAACAAAGTGATGGATGTAATGATACTTCAACTCAACATGTTTTGTCCTCGAATGAAACGCTGGATTCTTTGCCAAGAATATATCACTTTGACTATCGCTGTAGAGAGTGCTACTCTTATGCTCCTTCCCAAGTTCACCCAAGAAACTTTGCAACCACACCATCTCCTTACTCGCCTCCGTTACAGCCACATATTCAGCCTCCGTTGTGGACAAAGCAACGACTTTCTGCAACTTAGAAGCCCAAGAAATAGCACTACCCCCATAAGTAAAGACATATCCGGTTGTACTTCTCCTCTCATCCAGATCATTTGATGCCAAATCCGCATCAACATAACCTGCCAGCACGACACTCTTGCCGTTGAAACATAGAGCTTTCTCCGTGATACCTCTCAAGTATCGTAGAATCCACTTCACTGCTTCCCAATGTTGTTTGCCCGGATCACCCATGAACCGACTCACTACTCCCACTGCTTGAGCAATATCTGGTCTTGTACACACCATGGCATACATGATGCTACCAATTGCTAAAGCATAGGGGACTTTCATCATTTGGGCACGTCCATCTTTGCTCTTCACTCCCTTTCTCGAAAGCTTGAAGTGATCGCCCAACGGACACTCACGAGCTTGATTCAATCATGTCAATCTTTCCAGACCTTCTCGAATGTAGCTCGCTTTGTGAAAGATATACATTTCCAACCATCTTGTCGCTACGATTCTCATACCCAAAATCGCTTTGCCTCTCCAAGATCCTTCATGGAGAATCGTTCGGACAATTGCTTTTTCAACTTGTCCACCTCATTTATGTCGGCTCCTGCGATCAACATATCATCAACATATAACAGAAGGATAATATAGCTCTTGTCGAACCTCTTATAATAGCAACAATGGTCAGCGTGGCATCTTTGATAACCAATCTCTATCATGAAACTATCGAACTTCATGTGCCACTGCTTCGGAGCTTGTTTCAAGCCATATAAACTCTTCTTCAACTTGCAAACAAGTCCTTACTTTCCTTTTACTACGAACCCCTCAGGTTGTGTCATGTATAATTCCTCATTCAAGTCACCATGAAGGAATGCTGTTTTCACATCCATCTGATGTAGCAACAAGTTTTCGTGTCGTTGCTCAAATCCTTTGACAACCAACCGGGCCTTGTAGCGTCTGCTACCATCAGCTTCAATCTTGATCCGGTAGACCCACTTACAATGCAGGGCCTTCTTGCCCTTTGGGAGCTCAACAAGTTCCCAAGTATCATTTAGCAGAAGAGATTGCAACTCATTGTTCACAGCAACTCTCATTTTCGTCTATCACCACCCTGCTCTGCTTCTACATAGCACTCAGGTTCCCCACCATCAGTAAGTAACAAATAATAGTTAGATGGTGAATACCTATCAGTGCACGCCGCCTCTAGCCGGTCTTTGCAGCAGATCGTCCGGCAGGAGTCCTTGGTTCTTCGTCGAGAACCTCTTCTTCATTCCGACTCTCCTTGCTCCCACTCGAGTTTGAGATGTCTAACTCGACCTCTTGAGATTCAGAATTGCCAGAATTCGACACCTTCAATCTATCCTTGTACATAACATGTTCATTGAAAACCACATCTCTACTACGTATAATTTTTCGGTTATGCTCATCCCAAAGCCTATAACCGAACTCATCACCTCCATAACCAATGAACGTACACTTAACAGACTTGGCATCCAACTTACTTCTTTCAGCATAATTAATATGAGCATAAACAATAGAACCAAAGATCCGTAGGTAAGATAGATTTACCTCTTTTCCAGTCCATTCCTCATCGGGTATTCGATTTTCCAACGGAACTGATGGACCTCTATTGATCGTGAATGCAACAGATTGACCGTGATCTGCCTCAAACGTCTTAGGCAACCCACATTTCAGTCTCATGCATCTTGCTCGCTCATTCAATGTTCTCGTTCATGCGCCCGCCACTCCGCTCACTGGGAGTTCTCTCACGGTCTTCTATGCGAATCCCATTCTCAGCACAAAATCTTTGAACTCACGGAGTTCATACTCTTCTCCATTGTCGGATCGAAGACACTTCACTTTCAGCCCTGTTTCGTTTTCTACAAGAGCTTTCCACTTCTTGAAAGTATTAAAAGCGTCAGATTTATTCTTCAAAAAATAAGTCCATACCTTTCGAGTGGAATCATCAATGAAGGTCATGTAGTATTTTGAAACACCAAGGGATTTTACAGGGGCTGGTCCCCATAGATCACTATGGACCAACTCCAATTTCTGCTTTCTCAAAGGTCGACTACCTCTCGAGAAACTCACTCTCATTTGTTTCCCGAAAACACAGTCCTCGCACAGGCCAACTTCAACAGTTTTCAGACCTGACAGCCTACCCTTCGAACTCATCTCTTTCATCCCTTTATCGCTCATGTAGCCTAGCCGAAAGTGCCACAAATCAGCATCGACAACAGCTCCTGCAAGATCAATGCATTCTTTTGAGTTAGTTGTTGTATACAACGTACCCTCTTTCTTACCACGAGCTACTATCATGGCTCCTCTAGTGATCTTCCAACTACTGCAGCCAAACGTTACAGAATATCCTTCAACATCAAGCTGCCCGATTGAAAGTAAGTTCCTTTTCAATCCTGGAATGTGTTTAACACCATTCAACTTCAGCATCGTTCCATTTGGTGTGGTGATATGGACATCTCCCTTTCCCACAATCTTCTGGGGCTCGTCATCTGCAAGCTAGACTTGTCCAAATTCACCAGAGACGTAGTGCTCCATTATCTCAGCATCACTGCACGAATGAAACGACGCTCCAGAATCCAATACCCACAATTCCAACAGACTGCTGACACTCAAGACCAACGCATCTCCAATATCACATGTGGTTGTGTTTGCTGTCTTCTTGTCATTCTAACCCTTTTTGTACTTCTTCGGTTCTGTACATTGACTTTTGTAATGACCGAACTCATCATAATTCCAGCACTTGATCGAGTCTTTATCCTTACCGAATCGACTCTTGCCTAGAATTTGATCTTCCCTGCTCGCCTCATCTTCCGTGTTCGGTCGACCACGAGGTTGATCCGTTTCTTCCTGCGAACCTCTTCGTTAATCATCAGATCTCACACCTCGTCAAAACACAACACTATCTTTGCCGATGACGCACTTACACCGCCACCATTCCGCCCAACTTTCGGGTAGAGAAGATAGCATAATTAGGCACGCACCTCATCATCGGTTAATCTTAACCGAGCTCAACTGCAAGTGATCATGTTGAACTTCGTTTAGACGTTCTTTGCACCGACGCACTTCTCTAACATCTTTAGGTCAATAATCGCCTCATCGGATGAACCTTGTTCGCAATTGATGGCTTCGTACATCTGCTCCGAATCGCCAAGATCTCCTTGCCGACTGCTTGGCCGCGTGTGATAGGCTACGTTCACGACAACGATAAACGTATCGCACTCATCGCTTTTCTGTCCAATAGCCCCCACTCCTCCGGATCCATCTTTTCGGGTTTTTCCTTCAAGGGCAGATATAGATATTTACCGTAGAGGTAATCCTCGATCTGCATCTTCCAGAATCCGAAATCTGATCCATCAAACTTCTCGATTGAAATCTTCCCATCCATCGTTGTGATTGCTCCTTCCGTACCTGAAGCTCTGATACCAATTGTTGCGAAAAACACACACCAAAATCACGACAGAAAATAAAGAACACGAGAATTGTTAACCCAGTTCGTCTTGCGACTACGTCTGGGGGCGATGCCAAGCCAGGGATTTCAATATGAATTTTTGGATATTGATTACAATGAAGAGCGGCTATTAAATAGAGGAATAACATAACCCTAACCCTAAGCCATTAGGGTTTCGCCTGGGCCCAAAAAAAATATAAGCCCAAAAATTTGGATCACCGGAATCGTGGTAGAGTGTACAGTCCATTCAGACTCCATACTCCAACAAAGTGGAACGCTGTGAACCCTTCACTTCGTTTCTTGAATACATGCTACGTATAACTGACGAAGAAAAGAGGAACATGATAGGCATGAGGTTATGCAGCCATTTGGGAGAATAAATACCCCGCCCTACAAAGGACAGCTAAATCAGCTTTAGCAGCTCGCAACATCCTACGAGGACAGGGAGAGAAAGAAGGATGATGGGTTGGAGTGGAGTTGATGCTTCCTTTTTCGCTTCGAGGGATCGGCGTCATCATTTTGTGGCTGCGAAGGTCTTATGCCTTCTGGGGTATTTGTTTGAGAGTTGAAGAAGGAGAGACTATGGGACTTCACCAACCTCTATCATGGATAATCTAGAGCGGGTGAAAATTGTGACAGACAGCAAAATTTTATATGAAGTCGTTTCTTTGAGTTTGGCACCATCATGGAGAGTGGCCGCGAGATTCTTGATGCTAATATTGATGTTAAAATTAAGCTAGTTTGCTCAGAAGCCAATGCTTTGGCTCACAAGCTTGCTAGATCAATTTCTATTGATTTTCCTATTTCCTATGTTTGGGATGAACTTCCTCCACAATCGTGGACAATCTTTTCTTGTTCCATGCATTTGTTCCTACTATATAATGTCGTGTTTCACCTACAAACAAAAAAAAACGAACGACAAGAAGTAAGGCATTTATAGTTGCTTTCTATTTCTGACTTATTATTGTTAATAGATAGGACCATAATGGGCTTGATTTACTTATTCCGCCATGAGAAAGTGAAATTCAACGCAATGAATCCCAATGGAAAGATAATAGATTACTTGGGCCATGACATACATAAATTAATTGAGGTGTAGAAGTGTAAATTAATTAACAAGTTAAGAGTTTCATATTTCCACTAATAATATATTAACAAATTTGCTCACAAATTGACAAAGCAAATATTTATATAGCAAACTCGAATCATTTATGTAACCATTGCTCACAATTTCATAAATAAACAAGCGAAAAATTATTATGCTTAAACTTGACAGGCACAAAATGAGCTCGATTTGACTTTTCCCGTGGCTTGACTTGTGTACTGTTCTAAGCCTATCGGAGTTGTGGTACCCAGATGGGTATCCTGCTTCTAACACTGACCCGGCCCCACCGACCAGTCACCACACACTTTCTTCCGACAAGATCATAAGTCATAACAGTGTCTTGGGGAACCTTTGGGTTGATTCACGGGCTGATATCTCAAATGAGATCTATTTGCAGCCTCAACTCAGAAATAAGTGGACATGAATCAGTAACCATTGATATCAATTCAACATGACACGAAAGCAAATGACAAAAACGCAAAAGATGAAATAGGAATAGAGATCAATATAATCAAACACCACTTTTGATCACAAGTTGATGATTTAGACATTGTCATCGACTAAAATTCGGAATTAATCTCACTTCCAAGTCTCAATAACATAAAACACAGGCTAAAAATAAGTTACTATGTACACCTCAGTTAGGATGAGATCCTTGCTAAAACAGCATTGATGGCTTGAGCACGCTTCACTGTTTGCCGTCGTCCTCCATCACCCAGCAACGAACACACCTACACCACGAGGCAAACAAGGAGAAATCGGACCAGATCAGCTTTTATTTCTGATAGGGTAAAGATAAGATAAGAGTTGAAGTGAAGTGAAAAGGCACTAACATGCAGCCTTATTTACAGACAAAGCGAGAGAGTCGGATGCGGTCTCAGTAGACACCACCCGTCATGGCTGCAACATCATCGAAAGACCAAAGGTCCAACGCGCTACCACCATCCTGATTCGCGTCCCCACAGAGCAGGGCATCTATCGAAGCATCCCAGTTGCTCTCAAGGTACGGCATCTGAAAGAGTTTCATCTGGGAATCAAACTCTGAGAGGTCAGAGTTGTTGTCTTCACTCACGTTTTCAGGGCTCGGTTTTGCTTTCTTTGCTGGGCGAGGAAGATCAGAATCCAGAGTTTGATTGTCATCCTCGACAACAGTGGTGAGGATGGATGACACTTCTGGATTCTTTGCACAGTTGTCGCTCCACACAAAATCTGTGCAATCGAAGGAGTTGCTTCCCTGATCAGAGCTGAAGTAAACGCAGGAGCCATCTGAGGAAGTAAGTGATTTTAGTCCCACATCACCATATCCATACTGCTTCATCTTTGGCTTCTCTTCCATGAGGCTCAAAGAATCGCAGTAGTCGTTGCTGAGCATGCTGGTGAAGCTCATGTTTTGGTCCAGATTAGGCTGAACTGAGTCTGAGTTCTCATTTGAAGACGCTTTCCGTGAGCTCACCTTAACAGTGCGCTTTGAAGCTGCTGAAACTGGTACAGCTTCGGGGAAATTCACCTTTGCCTTATTACCTCTGATCCTCCGAGCTTCGATGTCATAAGCTCTTGCAGCTTCCTCAGCAGTATTGAAAGTACCAAGCCAAACTCGAACCCCTTTACTTGGATCACGGATCTCAGCAGCCCATTTACCCCATGGACGTTGTCGGATCCCTCGGTACTGATTCTTTCTCTTTCTTTTCGAGGACTTTTCAGCATCCTCGTCAGAATCAGAAGAGTCAAGAGATTTATGAGCTTCAGAAAACAAGAAACAATAAGCGCCAAGAACAGGAAAGGAAGAGATGCAAAACCGGCCATTTCTGTGTTCTTTTTGTTTTCAGGGTAAGAAACTAATAATAAGTGTTCAAGATCGAGATATAATAATCAAAAACAAGAAAAGTAAATCAAATTTCTCCAAATATTATTTCAATTAGAGCCGTAGATGTTGATAGAAGATGACTAATATTAAAAACCTTACTAAGGGTCGATCTGTGGAAAACAGAACTTTAATTGCTTACACGAATCAAAACCAGCTATCTCAAGCAAAAATGGAGGAAGAGATAAAATCATAATCTTAGCATCCATTGTTGTTTCAGTTTATTTATATAAGCCCTCTAAATCGGTCAAAATATTAGAAGAAATTCATATCACACAAACTTCACAATAAAAACCATATTCGAGCTTAGAAAATGAATACATGAGCTACTATTCCAAAAACCAACATCAAAATTACCTTTTCATAAGAAAATCTTACCTTTATTTTTTATTTGTTCATTTTACTTTGGACATAAACTATACGTAACAAATAATTATATTAGCTTGACATTATTACAATTTTATTTTCCAGTTAACATTCAAAAAGAAACATCTACAAAATAACATTATCACCGCCACCAATTATAAAGGGAAAATAGAAATACTGCAACAAATCATGCACTACTAATTTTAAAAATCTATCAACATAAAAGTAGACTCACAAGTCAAAATCCAAAAAATTAAAAAAACAACAAAAATAATTGGACAAGATAACAACAATTAAAATTTATAATACACGGATAACGTAGTTTACCTTTAACACCGACATTCTTCGGAGCAGAGAACGCGAACGGCTTCTTCAAATCGAGCTCCTCCTCATCATCGGTGTAATCCTCAAAATCCTGAAAATCGGCTTCGAAGTCATCTTCGAAGTCAACGAGAGGCTTAGATCTGAGCGGCTTCGAGTAATAAATGCAATTCTTCTTCTTCTTCTTCCTCAGAGCAGCGGCGCCGCTGCCCCATAGCAAATCGGCGGTGAGGCGGCGCGACGATAGGCTCGCCGGCGGCGTGATTTCGAAGATTATAGCTCCTCCGCACATTTCAAAAAATCGTTTGCAATTTTTTCAGTGATTGGTAGGACAATGGAAATCGATTTTCCTAAAAAGTAGAGATTTTGTTGAGCTGTTGTAAGAAGTGCTTCAGCATTTTTATACGCAGAGGGTGATAAGAGCGAGGCGGCCATTTTATTGATTTTATGGTTATGCCCCTGTGGAATGGGTGAAATTGAGATATGGGAGAGTAGTGTTGATAAACAGTTCGGTTTCGGTTAACCGAATCGAATTTCTCCAAAAAAATGGAACCGAAATTTAACCGTTTTAAATTTTCGATTAACCGAAAGCCGATCGATTCTGATGGTTCGGTTTTCGGTTAACCGAAAAACCGAATTAAAATTAATTAATAATAAAAATAAATAAAAAATAAATAAAATAATAATTAAAAAACTGAAACTTATTATAAATAAATAAAATATTTAACAAATAATTAAAATAATTAATAAAATAATAATTAAAAATTGATTTTCAGAATTTTTAATTAATTAATTAATAATTAAAAATAAAAATGATTTTTCGGTTTCGAACCGTTCGGTTATCGGTTAACCAATAACCGAAATTTTTTTCAACTCTGAAACCGAAACCGAACCGATAACCGAATTTATCAGTTTTCGGTTAACCGAATTTGTTGGTTTCGGTTCGATTCCGATTCTAACCGAAAACCGTTTAGACACCCCTATCTGGGAGGCTTGATTGGACCATAATGCCCTTGATATTGAACAAAATTGCATTTGCATGAAATTGCACAATTTTCCACTTTACCTTTTTATTTATATATTTATTAATTTTTCGCCTATTATAGACCTAACAATCTGTCACATTATTTTATCATTTATGGACAAATTATAGGAGTAGGTTATCTAAATCATTTTTATGCATCTTATAGATGAAAAGTAGGATTTATTTTTTAGTTAGATAACATTTGAAATTTCAAGATGTCGAATTAATGTCCTAGCTCATATTTAGATACAAATTAAGTACTAAACACAAATCTTATACATTTGAAATATAAATAATACTATAGAACAACTAAATCCTCGAATTCATGATTCAAACCTAGGGGAGAACAAAAACCGAATCAATCGAACCAAATCGAAATTATCTGTTTGGTTTGGTTTGTACAGTAAAATGGTTCGGTTCGGTTTCAAAATTTTGAAAACGAAATTAATTCGGTTCGGTTTCGATTTGGGGAAAAAAATTCGGTTTTCAAACCGAATCGTCCAATTTTTATTATTATATATTATATATATATATATATATATATATATATTTTATTTATATTATTAATATTTAAATTAGTTAATATTATATATATATATATATAATTATATATATATATTATAAATATTATAATATTTATATTAATTATAATTTAAATTGGTTAAAACGAATCGAACCAAACCGAATATTTCGTTTCGGTTCGGTTTGATATGTAAAACGGTTCGATTCGATTTTGAACCGAACCGTCCGAATGCTCACCCCTATCAAACCTCTGTTGGTATTAATATGAAGTATCAGTATATGGCACATCATAATATATAATTATACATTTGTTTTGGGGTAATACTAAAAAGTGTACATTTTTTTGACTTTACATGATCGGTAAATCACCGAGTAAGTCTTAATGATGAATGGTTAAATGAGACTTCAAATACCCAAAATTTACATATATAAAAATTGGTTCATAAATATATATAATCTTTAACATACATAAATAAAAATAAATCATATCCATTATATTTGAAAATATAATGATTATTTTTAAATATGCCTCTGAATTAGTTATATTGTCAATAGGGAAAACTACACAAATCTCGTAAACCATATGGATATATACCCAAACGTTATAAAAACATGCGAAATCAGAAGGGATACCCCAAATACCCTTGAAAAAAACATTATATGATCAGTGAATGACTAAAGCTGAGGAAGGAGTTGACTTAAAGTCGAAAAACACCGTCGATCGTTGTCGACTCGGATTCGACCGAGTGTGGAATCTGATCGCGATCGGATTCAATCGATTCTTCACTCACCGATTAGATCCGATCAATTCCTACCCAATATATACTGACGTTTCTCTTCACTGGATTTTCACTCTCTCCTCTCGGATTTCACTCAAACCTCCGATCGCACTCTCTCACCTCCGATCGCACTCTCCTCTCGGTTTCACTATCTCCCTCTGATCGCTTGCTCTCTCCTGATCGCTCTCCTCCTGATCGCCTAATCTCGCACCACGGCTTCTCGTAAGTCGCCTCTCCTCGTCGGAATCCGATCGGTGTTTAAGGAATCCGATCGAACCGACCGATCGGATTCCTTAAACACCGATCGGTTTCCTTAAACCGACCGATCGGATTCTTGTTTTAGTTAGTTAATCGTGCTTATTATGCGTTTAATATGGTTTATTAGTTAAACGTGCTTATCATAGTTTATTAGTTAAACATGCTTATCACAATTTAGTTAGTTAAACGTGCTTATGCTATTCTGAATTCAGTTATATAGTTTAGGGTTTAGGGTGTGCTTATCATATCATGTGTGCTTATAGTTTAGGCGTGCTTATCATATAGTTTAGGGTTTAGGGTTTAGGGCGTGCTTATCATATTAGTTTTAGTTAGTTATCATATTATTATATAGTTTCAGTTAGTTATCATTTTAATATGCTATTACGTATTTAATATTTAATATGGTATATTATGTATTTAACTCGGATTTTAAGTCAACTCAGATATTAATATGCTATTTAACTCGGATATTAATATGGTATATAACTCGGATACATAATATGGTATATTATGTATTTAACTCGGATATTAATATGCTATTATGTATTAGTTTCAGTTAGTTATCATAATAGCATATTATTAATAATATGCTATTATGTATTTAATATGGTTTTAATATGCTATTTAACATCGTTTAATATGGTTTTTAACATCGCTTAATATGGTTTTTAGTATGGTTTTTAACATGCGTTTAATATGCTATTATGTATTTAATATGCTAAAATGTATATTATGATTTATTATGCTATCTAATTATTTTTTGCTTTATTATTAAATATTTTTTTATAATTAAATATGTTTTGTATGATTTATTATGTCATTATTATATGTTTTATTTTTATGATATTTATGCACTTTATTGTTTTTATTGTTAGGGTGATGTTGATTATTTGAGACCCGAGATGATAAATGTTGTGGTCCAAATTAGCACATATAATAGGATTAATTATTTAGATATCATTAAGACTAGATTATTGGAGATTGGTGGTGAAGAATTACTGGATAGGTTTACTAGTGGATGCTTCGGTCATTTACTTAACTGGAAGTCTGGGGCAAAAAATATCATGACTTTGCACCAAGTGATTTTCCAACAGACTAGGACAGATGATGATCTACTATGGTTTCATATTAACGGGCGGAGACTTTGTTTTACTATTCATGACTATGCATTAGTCACTGGTTTAAGTTTTGGAAGCTCGTCATCTAATCTTAGTAGAGACACAGAGCAACGTGTTCGGTGTTTAGAGCTTTACGTCTCGACCACATATCCGTTGGGGATTTAGTAGCTGCTTTTGTGATCGGGCGTGCATATAGATGATGCGGATGGTAGTTTATACCTCCGTGCTGCGCATTTTATTATGCTATATCACATGCTATTATCTGTAGATCCCAGAGTGCTGGTGGACTCCTGGGCCTGGGCATTGGTGGATGATTTGGATTTATTCGCTAGATTTTCGTGGGGTGCATATTTGTATCAGTT
Source organism: Salvia rosmarinus (assembly GCA_036937905.1). Classification (NCBI taxonomy): domain Eukaryota; kingdom Viridiplantae; phylum Streptophyta; class Magnoliopsida; order Lamiales; family Lamiaceae; genus Salvia; species Salvia rosmarinus. The sequence continues at coordinate 43,699,011 of CM072819.1, forward strand.
TATGCGCCACTACTTATATCAGATTTAAGCGAAGAAGAAATACCATTTCTATGGACCAGCTTGAGCATTGGTTGTTTGGTCGCTCGAGGTCATACACGGTCCAGGTGGGTCATTGGGAAATATGTAGACCGGTTGCCTACCCTAGATGCTTGAGATGGAGATTCAAGAGCAAGTCCTCAGTCGATGATTTATCGATTTTATTTGAATTTCAGGTACTACTTTTACATATCCTAAAATTTGTGTTATAATTTATTATTTTAATTTTGATTAAGTCTTGTTTATTTGAATTGTATATAGGACGATCAAGATATTCGGATCATATCACTACGGAAGAAGAAATGGCCACATACTCTTGGATGCCACTCCGAGACGCACGAGGCGCTTGGTGTGTCGTATATAGAGCCCCAAAATCCGCTGAGGATGGGGAACAATTTCCCCGAGCACGAGTCATTAGTGGTGACAATGTGGGGATTCTCGTGCTCCGAGGTACTTCACGTCAAGGTCCGAGACGTGGTACGAGACAAGATCCCGTTGAGGAGTCACAAGACAACATGCACATGGTATTGAGGGTTCCGATCGAAGAGCACCGCCCACATCTCGCCGAGACGAGAGACGTAACGGGCCATCCTTCGACTTCTTCCTCGAAAGCGGCGATCACCCACGACCTAGTGATCGCCGCCTAGAGGACCTATCGAGAGACATGCTCGGAGGTGGTCGAGCTATCGAGCAAGACCTTGAGGAGGTTAAGGTACGGATGACGACGAGGTTGAAGGGTTGGTTTAAGGAGTTGATTGATGTCGTCCGTTGTGGTAGTTCACGACGACACCGCCTATTCTTCATCCGATCATCATACTCATCTCGTGGCACGACAATCGCTTGACGAGGCACGACAATCACCGATGTAGACGCACCTTCTCGAGAGGACGGACGATGGCGGATATGCATGTTGGATTTGTATACTTGAAAGCGCTTTGGTTGAGCTTGTATACAATGTTTCTGTTACCACTATTACAATCTCCTATCCGAATTGATTACTTGATTGCATATATCGTGTCCCCTTATCTCATATATAAGTTAGATCATACGATGTGTAGAAGATCACGTAAGTTTGTATGATTGGTCGAAGCTTAATGAGATATAAAAGAATCACAAATGAGACAACTTGAGGACGAGTTGTCGGATATAATGCGGTATAGATAAGAAGTGACTTGACTTGGTTGCTTGTCTATGCCGGATGCGCCTCGACGTATTGATGGATCACAAGTGAGACGAGTTCTTCTATCCGACCGTCGTGAAGAACCCAGATCTCGGTGACTTACGATGATCTAAACCTCGATAAGGTATTAGATGAGTATGAGTTCTCGACCATCACTTTGACTTGTTATGGGTGAGGTTATATGTTCTAACCCCATATTCTCCGCATCTTGGGTGGTGGCGGTGCTTGTATGTCATGCTAGTTATCTCAGACGAGTCACCGTATCCGCTAGGATGATGACGCCCCTTAAGGAGCTCAAAAGGTTTATTGTACTAAACCCCGCAGTTGAGTTAGCTCAAGTACAATAATAAGGTTGAGTAGTACTACTTATGAATTAAAGATATTAATTATTTTAGCGACCATAATGCTCATAATAATTAATGAACGTGCGATATCTTAAATACGGGATTCATAATGTCTAAGTGCAAGTCCGACTCACCTTCTAATAATAAAGGGTAAGTCAAGATTTATTCTCTAGTGGCGTGAATAAATGTTTATAAATTAATTTATGTTCGGGTGAACATAAGATAATTAATTTATTTGAGGCCCATCTTTATTCCTTGCATTTGATCCCTGGGCTGGCCCATCCAGGCCCGTAGCTGTAGGAATATCGGCGCCCCTATGCTCTCTATGGATATGATTTGATTCTCTTTATCCATAAGGATATTATTATATTTATGGGATATGCATGGATCCTTTCCTAATGGGATTATGGTAATGCATTATAAATATAAGGTAAGAGATAAGATCAAGGCTAATCCTTAATTATCCATCCATTATTTTCGAGAATTCCTATAGCTTTAGGAGAGATTTTCGAAAACTTGGTAGAGAGGATTAGGGTGATTTTCTGTAGCATTCTCCATAGATCGTCCTCACTCGACGTTGGAGATTGGACAACCGGATACGATCCGTAAGATCAAAGCACGAGTCTCGATCCGCTCATCCGCTCATCCCCGATGCATTCAAAGGTAAACATGAGAAAACCCTACGTGTTGCAATTAATTATATAGGTGCATGCTAGGAATATAATCAATGTATGGTGAATTAAACATCCAAGATAGATCCTGGGAGAGGTCAAAATCGCTTTTTCCTACAATGCACGCCACCTCGATATTCCGGCACGAGTTTGGTAGGACTAAGGCCATGCCATCCTATCAAGAGCCACCTCGTGCTTCCTATCGTGCTTCCTATCAGGAGCCACCTCCAGCTTACTATCAGGAGCTACCTTATACTTCCTATCGCCAGCCACCTCCTGCCTCTGTCGCCAGCCCACCTCCGCTACTATCGAGAGCCACCTCCGCTTCTTATCGCTACCACCTCCATTTTCATTCACGATATGTTTGATATTTTTAGTGATTGTGGACAAGTAAGTTCAATTTAATTAAATAATTTAAATATTTTGTGTTTATTTAAATATTTCTAAGTCAAATGATATTTTCTACGCAGATTTTGTCGATTGATGACCTCCAAGTCCCGCAGCAATTCACTACTATAGGAATGTCGATTATGGACACCAAGTGGATGAATTTAGGATGCCCTTCGTGGATCACATCGGAATAATGTAAGGATGACATCGGGATGATAGAAGGACATACGAGTATTGTGGTGACACCAAGGTTCACATATCCGTGAAGAGTGGCCGACAACGATTCCCATTGATGGCCCTATCATCTCCATATGTTGTTACTGGCAAACCGCGTGAGCTTGATCTGACGTTAGTGTCGAACTTCAATGTCTTCTCGCCACCCTCCACGCATTTATGATGATTTCAGAGTGGTGGGATTCTTAGTCGGGCATTTTTCATGGATATTCTTAAACTGACCAGCTTATTATCTGCAGACGTAAGTACTTTGAATTTCTAAGTATTAAGAATTTATTTTAGTTGAATTAATTAATTAATACTTATACATTCAATTGTTCTTATTGTGAGCGATTGATCCGCTCATGACGAGTCAGAGTGAGGTCGATCAAGGCGATATTGTATTGTCCACCATGCAAACACGATTATATCGACACCGACTTCTATGTAAGTATTAATTTTCCAATAATTTACATTCATTTATTTATTGCTTTGCTCAATTCAATGTCCGATTAAATTATTTGAATGTTGATCGACAGAATATTTGATCGCATCGTAAATAACGCGATGATGTATAATGGTAAGTCGAGTATCGTATCCACGGGATTGTAATACTAAACACGAAGCTAGCTCAACGATAATTCATCATTATTCGCCACGTAAAATTGGGTGAAAGGTTTTAAGGGCTTGAAATTTAATCCAAAGCGGCGTAACCATGCGAGAAAATAAAACAAAGCAATAAACACACGGAAGATAAAAGATAAGAGAGACTAACCTAGGGATGCATTAATCCTATCCACAACGTATGTTTATCCTGTTCCTATTAGCCAATTTTAATCCGCATAAGATGGAAGATCACATATATAACCAACAACTTCAATTACGACAATTATGGGAGAGATTACTAATTTTCCTACCATTCTAGGTGAAAACAAGTAACTCCAAAAGGATCACTAAGAATATGCTTCCTACGAATATCCTATCTCGCCACGACTCGAGCTTATTCGTATCATGTATTCAAGATCGATTGACAATTAATACAATTACGTAATTAACCGACAACTAGATATGCATCAAGATTGATCAAATCAACACATATAAATAAGCACCAAGAATCATGAATCAATGCCCTGAAGGTAAATAGCGATAATGTAAATCACAACATATATGATCGAATCATGCAAACCCTAGATCAAGATTTAATTTTAGCTACGCATAATTAAATTACCAAAGCAATAAATAATTAAATAAAACATAAATTAAGATAGATAGATAAAACCGTAAGAATCCACGAAGAACAATTGTAGCGACTTGAATCAGGAAGAAATTTCAATTCTAATACTAAACTATGAAATTGGAATGAAAATACTTAAAGAAAAGCTAACTAAATTAAACGGAAAAGAACTTGCAAAAGAAAATAAAGAAGAATTTATGTTCGCTGCGAATGGTGTCGAATGGTGTCTTTAAGCTCTTGCTCTATCTCCCTATTTATAATAAAACATAAGCTCCATTTTTCATAAATTCCCAATCCTATTCGACTGATTCAATCCTATTCGACTGATTCAATCCTATTCGACTTCGGATTAGAAGTATACATGGACTAGGTGTCTCAAATTGCTGAAAATTCATGATTTCTCGCGAGTTTTGCCCTTGCGACCTTAGGTCGCGAGCAAAACTCGCGAATCGTCTTTCTCGGCTGCACGCGACGATCATTTTCGCTCCGCTCTCTCTCGTCCGACTCGAATTACAATCCGTTTATGCCTCACGATTCCTATTGAGATGCTCTTTAACATAGTTAACTTTGTACACCCATCCTTATCAAATCCATTTCATCATATTCAACGTCGTTTTCAAACGCTCTTCTTCTTGCATGAGCTCATGACTGGCTATTGATTCCTCTTTATCGTGATCCACCTTTTGACATTAAAACCTATGCTAAATGACATGAAATACACACGCATAATATCTTCCAAGGTAAACATAAATATATCAAAAGACAACTCAAAAGATCACTTATCACTTAGAAACAAACGAATATAGCACTTATAAATCATGTAAAACGAGGCTTATCAAATGTCTCAACAGCGAATCCTTCAAGTTGGTTGGGAATCTTGTTCAAGCGGTTGGAAGGTCCCCAAGAGTATTATTTCCCGATCGAGAGCACGACGGGAATATCCACTATGAACGATTGGTCCAACATGCAATAGGTGATTTTTTGTAATTCAATATCATGTTATATATTTAAATTTTAATATATTTGATTTTAATAATTTATATATTTTGTAATAATTATGTTATATAGGTGATTATGCCTATCCTTATCGATGGACACTACATCGTCATTGTATCGTAGTGCTTGATCGACGCTGATCTATATGATTCGATATATTGAAGATTAGAAGATCATGCGAAGAGAAATCGCGCCACAGATGGCTCCCATATTGCATTTATTTGATTCATTCGGACGAAGTCGATTATTGGAGCTTCAACGATATGGGCATATCGAAAAAATCCGTGCCACTGAATTATCTATCCCACACCGCTAACCGCCTCCCAAAAGACGGCGCCGCCAGATCCATATGCATGCATGTATGTTGAACGTGAGATATCCGGATCGTCGAGTATTAATTGGGGGACTACTCATATACCAGCATATAGGAAAATTATAGTTACTTCTATTTTTGAGTTATGTGAAAACACTTAGAAAACTGTTGGGAAAATTATAGTTTTATTAATATTTGTAAATTTAAATGTTTACTTAAATTTCAGTTTTATTAATATTTGTAAATTTAAATGTGTTGTATCCGTGTGTACTATTAATTTTCAATGTGTAGGATGTTAAGTATAGCACAACACAATGTATAAGTACTCAATTACAATATATTACAAATAATAAAATAATAAAATATTTATAACGCCATAAAATTGGATGATACAAAGAAAAATAACAATAAAAGGTGCCAAACACAATAACTTCGAAATATAAAAAAATACAACAATTTTAATTAATCGCTTACGCCTTCATCCATTCGATTTGGACATGTCCTTCGTGTGTGTCCGGTTCCCTACAATGGTCGATTTCTTTGGTGCTCAAGGCTCATCGCTAGACGATTCTCCCATATGATTTGTAGGCACTCTTCTTGTAGACCTTTCACCACCGGATGGAATCCGACTTGTTCTAGGTCGTCCAGCCTATCTTGTCACAATAAGAGGCAATACATTCGCTTGAGCTACCTCATTTGGAATCATCCACTCATTGTATTGAGGACATGATTCACTGCACCACTGTATGTCTCAATTAAAGTGTTGGTCGTGTAGTATGATTCGACGTAATTGTGGATGGATTCTCCGGCCTCACTGTCAATGAAAAATATTAGTATGAGTTACATGAAAAATAAAACGACGTGTAGTATTAGTATTAAAACATACTTAATGGTAGTAATTGCTTGTGAACACGGCATCCCGTCTTGGTTAAATTCTCGACAATCACACGATTTGAGTTGAAGATCGACCAGGAAGTTCCTGATGCCAGACTGCACCCTATATTTTGCATTTGTAGACCTCGTCGTAGAGTAACGACGACTTTTCGACACCGCTACTATAAGCTTTTGATCGTCTCTCGGTGAGATAGTTGTCCGACCCACGTGTTGCCGCCGCTCATCGCTGAACCACCGCTCAATTACAAGTCCGATTGCTTCCAACATCGACCATATTGGAAGACTCTCGCCCATAATAATCGAGAGTTAAATGACTCTGCTGCATTTGATGTTAAGAAACTAAAACGGCTCACGGGGACTTTGAACGGGCCCATTTTTATGGTTCTACACGAGCGCTTTTGGTATGCTTTATCATTTATGCTCTCGATAGCGCATATAGCACGTTGGTATTGTCTCGGCTCGTATGCATAAGCGACTTCTTGGAACATTTCCACCACAAAGGCCACCGCGAAACTATTTGATCTTGTTCACTAAGTGGTAGAAGCATAAGGCGTGATGAGCTTGTGGAAATACTCTCGATGGCGTTAGCTATGGACACGCAGCGCGTCCGAGACAATTAAGAGGTTTTCAAGATTTCCAAATACCCGCTGGATCCGTGAGATAAACCATGACCAAGATTCATCATTCTCAATCGCCCAACACCATATGCTAAATGGAACACTTCGTTGGCATCCTTCACATCGCAACAAATAAAATTCCTTTATTCTTTCCTCGACGTGAGTACCATCTACGACGATCATCGGTCTCAAACAAAATAGAAGGGCAATAGATGCAATGAGAGCAACGAATGATGCCAAGATCGACCATCACCATCGACCTCATAATCGGTAAATGTACCGGATTCGCCTGTCTCAACATCTACGATAACCCGGAAGATTTGGAATGACTCATCATGCCGACCGTATATCAACTCAATCGATGTATATCGGGCTCGCAACGCCACATCATAATTGATGCGGACACCAAAATCATGTTTCAACTCCGCCATAATTGATTTAGGCTTCATGATTTCACCTATTGTGCGCATTTTTCGAGCATAATACGCTGCAACTATCTTTGAATGATCCTTCAATGGACCAACAAAACCAAGTCATGGTGGCATTGGTGTTCATATATAAACTTATAAACTTTCCAAATATTACCTCGTTGGGCAGCTCATAATTCAAAATTACACCTCTCAGAGTGCTTGCATTTAAATGTCAGTCGTGTTGTATCTGAACGATCAACGATGTATTCCGCCCCCTGCTCCATATGCCACACACCAACAGCAAGATAGAGGTCATCTTTGCTATATTAATATGAATTACTACTCAATTCTCCATCCCTTGTCGGGTCCATTTCACGAGCAACAAGTGAGGCTGCAGCGTTAAGCGGAATGACCTAACTAACCAATTAGTTAGTTCTTCAAAGATCGGGTTGGTCGACATCTTTCGATAAGTGCTCGATTAATCAAAGATAATAGTTTGGAAGTCCTCATTCTATTCGAATCCATCCCGCAAAATCAATAAACGATTATTTAAAATTGATTGTTCGGGATTGTCGTCGAGGCATCCGAGTCGGTCTCTTCAAGATCTTCGATCTCGTGTACATATTCTTCTTCTTCTTCGCCTTCTCCATCAACATCATCATTCGAATAGGGTTGTTGGCCTTGTTGTCTCCGTAGCGTGCCTTTGGGATTCGTAAAACCAATCGCCACCGTAAAGCATACTGGAACATCTTGTAAATACTCTCCTTGCATCTCCGTGGATCTAATGATTGGGCTCTCCCGGGTTTGATCCACTCGCAATATTTATAGTGTTGTGAACTACATAAACGCTGGATATTCTTCGGACATGCACAATCGAGCAAACATTTCATCATCGGTTAACAATGATTTTATTATCCGACCATATCGAGATGTGGATAAATAAAATAATTGATAATCCGTGCTTAATTCATTGGCCTGCAATACGTGATTGATATAGTATATGGGACTGTAAAGAAAACGATCTGAAATTTGGACAATTTGTTGATACTCGCCAATATACGTACAATCACTATCAAACTCTCCACCATAATTCACAGTAATGAATTTCCAATTGTCCATCTACATAAAGAAAGAATAAATAAAAAAATTAAAACATAATTCTCAATCAAAATATAATTTCAAATCACAATAAGATTGAAAAATTACCTATGATATTGGAAAATGCTTGAATTCTCCGTGGTTTTCCTTTAAATACTCTGCTTCAACTTCAATTGGAAAGATTATGATATTGGAAAATGAAGTTATGAGATGTGAATGAATGAATTTGAAAATTTTATCGAAGGTAAACAACAACAAATGATGGGTGTCTGTGTAGCATTCACGTGAAATTTATTCAATTACTGTAATAATATGTACGAAATTATTGTAGCTACAGTGAATTCAGGCTCATTATTGTATAAAGTTACTATAACAACAGTAAAATCAGACCTATTATTGTACTAAATGTAAGAAAATCTGATTTTAACCCTCTCCCGATGATCTATCTTGGATGTTTAATTCACCATACATTGATTATATGCCTATCATGCACCTATATATTAATTGCAACACGTAGGGGTTTTCTCGTGTTTACCTGTGAATTTGTCAGGGATGAATGGATCAAGACTCGTGCTTTGATCTTCTGGACTGTATCCCGTTTGCCTAAACTCCAATGCCGAGTGAGGACAATCTATGGAGAGTGCTATAGAAAATCACCCTCTTTCTTCTCTCTACAATTTTTGAAAATTCTCACCAATGAACTATGGCAATTCTCGAAAATATAGAATGATGATTAGCCTTGACTTTCTCTCCCACCTTATATTTATAATGCACTCCCAAATCCTATCTAGATAAGATTTATGCATATCTAATAAATATAATAATATCCTTTAGATAGAGAGATCAAGTCGAGTCCCAAGAGGGACTCAGAGAGAGGGACTAATTCCACCATAGCTACAGAGTTCGGACGGGCCAAATTGGATCAAATGCATGGAATAAAGATGGGCCTCAAATAAATTAATTATCTTAAGTTCATTTACAACATAAATTAATTCATAAACATTTATTCATGCCACTAGAGAATAAATGCCGACTTACCCTTTATTACCGAAGTTGAGTCGGGCTTGCATTTAGACTTTACTGAATCCCGTATTTAAGATATCAGACGTCCATTAATTATTTACGCTGCTCGATCGCTTAAAATAATTAATATCTTTAATTCCTTAAGTAGTACCACTCAACCTTATTATTGTACTTGAGATAACTCAACCTCGGGGTTTAGTACAATAAACCTTTGAGCTCCTTATGGTTACGCCATCATCCTAAACGGATACGGTGATCGGACACGTAACTAGCATGACATACAAGACCGCCACCACCCAAGATGCAGAGAATCTGGTTATCTCATGTAACCCTCACCCATAGCAAGTCAAAGTGATGGTCAAGAACTCATACTCGCCTAAAACCTTATCAAGATTTAGATCAACGTAAGTCTTCGAGATCTAGGTTCTTCACGACGGTCAGATAGAAGAACTCATCTCACTGTGATCCATCAATACGTCAGAGACGTACCAGTATAGATAAGCAACCAAGTCAAGTCACTTCTTATCTACACCGCAGCCTATACCTACAACTCGTCCTCAAGTTGTCTCAGCTGTGATACTATTTATATCTCATTAAGCTTGACCAATCATACAGACTTCTGTGATCTTCAACACACTGTATGATCTAACTTATATATGAGATAAAAGGACATACATATGCAATCAAGTAAACAATTCAGATAGGATATTGTAATAGTGGTAACAGGAAACATTGTATACAAGCTCAACCAAAAACTGCTTCCAGTATACAAATCTAACACTAAATTACTATAGCAATACACGATTCAGACCTATTATATCAGTTTCACGTGAATGAATTGAATGCTACAATAATTTGAGAGAAAATTCAAAGCACTTACAAAGGCGCGCTATATTGAAATAATTAAAAAATAATAATTAGAAACCGATCGGATCCGGTCGGTGTGTATATCTCGGATTCCATACACACGACAAAATCCGATCGGTATGTTAATGAATTCGAGCTGCGCAAGTATACGATAAGGAATCCGATCTATCCGATCGAAATCCGATCGGAATCCGTTCGTGCTCATATCCGAAAGTTCTATATATGAATCCGATCGTATCCGAGCACAAATCTTTCGGATTCCGGGCGTAGTTCATTATTTTACACAGAAAACAAAGATAGCTTTGTCAACATTTGCGGGTATATTTGTCCCTACAATATAAACCTACCTGATTTCGTATGTTTTTATCCCATCGGGTACTTACACATGTGGCTTATGAGATATGAGTAATTTGCCAGCCACCCCTTAGTTATATGCATATTTATGTATATAATTATGTATTTGTGCATTTACATCATAATTTGATAATTGAATCTGAAACGTCTATATTAATTTATCAATGATTGATATTTCTTATGTTTACAATATAAAATGTTCACACGATAAACACTATATATATATATATATATATATATATATATATATATATAAACTGAAATCATAACAAGTTTCATTTTTCCGTCTAAATTGTATTTATGTCAGCACATAACTACTTTTATCTATTTTTCTATATCCCTTTCTTTCTTTCTTCTTTTTGATAAAAATATATTCGATCTGTCCCCAAAATTTGTTTCTAATTTTTCTTTTTGGTACGTCTCCCAAATTTGTTCTATTTTCATTTATGAAAATTACCTCACAAAATACTTTCCACTTATTACTCACAACAAAATAATTTATTTACACATTTTACTACCCATGAACAACCACTATCTCTCATTTTTATCCTCAACAACATCATTTATTTACACGTTTTATAACTCATTGCTCACTACTATTTACAACTAATTATTTAATATTACACTAATATAGGGCTCTTGCTCCACTCACATAATACTCTACAACTTTATTAAAACTCACACCAAAAATTCTCAAGAATAATTTTTGGAGACGAAGGAAGTATATAACATGTATCTTGAATTAAAGATCACGGAAAAGCTTTAATTTGATGTATAATTATGAAAAATAGATTTAAAATGAATAAATCATGATGATAAAAATCTCAAAGTGAATTATATATATAGTTTGGTTCAAATAAGAACCAATTTTAACGTGAGAACTAAGAACTACGAAAATAAAATGAATATGTTATGAAAGTTAATGAATACTCGCGAAAGTTAATGAATCCAAAATTGAATTTTCACCGTGGTTCGAATCCCATGAGAGCGAAAATTCTATTATTTTTATTCATTAACTTTCGCAGGTATTCATTTACTTTCATAGCATATTCGGCTTCTCACGCTCGCACAATAAAAATGGTTTTACGTTAACCTCCCTATATATATATATATATATAATTGTGCCTACATATGTACGCTTCGATTACTACGCACAAGACATACGTATATATGATATATTAAATGGTAACTCAATGTTTTACTTTTTATTTTTATTTTTATTTTTATTTTATTTTACGTTAGTTTTAATTATCTATTTTAAATTTTATTAGTTAATACTAATAAATCATTTTGATTATAAAAATAATGTGTATTATTTATTAACCACCAATATCAAACAAAAGTACATATATCATTAAAATTTAAAAATGAACTCATAAATGATTATAAGAGCTAGATATAAGAAATGCAAAAATGTACTTTAATTATAGCAAGAAACAAATAATATAACTATAGTTATATTTATTTATATATGTTAATATTATTGATATAAAATATAGAATGTCTATAATAATCAAATTATATTTTCAAGCTATTTTTATTTATAATCCTTCCCTCCACCATAAATAGTCTTAGTTTTTATCGGCGCGAGTTTTAATAAATGCAATGAGTGTAAAGTAAGTGGAGAATATGACTCACATAATAAAATATGGTACATGAGTGGAAAATATGGGTCATATGTGATTTTTCTATAAATAAGTAGATTGAATGTAGGTAAAAGTATTGACTTTTAGGTGGAGTCTATGTTTATAAAAGGACAATGAACAAATTTTGTGGACGTACCGAAATGGAATTAAATGAACAAATTTCAAAGACGGTGAGAGTATTTTTTTTAAACAAATTTGGAAAAATAATAAATATCATGATAACATGAAAAAAAAAACTAAGATATATTAGCACACACAAAACTAGTTGTCATTTATGAAAATTGTTAAACAATTAATCAAAAAGTTATGCTCATATACGAAAGTACATGTATTTGTAAAAAAATTCATAAACATGTTATGTGTGATGTGTGTGCTTTGCTCCATGAATAATAATCAGGAAAATGTTTTGATCATATAAACCTCAATCATAAATTATTATCTGCTTAATTGCAAATTTTTAAATTTAAAACATTTGTATGGGAATAAATGATATGTATGCAATAGTGAAAAATGTTTCATAATAATGTTACACATTGTGAAAGTCAATTCAGCCATCTAATATAAATTACATTTTCATATTTAATATATTTGCTATATATGTAATATATATCATTATACTTGAAGACTAAAGTATACACATAATAAAAATAAATTTTATTTTAAATTTTTTTATTTTATTTATAAATGTATTTCATGTTTATTATTTGATGGGAAATATGATTTACTCGTGCTCCCAATGATCTATCTTGGATGTTTAGTTCATCATAAAATGATTATATTCCTAGTATGCTCCTATATAATTAATTACAATACATAGGAGTTATCTCGTGTTTACTTAGGGGTGACCGACCGATCGAATTTTTTCAAACCGAAAATCGAACAAAACATTTGTTGAACCGAACCGAACCGATTTGTAGTTTCGGACCGATCAAAAACAGAATCGAAAAAATCGATCGGTTTCGATCAGACCGAAAAACGATCGAAACATATATTATATATATATAATTTTTAAATAAACATATTTTAATTCTAATTATTTAATTAAAATATTAATTAATTATTATATAAAATATATAAATATATAAAAATAATATTTTCGGTTCGGTTTGGTTACCGACCGAACCTAAAATATAAAACCGAAAATCGAACTGAAAACTGATTTTAATTGAAAATTTGAATCGAACCAAAAATTGATTTTCTCAAAAACCGAACCGAACCGACCAAAACCGATCGGTTCGGTCGGTTTTTCGGTTCGGTTCGGTTCGGTTCTTTCACACCCCTAGGTTTACTTATCAATTTCTGGCACAATAGGCCTTGATGGACCAGTCCAGGGACCAAATAAATGAATAAAGATGAGCATAAAATGAATTAATTATCTTATGTTCAACCTGTAACATAAATTAATTCATAAATATTTATTCATTCAACTAGAGAATAAATATTGACTTACCCATTTATTTCTAAAGTTGAGTCGGGCTTGTACTTAAACTTACGAATCATCATATTTAAGTTATCGTACATCCATTAATTATTTATAGCACTCTGACTACTTAAAATAATTATCTTTTTAATTTCTTAAGTAGTACCACTGAACCTTATTATTGTACTTGAGCTAACTCAACCTCCAAGATTTAGTACAATAAACCTTTTGAACTCCTTAAGGGGATATCATCATCCTAAATAGATACGGTGACTCGATACAGGTAACCAGCATGACATTCAAGTACTGCCACTACCCAAGATGCGGAGAATCTTGAGTTATCACATGTAACCTTCACTCATAACAAGTCAAAGTGATGGTCTGTAACTCATATTCACTTGAAACCTTATCGAGGTTTAGATCAACATAAAGTCATCGAGATTTAGTTCTTCACGATGGTGATATAGAAGAACTCATCTCACTGTGATCCATCAATACGTCAAGACATACCAACATAGACAAGTAACCAAGTCAAGTCACTTTTTATCTATACTGCAGCTTATACCAACAACTCGTCTTTAAGTTGTCTCGACTGTGATCCTTTTTATATCTCAACCAACTTAACCAATCATATAGACTTCTGTGATCTTCTACACACTCTATGATCTAACTTTTGTATGAGATAATGGGACAACATATGCAATAAAGTAAACAATTATATATATGAGATTGGAATAGTGGTAAAATGATACATTATATATAAGCTCAACCATTTTGGTTTCAGTATACAAATCCAACAATCTCCAACTTATACTAAAGCAAATTTTTAGTCTACAATATGTCTTCCTACTAGGTATTATAAACAAACACTATCACTTTGTTTATCTCACTTATACAAAAGTTTCATTTCCTAAGTAGGGTACATCTTGCACAATCCAAGTCCTTGAACATCCTTATCGTAGCTACTTGCGACATGCTATTTGTGAATGAGTTAGCTAGGCTGTCCGCGGTACCAATCTTCTCAATAAGCACGTCTCCTCGTCCTATGATTTTTCGTATGATGTGGTACTTTCTCTCTATGTGCTTCGTCGTCTTGTAGGTCCGTGGTTCCTTCGAATTTGCTAATGCACCAGAGTTATCGTTGAACACTGTGATGCTCTTGGGCAAACGAGGTACCACACATAGATCCAAGAGATAGTTCTTGAGCCACATCATCTCCTTAGCAGCTTTGATGTGGCCATATATTCGGCCTCCAGTGTCTACAATGCATCACTATTTTGCACTCCGTCAAGATATAACTCCACATCCCAATGTGTTCACATAACCTGAGATAGACTTCTTTTCATCACGGTTAGCTTGAAAATCTGAATCAAAATAACCCAAAGGCATTAGACGGTCTGTCTGGTAAACTAACATATAATATCGAGTCTTTTTCAGGTAGTTGAGTACATGATTTACCGTTGTCCAATGGGCTTATCCAGGGTTAGACTGATATCTTGTCACTATGTCTACCGTATAGTAGATATATGGTCTCGTACATAGCATCACATACGTGAGACTTCATACGACGAAAACATAAGGAACATGTCTAATTTCATCTATCTTCTTTGCAATCTTTGAAGACTGATCCTTAGATAAAGAAACGCCATATCTGAAGGATAACAATCCCTTCTTAGCAGTTTGCACGTTAAAACAAGTAATCACAGTATCAATGTAAGACGCTTGAGATAAGCTCAACATTTTTTTCTTGCGATCTCGTTAAACTTTGATCTCAAGAATGTATGCTTCATCTTCTAAGTCTTTCATTTGAAAATGATCAGATAACCAATTCTTTACGTCTGATAACAACTTCGCATTGTTGCCACATCACGTTGACATCTAAACGGTACACACAACTCTCGTATGGCAACTGGGTAAAACCATAGGCCTTTACCACCTTATCAAAAGTTAGTTCCATGATCGGGAAGCTTGTTTGAGTCCATAAATGGACTTCTTAAGCTTCTACACTAGATGTTCTTCATCTTTCTTCACATAACCTTCAGGTTACTGCATATAGATGTTTCTGCATTCCTCAAGGTAACCGTTTAAGAAAGCGGTTTTCACATCCATTTGTCAAACCTCTAGGTTCAAGTGAGCTGTTATGGCCAGAAGAATTCTGATGGTCTTGAGTATTGCTATAAACGAAAAGGTATCATCGTAATCGATCCCCTCTATCTGTGTGTACCCTTTCGTCATGAGCCTGACTTTAAAAGCTGAAACATCTCTATCAGAATCTTTCTTCCGTTTGTATACATACCCACTTACTACTTATGGTTTCATTGTCATCCGGTGGAGATGTCTTCTCGTATACTTCTATAGCGGTTATGGACTCAATCTCTAAGTCCATAACGATATGTCATTCTCCCTAGGGGTGAGCAAAATACTCGAAAATCGAATAATCGAACCGAACCAAATCGAAAAATCAAATTTGGTTTTGTTAATTCGGTTAAAATCGAATTAAAATTCGGTAGTTCGATTTTCGGTCGGTTTGAAATGTTTTTAACCGAATAACCGAAAATCGAATTATATATATATATATATATATATATATATAATATTATTATTAATTTATTTATTTGAAATTATAATTTTAATATATCAATATCCTTAATCATATTATTTCTCTCTCTCCTATTATATAAATATATAATATTTGTAGAATATAATATTTATTTATTTATTTATTATGTAATACTATCAATTATTTCTTTTGCAAAATATTTTGTATATATATAACATATATATAACATATAAAATATATTTTATATATATAAATATCAATATATAATATAATTTATATATTCATTTGGAAAAAATATTTTTTTGCTAAAAATCAACCATTTTTTATATATATAATATCAATATGTAATATTATTTATTTATTCATTTGAAAAAAATCTTTTTTTGCTAAAAATTCGGTCTAACCGAAATATATTTCGGTTCGGTTACCGAATAAAATTCGGTTCAGTTGTGTTATTTTTTTGAAAATTTCGGTTAATTTGGTTAGGTTATTTTTTCGTCTGAAACCGACCGAATAACTGAATACTTACCCCTAATTCTTCCACATCTATGTCTTATATCACCTCGTTGTATGTCCATGGGTCAATTATAACATATTCATCTGTTGGGATTAAATCCAAAATTCACCCACGAACATATATCGATCAAGTTATCAAATAACCCTTCCACTACGACAAGGTGATACTGGCACAATGGCAACGGTAGGTGCAGTAATATATGATGTCGGTTCTTGCACACTTTGTTGGGTCAGCACCACTCGCACAGTTTGTGTCCCTAGTAAAACTCGATCCACTTCAATTTTTTGAAGTATCTGATGTCGATCATTTCCACTAAACGCGACATCTTGTACCTTTGACGGAGTCGTTGGTGGAGTACGATTATCTTCAATTTGTTGAAGAATGATTTCAACTTTGGACTTGTAGTTTTTCATGTAGTCCTCATCCAAGAATTGATTGTTGGTTCTACTAACGCCCTTCTGATGCTTAGGATTGTAGAAATAACCAGTTTTCATTCATCTAGGATATCCAACAAACAGTCTTGCGTCAGATCTAGCCTCCAACTTGTTACCCTCCTTGTTCCGCATGTGTGTTGGACTTCCCCATATCCTTATATGGCTTAAACTGAGTTTACATCTAAATAATAACTCGTAAGAGGTCTTGTCGGCTGACTTGGACGGTACTAGATGAGCAAGTATACCATTGTTTCTAAGGCATATCCCCAGAATGAAATAGACAAAGTTGCATAACTCATCATTCATCTATCTGATCACACTATTTCCTAACATGAAAACGTGCAAATAGATAGGTAAGTCGAGTATCGTATCCACATGGATTGTAACGCGAAAACACAGAAGCTAACTCAACAATTCTTCATCATTATCCAAGAAACGAATTTGGTTTTTGGAAAGGTTAGGGACTTCGAATATTTAATTCAAATCCAAAAGTAACAAAGCAAATAAAATGACAACGATAAATATCAAAGAGATAAATAAGCTAAAAGACTAACCCTAGGGATGTATTAATCCTACCCACATCGTTTATTTATCCTGCTTCCTATTAACCAATTTTAATTCAGCCAAGATGGAAGATCACATATGTAACCAACAATTTCAGTTACGACAATTGTGGTAGTGGATTACTAATTTTCATATTATTGTTACGTCTCTAGGTGAAAATTAGCAACTCTAAAGAGATCACAAAGAATATGCTTCCTACGAATGTTCCTATCTTAGCTACGACTCAAGGCTTATCCGTATTGTGCATTCAAGATCGATTGACAATTAAAACTGTTAAGTATTCAACTGGCAACTAGATATGCATCAAGATTGATCAGAAATTAACACATAATATTTTGCACCAATAATCATAAATCAATGCCTGGAAGGTAAATAGCAAATAGCAGGAATCACTACACTTAGGATAAGATCATACAAACCCTAGGATTAGAACAAGAATTTAGCTAGACATAGAAATCGAAATAAAATATGAATGAATCATAAAAATAAGAATTGAATAGATTAAACCCGTAATGTAGCGTCTGTAGAACAATCTAGGGTTTGAATCCAAACCCGAGAAGTAAACGAATAAAATCTGAATGTCTTCGGATGAAATCTCTCCAAAGCGATTACACAACGTTAATGTAGCGTAGAACAATGATCAACTAAAGCCTAGATGAATAAATATCAAAGCTAGAATGAAATAATGACAAAGTATGCTAAAAACTGAGTAAAAACGTGTAGAGAGGTGAGAGGCGCGCATGCACAAGTCTAGGAATATATATAGGCAATGGCTTGAAACCCAAATTCGCTCCAGGCCACTGCGCCTAGCGGCCGAGCTAGCGATCGCTAGCTGTGAGTCCGTAAGTTTATTCGATGAGCTCGCGGCCATCTTTGCGATCGCGTGGTTTGCCTAGCGGCCGAGCTAGCGGTCGCTAGCTCGGTCGCGAGTTTTTAGACAGCAACTTTTTCGAGTCTCTCGCGGGCAGGCTCACGAACGTTGGCTTTGCCTAGCGGCCGGCCTAACGGTCGCTAGGTCGGTCGCTAGTTTTCCTCCAGAATGTTTCCGCTCGAGCTCACCGCCGGGCTAGCGGTCGCTAGGGTGGCCGCTAGCCCCTGTTATTTTCCGTCTTTGGTGCGTGCTTCGCTTCGTGTTTCGATTATCATCTTAAATGCCTACAAAACACCAAAGAGGAACCCAAGATCAGTATCTTCCAAAAATAGCTAAAAGCATTTAAATCAACTATATAAACGCACTTAACTGATCTAAAATTATCTAAATAAATCATGAATAAACTAGTTAAAAGCGCGTTTATCACTAACCATCTCTAAAAGAGTCATATTTCTTCGTTCTAACATATTGTTTTGCTATGCCCGATGTAGTTAGTTGAGATGTAATCCCACACTGAACCAGGTAATCTATTAACTTGTTGAGTTATTTGCCATCACGATCAGACCGCAATGACTTGATACATTTACCTAGCTTCTTATCCACTTTCACATTAAACTCTTTGAATTTCTCAAAGCAGTTAGACTTGTGGTGAAGCATGTAAACATACATGTACCTTGAGTAAGCGTAAATGAATGTGACAAAATACTCGTACTTTCCACGAGCTTGTGTAGACATTGGTCCACATATGTCATAATGGACTAGTTCCAACATTTCTTTGGCTCTATATCCCTTCACCTTGAAGGGCCTGGTCGACATTTTTCCCTCTATACATGATTCACAGACTGGGAACGGAGTAACCATAAATTCACCAAACGCTCCATTCTTAGCCAGTCTTGGATCCTATTTAAATTGACGTGATCTAATCTAATATGCCAAAGATATGTATAGTTTTCTTGCAAAGAAAACTTTCTTTTCTTATGATTTGATATAGTAGATGCAACATAGTTATAGGTATTATGCTTAGCAGAAATAGTATAAAGAGAGTTGTATAATGTGCCATCACAAATAAACTCGTTGTTTCTCATGATAGAAACACCACCATAAAAAATAACAAAATATCCATTAACAAAAAGCTTAGAAACAAAAATAAGATTCCGTCGAAACTCCGACATATAGAGTACGTATCTCAAAAGTAAAACTGTCATATCAAATCATAAAGTAACATCTCCAACCGCAATGGCCTCGACTTTCGCCGCATTGCCCATGGAGATTGTTATCTCACCTTCACTCAACTGCCTTGTCTGCAGGAACCCTTGCAAGGTGTAACAAACATGATCAGTCGTACCCATATCTACTATCCACGAATGAGTAGAACAAGTCGTCAAACCTGTTTCCATTATAAGAGCTAATGATGTACATTGAGCCTTGAGCAGAGGGTAGTTAGCCTTCCAATACACAGTCTTAACGGAATTGAAACACTTGCCCTTTTCCTTTGACATTTTCAAACCGTTGGTAGAGTCATTTGCATTACTCCCACTGCTTTCTTTAGCCTTAACATCTTTTGAATTCCACTTTTGTTTTTCATCTTTCGATGAAGCAGTGGTGTTCCTTGATGTGCGTGCTAAAGACTGTACATATTTGTCCATCTTGCATTCCGTCGTTACCAGATCCTTTTTAATGAATCTAGAGTATGACTCTTATCATTTAAGATCACATTATCACAGAAGTCGTCAAAGGAGTTGAGCAAAGTATTGAGGATAATATCGATCTTGACTTCGTCATCAATATATCCTCCAATCAATTCGAGCTCTCCGAAGAGATTGATCATATGCTCTACATGGTCATGCACTGAATTACCTTCCATCATAGAACTTGACAATATATCAATTTTGTCAAGTTATAACTAGCAATTCTGTCCGACTCCTCAAATAATTTCATAAGATTTAACCAGATTCTGCTCGCATCTTTAATCTCTTGATACTGGAGTTGCAAGAACTCACACATGATAGCCAAAAGAAGGCATTTTATCATTCTATTTGATTTATGCAACTTCTCATGTTCCTTTCTTTCATCATAGTAGATGAATCATCTAGGGGTGTTGGATATGGTGTAGTGAGTACAAATAAATTTGCTTCGACAGTAAGAATGATCTCAATATTTTATTTCCACTCGAAATAGTTCGGACCGGACTAGGTGTTTTGTGCAAGAATATTGATAATCGAAGTAAGAGATATATCTGAAAAGTAATGTAAACACATAAGCATACGATCGCATATACTTCGTAACAAAAATATCGTAACATTTTGATAAAACAATATTGGTTGAAACCTCCAATTACCCAAGGAATCCCACATGCAAGCTACGCGTGTGGACGTCCTCGACCAGACTAAAATTAATCTTTTAGTTGTTTAATTTCAGTCCATGGCAACTTAACCTTATGGCAAATAAAATTAATAATTAGAGTACATCACTATCTCAAGATATGAGATCAGAATAATGGTAACATGATACATTGTATACAAGATCAACCATTTTGCTTTTAGTATAACAATATATCAATCTTCCACTTATACAAAGCAAACTGTTAGTATACAATGTGTCTCCCCACTAGTTATTACAAACAAACACAATCACTTTGTTTCTCTCACTTATACAAAAGTTTCATCTTCTAAGTAGGGTCCATATTGTGCAATCCAAGTCCTCGAACATTCTTATCGTAGACTACTTGCTGCAGACTCTTCGTGAATGAGTCAGCTAGGTTGTCCGCATACCAATCTTCTCAATAAACACATTTCCTCATCGTACAATTTTTCGTATAATGTGGTACTTTCTCCCTATGTGCTTCATCGTCTTGTGGGTCCGTGGTTCCTTCGAGTTTGCTATTACACCAAAGTTATCACAGAACACTGTGATACTCTTGGACAAATGAGGTACCACACCTCCGTGGTTCCTTCGAGTTTGCTACTACACCAAAGTTATCGCATAACACTGTGATACTCTTGGGCAAACGAGTTACCACACCTAGATCCAAGAGATAGTTCTTGAGCCATACCATCTCTTTAGCAGCCTCTGATGCGGCCACATATTCGGCCTCCATGGTAGAGTCTTCAATGTATTGCTGCTTTGCAATCCGCCAAGATACTATCCACCTCCCAAGGTGAATACATAGCCTAAGGTAGACTGTCTTCTCATGACAAGCTGCTTTATCACAAGTTATATTGATTGCCATATGCATTTATCATTCACTACTTATTATTTTCCTTTATATTTCCTCATCCTTCTTAATCCTTCATTCTTTTCAAAATCATGTTACTTTGTTCACACACACACACACACACATATATATATATATATATATATATATATATATATATATATATATATATATATATATATATATATATATATATATATATAGGGGTTGATCTAGTGAGAACTAATCTTTTTGAGAACTTGAGAACCATGCATAAGACGTTGAAGATGATGCATAAAACAGTATAAAGTTGTGTATAAAGAAAACTTTCTAAAATTGTTGCATAACAAAATAATTTTAGAAAGTTTTCGTTATGCACAACTTTATACCGTTTTGTGCATCATCTTCAATGTCTTATGCATGGTTCGCAGAGTTCGCAAAAAAGATGTGGTTCTCATTTGATCCGCTCCCTATATATATATATATATATATATATATAGAGATCAAATAGTATCCGAATTTCAGATAATATGTAGTACTCAATCTCATCCACTCATCTCATATATCATATGGTTGAGATTTTTTCGAACTTTGTAAGCTTGATTTCGCTGATTTCGCTACAATAAGGGTAGATTAATAATTTGATTTGTTATGTGATTGCAAAAAACAAACCATGCATTTAGTTGAACTGAATTATGCATTCAAATGAGCACAAAAATGCATGCAATTGAACACAATAATGCATGTGATTGGAAGCTCGCGCCCAGCGTGAGTTCGTGCTCGTACGTCGCTCGCTCGTGCCCCGTTGGCCAACAATGCATTTTTACGTTTTGTTAAATGCATAAACAGATTTTGTTGAATGCATGAACATGTTTTATTAAATGCATGAACGTGCTTTGTTAATGCATGTTTGTGTTTCGTGCCCACGTGCAGTTTCATGTTTTGTTCAATGCAGTTTCATGTTTTGTTAAATGCAGTTTTATGATTTTCGACAACAAATCTCTCATCCATCATTCTCCGTTAATTCCGTCGTCTCTTTCCCCGATTACTGGTGAATTCTTCGTGAACCACCGCCATAATCACCATCTCTCTCGATTCTTCAATCATCCATCAAATTCATCTTCTATTTTTCCCCAAAATCCATCAATTTTGTTCTCAAATTTTTCTTCTTCTTTTTGTTTCTTTCAAAATTTGTTGTTTGTTGTGTTCGTGTATGTTGTTGATGTTGTTCGCCGGTGCTGCCACCATCGCCGGTGTCGTCCGCTGCCTTTGCCGTCGTCATTGGTGCCGTCCGCTGCCGCTAAGGAGGAGAAGAAGAATGCTGATTTGATTTCTTCCCATTTTGCCCCTTACGAAAAAAGGAAAAGTAGTTGCCACGTGTCGACCAGTGATGCAAAGACGTGTTCAAAATGTGTGATCTAGATTGAGTACTATATACTATCTGGGTACCGAGTACTACGGGAACCTAACCTTATATATATATATATATATATATATATATATATATATATATATATATATATTCAAATAAGAACCATTTTAATCCAAAAACTAAGAACTAAACCAGGGCATTGATTTTCATGGATATATGGTTGAGATTTAACATGTTTATTACATATTTTTTTATTATTAAATTGATTGGTAAGATTAATATGATAATTTAATAGTTTCAGTAACTCATTTATCCCTTAATTTACGCTATTCATTATGGGTAGTTTTTTTCTCCAATCTTTTGATTACGTGCAGCAAATCTTTTCAAATTTTTTTGTTTGATATGATTTTGTATGCTTCTTTCATTCATCACTTCCAGTATTGTTTCATAGATTGTACAAGATTGTTAGAAATATATTTCATAAAATGGTATGTATTTTTTTTTCAATTCAGTTATTAAGTCTCAATTTTTAATTTATAGATTAGTATAGCAAGTTCATTAGTTATATCATGGGATTCATTCTATACGTATTTTACAGGGTTGTTCCCCATCTTTCTATTTTTGGAAGCAGTTGTGAAGTTCTTGTTGTTTTTGCTGTTCAGTTATTATGTCCCAAATTGTGACGTTTCCAGCGCATCTTAAATTTTCCACAATGTTTCCACAACATCGTATTTTACATGATTGTTTCTCAAGTTTCGTACATCATTTAATATAACAATGAGATTCATCAAATACAAAAAGAGGCAGTACTATCACTTCATGCCTTTATTCACATTTTGTGATTCAAGTAATACAATATTGTGATTCATCAATAGTACTTCATGGTGCATTGTGTATATTATATTAAGATGAAATATAATAAACTCAATATATAATAAAAAAAAATTAGACATTTTAATTAATTAAATACATGAAAACGTATTTAATTACCTTCCTTGGATTTATTGTTCTCAGTCGAAAAAAATCCAAGATTCCATTCGTGTCCAAGCATTCAAATTTGAAATTTAATCGTATGTGAAAAAGAAGAGATATACATAAATTACCTTCTTTAAAAAAAGGGATTTACCATTAAGGTAAATATGTAATTTTACCCTACATTAATGGACAAATGAATTGAACAGACGGCTTCACGTGCCCAAACAAAATTCATTAATTTTTTTTCTCACCGTTGATTAATGTAAGATCAGTGGTTACTAATAGTTCTTAGTTTTACTCTTAAGGGTGGTTCTTATGTTTACCTCCCCTTATATATATATATATATATATATATATATATATATAGAGAGAGAGATCATATGAGAATAGATATATTTGTGAGAAATGAGAATAATTTTCAGTCCTTAAATAGGATAGATCTATGGTCTAGATTTGATTATATAAATGCTATGATTATTGAATGCATGTGCTACGATTTTGTATTGTTTAGATTTTTAAAAGGGTATTTTTGTATTTCCTATTTGTGATAAGATATGGTAGTTCCTAAATTCATGGGTTTACATAATTAAATGGATTGATTATGGTTATTTTTATTCACACGTCTGTTTTATATGTTATTATTTACAGTTCATAAATTAAATTCAAAAGTTATAAAGAATGTAATATGAGTTATTGTGTTTATATATTATATTACATTAACCGATATAATATAATGTTGCATTAATTTATACAATATATAGCACAATATATGATATATATTGCACACAATATACGATACAATATATTATATCTTACACATTTAACATACCGTAATAAAACGAAGATATATTACTCAGTATATAATGTTGCATTTAATATTATATTATATAGCACATTATGTAATTTACATAGCACATTATATATATCAACCACATATTGAATATATTATTTTAAACGAACAAATACTGACCAGACAATAATTTTGCATTAAATAATATTTTATATAGCATAATATGTAATATTAATAGCACATGATAGATGATATTCATAGCACACGATATATATCTATAATGTTGAGTACTTATTTTCGATATAATAAAAAACAAAAAATATACTTCTCAGTATATAATGTTGCATTCATTAATATATTATATGGCACATTATGTAATTTACATAGCACATTGTATATATCAACCACATATTGAATATATTAAATCAAACGAACAAATACTGATAAGGGAATAATTTTGCATTAATACTTATTTTATATAGCATAATATGTAATATTAATAGCATATGATATATGATATACATAGCACACGATATTTACGATGTCAAATGAAACCAATATATACTGGTCAGTATATAAAGTTGCATTTATTATATATTAGATAGCATATTGTTTGATATACATAGCTCATTGGTGAGGATTTGTACAAGCCTTAAAATCGGACATGCAATAATGGTCCCTTTTTTCCAAAGATTAACTCTTACACGCTTTCTCCCCAAAATGTAGGATTATTAAGTTTAAATCGAACGTCTGCTTTTTTTTTAAATCAATGATTGAGATACATTCTTATTTCTTATACATATATCTATTCTCACCATAACCCTCCATATATATATATATATATATATATATATATATATATATATATATATAAGGGAGGTAAAGGGTCTAGATGATGTTGCGACCACCGCGCCGCCATCGTCCTTCTCTCTCGCCTCTCACACTCTTAGCTCTCTCACAATCACATAAAACTCACAAGTACCCTATCCCCCATCACCTCTCTCGCTACCTTTTCTCCTTAGAAACAGGCAAAGGTAGCCACCACGATGTCGTCGTCAATTGGCATTGCAACCTGACTCCATCTCATTTGCCTCTCAATTTCATACAGAAAGGGAAAAATTCACAACTTGGATATTCCTATCCAAGAATCTCGATTTCTCTTTCTCTCTGTTGGATGGTCCTCCGGTGAGGAGCCATGTGAGTTCTCGTCGGATTCTAGCAGCTAGCGTTCTGAAGACCAGAATTTAGCAAATCTGAGGGGAGTGATTGTTGGAAAACGTGCGTAACAAAGACAACTTGTCATGACATTCTGACTTAAAAGCAAATGTAAAGTGGAGATCAAATAACAATTGAACTAAACCGAATTGAAATACAATTGAAACTAAACCGTAAACTAATGCCGAATCGAGGAGGCCTCTTTCCGCAAGACGAGATACGCCCGGTAGTGCTCTCGGTTACGCGTATCGCTCCAAAGATAAACGGCAACGCCTCGTGGGTGGCAGCACCGCAGACCAACGAGCTCCGACGAACTGGAACGAGGCGAGGATAGAGCTTCGACACGAGCTATGTATGCAGAGAGTGATTTGAAATCTTTGGAATGCAAGAGGTGGCTTATCTTTGGGGAGACATGTCCTATTTATAGGCGTGTCCCCTCATGAAAGATCTTGAGTCAACACCGCATTGATGTCGGGTGTTACGGTTATGTCCCACGGCGGTTTCGGAGACAACGTGCCCACGCTTCCGCAGAGCCATCATGTCGGAACGTTACCGATAATTACGACGAATCGACAACGCGTGCGTCCGTGTTCATTGAACGATCCGGGCGTCTCTTAAAGTGCACAAGCAGCCCAACGGATTGGGCTACACGAGTTGGGCCTCGGACCAACTTCATCTTTGGGCTCGATCAAACATTGATCCAAAATATACGGACAAAGGGCCACCAAGCGGCCCACGAAGCAAGCCCACCTAACAGCCCAAAGGACACCAAGACCACCCAAATACCAATTGCCAAGATCCAAGATCCAAGATCCAAGACCACGGACCACGGACCACGGAACGGAGCCGAGCCGGGCGGACACGCGGCGAACGGGCGGCGCGGGCGGCGGGCGGCGGCGGCGGCGGCACACGTGCAGACGCCGTGGGCTTTCCGACCCATCACTTGTGCACATAATTATACTAAGTGTTCAATGAACTACTTATAAGACAATTAATGAAGGTACATTAATCAATGTGGGATGAGGATTAATTAATCCATGCTTATCCCCTTAATCACATAACTCCATGTTTAAGTGACCAACTTTGATCCATTATTTCTCACTCACCGGAAATCGGATTTGAGAATGTGAATACACCACGATCATCTACTCGAAACGTAGATCGATCCTATGCCATTTAATTTCACAAAATTAAACGTTACGTCACTCAAAATCTTGGTCAAAGTAGCTTCCTGAAAACTTGACCACATATAATATATATATATATATATATATATATATATGCACGATTTTCAACAATCCCCCACATGAGTGGAAATAGCCATATGCATGTATGCGCACCTGCTCGATCCTCAAGAGATGTTAAAATATTTGGACAGTGGTTTATGGCCTTGAACCTTCCATAGTTAGTACCATCGAGTACACAGCGGATTAGTGGACACGATGCCTGAACTATTCCCCACAACGTGCCTCGAGACAATGGTATTAACACTTTAACACCTCAACTTCATCCGTTCTCACGTTTGATTCCATTTTGACCATGGACATCCACTTTGGATTCATAATTTTTTTTGTTTGAAGCGGCCCCACTTCACACTTATATAAGTGATTCTTTACCGAGTATCTTGCCATACTCAACCTCCTCGAGGTATCTTAGGAATCATTAAGAGTCAACGACTCAACCTCACCACTAGGCAAGTTTTTCAACACTCGTTTGCTTTCTAGGGAACATACTAACTTGAGTGTTTACACACGAACTCCTATAGCTTAGTTCTCCCATTGAACCAAGTTATTGGGATCTCCAGTCATCATGGTTGGGTTACCACTATGATTGTTCTTAAGATGTGGATTTTAATCCCATTCCCTCTAACAACTTGATCATTTGATCCCGGTTTAACCCTTTGGTTAATCGGATGCGCCAGATTATCTATTGACTTGACATAGTCAATTGATATAACCCCACTGAGATCAAATGCCTCACGGTATTATGTCGCGACGATATGTCGAGACTTACCATTATACAAACCACTTTTCGCCTTCCAATAGCCGCTTGGCTATCACGGTGAATCATCACCGGTGGCACGGTTTAGACCAACATGGAATATCTTCCAAAAATTACAGAGCCACTCGCTTCCTCACCGCCTTTATCCAAAGCTATGAATTACGATTCCATGGTGGATCGGGCTATATACGTCTGCTTCGTGGATCTCCAAGAAACAAAGACCACCCCCAATCATGAACACGCACTCACTTGTAGAAAGTGAATCTTTCGTGTCATATATCCATTGGCATCACAAGCACCCTTCAAGTAATCGGGGATATCTCGTGAATCTGAGCCCATGATTTTGAGTATACTTGAAGTACCTCAAAACTCTCACTAGAGCCTTCCAATGCTCCTTGCTCGATTGCTCGTGTAACGACTCAATTTGTTCACAAGAAGCTATGTCGGGTCGGTGCAATTTGTAAGATACATCAAACACCCGATGACTTTAGCATAGTCTTCTTGTCCAACAGGTTCACCCCTGTTCTTACTCAAGTGAACATTGAGCTCCAATGGGGTCTTAGCAGACAAACTATCAAACGAGTTGAATTTCTTAAGCACTTTCTCGACGTAGTGAGATTGTATCAAGACAATTCCGTCTGATCTTCTTAGAATCTTGATTCCAAGAATCACATCAGCTAAACCCATGTCATTCATGTCAAAATTTCTATTTAACATGCGCTTTGTGTCATTAATGACTTGAGTATTGCTACCCATGATCAACATGTCATCTACATACAGACACACTATAACATAACCATTATCAGTGTTCTTAACGTAGACACATTTGTCACACTCGTTGATCTTGAAACCATTTGCCAACATTACATTATCAAATTTCAAGTGCCATTGTAACGACGCTTGTTTCAAACCATATAGAGACTTCACGAGTTTGCATACCTTGCCTCTCGACTGTGTACTACAAACCCTTCTGCTGCTTATATATACCTCATCCTCGAGGTCACCATTCAAAACACGCCTTAACGTCCATTTGATGAATCTCAAGATTGTGCAAAGCAAAGAATTGCGAGAAGCACCCTAATAGACGTAATCCTCGTCACGGTGAATAGGTATCGAAGAAATCGTACACTCTCTTTGTTTAAACCCTTCGACAACCAAACGGGCCTTATATTTTCAATTGATCCATCCGCCTTGTACTTTCTTTTAAGGATCCACTTGCATCCTAAGGGCTTGCAACCTTCCGCAAATCAACCAAAGACCCAAGTGTGGTTTTGCGAAACGGAATCAATCTCGCTTTGAGCGACCTCGCCGAGCATTCCGTCCGCCGAGCATAGGCTACTTTGATCGAAGTTGGATCTTCGCCCAACATGAACGCAATATAGTCGGGACCAAAATCCTTTGGTGTTACGACTTCATCGCCTCATCTCGGTTCCGACCCTCCGGATCGCACCTCGATCGCTTATGCGATATCGGTTCTTCCTCCAAAGGTTTAGAACTCGAAGCTTCACCATCGCCTCTATTGCTAGAGCCGGCTTCTCTTTATCCTTGTCTTTGAGGGATAAACACTTTCAAAGAATATAGCATTCCTTGATTCAATCGTCGTCCCCACACCATATCCGGTACCTCGACACGTGGATCAAAACGGTAGCGCCGCTGCTCAACAGCATACCCAATAAAGATACAATCATCGTTTTAGGTCCAATTGTAACTTGTTTAGGAAGAGGCACCTCAACCTTCGCCAAACACCCCACACTTTGAGATATTTGTACGATGACTTTCTTCCTTTCCACAACTCGTGAGGTGACATCCTTACTCTTGGTGAAATTTTGTTCAAGATGTAGTTGGCTTTCAAAACGACTTCCCCACAAGTTCTCGGGCAACCTCGAACTAATCAACAAAGCATTCATCATCTCCTTAAGTGTTCGATTTTTACGTTCAAAGAACGCTTATTAGACCGAGGTGAGTAAGGAGTGTCGTTTGATGTATTATACCACTTTCGCTGCATAATGCCTCAAACGGAGCTACATATTCTCCCCTCATCACTTCGAGCAGTCTTAATTCGACAACTTAGTTGATTCTCGGCTTCGCTCTTGAAGTTTTTAAAAGCTTCAATAGCCTCGTCTTTACTTCTTAGAAGGTAAAGATAACAATATCTTGTACACCATCAATAAAAGTGTTGAAGTACTTTTACCACCTCTAGTTTGTACAAACTTTAAATCACACACATCGGTGTGAATAAGTTCTATAGGCTTAGTGTCTGCCTCTACCGAATGAAACGGTAACTTAACCATTTTAGCTTCCACACAAACCTCACATTTCGCTTTGTGTATTCACTTCATTTAACTTTAGTAAATCTAAATTTACTAATCTTTTATTGCATTTAGATTAACATGTCCTAATCTACAATGCCATAAATTCGAGCACTCGACCAAGTAAGAGGAAGTAGATACATTTTCATTCATCATAATTTTTGGTACACGGTGCACAGCCATTACATTTAGTTTGAAAAGACCCCGGTGAGATAACCCCTACCAATGAACTTTCCAAACTTAGTCAAGACAAACTTGTCCGACTCAAAACTAGTCTAAAACCCTTATTAACTAGAATGAGCCGACACTAAGTTCTTGCGAATATCCGGGACATGCAAAGACATCCTTTAACGTGATCTCAATGCCGACGACATCATGAGCACCACATCACCAACTCCGCAACCTCGCATGAAGCTTGGTTCCCCATGTTGAGCTTCCTCCTCAATAGCCTTGTAGATGGAGAAACGCATCTTTCGGCGCAGACGCGCGCAGCTGCACCAAAGGTCGATGAACCATCCACCTTGATTCTCGACGTGGTCGACTTCTTCGATCACCACAGCAGCCAAGTCATCCTTGTCCCATTTGTCAAGTCCTTCTCGACAACGCTGGCAACTTGTTTACCCTTCTTCTTCTTTAGCCGACGGCAGCCCACCGTGTGGCCATGCTTGCCACAATTGTATGATCCCGTCAAACTTACGGGCAACCACCTTCCTTTGCCTTTGTCTTTGACATCGGGACGAACACGTTTGTTGGAGGAACGCCTCTCCAACAGTTGTTGGCTTCGATCGATCAAACCTTTCGCTTTAAAATCTTGCTTCTTCACATCGACTCGATCGCTAGCTTGACGATCAAGTCTTCAAGTCATATCCTTTCGCTTGTGCTTAAGGTAGACTTTGAAGTCTCTTCACCCCGGTAGTTTCTCAATCATCGTAGCGACGACAAAGCCGTGCAAACAAGATGCCCTTCGTTGAACCTCGTGTACAATGAGTTGAAACTCTTGCACTTGGTCCATGATCGGTCGGAATCGACCATCTTGTAGTCCAAATATTTGGCTACAATGAACTTCTTAGTACCGCATCATCACTACGGTATTTCTTTTCTAGCGCATCCCACATACATTTGGATGTCGTTACAACAACATATACACTATACAAGCTATCTTCTAAACTACCAAGTATGAAGTTTTACAAAGATAGTCGCCAAGGCGCCAATTATCATATCTTTGCTCGGACGGAAAGTCCGTCACTTCTTCCCCGAACGACGGGCTCATCTTCCACCAAGAAGTTGGCGGCCCAACGTCGTGAGTAGAACAACATCTTTGCTTCCATCTCTTGTCGGATCCTCCAAACTTCGACGGCTTCTCGTGGCGGCATCATCCTCGCTGTATGAACAGGCCGAGATCGATCCAAAATCGATCCACCAAAGCACCACTGAAGTGTCTTTGAAACATGGAACTCGAATGAGAACCACCGTGTTAGATCCCATGGATCCAACAATCGA
Source organism: Salvia rosmarinus (assembly GCA_036937905.1). Taxonomy (NCBI): domain Eukaryota; kingdom Viridiplantae; phylum Streptophyta; class Magnoliopsida; order Lamiales; family Lamiaceae; genus Salvia; species Salvia rosmarinus. The sequence continues at coordinate 43,731,018 of CM072819.1, forward strand.
CCCAATCGAAAAGTGCGATCGTCGAACCACCGGAACCACTAAAAGTGGAACCAATTGTTGAACCACTAAAAGTGGAACTAAAAGTCGACCCAAAGGGTCCAATGGTTCACCCCAAGGCATCAAACCAAACATGGCAGTAGCCGTTGTGCGAGTAATCAGCAAAGAAGCGGAGGCAGAGGCGGCGGCGGCGGCGGCGGCGATGGCGCAGGCAGTCGGTGGCGAGAACAATGACATCTCCAAGCAAAGGTTTAAGTTTCGAAAGTTTTAAGTTAATTAAAAGTCTTAACTCCTTCGTGGCAAGTAATATCTCGTCTTGCGATTGTTGGAAATACAACTTGCGGCGTACACAACTTAAAATGTAAATGTAGAAGTGGAGATCAAATAACAATCAACTAAACCGAATTGAAATACAATTGAAACTAAACCGAAACTAATGCCGAGTCGAGGAGGCCTCTTTCCGCCAAGACGAGATACGCCCGGTAGTGCTCTCGCCCGCGTATCGCTCTAAAGATAAAGCGACAACGTCTCGTGGGTGGCGACACTCGCACCAACGAGCTCAGCGAATGAACGAGCAGGCGAAAGAGCTTGACACGAGCTATGTATGCAGAGTGCTTTGAAATGCCGGAATGCAATAGGTGGCTTATCTTGGGAGACATGTCCTATTTATAGGCGCCATCCCCTCATGGGGAGCATCTTTGAGTCAACACCGCATTGATGTCGGGTGTTACGGGTTATGTCCCGCGACGGTTTCTCGGAGACAACGTGCCCACGCTTCCCGTGAGCCATCATGTCGGAACGTTACGAGCGATTCCACGACGAATCCGACAATGCGTGCGTCTGTGTTCATTGGACGATCCGGACGCCTCTTCAGTGCACAAAGCAGCCCAACGGATTGAGCTACACGAGTTGGGCCTCGGACCAACTTCATCTTTGGGCTCGATCAAACATGGAAGCAGGCCCACGAAGCAAGCCCACGAAGAGGCCCAAAGAACAACCCAAAGACCACCCAAAGACCAAGATCTAAGATCCAACCACGGACCACGGACGAGGACCACGGACACGAACCGTGAGCCGGGCGAGCATCTGGTAGCGGCGGCGGCGGCGGCGTGGGCTTTCCAACCCATCACTTGTGCACATAATTATACTAAGTGTTCAATGAACCACTTATATAGAAAATTAATGAAGGTACATTAATCAATGGGATGAGGATTAATTAATCCATGCTTATCCCCTTAATCACATAACTCCATGTTTAAGTGACAAACTTTGATCCATTATTTCTCACCACCGAAAATCGGATTTGAGAATGTGAATACACCACGATCATCTACTCGAACGTAGATCGATCATATGCCGCTTAATTTCACAAAATTAAACGTTACGTCACTCAAAATCTTGGTCAAAGTAGCTTCCCGTAAACTTGACCACATATATATATATATATATATATATATAGGTGGATCAATGAAATCACATCTTTTTGCGACTCTCGAACCATGACGTAAGGACGTCGACGATGATCGTAAAAGCGGTATAAAGTTGTGCATAACGAAACTTTCTAAAATTATTTTGTTGTGCAACAAATTTAGAAAGTTTTAGATTATGCACAACTTTATACCGCTTTATACATTATCTTCAACGCCTTACGCATTGGTTCTCAAGCTCTCAAAAGATGAGCCTCACCTGATCCAACCCCTATATATATATATACACGATTTTCAACAGTGATGAATTAAGGTTTCACAGATGGGGATAAAGCTATAAAATCCGATGTCATTGATCAAGAAAAAGACGAGGGGTTAGAGGAATTGGTGAATTACTGCATGGATTCAGTTAGAATTGATGTGGATTTATTTGTTTTTTTTAAAAAATATTTACGGGTGTATTTAAATTTTATCCAATTCTTTTTTTAATAATGCCAGATTAACTTTGATGATATGTCCGCTTTAATTGTCCGAGAATTTTAAAAGGTACTATTAAATGAATAATAGAGATAGGTATATCCTATATTTATTACACGTGTATTGTACGGAAGAAATTCTATTGAGGATGGAAATTCAACCTGATTAAGTAATAAAAAAAATAAATGAACCTCATTGAATGATACTATCAACTTAAATTATAATAGTCGTCCACATAATCTGAATCCTTTTTTTTTTAGTTCCCACTCATTTAATGTTTTTTATTCGAAAAGGGTCTACTTCAATTCTCATCTAGACTTTTGACTAAAAATATTTAGACAAAACTTCTGTGAGCCCGCGCTCACCATGCGCGCTCACAGTAAAGCTGTTTTCATATAGTTAATTAGATAATTAAGGATAATTTAGTTTATTAATTATTAATTAGGATGTATTAATTATCAATTATAATTATTATTTTAGTTAAAATTTATTATTTTTAATTAGGTTTTATTAATTCAAAATTGATATTTATTAATTCATAATTAAAGTTTACTAATTCTAATTAGGATTTATTAATTTCAATTAGGGTTTATTAATTCAAATTAGGGTTTACTAATTTTAGTTAAGGTTTATTAATTCATAATTAGAGTTTATTAATTTATAATTAGGGTTTATTAATTCAAAGTTATGGTTTATTAATTCACAATTAGGGTTTATTATTCAAAATTAGGGTTTATTATTTTCAATTAGGATTTATTAATTCAAAATTAGGGTTTATTATTCAAAATTAGGGTTTATTAATTTCAAATAGGGTTTCTTAATTTAAAATTAGGGTTTCTTAATTCAAAATTTGGATTTATTAATTCAAAGTTAGGTTTATTATTCAAAATTAGGGTTTATTAATTCACTATTAGGGTTTATTAATTCACAATTAGAGTTTATTAATTTAAAATTAAGATATATTAATTCAAAATTATTATTTATTAATTTATAATTAAAGTTTATTAAACTAATTAATTTTAATTAGAAATTATTAAATTAAATTAGTTAATTAATTAGTATTAATTAATTAGTTAATTAGCATTAATTAATTGATTGATTGGGGTGGACTCACTGTGCTGTGGCATGGCTGAGACCACCCAAATATTTAAAGAAAGATGTACTCTTGATGCCTTCAATTTACAGTTTTACACGAAAAAATATCTCCATGCAATTCAAATATGTTTATTAATATCCCCATGCAATTCAAATAGGTTTATCAAGTAATATTCACGTACACTAACTAATTCTTTTCGTAATACACCACTTTAGATTTTACAAACTTCAAAATAAACGATTGTATATGTTACACTATTGTCAGTAAAAATAATCAAATTTAGTTCTTATAAAATCATCCAATGATCACTATTTTATGTACACTGTTGTGCAAAAGCTTCAATAACCAAATTGAATTGCAATACATATGATCTCTATTTGTAGTCGATAAGAGTACATAGTATACCAATATTTTATTTGCATCAAAACATAAGGTTCTTTGTAATCTAAAAGACCCCATATGTATTATACAGATTTATTATTAAACTAATTATTTCTAAGAACATCAATTAAATTTTAGAATTTTTAAGGACATATCAGAAATTGAAATTTAAATAATTTTAATATATTCTATTAAATAGTAAGTTGTATATCACAAATATTTTAAACATATTATTTACATTTTATAAAGTAACGAGCACTAACGGTTCGTTATAAATAAATGAGAGTATCACGGACTAGATCCGGCCTAATATTTTGATTAAAATATGATAATCATAAATTAATATTATTATCATTATACAATATTATGAAAAAGAATGATGAAGATAGAGAAGGTTGGGCGCGTGCACCAGAATCCGTCATCCGCGGGGCGTGTGGAGCCCACGAATATGCACATGGAAAACGATGTGGGGCCCGGGTGCACGGGAGCCCATGACCCTAAATCTGGAATTAAAATTTACGGCCCGAGTGTTTTGACAAGAAGGGGGCTGTGTGTGGGCCCGTTGGCCCATCCCACATCAGCATGGGCTCGCAATATGTACAGAACAGTACAGCTGTACCCTGCAACAGTAACTATTTACTCTTTCATCATAGCTTAGAATAGCTAAAATGTCGACATTGTACGATGTGGGATGACTCGGAATCGGATACATACCAAATCGTTTTAGGTATTACGGATGTACACACACTCTATTTCGCCTCCTCATTTTTGATTTCGTATATTTCCATGTTCAAATATTGCTCACATAAGCATACGAGTTGCCCAAGCATCTCGCAACAATTATTTTTATTGTTTTTAATTTCATATTTTTGTTTTTTCCCAAAAATATTTATTTAATATTTTATAGTAAAAAAAAATTCGAGTTTAGCTTCCTCCAAATAATATATTTGGCTCCGTCGCTGTCCATGAAGTTAGTTGTTGTCCTCGGAGTGCAGGAAATGACCATCTTGTACTTAGTGATTGAAATTTGAAATAAAATGTAAAACTGTACATGATAGCAGATTGTTTTCGTATTTGGGTTTCGAATGGCAAGCATCTTCCAAACTTGAAAATAAGGTTGACAATTTGTGCCTTTGTATTGTTATCGTATTGATATGATAACGATCCAACACGATAAAATCAAACTTGAACACGGTTAGTTAAAGATATACCAAACACGAACATGACACAAAATGTACAGAAACGGACAAGACACAAACATGATATGAATACGAATATGACATTTTTTTTAATGTTGACACGATACGAAACGATAAATTTAAACCAAAATTAAGAAATAAATCAATAATAGAAATAAAAACAGACAAAAATTATAATAATATTAATATTAAATATATATAAATAATATCGGGTTATACGAAAATGACACGATCCGATATGAACACGACTGTAGCACAAAAATTATCGTGTTACACGAATATGAACCGAAATTATCTTGTTCTTATCGTGTTGACACGACAAGGTTGAACATTAATATATTAATTTCGTGTGTGTTCGTATCGAAAATTATCAATCCTACTAAAAACTATTTTTCTTTTTCTTTTTGATGAGGTTATCTGTAGCTGTCATTCAAAGTAAGTACCGAAAAATCTCGTGCACATGCAATAATTCTACCACAATTGTTTGTACTTTGAAGGAAGAAGTATGGAATTTTATGATAGTTAGACGTACATAATATGTACGTACATAATGTCCTTCAAATTTTTTAACCCAATTCGTTATTTATGGTAATAAAATCATTACTAAATTACCCCTAATCTATTTTGGAACAATTATATTATGAGATTATGTTTTATTTCTTTTCCTTTTTTACTCAAATAATTATGGAAAAATTATCCCTAGGGAATGTCATTGCACGCGGATCCTGGCAAGGTGTGTAATCAGTGTAGCGTGGATGACATGGCTTGTACACCATTGCTTTTGAATCAAAATCATCGATTATCCCAGCTTCACCATGGGTTTCAAAATTGAGGTTGGGAATGACGTTACAATTTTCTCCGCTCTTCATCATCTCCAGCGCTATCTTGTCCTTTCCAAACCCACTTCTCCGCCATCTCTACTAACAGTGAAGTAGGGATGTCGGCGGACGGTCTTTACGGGGCCGATCCGGAGCCGTTCAAAGCCCATTAAATTTTAAAACAACGGTTCCGGTTCGGTTGCGAACAACTTGGACCGGACGGTCGAGACCGGCCCGTTTTGTCAGGTTCGGTCCGACCGGTCGATTTTTTTTTTTTACAATTTTAATTTGAGTATTACATATCTACTTTTACGTAAGAACATTTTACATTTGAATGTGATTACGAAATATTAAATAATTTCTTGATAATTTCACAAACGCTTACTGATTATTTTCTTTTAGCCTGATAGTAGTAGTAAGTTGTTGGCATTACATTAAACACCTACAATAAAGAAAAAAACAAATAAATTAGATTAAATAAGAGAGAACACGTAGATACAAAGTGGAAAGTTATTTCCTTGGATTGATTGTGAAGTAAGTTTGGAGAAAAGTGAAGTGAGCGAGAAAGATCGCGGCGAGTAAACTTTCTTTGTTTTTGACGGGGAGTAAGGGAAAATGAGTAAGGATTTGGGGTAATTAAGATCCAATGGGTGCCGGTTAGAAATGGGTAATACCCGATCCGAAACCATAATTTAATGGTCCGGATCCGGTCCGGGTTTAGTAATTATTGGGCCGGTTCCAGGACCAGAACCAATACTAAATTACTGGTTCTGGTCCGGGTAAAATCCGTCCGTTGACACGCCTAGGTAGAAGAAACAGCAAAGACCTGCTACTATGAAAATCGACACATGACTCTGGTCCTACCATCTCCCGCATTAAACTAATTCGCCATCACAGGCCTGAAACATCAATAAGTTATAACTTCGAGCTCGATGAGTGCAAGTGGAACGCCTGGCCTCAGATAATAGTTAACCTTGGTTCTTTTTAACAAAATACTCCCGTATTGTAAAGCACAAGAGTTCAAAGAGCATAAAGTGGCAATGAGTCTACAAGGATGAGAACATCAAAAAATTTTAACCACCACAAAAAGAATATAAAGACTGAAAAAATAATTTTTTTTTCTGGACACCTAAGACTGTGCTAGTGACACATATAAGCTACATAACTAAGATCCACCCACATTATCAAGATCTGTTACGAGTTTCTAATGAAATGTGAGCGCAGATCTACATGTACAGACAAAAAAAGAATCATCTTTTTTGCTTCAACTTCAACCATCAATTTAAGTTAAATAACCATTTTCAGACCTATAACCTCCCTAAAGTAACGCATTCCTAAATAATGCCTAGTACAAATAGTAACTAGATTTTAAGGCCCCCCCATAAGTAACGCATTCCTAAATAATGATTCAACTCTCATATAGAAATAATTATAGCAAAATCCTGAAAACAGAACGCGGAAGAAGAATCATTCATTCACTCCGAAAAAAAAAAAAGTGGAAAAAAAATCATAACTTTCTAAAGTTTCACGTATGATACATGTATCATTAAATCTCATACCAATTGCACTCCAGTGGCATCACGCCCCGGGCCTCCAACCTCACCGGCGTCGAGATCTACTCCGTCCGATCGTCGCGGGAGCCCACGCCCGCGGCTCAAAGCTTGAACCAAACCGACTTCTACGCCGTGTTCAACACCAAAGCTGCGAGTCCCAAGCACGCCGCCGCGGCTACACCAACAACCGGCGACAACGTCTTCTCGCTTGCGATCGTCAAAGGGCCCCACGCGGGACGTCCAACCGATGAGAGATGATGAAGATGGGAAGAAGCGGGCGGGGTGGCGAGGAGGAGCATGGCGGGGAGCTCTTCAGCGGTATACCGCCTTGCCGAACTCGATGTTCTCGGCCCGAGGAGGAAGGGCGATGTGGCGCCCGACTCTGCTATAGCCAACATGAACATCGGCAACACCGGCTTCTGCTTTATGCCGAACAAGGCTGCACATGTTCGTTTGGAGCTTAGGCGCTTGGCGGTGTCGGAGGCCAACATGAAAGCGCGTCAGCGAAGCACTCTTTCATTGTCCTGCTGGCGTAATTCAATTGGATACGGTAATTTGTGGAGGTGTGAGAGAGTGGCTTGTAATTAAGTAAATTAAAATTGTATTACGGAAATCCTTTCCTTAATTATTGATCGATCTTAATTTCGTAAGGAAATAAATGCAAGAACACCAAAGATTTCGTGGTTCGATCTATGAATAAGATCTCGTCCACAGGCGAGAGAGAGAGAGTATGTGTATTGAGTGTAGAAGTGATTACAAAGAGAGTGAATGATCTATGTCGTCTAATCTAGCCTCTATTTATACACAATGTATTGACCTAGATCTCGAATCCAAGTCTTCTCTAACTAGGATTCGAGATCCTATCCCTTCTTGAATTAGGATTCTTTTAGATATGGCTGAGCTTTCTGCGTTCCCACTGGCTTCAGGATTCTTCATAGGCCGAACTTGTCGAGGCCGAGCTTGATGTCAGGTTTAATTGTATTGGGCCTGATGCTTGGGCACAGTAGTTGGGCGTATCTATCACACCCCAAAAGCCAGAAAGCGAGGTCATCTTTGGATTGGGGTTGTTGTGACCAGCGAGGGTTTGGACGATCTTACACATTCTTTTCAATGTCGACTTTGTGTGTGTCGATGCTTTTGGCGTCGTATATCGAATGTTGTGCGCGCGGATGTATGCCGAGGTCTTCTGCCGGCTTCACCGCTAAGGCGTTCGACGAGGTCTTGATGGGCTTCACTGTTTGGCCGAGGTCTTGACGGCTTCATATGACGAGGCGTTAGGCGAGGTCTTCTGCCGCTTCACCGACGGGCGTTAGGCGAGGTCTTCATCTTGGCTTCACTGACGAGGTGTTGGGCGAGGTCTTCTTGGCTTCACCGACGGGCGTTAAGCCGAGGTTTTGTGAATGGCTTCACTGTCGAGTGTTAGGCGAGTCTTCTTCAGCTTCACCGCGAGGCGTTAGGCGAGGTCTTCTGCGGCTTCACTGACGAGGCGTTATGCCGAGGCGAGACGGATTTTCTCGTTCTTTGAGTCTTGGGCGCGGGATCGCGTTTAATGCGCATTAAATTGGCAACGGTTGGATTCTAGATAAAGTGCATATTAGGGAATGTCTTCCTTGATCGCAATATCTCTTATCGGTTGCCTTCTTCATTTCTCTCGATTTTCAAAACCCTGCGCATACGCGAAACACTTTATTCAGCGCCGTTGTGATTTGAAGCTTCGCTTTGTTCATCGATAAACAAAAGTAAGTAATGGCTACCTCTTCTCCTAACGAGTCGTCGGCGTCCAAATCGTGTCTGTTTCCCGTACGATTTAGCGTCTTTGCTGTTTTTACCCGTGTCCATATGCCTCGCTCTGCAGTGTGATCTGCGATTCCCTCGGTGGGGATTGCGGCAAAGTCTTCTTTTTCTTCAATCCTAGGTATTTCGATATTAGGGATATATGTCTTCAATATAGTATTCCCTCTAGTATTGAGTTCGTTGCCCCGTCAGGAGGACAGGGCTTGTGCCCTCAGGATGGTTTTATTACCGATGTCGAGGGGACGGCCTCAAGGCGGTCTTCGTCTTCCTTTCCCTACGTATATGTTGAGTTCCAAGAGATGTTTGGCCTATCTCTTGCCCACTCTCGCCGAACTCATTCCGGCATATGGCGCCTAGGTGTCATGCCTATAGGCATAATTTTCCTTTGACCTTGGGGCTTGTCCTTCGCTTTTGCAAGCGAAGGGCGGCTCGGGGTGGTATTATCTATCACCCGTAGGAAATTTAAAGCGAATTAAGTCGAAGATCTCAATGGCGAAGAAGTTCTTACATCGGTTTGAGACATATGGAGTTCTATGGCGTCGATAAGATCGCCGATGTGTTCGTTAACAAGGACTTGGTGACTGGAGGAGGCTGGATAAAATTGGCCTTGTTGACGAGGTCTTCTCGGGGCGAGCTTGCGGGCGGGGCTTAGCCATATGATCCTACCTCGAGGGTGGAGTCGGTGAAGGGTGAGGCCTCTTCTTCTCTCTCTTTTTTTTTCTTTATTTCATGAGTTACGTAATGATCTTGACCCATGTGTTTCCTTGAAGTGAACTTCTTTGAAGGAAAGGAAGAAGAAAGGAAGGGCCGATCTCGTGTGGCGAACCGATCTCGGTGGTGAGCGAGGTCTCAAACTTGAAGGATTCGAGGCCATGCCGAAATGACTATAGGGCCTTGAGATCCCCCGCCGCAGCAGCCAAGCGCTTGAAGGCGGAAGGATGAAGTCCACGAGTCCTCGGTTCTTTGCCGAGGTGAGTCACGAATCCTCGGTTCCAAGCCGTAGCCTCGTCTCTTCACGAGGTTTGTACCTGTCCTTATACTTTGTGCGAGAGTAACAAATTGTGTTCTTCTCGACGATGTATATTTTGTATAGAAATTCGAGGGCGTGGCGGCCGAGTGTCGAAGTATCCGTCTTATATCGGATTACTTGAAGAAGCGCCGTGTCGCGGTTGTGAGGTGGCCAGTATGCTCGGGAGGTGGAGGTCGAATACCTCGCTTTTCGAAATGTCCGAGGCCGAGGCTAAGATCCGGGACCTCGTCAAGCGAGCGGCGGATCGGCGGCCATTGAGCGGCCAGCTAGGGGCAGTCGGCGGAGGCGGTTTGTGGGCGAGGCGGCAGGGCCGAGGCGGCGGGCAGTTGCCTCGATGAAGGCCGAGGTGGAGCAGGTTCGCCGTCGGGAGGCGGACATGGCGAGCTCTCGAGGAGAAAGCAGCTGCGCCAGAGAGGCATTCTGTCGGCGGGCTTCTCGGGGATGGTCTCGGGCCGGCTGATGTGCTTAACAAGCGTCGTTTGGACCTGTCGAAGAGGTCGCCGAGGACTACCCGATCTGACAAAGCCAAGTATGGATGCGAGGGAGACCGAGGATCTTGTCTGAGGCGGACTGCTTTGATGTGCTCGTCCGCGGCTGAAGGAGCTTCCGTGCTTTGCGAGCCTTGCCTCCTCCTCCGTTCTTTGTCAGCGGAGTGCATGCGCGCTGTCCGTGGATCGGGATCCCCGACCGAGGCTTTATTGGCCGATCATGCGAAGGGGTCGGGAGGCGGTGATGTTGGGCGTCGAGACTCGGTAGTTCGAGGCGAGGCCGAGGCTATCCGAGCTTCGGGCGTGACGTGGACATGGCGAAGCTTCCGGAGGGTCGGTTGATCCTGCATCTTTTTTTTTGAATGTAAATGTACAACAATTTCTTTGCTAAGGGCATGTTAATAAAATCACAAGTTTATGTCGAGAAACTTATCTCTTTTTTTTTATTGATTGTCTCTGAAATGTTTGATGCTTCTCCTTGGTTGAACCAATCAAAGACATCATGAGCTCTTGAGTTGAAAGAGGTCGAACTCCTCCATATAAAGGCAGCTCGGTCGCGTCTGGTAGTCGATGTCGAGCATAGAGCCGCTCGGGAGGCTGTGACGAGCTCGGGCTCGCCTTTTGGAATGGAGGAGGCGTTCGAGGTCGCCAGGAAGAGCGAGGTGATAGGCGAGGAGCATGCAGTCGAGGAGGTTATCCACGAAATGGTGGGATGGCGATCCCGTAGAGGCCAAGGTTGTCGAGGCTTGCCCGTTGTTCGAGGTATAAGGCGCGAATATGGCGGACCTCCCGGCAATTCACGGGCGATGCTGCTGAATTAAAAGGCTCGGGGCATATACAAACTGTTATCGCTCGACAACCACAGCTCGACGACATACTTGACGGGATGCGAGGCCTCTTCTTGCACGGAGCTTCCGATCTAGAATAAATGAACCACGTTATGACGATCGGGTGGCGCGCTGAGGCGTGCTATTGCCCTGAGCGTCGTGGACCCTCCATGCGTCGAGGCCGGGCGTCATCAAGTGGCCGAGGCCGAGCTCGCATGAGCTGCATCGTCAGTGACCGAGGTCGCTCTGGCGGGGCCGTAATATAGACCGAGGACGAGGTAGAGGTAGGATTAGCATAGATGAGGCTCTGAATTCCGATTTTTCTAGGGATTGGCTCGGCTTTTCCCGATCCGCTCCGTCCTCGTAAAATGTAAATGTAACTGTACATCTTTTATTTAATAAAATGATTTCTTGTTGACTTTGTATTTGAACAAGAGTAATATCACAAGTAGTTAGTCCTCGTGAAATTCCGCTTTGAAAGAAATCGTTTTAAATGCGAAGGTAGGGGTTCTGTTTTTTTTGCCGAGGTCGTCCCGCCGATCTACATAGAGAGCGCTTGAACTAAGCGAAGGTAGTCGATCTCGTATGTAGGAATGGTTCTGTTTTTTGCGAGGTCGTCGGGAGGGTGGTCCCCTCGTCTACATAGAGAACGCGCTTGAAATAAGCGAAGGTGAGTCGATCTCGTATGTAGGAATGGTTCTGTTTTTTAGAGGTCATCGGGAGGGTGGTCCCTTCGTCTACATAGAAGCGGCTTGAAATAAGCGAAGGTAGTCGATCTCGTATGTAGGAATGGTTCACATTTTTGCCGAGGTCATCGGGAGGGTGGTCCCTTCGTCACATAGAGAGAGCGCTTGAAATAAGCGAGTAGTCGATCTCGTATGTAGGCATCTTGGCGTTAGATTTACATTCGTGTGAAGCAGATGTGTCGACCTCCGTCGGGGTAAATAATGTGAAGATTAATTATCATTAGTGACAAGTAGAACTCGTAAAAATAAAGATTTTATTGATAAAGATGACGCGACCACCAAATAAGACAGACTCTAAGCGGGACTTTAAAAATATGACCGAACAAGACTCGACCATGACAACATGCATAATATTTCTTGGATGGATGATGTGCCGTCGTTGGGTAATTGCTCACCGGACAATTGAAGCGAGCTTATAGGCCCTTTGCCGAGGACTTCGTCGACCCGGTAAGGTCCTTCCCGTGTGGCTTCCGACTTGCCGAGCTGGCTTTCTTGACTTCATTATGTCGGATGCAGGTGGCCACTTGGAATTGTCGGTTTTAACGCGTTGGTTGTAATCCGAAACTCTTGTTCTTTATCCGAGCTTGATGTGGCGAGGTCTCTTTCTTTCGAGTAGGTCTAGATCAGCTCGTAGATTTTCCCCATTGCTTGGTGAGAAGTTAATGGTGCGAGGACTCGATACTCCGATCTGCGCGGGATTCTTTGGGTTCCATACACCAAACGTATGGTGTTTCTCGTTCGAGGTCAGGGGCGTTGTTGATGCGACCATAGGACTGCGGTAAATTTTCCACCCGAGGCCTTTAGCTCGGTCGAGGCGAGTTTTTAGACCACTACGATGGTCTGTTGGTAACCGGTTTGACCATTTGCTTGAGGATGGGCCACCGGGTGAACTTTGTTGGATCGAAGCTCTTGACACCAATCTTTGAATGTCTTATCCGTGAATTGTGTTGGATTATCAGAAAGGAGGATATGGGGATGCAGGCGACACACTATGTTCTTCCATCTGGTAAAGGCGTTCTTGCTTGTGATTTTCGCCAGGGCTCGACTTCTACCCACTTCGTGAAGTAGTCGATCGCAACAATTAAAAATTGGGCCGTCACGGTGCTTTACAAAGGGGCCCACAATGTCAATCCCCATTGCATAAGCGGCGAGGGCTCATGCGGAGGTGAGGTCGGTGCAGGGTAGCCTTGCACGTTCCCATGGATTTGACACTTGGACACTTTTTACGAGGTCCGTTGAGTCTTGGAACATTGTTGGCCATAGTATCCCATCGCATGACTTTCTTTGACAAGGCTCGGGGTCCGATGTGGCTTCATACGAACCTTCGTGTATTTCTCGTGAAACGTAATTGGCTCGGTTCGGACCCAAGCACCTTAAGAGGTTGGAGATATGACTTCTGTCTGGGACTCACTGCTTTCAATTGTATATCGCGAGATTTGTTCGGGATCCTCCTAGCCTCCGACTTGTCGTGGGGCGGTTCGCCCTTCTCGGTACTCTCGAATGGGAGTCGTCAATTGGGTTCTTCATCCGGAGACTATGTTGACCTCGGCTCCGTCTTGGCATCGTTTATGCTCTGCTCTGGACTTCCTCTCTTGGCGGGCTCGTTGATGGCGAGGCGATTTACTAAGATGTCGGCTCCGGCTATTTTGCTCCTTGGGATGCGAACTATCTGGAAGTGTGAGAAAGTCCGTTCTGAGGCTTTTGCTTTCAAGATACTTCTTCATTCATAAGCTTTTTGCCTCGTATTTTCCCAACATTTGGCTTATGGCGACTTGAGTCATTGTGAACTTACTGCGGCTCGTATCTCGAGACCTTGAGCGGGCGAAGTCCTGCGATCGGTGCCTCATACTCCCGCCGTTGTTCGTATTTTGAATGTGAACAAAGTGAATAAGCGATCTCTTGGCGTCCGGGCCTAGGAGTAAGATACCTGCTCCGCTACGCTTTGTTTCCAAGCCCGTCGGCGTAGAGTTGCCGGCCTTTCCTCGGTGTTTCAACCATGGGTTCGGCTTGGCATCGTCGTCTGGACTCGGTGGGCTTCGGTTTTCGGCGAAGTTAGACTCGGCAAGAAATCCGCTGGGGCTTGACCTTTGATGGCTGGCGGGGCGAAGGATATATCGTGCTCGCCCGATTCGATTGCCCGTTCGCGATTCTCCCGATGCTTGGGCTTACGTCGATCTTGCGAAGTGGGTAGTCGATGAGGACTTGTATGCGATGTGCATGGAAATGCAGACGTAGCCTCTCGCGGCATTACCAATGCTAAGGCAAGCTTCTCGGGTGATACCTCGTTTAGGACGCCTTTTAGTGCTCGGTGATGAAATACCGGGAGTGGCGTCCTTCTTCTCGTGCAGGATCGCACTTATGGATTCGTCCGTGGCGTGAGATAGAAAAGGACCTCTCCTCTTTTGGGACGGATAGAGTGGGGAGCTTGGCGAGGTAGCTCTTGAGGTCTTGACGGACTGTGCACCTCGTCCCATGAGAATTTGGGGCTTTTTGAGTATCTTGAAGAAGGGTAGCTGCTTATCATGACTTTTGAAGAAAGCGGCTTAGTCTGCGACTATCTCGACTGTCGACTTGTGTACGTCATGGATGGTCTTGGCATCTTCATTTCCAAAATGGTTTGGACCTTGGTGGGGTTTGCTTTTAGCCACTTCTTGTGAAACCCAACACCCTAGAACTTTCCGGACCGGATGCAAATGTGCATTTACGGGGATTCGACTTTAGGTTGATTTTCAGAAGAAGGCCGAGGGGCGATCCGGAGTCGGCCCACACATCGCTTCTTCCTTGCTTTTGACGGCGATGTCGTCTCGTATCTCCTCCACATTCCGACCTATGTAGGGTGAAATATTTTGTCCACCATCCTTTGATAGGTAGCCCTTGCATTTTAAGGCGAATGGCATCTTTTTATATCTGTGAAGACCAGAAGTCGGTAATGAAGGCTGTCTTGGCGCGTCTTCATCGTCCATCGGGACTTGGTGATACCCTTTGTATAAGTCCAGCTGAAGACTTCGTACCCGACCAGCGCGTCGACCTTCTTGTCGATGTTGGGAAGGGATAGCAATCCTTTGGGCAATGCTTGTTGAGGTCGGTGTAGTCGATACACATTCGCCATCCCTCACTCCTTTCTTCACCATCACCGGGTTGGCTATCCGGTCGGATATTTGACCTCGAGCAGTATCGTGCTTTTAATAGTGGTTCACCTCGTCATGAATGACTTGGTTTCGTTAAATTGCGAAGATTCTTTGCTACATCGAGCGGCTTTATGTTGGGTCGATGTTGAGCCGATGGTGATGATACTCGGCGAGACTCGGTCATGTCGAGGGAGACCAAGCAAACACGTCTCGAATTCCCTTAGGAGTTGGATGATCGATCCTTCACTTGGTGTCGTGGTGAAACCAACACGGGCGACCTTCAATAGGCTCGTCTTTATGCAATCGACCTCTTCCACGGTTGTCGTGGAGTGGCGATGTCTTCGGACTCCAACTCTTGGGTTTCTTTAATTGCTATGCTGTGGGTGTTGGACGAGGTCCGGCGCCTCGTAAAGCAACTTCATACAACTCGCTTGCTTGCCGATCGCCTCGGATCACGGTACCGCCCCACGTGGTGGGTATTTTTATCGTCGGTGGTATGTTGAGCATACCGCCCTTACTGATCGCTCACCAATCTCGCCCTAGTATGATGTTATACGGCGAGTTGGCCTTCCTCTGACCGCACCACCTTGGTCGAGGTCGTTGGTGCTTTCCCACCGTGACGGTGGCTCGATTATTCCTTCAGGCGCGTCTCTTCACGGGCGAAGCTTGAGTGGCGGCGGGGCTTGTGTGGTAGCGTCTTCCACTCCTAGCTTGTCAAGCATTCCTTAAAGGATGCTCACCGACGTCGCCGATGCAAACGCTTCACCAACTTATTTGCGACCACTACGGATCGCCAATGCATCTGATGGGAATCTTGTCGGGAGCAGGGTCGTCTTGGAGAAGGTGATCGCCTCGTCCTTTCTAAACCTCTTATTGGTAGGTTCGCTGGTTACAGGACTTGAGCATCGGCCTTGAGGAGGACTTCGTGACTCCACGGGGAGCCCGTAATAGTGGAGACCACCCGTCATATTGGGGCTCATCATCTCCCTCGCTTCGGTCTTTGCGCTTTGTTTTTAGTAGGGGCACAATTTCCCCTCTTCCTCTTTTCTTCTTTTGACTTTGGTCGGCTTGGCGACTCTGTCTCAGTATTTCTTGAGGATCCGTCTGAACTAGCATCTCTATTTCACCCATGAGCTCGTTGCACTCTTGATGTCGTGCCGTAATCATCATGGAATGAGCAATATTTATCCGTAGGTCGGCACCTCTTCCTCCTGTCATCGATCGAGGCTTCTCGAGCAGGTTCATGTGGAGTGCGTGAATTTACGCTCTCGGCCGTCAGCGGGGTGTCTTGAGGTCGTTTCGAGGCGTCGCATGGACGAGCTGGACTTTATCGGACGGCGTAATCTATCCAGTAACCTTGCAGCCTTGGTTCGATCTTCCTTCCCCGTCTTCTTCCTCTTTCAGAAGGTCTGCCTTATGCCTTGGCGCTTTCTTTTGTCGACCTCGTCCGCTTTGGCGAACCGGTTGGCTATCGCCACAGCTCTGTTGCGATCGAGGTTCGTGCCAGCGATCTCTCGGTATAAGGCCCGGCAAGATGCCGTTTGGAAGGCGAGATGACTAACAGTCGTTCACGTCTTGACCTTGGTGCACTCCTTGTTAAACCTTGTCATGAAGTCGCCGATGGACTCATTCGGCTTTGCCTTATGGTGAGGAGGTGTGCGATGGCGTTTTGATTCCGCCTTTTGGAAGAACCTTGGTGGGCGACCATCGGTCGCGATAGGGCCGATGCTTCCGTGAGTGGTAGCCGAACCACTGCGGGCGTTGTCGACGAGTAACTCAGGAAGAGTTTACACATGTGAACCGGTGAGCTTTTGGTTGATCATGTTGTATTGGAGCTGCGAGAGGAAGTTACGTGGATCCCTCGGCCCGTCGTAGGGCGATGCTTGGTACCCGTATTTATCAGGGAGAAGTGTTGAGTATTCTTTTTGAGAGCGGGGTGGCTATCTTCCGTATCCATCGAAGCCGTCCCTCTGAGGCGGGACGGAGTTCGACGATCGAACTCGTTTAGGTGACTCGGACCGACTTCGCGGCCACCGATGCCTCTTCCGCTACTTTCGTCCCACGGAGATCGGGCGGAGTTGTTGGATGGATTCTGGCGATCGGTAGGCCAGCGACGATCTCGGCGTCCTCTCCCGCGTTGCTCGTTCCTTGCGCGGTCGGTTTGGGCCCCCACCTCGTTGTGATGCCTCGTATCTAGGCGAGGCTTGATATCGTTCTTGAGGGCGTGGCCGACCACAATGCTTGACGAGGAACCTGAGAAAGCTCTCATATTTTTCTCGAAAATCCGCCACGGCGTCGTCGAGGTTTACTTATGAGCGGAGTTTCCGGATTATTGCTACGATTGTCTTCGCTATGGTAACCGCCTGCCTCTGCGGTAGGGGTGTCCGTGCTCGTCGAGACTTTGGATATGCCCTCGGGGTTTCTTCTCTGATTGGGCTCTTCCCGAGTTGAGCTCGGCGTTCCTTCGCCGTCGGCGTTGTTGTTCGCCGTGACGGTCTGGGCGTGACTTACGGTGTACACAGTCATGATTACTTCCACATGCGGTGGTTGATCGAAAACACAAAATTTCATTTCCCAGAGGCGGGCGCGGTGATCGATCTTAATTTCGTAAAGAAATAAATCTTGAGAACACAAAGATTTACGTGGTTCGATCTATGAATAAGATCTCGTCCACGGGCGAGAGAGAGAGTATGTGTATTGAGGTGTAGAAGTGATTACAAAGAGAGTGAATGATCTATGTCGTCTAATCTAGCCTCTGTTTATACACGATGTATTGACCTAGATCTCGAATCCAAGTCTTCTAACTAGGATTCGAGATCCTATCACTCTTGAATTAGGATTCTTTTAGATATGGGTTTTGAGCTTCTGCGTTCCCATTGGCTTCGAGTTCTTCATAGGCCGAACTTGTCGGTAGCCGAGCTTGATGTCGAGGTTTAATTGTATTGGGCACGATCTTGGGCACAGTAGTTGGGCGTATCCTATCAATTATCATTATGGGTAATTAAGTAAATTATAAATTCAATTAAAATATAATTAATCTTTTAATTCCTAAAAATGTGTAAAATGACAAAAATGTCTAATTATGTACGTACATATTATGTACGTTTAGCATTTTCCGGAATTTTATTGGACAAGTTGAAAAGTTGAAGAGTGGTTGAATAATCTTTTGAAAAGTCTAATAATTAAAGATTTTCAAGTTTCTGAAGTCAATGAAAATTTTTCTAGTATGCAATTGTGGGAAGTCAAGGCGTGTGGCTTACACACCCCTACTGTCCTACTGTATGTGTGTAATTTTATTTGAAATTCAAGCTATTTAGGAAAAATTGCGTAACCAGCTATACTTTTTTGAGCAACAATTAGCGAAGAAATTATAAGGATCTATAAGATATCTTACTATTTTTTTCTCGTAGCAATAGATTAACTCATCATTTTCACTCAAATTTCAGTTCATTTTTAGATTTAAAACACAATTTTGACTTTAATATATTAGTTCCCAAAGAATCTATTATTTATGTCCCACTCTAATTGACTCATTGTTTTTTAGCATGTAGATTAAAGATGATTGTGTTTTATATGTAAAATAGTGTGATTTACGGAATTCGATATATTTTTATGTATAAAAATATTTCACTTTTGGGTATAAGCCACTTAGAATGAGACAACCTAAAAAAGAATACGAACCACTTAGAACGAGACGGAGAGAGTATTACATTTTCAAATCTAAAACGGCTAAATTTTTGGGTATCAAAAAGTCGAGCTGGCGATTTGAACTTTGAACTCCACGTGGATATTGGAAGATATATAAAATAATGATGTGGATTTCTTTTCCACATAATACCTAAACAATGTGCATGAAATTCAGGATGTTACACTCGATTTTGCAAGTATGAGAACATAACACATTTTTTGGATACAAATTTGTCAAAATTGAAAGTGTATTCAGTCTGAAAATTGACTAGAAACATTAGAAATGAAAGTTTCATTTTTGCTATATTTTTTCAACTAAGAAATGGTTTTCTTATAAAAATCAAACAAACAAACTATTATAAAGTAGAGAATATAATAAGAGAGGGAGTAAATATAGAGAGAACAATGAGTGTGTTATTATGAAGGCTAAATGTTTCTATTTTAGGGGGATACAATGTTAGTGTTGGGAATTTGGGGTCAAAACTTTATTTTGATTAGATCCTAAACGAAATGAAAAGATACTCAAAATCTTATCTACCCGATGATGGCTAATGGGTTCTGCTGGGTACGATCTGGTGTATATGGAGGGGATACACTAGTAAGACAAATTTAAATTTTTATTTCTTGGACCGACCGACTACGGGTTGTAGGCTGCCGGTTAGCTGCAATCCGAGACTAATGGCGATGCTGGCGATCGATTCGAGATAAGATGAGCTTTGAGTTAAGTGATATCATTTAGCAAACCTACTAACTGCTAAGATAGTCTGTCAATTGGACTAATAACTGGTGTTCTTGCGGAATGTAGTGGTTACTAGTTTTCCTTAGAAAATTGTTTCATAAAACTTAAGTCAGATAGAGTTTAGTCAGTTTTCAATTAATCTCATTCAGTATCGAACTGATACTTATAAGAGTGTATCAAATAAGTGATGTGTTGTTGTGTGCTTATGATGATAGTTCAATAATATGTAATTTAAGAGCAATACTGAAATTAAATAACATTTTTGTTTTTATGTGGTTCAGAAGGTGATGGAGTCCGATATTTCAGCCCATTACTTGATATTGTGGGCCATGTTTTTTAGTTTTAATTATTTTCGCAGCCCATTTAGATGTTAGATTAAATAGTTTCCTAGTTTAATTAGGTCTCTTATATTAATTAGTTTTCTGTTTTGATTAGGAATCCTTCTTTGACAAGGATTAGAGTTCTTTATTTTCCTGTTTTGATTAGGAATCCTTATTTGACAAGGATTAGGGTTCTTTATTTTTCGCCTATATAAAGGCTTGTAAGCATACGAAAATATTTAGCTTTTGATTTACGAATATATGTGAGTTTTATTATCTCTTCATTAGCTCTTGAATTTTCTTGCATTTGCCACGAAATTGAATTATCGACGATCGACGAGACATCCATCCTCGTTAGGTGTCATTCATCATCCCCGAGTTCTTTGCGTCAACTATCTAGTTGGGGTATAGGCAAAATCTTGACCTATATCAATTCGAGGGTTAGATTCGGAGGTTTTGGGATATTCCATCTTGTTCGTGTTGGATTTGTATCTTGAAAGCGGTATGGTTGAGCTTGTATACAATGTTTCTGTTACCACTATTACAATCTCCTATCCGAATTGAATACTTGATTGCATATATCGTGTCCCCTTATCTCATATATAAGTTAGATCATACGGTGTGTAGAAGATCACGAGTACGTATGATTGGTCGTTTAATGAGATATAAAAGTTTCACACCGAGACAACTTGAGGACGAGTTGTCGGTATAAGTGCATGGTATAGATAAGTGTGACTTGACTTGGTTGCTTGTCTATCTTTGATGCGTCTCGGCGTATTGAAGGATCACGATGAGATGAGTTCTTCTATCGACCGTCGTGAAGAACCAAGATCTCGGTGACTTACGATGATCTAAACCTCGATAAGGTATTAGGTGAGTATGAGTTCTTGACCATCACTTTGACTTGTTATGGGTGAGGGTTATATGTTCTAACCCAATATTCTCCGCATCTTGGGTGGTGGCGGTGCTTGTATGTCATGCTAGTTATCTCAGACGAGTCAAGTATCCATTTAGGATGATGGCGCCCTTAAGAAAGCTCGTAAAGGTTTATTGTACTAAACCCCGCAGTTGAGTTAGCTCAAGTACAATAATAAGGTTGAGTGGTACTACTTAAAGAATTAAAGATATTAATTATTTTAAGCGATGTAATGCTATAAATAATTAATGGACGTGTGATATCTTAAATACGGGGATTCGTAATGTCTAAGTGCAAGCCCGACTCACCTTCGGTAATAAAGGGGTAAGTCAGCATTTATTCTCTAGTGGCATGAATGAATGTTTATAAATTAATTTATGTTCTGGGCTGAACATAAGATAATTAATTTATTTGAGGCCCATCTTTATTCCTTGCATTTGATCCCTGGGCTGGCCCATCCAGGCCCGAAGCTTAGAAAGAAAATCGGCGCCCCTATGTCTCTCCAAGATAAGGATTTGATCCTCTTTATCCATAAGGATATTATTATATTTATGGGATATGCATGGATCCTTTCCTAATGGGATTATAGTAATGCATTATAAATATAAGGTAAGAGATAAGATCAAGGTTAATCCTTAATTATCTATCCTCATATTTTCGAGAATCACAAGAAATATTGTGAGGATTTTTCGAGAGTTTGGAGAGAGAGTTGGGTGATTTTCGAAGCATTCTCCATAGATCATCCTCACTCGACGTTGGAGATTGGGCAACCGAGATACAGTCCAGAAGATCAAAGCACGAGTCTCGATCCGTTCATCCGTTCATCCCAGAAGATTCAAAGGTAAACACGAAAACCCTCGTGTTGCAATTAATTATATAGACGCATCTTAGAATATAATCAATGTATGGTGAATTAAACATCGAGATAGATCTCGGGAGAGGTTAAAATAAGATTTCCCACAATTGGTATCGAGCACGGGATCGATATCTTGGCTCTGTTGGATTAATTCACGTTTGATTATAACGTGCGCAATTAATTAATTGTTGAACATCGTTCATCGTGGCTCGGTTTTATTTTTGTCGGTTTTGTTTTTCACTGACGAGAAAATCCGTGGTTAGATTAGATTTTTCCCGTAAATCTTATACGTAAAGAAGAATGAAGATGAAAGCACGAAGAGCGAGACGGCGAAGAATCGTTGGAGAAACCGGCGCAGCGCGAGCTGTGTGCTAGGCGCCATACGCGCCTCTCGGCGAAACGAGGCGGCGTGGCGACAAGCCTCGGCCGGGGCAGCTGGCAACCAGCGGCGCCAGGCAGCGTCTCGGTAGTTGGCGCCATCATCGTGCGGGCGGGCGCCTGAGGTCGCAGAGCTCGGCAACGGGCGCGCGCGCGAACCTTGCGAACACTGCCTGGCACTTGCGCGCGCGCCGAGGTCGGGAAACCTCGAGCAGCCGCGGCCTTCAGCACGGCCGTGAGGCGGGCGCGGGCGGCGCGGGCGGCAGCGTGCGAGTTGACCTCGGCGGTCGTCCCTCGGCGGCCCAGCGGCGGCAGCAGGCGGCGTGGCGGCTCGACATGCCTCGGCGAAGTCGAGCTCGGTGGCGCTCGGCGACCTCGGCGAGCCACAGCGCACAGCGACCTCGGCGGTCGTCCTCGGCAGCTCGGCCGCCTTGGCGCAGCGGCCGGGCGGTCGAGGCGGTCTGGTAGCGGCCGCACCCGCAATGAGGTGGCGGCGCGGCAGGCTGGCGCATGGGCTGTGCTGCAAGCCTTGCGACCGAGCCATTCGCCCAAACACAGCCCGGACAGTTTTCGGCCGAACCCATTTTTTCGGCCCGAATCGGTTTGTGAATCCGGTCCGTGCCCGTGCACGCGAGGCTCGTTTTGAAGTTGATCGAGATCATGCTTTGCAATTCTATGTAATAGATTAGGCAAGAAAGTGCGGGTTCCACAGTGGGCCACGATGAGCGTTTTATTTTATTTTATCGTTCATTGCATGTATCGTGGATGTTTAAATTATGTAGTAGCATGCTATGTATGTTTAAATTACGTGAACAAACATATTATATGTTTTCGTGATTGGATGCGCATAGTAAGCATGCTAGGGTTTATCGCGTTTTCAAGCATATTTTAGAATTACTGCGAACATGTTTTACATGTTGAGTTCTATAGAAAAGCATGCTAGGATTCGTGATGCGCATGGACAAACATTTTGAAACAAAAGACTAAGCAGTAACCCGACATATTAATTTTCAAATTAAAATGTCGAGACCTCCACTTTTTATCTCTATCACAGAGTGAGGCCTTTGTGAGTAAACGTCCACACGCGTGGCTTGCTTGCCTTTGTTTATCATAAGTTTGTTAGATGAGATTTCTAAATAAAACCTTTTAAATCTATTGAGAGTGGGAGTTTCATGTGGCGTCCACACGCGTGGCTTGCATGTGCGATTTTCATAAGTTCTCTAGAGATAGTTTTAAAAGGAGATAACAAAAGAATTGAATTGGGCGGTATGGTCCGGTTGGTATGCCAATTCTAATAATTCATTTCTGCTTGTTAAATTGTGATCATTTCTTAGACATCACCTCGAGTACAACTTCATGAAATCCTTCTTGCGATAGTGATGTGGTGCAGTAAGGTCCATCATTAATTTCATTTGTCGTAAGGATAAGTTGACATGGATTGAAATTAAGCGACTAAAAGGTATATTTTAGTGCGGTCGAGGGTTCGTAATGGCGTCCACATCGTGGCTTGCATGTGGGATTCCTTCAGGCGATTGAAGGTTTCAATCAATATTGTTTTATCAAAGGTTACAATATTGTTGTTCTGAATTATGTGCGATCGTATGCTTATGTGTTTACATTGTCTTTTCGGATATGTCTCTTACACGATTATCAATATGCTCGCACAAAATTCCTTATCGATCCGAATTTTATCGAGTGGAAGCGAAACATGGAATATGTTCTTATCGTTGAAGAACACATGTTTGTTCTCGCTCTCCTAAACCCGATGCCCTTCATCGACGTTGACTAATGAGCGTGAGTCAGCGGAGACTTTGCATAAGTCGAACAATATGGCCAAGTGCTATATGATGACTACAATGTCGAAAGGCTTGCAGTACTGACATCGATCGATGGTGAGCGGTGAAATATGGTCAAGTCTCGAGGTAAGTTTGGGCGGTCGGATCGGATAGTCCGACTTCCACAATGAGAGAAATCTTGGCGTGTAAGATGGAAGAAGGAAGTTCGGTCCATGAACATGTCCCACATGACTCGTCATGGATAGTCTTGATCGGTTGGGAGGAGGTATTAGCTGCGAAGCCAAGGTCGATATCATCCTCAACACTGCGCCCAAGTCTTTGAGAACTTCGCGTGAATGCGATCATGAGCAAGATCAAGTATACACTTAGTCGGTTCTTTCATGATCTCGTGGCCGTGGAAGGAGTTATGGGAAAAGGGCACATGCTCTTGCTAGCACATCTAAGGGCCCAAATTTTCCGTTGCAAAATGGAAAAAAAGGGGCACCAAAGGTGGTAGAGCGAGGAACTAGTGGGAGTAGTAGGAGCAAGAACATGAGCGCACAGGGAGGCTCGAAGAAGCGAAGGAGAGGCAAGTGCTTCAAGTCTTGCAAGATTGGGCATTGGAAGGCCAAGTGCCCTATGCTCGAGGCTCAGTGCGCCATTTGCTTTAGTGCTTGGAAACATTTAGCGACTTGTTCTACCCATTCTTGGGTAGTAGACACGGAGTCTTGTTGATCATGTTTGTTACACCTTGCGGGGTTCACCGCGAGGAGGCGGTGATGGCGAGATAACGATCTCCATGGGCAGCGCCGCGAAAGTCGAGGCCGTTGCGATCGGAGATGTTACTTTATGTTTGAGAGAGCAGTTTTAGTTTTAAAGGCGTTTTATATGTGCGGATTTTGTTGGAACCTTGTTTCTATTTGAAATTGTTTATTCATGGATATTACATTATTTTGATAGTGGTGTTTCTATCATAAGAAATGGCGAAGTTATACGTGTTGGCACTTTATATAATTAAGCTTTATACTATTTACGCAAAACATAATACCTATAACTATGTTGCATCTACATCAAACCTTAAAAGAAAGTTTTCTTAGAAGATGACACACATTTCTCGGCATCTTAGATTAGGTCACATCAATCTAAATAGGATCCAAAGGCCGACTAAGAATGGGCGTTGGGTAATCTCACGATTACTCCATTCCCGATCTGCGAATCTGTATAGAAGGAAAGATGTCGACCGGACCTTCAATGAAGGGTTATAGAGCGAAAGTGTTGGAGCTAGTCCATTCGACTGTGTGGACGGGTTATAGAGCCGAAGAAGTGTTGGAGCTAGTCCATTCGACTTGTGTGGATCGATGTCCACACAAGCTCGTGGAGAATGCAGTATTTTGTCACTTTCATTGGCGATTACTCAAGTGCGGATACATATACCGCTTGCCGCATGATGCGAATGCTTTGAAATTCAAAGAGTTTAAGGCGGAAGTGGAGGCGAAGCTAGGTAAAAGTATCAAGTCCTTTAGCGGTCGATCGCGGTGGTGAATACCTCGATAACGAGTTTATGGACTACTTGTGCGGTGTGGGATTACCTCGGCTTCACTACAAGACGCCACAACAAAATGGTGTGTCGGGCGAAGAAATAGGACTCTTTTAGAAATGGTTAGATCAATGTGAGTTATCACGGCATTGCCTATTTAGATTACGGGGGTATGCCTTAGAAGCAGTGCATACTTGCTGAATCTAGTACCATCAAGTCGGTCGAAAAGACCGGCTTCGAGTTGTGGTTTGGTATGAAGCTAGTTTAAACCACATAAGGATATGGGCGATCCGGCACGTGTCTTTGAACAAGAAGGTCGACAAGTTGGAGGCTAGATCCGACCCAAGGTCATTTATTGGCTATCCTAGAGGAGCGAAGGTGGTTTATTCTATAGTCCTAGGATCGGAAGGTCATTATTAGCACTAATGCCCGATTCTTAGAAGAGGATTATATGACAAACCACAAATCCAAAGTTGAAATCATTTTCGGGAATTAGAAGATGATCGTATTCCACCACCGATTAGGCGAAGTTACGAGATGTCGTGTCTAGTGGGAGGGATCGACACGGATACTTCAAGATTGAAGTGGGTCGAGTTCACACCGAGATACCGACCGCCGTCTGAGTGGTACCTACCCGACAAGTTGTGCGAGATAGAGAACCACAAGTATCTGCACCCACCGCTGCCATTGTGCGATGGCGCCTGTCGTAGTGGGAGGGTTGTTCATCGACCCGGCGATTTATGTTCGTGGGTGAATCTTGAATTTAGTCCCGGAAGCGAGCGCGGCAATAATCGACCCATGGACGCCTGGCGAGGCGTACAAGACATTGATGCAAGATCATGGCACACGCTATGGACTTAGAAATTGAGTCCATGCTGACTATGGATGTATATGAAAAGACCTCTCTACCGGATGGCGAGGAAGCCATGGGTAGTAAGTGGGTATACAAGAGGAAGAGAGATTCGGATGGAGAGTTTGAACTTTTAAAGCCGGGCTTGTGGCGAAAGGGTACACTCAGTTGAGGGCATCGATTTCGATGAGACCTTTTCCGCTGTAGTAATGCTCAAGTCCATCGAATTCTTACGGCCATAGCACCAGCAGAACCTAGAGGTTTGGCAAATGGATGTGAAAACGCTTTTCTAAGCGGTTACCTTGAGGAAGGTAGAGACATCTATGTCGACAACCCGAAGGTTATGTGGTGAAGGGTGAAGAGCATCTAGTATGGAAGCTTAAGAAGTCCATTTATGAGCTTAAGCAAGCCTCACGATCACGGAACTTACGCTTTGGCCGGGTGGTAAAGTCATATGGATTTACCCAGTTGCTAGCGAAAGTTGTGTGTATCGTTTAGATGTCAGCGGTGATGTGGTATTTCTTGCACTTTATGTAGATGACATTCTTCTAGTTGGCAACAATGTTAAGTTGTTATCGGGGCGTAAAGAGTTGGTTATCCGATCGGTTTCAAATGAAAGACTTAGGAGATCGGCGTACATTCTTGGGATCGAGGTTTGCGAGATCGCGAGAGGAAAATATTGAGCTTATCTCGGTCTTACATTGATCTTGTGATTACTCATTTTAGTATCGGACCGCCAGAAAGTTGCTACCTTTCGGACATGGCGTTCCTTTATCTAAGGAAGCGATCACCATGTTGCAAAGGAGATAGAGGAAATGAGACAAGTTCACTGCAACTTCCGTGGGAAGTCTCATATACGCAATGCTATGTACGAGGCCCGATATACGCTGTCGGTAGGCATAGTAGCTGATATCGATCTAACCTGGACAAGCTCATTGGGCTGCGATGGCATATACTCAAGTACACGAAAAGGACTCGAGATTATAAATTTGGTTTACCATCGAGATAGTCGAATGCCTTTGGGTTATCTGAGACTCGAATTTCAAGTGACCGTGATGAGAAAAGTCTACCTCGGCTATGTGTTTACCTTGGGAGGTGGGCCGTATCTAGCGAGTGCAAAGCGATGCATTGCGGACTCCACCATGGAAGCAGATATGTGGCCGCTTGGAGGCTGCTAAGGAGGTGTATGGTTCGAGAACTATCTCGTGGATCTAGGTGTGGTACTGGTTTGCCCAAGAGTATCATAGTTTCTTGTGATAACTTTCGGTGCGATGTAGCTCGAAGGAACCACGAACCCTGGCGACCAAACACATAGAGAGAAAGTACCGTGTCATCGAGAAATCGTGAGGCGAGGGACGTCTTGATTGGAAAGATTGATCTGACGGATAACTGGCGGATCCATTCACAAAGAGCTGCCGCAAAAGTCTACGAGTGCCGTTCGAGGACTTGGATTAAACTTGATGGCACCCACTTAGAAAGAAACTTTTGTATAAGTGGGAGAAGCAAAGTGATGGTTTTGTTTGTAATAGCTAGTAGAGACACATTGTATACTAAAAGTTTGCTTTAGTATAAGTGGGAGATTGTTGGATTTATATCTTGAAAGCGGTATGGTTGACGTGTATCTGATGTTTCGTTACCACTATTACAATCTCCTATCTGAATTGAATACTTGATTGCATATATCGTGTCCCTTATCTCATATATAAGTTAGATCATCGATTGTGTAGAAGATCACAAAATCTGTATGATTGGTCGAGTTAATGAGATATAAAAAGTTTCACGGTGAGACAACTTGAGGACGAGTTGTCGGTATAAACTACCGTATAGATAAGAGTGAATTGACTTGGTTGCTTGTCTATCTTTGGTGCGTCTACGGCGTATTGAAGGATCACGATGAGATGAGTTCTTCTATCGGCCGTCGTGAAGAACCAGATCTCGGTGACTTACGATGATCTAAACCTCGATAAGGTATTAGATGAGTATGAGTTCTTGACCATCACTTTGACTTGTTATGGGTGAGGTTATATATTCTAACCCATATTCTCCTCATCTTGGGTGGTGGCGGTGCTTGTATGTCATGCTAGTTATACGTATCAGTCACGTATCGTTTAGGATGATGGCGTCCCTTAAGGGCTCAAAGGTTTATTGTACTAAACCCTGCGGTTGAGTTAGCTCAAGTACAATAATAAGGTTGAGTGGTACTACTTAAGGAATTAAAGATATTATTATTTTAAGCGATCGAATCATAAATAATTAATGGACGTCGATATCTTAAATCGAGTTCGTAATGTCTAAGTGCAAGCAGAATCACCTTCGGTAATAAAGGGTAAGTCGGCATTTATTCTCTAGTGGCATGAATGAATGTTTATAAATTAATTTATGTTACAAATTTGAACATAAGATAATTAATTTATTTGAGGCCCATCTTTATTCCTTGCATTTGATCCCTAGGTTGGCCCGTCGGGCCCGAGCTTAGAAAGAAAATCGGCCCCAATGTCTCTCAAGATAAGGATTTGATCCTCTTTATCCATAAGGTTATTATTATATTTATGGGATATGCATGGATCCTTTCCTAATGGGATTATGGTAATGCATTATAAATATAAGGTAAGAGATAAGATCAAGGTTAATCCTTAATTATCTATCCTCGTATTTTGAGAATCACAAGAAATATTGTGAGGATTTTTCGAGAGTTTGGAGAGAGTTGGGTGATTTTGAAGCATTCTCCATAGATCGTCCTCGCTCGGCGTTGGAGATTGGGCAGCCGAGATCTGATCCGGAAGATCAAGCACGAGTCTCGATCCGTTCATCCCGTTCATCCCAGCAGTTGAAAGGTAAACACGAGAAAACCCTACGTGTTGCAATTAATTATATAGGCGCATGCTGGAATATAATCGATGTATGGTGAATTAAACATCGAGATAGATCCTCGGGAGGGTTAAAATAAGATTTCCTGATTCGTTCTTGGTTCGTGTCGATAGATCCTTCGTACTAGCGAGGATCGTATCATTTAAGTATCGAGCCATTCGTTAAATATCATTCATCCGTTCGTTCGTCTATCGTTAAATCGTCCATACATTAAGTAGTCCGTCCATTAAATACGTACATCCGTTAGTAAATACATCCGTTCGTCTTCGGGTTTCGTTCTTTCTTCGTTTTAGTGTCGAGGTTAAATCTAGGGTTTTTTTCGTTTCGTTTGTTTGTTGTGGCGTGGGTAGCGGTAGGGTTTGTTCATCCGTATCTGGGGTCTACCATATACGTGATCTTATCCATATCGTTATCATACATTATCATATCGTTATCCCTATCATTATACATATCATTATCCATATCGTTATCCATCATCATACATATAAATCGTCCATATCATACATTATCCATATCATTTAGGCTATCATTATCCATATCGATATCAAGTATCATTATTTTTTCATTCTTGAGATTTTTGAATCTACGTTGTGAGGATTAGTGATACGAGTGTTGGTGACTCATTTTGAGTGATACACGGCGTTAAGTGAGTTAGTGAGGTTCTGTTATTTTTCTTTTCTAACATTTTACTGCTGATATACAGAAGGTGGAGTCGGATGGGTCATGTCATGGGGCGGCGATGATTCTATCGATCGTAAAAAATTCATGATGGAGCCTTGCGTCTTTGAATGGGAGCGATAATCACAAAGAGATGGAGAAGCTTGATAAACACGCTTTTACGTTTATTGTTGATATTTAAAGATGAGTTTAGATCGTTTAATGTGCGTTTATGTATCGGATCTTAATGTTTTATCTATTTCTAGAAGATCTCGCTCTTGGGTGTTTTGGTGTTGTGTGGTCTATATGTTGAAAATCGAAGCAAGGAAAAAGCACGAGCCAAAACCACATCGCCCGGTTTCTAGCGACCGACTGGCGGTCGCTAAGTGCTAACTAAACTGACCGGTAGCCTTGATCGAGCGACGACCGCGACGTGCGTGCGTGTGAGCAAGCCCGTCTTGAGAAGTCGTTGTCTTTATTTCTAGCGGCCATGGCTAGCGACCGCTAGCCGGTAGTGAAAACCTAACGGCGCAAGAGGCGACCCGGCGAAGGCCTTGCGACACATACCTCGCGGTCGACCTAGCGACCGCGAGGAATCATCGTGAACCTTGGCGAGAGGATAAAATTAGGGTTTGGGGTGTGCCTATATATGGCAACACCCCTCATGAACCGAACCGCACGTTCCAGACCTCTTTTCTTGATTTTCATCGGTTTTCTGATTTTTAGCTTTGGTTTCCATATAATTTCATTCTAGAGTTTAGTTGAGCATTGTTCTTCGTTAGTTTTACGTATTGTCTGATCCGGGACGTTTTAAATCAGGAAATTTTCATAAATTTCGTTTTTATTTGAGGTTGGGATTCGAGCCAGCGATTATTCATCGAACAACTTGTGGGTTTCATTTATATAATTTCTATTTTATGGTTCATCGAATTTTATTTACGTTTATTATATACGCTAGATTTACGTTATAATCCTGGGGTTTGCATGATCCGATCCATATATGTTGTGATTCTGTTATCGCTGTTACCTTCGAGATATCGATTAATGGTTCTTGGTGCTTATTTATATGTGTTAATTTACGATCAATCTTGATGCATATCTAGTTGCTAGTTAATTAAATAGCGTATTAATTGTCGATCGATCTTGAATGCATGATCACGGATAAACCTTGAGTAAATAGTTGAGATAGGAACATCAGTAGGAAGCTTATTCTTTGTGATCTGTTTGGGTTACTTGTTTTCACCTAGAGGCGTAGGATAATAGGAAAACTAGTAATCAATGCCGCATGATTATAAATGCTTGAAATTGTTGGTTATATCGTGATCTTCCATCTTATCGGATTAAAATTGGTTAATAGGAAGCAGGATGAACATCATTGTGGGTAGGATTAATGCATCCCTGGGTTTGTCTTTCTTATCTATTTTACCATCAGGTGTTTTATTGCTTTATTTTATTTTACTGCATGGTTACATACGCTTTGGATTAAATTACGCCGTAAAATCTTACCAAACCAAATCATTGCTTGGATAATGATGAATTATTTTTGAGTTAGATTACGTGTTTCGCATTACAATCCCAATGGATACGATACTACTGCTTACCTTATACTTGCGGCGTTTTCGTGTTGAAAAGTGGCGATCAAATTTTGGCTCCGTTCTTAGGATTGTTAAGATCATATAGGAATAACTTGACAATTTGGAATTATTAATTCAAGTTGTATTTTTATTTTTATTTCTTGCCAATCGATTTCCTTCTTTTCTCGGGTGGTTTATGTTCACAAGGTCCGGGGACCTCTGAACTACACTTTGATCAAAATCAAAAATTCACAAAGGAGAAGGAGGCGGGAAGAAGAAGAAAGTAATGGCGACAAATCGAACAATCGAACAACGGGCGTTCCTCGAAGTAGGCTGCACACCTTTAGCAGATTTCTGAAATCTGTTATGATTTGGCGACCATGGGACTCGTTGTCCACTGCTCGGGGCAGACCGCTGAACTATATGTCTGAGACCTCCTCTTGAGCAATTTCAAGGAGGCGGATGGGGACCAAGTAAATGCTAATAACTTTGGTGGCCGGCCCTAATCGGCATGGTTCGAGGAGCAGTTCGGAGGAGGAGTCGCGGAGGATCCGAATGCCCGTCTCGAGACATATCTCGACATTTGTGACACCATCAAGCAGAATGGGGTGCCACAAGACACAATCGGATCGCATGTTCGGATTTTCTTTGTAATCAAGCAAAAGACGGTTCAAGACCTTAGACCGCCTTGGTATCAGCAGGTTGGGCGACTACGTGTGAAATTTCTCTCAAGTACTTTCCAGAGCTAAAGCACGAAGATCATAGCCGAGATTTCCCACTTCTCCCGGTTAGGAGATGAATCTTTATTGAGTCGTGGGAAAGATTCGGGGCCTATTGAGAAGGTGCCCACAACATGGATTTTCGAGGAGCGTGATTACGAGTTTATAGCGGTGACACCTCGCGCGAGGAGTATTGTTGATGCATCAGGGGCTGCTTATTGAGCAGGCGTGTAGGCGAGGCCCAACCGCATCATAGAAGAGATGGCGGCCAGATTATCGATGGCGATGGAAGGACACCGGTGGTGAAGGCTCTCTTTGTTGAAAGCGATTAATACGATAATATTATGGGCGATTCGCCTTGTTGAGAAGCTTGGTTTGAGAAAGAAAGGAAAGGAAATGGGGTGGCTCGGATAAATGTTGCAGTCGAGATATAAATGAGGTTGAGGGCGTGAATTACATCAATCGGAGGAACCGTCACAGGGGAATCCGCGTCAATCAAACAACAATCACCCAAATTTCTCGTCATGACCCAATAATTTTCAACGACCTCGCGGATTTCTCGATTCGAATGGAGTAATTGAGGCGAAGAAGCGGCGTGGAAGATCGATACAACAAATGGCGTCTGTTGAATTCATTTATAAGTAACACGGGCGGAAGATGAATCATTTGGAGTCCACGGTGGCGGCAATGGGAAGCATATGAAGATAATGGAAAATCAAATAAGTCGAATAGCCGCACAGTGAGATGGGCGGCACAAGTCGGGCCAATTTCGAAATGTCTGGAGGTAAACCCTAAAATTCTTGAAATGCCATTCAATTGAGGTGGGCGAGCTATAAAAATCACGAGAAGGCGAGCGGTGAAAGCGGGCGAAAGAAAGAGGATCTCGCGACCGAGTTCGCGACCATGAGCCGACGCGAGAATCTACGATGTGCGGCAAGGAGGATTTCGCGGCGGTTCAGTGGTAGCGACAAGTCAAAACAGCGCCCGCGAAGTCGATCAGAGAGCCTCGCGACGACCTAGCGGTCGCTAATGTCTGAAGCGGCGCGAGAAACAAGGTAGTAACCGAGACGCGGACCTAGCGCCGAGAACGTGCCAGCGCACGCGCCGCGAGCGAAGGGCGATGGCGTCCGGTTTCCTAGCGATCGCTGCAGCGATCGCGAACTGATCGCGAAGGGCCGCCAATGAAGAAATATCGGCGTCGTGCCTCCAATTCCGTTTCCAAGCCGTTTAGCCAAGTCAATCGATGAGAAGTTGACGAGGTTCATGGAGATGTTCCAAAGGTGCACATCAATATCCCTTTACTTGATGCACTCGAGACATGCGGGTTACGTGAAGTTTTGAAAGATACGTTGCCAATAAAAAAGCTTGGGAAATTCGAGGGCGATAAATCTGTCTCGAAGTGCGATCTTTGTCTTGCGCGAAGAAGTTTTCGCTCAGCGAGAAGATCCGAGCGACTTCGCATAGCATGTGTCATCGGAGGACGGACATTCTCAAAAGTTACGTGTGATTTGGGGGCAAGCATCAATTTGATGTCGTTGTCCATTTTAATAGATTGGAGATTGGAGATCAAGCCGACCACCATAGCTCTTGGATGGTAGACACATCGGTGACTTATCAAGAAAGGGATAGTGGAGGGCGTGCTCGTGAAAGTTTGAGATTTCATCTTCGGTGATTTATTTGTTCTCGATATGCGGAGGATGGGAATACACCTCTTATTCTCGGGCGACCGATCCTAGCTACCGGTAGCAGCGATCGGCGTGCGAGATGGAGATCTCGCCTTCGAGTCGGCGCGAGGAGATGAAAATCTCTATATATGCTATGAAGCGACTGACGAGAAGACCATGGAAGCACAGCCGGGTTATAAAGCATTGTCGCCCGCTCGATTTCGATCATCCGACCGGTGGAATTTTGTATCAGAACTCAATTTTCTCACCCAGGACCTTGATGAGGCGTGTGATGAGATTTTAGAGTACCTTGAGTCCATCGATGAAGTCAAAGCCTCTCCCGAGGAGTTAGTGCCTTATTTAGATGTGTGGAAGCGATTGGAGGGAGGATGGCGTGGCAGCGAAGGATGACACACCCAGTTAGAGTTAAAGGCTGCGGACCACGGTATGCGCCTTCTTGGCGGCGATGAGGCGATGCCGGTGATAATATCTTCGGCTTTGGCGGATGAGGAGGCCGAAGCGATGGTTGTCTTTGAAACGATACAAGTCTGCGATTGGGTGGACTATTTACGATATCGAGGGGTCGGCCCTCGATTTGCATGCACGGATCTGTTAGAGAATGAATCTGAGCGAAGGTGCAACCTCAGCGCCGCTGAATCCGCGATGCAAGAGGTTGTCGAGAAAAGAAGTGTTGAAGCTCTTAGGCGTAGGCATGATCTATGCCATATCCGACAACAGTGGGTTAGCCCACTCGAGTGGTATCGAAAGGGGTATCACGGTGATCGAGGCGAGACAAAGCGAGCTTGTGGCAACAAGGCTCGTGACGGGATGGCAAGTTTGCATCGACTATCGTGCTCTCGAACACGACCACGAAGGACCATTTTCCCTGCCTTTATTGATCGGATGTTGGACGGACTAGCGGGTATGAGTTCTATTATTTTCTCGATGGATATTAGAGTGCAATCGGTTGCCATCGCCCGCGAAGATCGGCACAAGGCGGGCGTTTACGTGCCCGTATGGAGTTTTCGCCTATAAGCGAATGCCGTTTGGATTGTCTGATACTCGACCACTTTCAAAGATGTATGATGTCCATGCTTCCATGCGTTGATCGAGAATATTATGGAAGTCTTTATGGGCGACTTTTCCGTGTTTGGCTCGTCGTTCGACCATTGTCTCCACAACCTATCACAAGTGCTACAAAGATGTGAGGAGACAAATCTTGTTCTCAATTGGGAGAAGTGCCATTTCATGGTAAAGGAAGGTATCGTGCTTGGTCACAAAGTCTCGGCGAAAGGTTTGGAAGTGGACCGAGCAAAGATAGTAGCTATCGAGCTACCTCCAGCCTACAAATGTCGAATCGGTGAGAATTTTCTCGGTCATGCGGGCTTCTATAGAAGGTTCATCAAAGTTTCTCGGCGATCACGGAAGCCCTTTGTGCGGACTTGCTCGAGAAGATCTGAGTTTGTGTTCACAAGTGAGTGTCTGGGCGTTTGAGAATTAAAGTTAGCCACGATCTCGACCCCGTTTTGGTATCACGGATTAGGTCAACCGTTCGGTGATGTGTGATGCGGTGATTGGGCGATGGAAGGCTGTGTTGGGCGAGAAAGCGAGACAAGCTTTTCGAGTTATCAATTATGCAGTAAGGCGCTCGACTCGGCTCGGATGAACTACACCACTACAGGAAGGAATTACTCATTGTAGTCATGCTTTTGATAAGTTTAGACCTTATTTGGTGGGCACCCACACTGTTGTCCACTTGACCATGCCGCCATTAGTCATACATTGCGAGAAAGATTGAAAGCCAGTTGGTGAGATGGATCCTTCTTCTTCAAGAGTTCGACATGGAAATCGAGGATAGAAAAGGTTGCGAGCGTGGTTGCGAGACCACTTATTGAGATTAGAGAAGCCATTCGAAGGAGAGATAGAGAATTGGGATCAAGGAGAACTTCCCAGACGAGCACATCTTAAGCATAATTGATCACACACCATGATGCGCCGATTTTGTAAATTACATGGTGATTAGAGTTTTACCTCCATCGTGCAAAGGTCGTTTGAAAAGAAATTTCTCCACGATGTCGAGTTTTATTATTGGGGCGATCCCCATCTCTACCGTCGATGTCGATGGTAGTGCGTCGCCATTGTGTTCCCCAAGGAGAATGGGAGAACATAATCCCGAGTGCCACGAGTTCGTTGAATGGAGGACATTTTACGTGACGAGCAAGACAGCAAAGATTTGCCTGATGGATTCTATTGGCCTTGATCTTGAGGATTGCAGTCTTTTATCAAAATTGTGATCGTTGTCAAAGAATGGGGAGCGTCACTAAGAAAGGCGAGATGCATGAAAACCATCATGGAAGTGGAACTATTTGGCGTATGGGATCGACTTCATGGGTCCGTTCCCATGTCTTGTGGCTACGTACATTCTACTTAACTGTGGAGTATGTTTCCCGTTGGGTGAGGCGATTCCCAGCATCACGAGCGACTCAAGGTAGTGATCAAGTTCCTCCACAAGAATATTACGACTCGATTTGGAGTCAGGGGCGTTGATCGTGATGGGGGTCGCGTTTAATAATAAGTGGCTAAGCGATGTCCTAGCCAAATATGTATGAAGCATAGAGTCACCTCTATCATCCACAAACAAATGGGCAAGTGAGCTCGCCAACCGAGAGATCAAGCGATTTTGGAGAAATCGAGTTGTTCATCGTAAGGATTGGGCCAAACAATTAGATGATGCTCTTTGGGCCTCTGGGATGCTTACAAAGCTCCCATCAGACTATCTCCATATCAAATGGTATTTGGTAAATCTTGCCATTCTGGGTTGAATTGAACACAAAGCATATTGGGCCCGAGGAGAATCAACATGGATTTCAGGAGGCGGTTTGATGAGAAGTGACCAATTGTTGGAACTTGATGAGTGGAGGAATGAAGCTTTTGAAAATTCCGGATATCTGAGGAAAGAGCTCAGAAATTCCACGATCTTCACATTCGTTCCAAAGGATTCTCACGGGTAATGAAGTTTTGCTTTACAATGCTCGACTCAGTCTCTTCAGGAAAGCTCAGTCGAGATGGTGGGGCCGTATCTGTTTACCGTGCACATGATGGAAGCTATGAACCTTTCGACTCGGTGGAAATATTTTCAAGGTGAGCGGCGGTGCCTCAAATCTATTTCAAGTCACACTTGACGAGAAGTCAGGTGACCAAGCTCAGCGAACCATGATAAGAGTGCAGTCGAGCTAGCGGCGATAATTCTAACCTTGGTTGGAGGTAACCCAACGCTTTACATGTTTTTGTTTTGTTGTTTCGTTTTGTTTTATGCATTTTCTTTGTTTGTGTGGTGTCTCGTTGTTTGTTGGGTCCCAAAGTTTTAATAGCTTTTTATTAAAAAAAAAAAAACAAGTGTCTGCGACCACCCTCGCGACCGCGAGTGTGGTCGTGCAAAAATAAGGCGAGCGTTTTACGGTGGCGGACGAGCTCGTGGCTTCGCGATCGCGAGCTCGACCGCGAATCCGTCTTGACCAATGCCCGCTCCGTTGACCAGCGTTTTACCACATTTTAAACTGCTTCTCCCCACACGCACACCACCCTTTTTCGAAAAGCAATGACCTCCTTCCTCTCAAGCACCCAGGCACTTTTCTCTCCCATTTTCTTGTGTTTCTCCATCAAATCCACTCAAGGTATGCTATATTGGCTTCATTCTTCATGGGTTTACGTTTCTTGAGCATGATTTGGAAAATTTTGTCCATTTATCCTATTGATGTGGGTTATTTAAATTTGAGGAACTAGGGCTTATTTTGTTAGATTTGTTTGGTGTTTGAGCATGGTTAGTCAATGTTAGGCTTATTAATGTTTATACACGTATATTGTTAGTTTAATTTGCCCATTGTTGATTTGGGTTAATCTGAGCATTATGCATGAAAATCATGTCTCTTCGTGCTCGTGACCATTTCATGACATTGGCCGTCTGTCAGAGCTGGGAGAACACGCTTGCTATCTTCTTGTGACCCATTCTTGTGATCGCTAAATGTTACCTCGCGACCACCCTCGCGACCGCGAGGTGTGGTCGCTAGAATTCGACCAGAACGTTTTTTATAAAAAAAATTGGCTGTTGTGTGTGTTTTCCCCCTCCTTTATTTTGTCTTGCTAGAGTATATGAAAGTATGGGGGAAATAATTTGACTGAGTTGAAGTTTGGGGGATCTATATTGCGCATTTTGGGTTGACGTTGTTTTGATAGTTTTATACGTACATGCGCTAACTTTGAAATTTTTTTTTTTAGGTACAATTGCCGCGTACTCACGGTCCTGGCCCAGGCAAAGCATTGTCTCCACTTCCCACGATGAGCCCCACGGCGAGCTACGATGAACCTCACGACGAGCCATAATGGCCACAAGATGAATTCGATCCGGTAATTTTGGAGTAAGGCGCGAATGACTCGTCTAGAAGCCGTTGGAATCGATTGGTGAGATTACGGCACAAGCATTCAAGTTCGTGTGCATCAACACTTGTCGAAGATGGGTATAGCCAATGGCGTGGCGTGGTTGGCGAGAGATCCGGGCGTACTCGATTATCACGGCCAACTATCTAACATACCGGATCGTGACTGGAATTCACATCGACTATCCATGTCCACAAGACAAGCGGAATGCCGGATTACATCACGTTCGGCTTGATAATGAGCCGTCAGTTGTCGTGGGCGAACTAAATGGAATAATCAATAAATCGGAGGCGACTACATCGGGGCGTCAGTACACGGTCCAAAGTGTATGGCCAAAGTTCATGGACTCGGACTCGAGCACACTCCGTACTATGATGCCTCGAGATCGAGAGGCTAGCTCGATATGGAATCCGGCGATCCGTTCTTCCATCGGCTCATCCGTTCACCATACATGGCCGTTCAAGCGCCGCACTGTTCTATCACAGACATGAACATCTGATTGGAGCCATGTTCAACGGAAGATGCATGCGGCATGTTCGAGCTCGGCACTTCCACATGCGGTCCGGTTTGAGCGATTCAAAGATATGCATAGGGGATTCATTACCCCATTCTTGATTTTTAGGGTAACGATTCGAGAGAGTCTATCTCTCATGATATCTTCTGGACAAGCCGTGCTTATCGTCGAGCGTTCACGAAGAAGCACCCGGGGCGTTACTTGTGGGCTGCTATATGATCAAAATGGCCAATCGGTTTCCGCTACCCGATCGAGCTCGCGGTATAAGCCGCTACTTCCACGCGGATGCGGTTGGAACTTGAGCTCCCTGCGCACTATGAATGGGCGCGGCGTGAGCAGCAAGGCAAGGTCGAGCGCGAGCAACCGCATGAGGCGGCCGAGGCGGAAGTGGCTCCGGGGCAGGCGGCATATGCACCCGCCACCCGTCAAGGCGATCCGGGATTTATGATCGATTAGATCGAATAGATGGTCGTCTAAACCACATTGGCGGGGCGACCTCGATGATGGAACAGCGACAAGCCCTCTTCACCTAACACCGGGCACGTCTCGAGCAACAACGTAAGATGATGGAGATGATGCGGCGATGGGATCGATGGTGCGGTTTTATCCGCCATCGAGAATTGAATGTGTGACATTCAAAATAAGTTTCTCTCCCAACTACTCTTTTACGCAAACCTTATTGCTTCCACATGTTCACAATAAGTTTGGGGAGTAAACGAGTTTGGTTGGTTGAGAATCTGTTTATTTTCTATGCTTTATTGTTAAGTTGTTATGCTTTGGGGTCTTTTGTCGTGTTTTGTTTCTTTGTTCGTTTTGTATGCGTCGATCAACGAGTTAAGTGAAGTGTGTTAATCCATGTGGCGATGATGATAGAATTTTTTGTGAAATTTAATGATAGTGCACATGATATGTTAGAAAATGGCATGAATGACTTGAGATTGCTTAGGCTTGTTGTTTTCACCATTTGCTTATCTGTGAGACTTGAGCTTCACTGTATACATATCTTGATCTGATTTCTTTTAATTGTGTGATATCGTGCATGTGATTATCTTCTAGAACTTGCCGTTTTTACGTGTCGAGGCTATGATATGTGTTTCAATTTGGAAAGGT
Source organism: Salvia rosmarinus (assembly GCA_036937905.1). Classification (NCBI taxonomy): domain Eukaryota; kingdom Viridiplantae; phylum Streptophyta; class Magnoliopsida; order Lamiales; family Lamiaceae; genus Salvia; species Salvia rosmarinus. The sequence goes on from CM072819.1 coordinate 43,770,577, forward strand.
TAAAAGGCCATCTTTGTTAACCACATATTCACCCAAACACTAACCCGATGATATATACCATTTGTCGCCTTCTTTGAGCCTTTATTAGACTTTTCTTTCGATTAACGGATGATAGGAGGTGAGGATGGATATGGGAATCAAAAGGGGTTGAAATTTTGATGTGATTATTATTAGAAATACATCTATGGTGAAGAATAGTACCTTTGTTGTGAATGATAAACCCATAAGCTCTAGAAAAAAAAAAAAAAAGCAATGATAAGTTCACTATGTGTGTTGAGCATAAAGGGTCTTTATTCAAAGTATAGGTACCTTCGTGGCATAAAGCGTCGATTTAGCACGTTGGGAAAGAAGAGGAAAATGGACAAAGTCCATATGTGTCGAAAAGTATAAATTGGGGTGCTTGGAATATTTTGAGTCACTTAGCCATATATTACCCTACCTTAACCAATGTGCCTACATTATAACCTATGAAAAGACCTTTTGATCCTAATTTGAACACATTTGTGTGGTGGAGATATTAGAGAAATGGCGAGCCTATGGTAAGATGTTGCATTGCATTGATGCGTGAGTGTATACACGTCCTTAATTTCTTTATGAGTTTGAGTGTATCCTCTATATTTTACACATATGTCGTTGTGAGGTTGAATTAAATGAGTTTTGCCTTGATTGTTGTTTGTGTTGAGTTGACTAACGTCGTCATGTGCGCTAATGTTTTTGGCGTTAATATGTTTACGAGGCTTTTAATGGTTATCATCTTTGCTACGCTCGTTGATCTTTTCGTTGTGTCTTTCTGTTTTGGTTTTGTTTGAGGACAAACAATGATTTAAGTTTGGGGGGTTTGATAAACACGCTTTTTAAACGTTTATTGTTGATATTTAAAGATGAGTTTAGATCATTTAATGTGCGTTTATGTATCGAATCTTAATGTTTTATCTATTTCTAGAAGATCTTGCTCTTGGGTGTTCTTTTGGTGTTGTGTAGGTCTATATGTTGAAAATCGAAGCAAGGAGCGAAGCACGAGCCAAAACCACATCGCCCGGTTTAGCGACCAGCCTAGCGGTCGCTAGGCTGGCCGCCAAACAACAAGCGGCGCCAAGATCGAGCGCGACCGCGACATCGTGCCGCGAGCAAGCCCCGCGTCGAGAAGTCATCGTGCTATTTCTTGCGGCCATGGCTAGCGACCGCTAGCCGGGCGCGGAGGACTCTTGGCGAAGAAGAGGCCATGAGCGAAGGCGCGACACATACCTCATGATCGACCTAGCGACCGCGCGGTGGTCGCGAGCCTTGCGACATAGGATAAAATTAGGGTTTGGGGTGTGCCTATATATGCAACACCTCTCGCTCCGAACCGCGCACACGTTCTCGGACCTCTTTCTTTAGTTTTTCATCGCTTTTACGCTTTTTAGCTTTGGTTTCCATATAATTTCATTCTAGAGTTTAGTTGAGCATTGTTCTTCGTTAGTTTTACGTATTGTCTACGATCCGGAACGTTTTCATCCGGAGAATTTTCGTAAATTTCCGTTTTTCGCTGAGGTTGGGATTCAAGCCCAACGATTGTTCATCAGACGCTTCAATCACGGGTTTCATTTATATAATTTCTATTTTATGGTTAAATCGTATTTTATTCCGTTTATTATGTGCGGCTAGATTTACTTCTAATCTAAGGTTTGCATGATCCGATCCTATATGTTGTGATTCTGTTATCGCTATTTACCTTCCAGATATCGATTCATGGTTCTTGGTGCTTATTTATATGTGTTAATTTCTGATCAATCTTGATGCATATCTAGTTGCCATTTAATTACGTAACTGTATTAATTGTCAATCGATCTTGAATGCATGATCTGAGATAAACCTTGAGTCGTAGTTGAGATAGGAACATCCGTAGGAAGCTTATTCTTTGTGATTTGTTTGGAGTTACTTGTTTTCACCTAGAGGCGTATGATAATAGGAAAACTAGTAATCAATACCCGCAATTGTAAATAATCGAAATTGTTGGTTATATCGTGATCTTCCATCTTATCTGGATTAAAATTGGTTAATAGGAAACATGATGAACATACATTGTGGGTAGGATTAATGCATCCCTAGGGTTAGTCTTTCTTATTTTACCATCCGAGTGTTTTATTGCTTTATTTTATTTTCTGCATGGTTACATCTGCTTTGGATTAAATTCCGAAGCCCTAAAATCTTACCAAACCAAATCTTTTGCTTGGATAATGATGAATTATTGTTGAGTTAGATTCTGTGTTTTCGCATTACAATCCCTGTGGATACGATACTCTTCTTACCTTATACTTGCGCGTTTTCGTGTTAGAAAAGTGAGCGATCAGAGCTGCATGATCGAATCAATGCACTTGCGGAGAGACCTCGTAGAGAGGAGCGACGTCGGCTAGATCCTATTGTGTATCAACGAGGTGGAGGACGAAGAGAAGGCGGAGGCTGCGAAATTTTCAACGAGATAATAGATACGAAGAGGTGAAAATGAGGAAGATGAGTTTCCGGTTTTGATGAAAGGCGGCTAGAGGAAGAGATCGAGAAGATAACAATCTGAGCAACTTCAAGATGAACATCCTTCTTTTCAAGGAAAATGATCTGAATTATACTTGGAGTGGGAGAGAAAGTTGGAGCTCATATTTGATTGCCATAATTATTCCGAGCTCGAGAAGGTGAAGTTAGCGACAATAGAGTTCTCGATTATGCACTTGTTTGGTGGGATCGGTTGGTTAGTAGTAGGAGGAGGAATCGAGAGCAGCTATCCACACATGGGACGAGATGAAGGCTGTGATGAGGAAGCGATTTGTGCTAATCATTATTATCGTGAGTTGTACAACAAATTACAAAATTTGAGGCAAGTACGAGGAGTGTGGATGACTACTTCAGGAGATGGAAGTAGCCATGATACGAGCGATATTGTTGAAGATAGAGGCGACTATGGCAAGATTTTTGGCTGGATTGAATTGGGAGATTCACAATGGGTGGAGTTGCAACATTATGTCGAGTTGGAGGATATGGTTCACATGGCTATAAAGATTGAGAACCACCGAGAGGAGGGTAATGGAGGTAACACGAAGCAAAATCAGTCAATTGGAGGCAGCCCCAAAATGTTAAGTGGTTCTTCATCAAGAGGAACCAATGGAAGAAAGATGAGCATCCGAATGGGGAGAAGTGGTCGTTTGAAAAGCGAGAACAGATCCTACGAGTTACACAACTCAAGCCAACCACGATGGTACCGAAACCATGATTTGAAGTATTTTACTTGTCATGGAATTGGACATATTGCTAGAGTGTCCGAATAAGAGGTGATGATCATTCGGGATGATGGAGAGGTGGTGACCGATGATGAAGGAGAGCTACTAATCCGTAGATGCCGGCCTTGGAGGATTCCGATGTTGAAGAGATTGAAGCACGGATGCACTCATTTTGTTGCTAAGAGAGCTTTGAGTGTCTGAGAATCCGATGGTGATCTGAGCAACGAGATAACATCTTTCATACGAGGTGTCATGTCAAAGATAAGATGTGGGCGTGATCATCGATGGTGGGAGTTGTACCAATGCGGCTAGCATGACCATGGTTGAGAAGTTAGGGCTACCATTAGTGAAACATCCCAAGCCATATCGGTTGCGGTGGGTGAATGATAGTGGCATTGTCAAGGTGACAAAGCAAGTGAAAATTCCATTTCGCATTGGAAAGTATGAGGATGAAGTTCTTTGTGATGCGATTCGATCTGATGCAAGTCGTATACTATTGGGACGTAGTGGCGGTTTGATAGAAAAGTGAAGCATAATGGCTTTACGAACAAATACTCCCTCGAGTTCAATCAAAGAAAGTGTCACTTGTTCCTCTTACTCCAAAACAAGTTTATGAGGATCAAGTGTTGTTGCAAAAGGAGTCGAAGTTGGTGAAGTCGGTTGGGCAAAGTGATAGATGTAAGGAGAAAGGAGTAATCCAAATGTCTTGTCTTGCGAGGGCTAGTGATTTGAAGTGGGTGGTGAATAAGAAAAAGCCATCGGTTGATATAGGTGACGACTTGGATTTGAGGACAAATCCTTCTCAAGAGGAGGGGAATGATGGAGTCCGATATTTCAGCCCATTACTTGATATTGTGGGCCACGTTTTTTAGTTTTAATTATTTTCGCAACCCATTTAGATGTTAGATTAAATAGTTTCTTAGTTTAATTAGGTCTCTTATATTAATTAGTTTCCTGTTTTGATTAGGAATCCTTATTTGACAAGGATTAGGGTTCTTTATTTTCGCTATATAAAGGCTTGTAAGCATCTGAAAATATTCACTTTTGATTTACGAATATATGTGAGTTTTATTCTCTCTTCATTAGCTCTTGAATTTTCTTGCATTTGCCAAGAAATTCAATTATCGACGATGTCGACGAGACATCCATCCCTCGTTAGTGTGTCATTCATCATCCCCGAGTTCTTGCGTCGACTATCTAGTTGGGTATAAGCGAAATCTTGACCTATATCGAGGTTTTGGGATATTCCATCTTGTTCGTTCTTCCGTTCGCGTGTCGATAGATCCTTCGTACTAGCGAGGATCGTATCAGAAGGATCAACTCCTACGTCCACGGACTGATTACTCAGTCAATCCACTATTCGGGATTGAGTCTTTTTTGTAGGAACAAGAATAAATTCAGATACTAAAGTCACTTTACAGTATCCCGCCAAACTAGGCATTATCTCCTACGCTTACTGGTGCTAGGAAACCTTAACTACTCTCTGTGAGCAGTCAATCAACCTTCTAGCTTGCGGGTGCTTGAAAACCAACCTTTCAGCAACTGACACTTCGTTGCTTACTTGCCCAAACTCCTACTTAACTTTAAGGGTTTTGTAGAGGTTTTTTCAACTATATCTGAGTTGATACATGCATTAAACTCAGTGAATCTAGGCTTGAAATATTACAAAGGTATATCCTAGATGTAAAGAAGTGTATACTGAAACCTTGAGTTGATATATATATATATATATATATATATATATATATATATATATATATATATATGTGTGTGTGTGTGTGTGTGTGAGCTTTGAATGTTTACTAATAACACTGTTAACTTTCTTATTTGAAATTGCGATGAACTTTGGTTTTGAGCTTTGATCACTTGAGAATTCAATTACGCAGCGTTTCGGTAACCTGTAAAGGTTGGATTATGCACATATATATAGGTAGAGATTTGAATAGAGCCGCTGGAGGGACTGCAATTCAAATTCTTCCTTTTTGTCGTTTGAAAATATTCTCATTGAATCCTTGTCGTCATTTGTCGAATCAGATCATTATACATTGTAGCCCTGCAACTCTGAAAATGTGAAATAACATGTCAGATTGCTTCGCAGATACACTACGACACGTGTTGAGTGAAACACTCAAGGTAAAAGAAACTCCGTGTTTCTTCAGTCTATAAGACTCCGTGTTTTATCAGCTTTGACTTCAGGTTGGACCAGTCTAGACTCCTTCGTCTTTTATCAACAGTCTGGACTTTCGTCTTTTATCAGCTTTGAGCTCCTGAGTCAGTATGCAACAACAACTTTGACGTAGATAGTCAACCTTTGATCTTTGATCAACCAGCTTTGACTATAGGCAGACATCTTTGATAACTGGTACCTAGCATTAACTTATGGTACTCAGCTTTGACTTTCGCTCAGTCAGTTAGCTTGCCTTCGACTCCATCTTGTCAATAGCGTTGAGTCTTTAGTCTTAATCTTCAATTTCAGTCTTCGACCATACTCATGCATCAGCTGTCCATCGCTCGCCGCCTTGATCTTTAACTTCGTTGGCCTTCCATCGCCTTGGACTTGATCCGTAATCCTTGATGAGCTTCATTTCGGTTTGCACTGATGCGATACTTATCGATGAGCTTGATCTTATACTGCTTTGAACTCCATAGTCTTGGGCCTATCCAAGCTAGTAGTTCTGCTGAAACCTGAAACATAAACTTCCAACTCGAAAACAAGTTAGCAGTATATGTTACTTCAGCAAGGTAGTCATCAGAGGTTTTGGAATCAAATCAAAACACACAGTTAAGATTTAAACATTCTCGTTACTTAGGAATTTTTCCAACAATAGCCATCTGTAGGGGTGTGCAAGAACCGAACTGGATCAAAAAAATCGATCGAACCGATCAGTTTTGGTCGATTCGATTTTTGAGAAAATCGGTTTTCGGTTCGATTCAAATTTTAGTTAAAATCGGTTTTCGATTTTATATTTTAGGTTCAGTCGGTAACCGAACCGAATCAAAAATATTATTTTATATATTTATATATTTTATATAATAGTTAATTAATATTTTAATTAAATAATTAGGATTAAAATATATTTATTTTAAAAATATATATAATATATATTTCGGTCCGATCGAAATCGACCGATTTTTGTCAGTTTAGTTTTTGGTCGGTCCGAAACTATAAATCGGTTCGATTCGATTCAAAAAAAATATTCAGTTCAGTTTTCAGTTTGAAAATTTTCGGTCAGTCAATCGAACGACCGATCGATGCACACCCCTAGCCATCTGATGTGTTGTCTATAGTCAGTTTACTTGCTTAGACAAGTTTGAGTCAGAGAAGAAATCAATCTGAAGATGTTTAAGGAGGAGTCAACTCAGACGGAACCTAGTTGATCTAGGGACGCGTCTCATATAGGAAAAACTGATTTTAACCCTCCCCCGAGGATCTATCTTGAATGTTTAATTCACCATACATTGATTATATACCTAGCATGCACCTATATAATTCATTGCAACACGTTGGTGTTTTTACGTGTTTACCTACGAATTTGTCAGACAAAGAAGAAGATCAAGACTCGTGCTTTGATCTTCTGGACTGTATCCCGTTTGCCAAAACTCCAATGTTGAGTGAGAGCAATCTATGGAGAATACTGTAAACTTTGCCTTCTTCCACACCTAGAGATTCTCGAAAATCCCAACTTTAGGAATAGTATAATTTTTGAAAATTTCTTCTCTTAGGATTGGTCTCTGATTTTCTCTCACCTTATATTTATAATGCAACCCTAGAAACCTATTAGGATAGGATCTTTGTATATCTAATAAATACAATCATATCTTTTCAGACAGAGAGAATCAGAACAGAGTCCCAATAGGCCTCCACTAGGTGATGAACGAAATTTATGCAGCTTCAGGCCTTGATGGACCAGCCCAGGGATCAAATGCAAGGAATAAAGATCGACCTCAAATAAATTAATTATCTTATTTTCAGCCCAGTACATAAATTAATTCATAAACATTTATTCATACAACTAGAGAATAAATGCTGACTTACCCCTTTATTACCGAAGTAGAGTCGGGCTTGCACTTAGACTTCACGAATCCCCGTATTTAAGATATCGCACGTCCATTAATTATTTATAGCGTTCTGATTGCTTAAAATAATTAATCTTTTTAATTCCTTAAGTAGTACCACTCAACCTTATTATTGTACGTGAGATAACTCAACCTGCAGGGTTTAGTACAATAAACCTTTTGAGCTCCTTAAGGGGACGTCATCATCCTAAACGGATGCAGTGACTCGATACAGGTAACTAGCATGACATACAAGCACTGTCACCACCCAAGATACGGAGAATATTGGGTTATCTCATGTAATCATCACCCATAACAAGTCAAAGTGATAGTCAGCAACTCACACTCACCTAAAATCTTATCGAGGTTTAGATCAACGTAAAGTCATCGAGATCTAGTTTCTTCACGACGGTCAAATAGAAGAACTCATTTCACTGTGATCCATCAATACTTCAGAGATATACCAGTATAGACAAGCAACTAAGTCAAGTCACTTCTTATCTATACAGCCTATATCGACAACTAGTCCTCAAGTTGTCTCAACTGTGATCCTTTTTATATCTCATTAAGCTTGACCAATCATACAGACTTTTGTGATCTACTACACACTGTATGATCTAACTTATATATGATATAAATGGACATACATATGCAATCAAGTAAATAATTCAGATAGGAGATTGTAATAGTGGTAACATGAATCATTGTATATATGCTCAACCAAAACTGCTTCCAGTATACAAATCCAATATCTCAAACTTTGAAGAAACTAGAAAAGGTCAACGAAGTCATAAGCATAAGACAACAAGCTTAATGAAAGATCTAAAGGACATCAGATAACAAGAGAAATATATCAGTTTGAAGGAAGTTAAAATAATCGAGAATAGTGAAATGGATTTACCATGTCTGACTCTAGAGGAGATGATGATCAGTATTACTCAGTGAGTGTGAATAATACGAGCAGAAGAACATCAGGTCTTGAAGGACTCTAAGATCCAAAGCTTTTTCTCGTCGAGGGATTAAGAGTCAGTCGCAGTTCAAGATTAGAAGATCTAAGTCATAAGAAGATTGATGGTCCCTTGGGGATCGTATTGGTGTATGATGGGGATGAGGTGAGTGGAAAGGGAAATACACTGGTTAAAGCAATTTAAAACTTTTTCTTAAATAAGACTTGACGTCCTAGTGAAGCCAGTAGGTGTCGTGTTACTGATACAAGTCAGTACTGATGGCAGTACTGAACATTAGTTTAGTTAAGGGAAGTCTTGTACTAAGTGAATCAGTAAGCAATCCTACTGACTGCTTTACCAGCTGATTAGTTGGACTGATAACTAATATACGTGCAGAAGTGGTGGTTAAGTTTTGCCTTTATTGAAAACTGATACTGAAAGATTACTTAGTCAAATATTGTTTTAGTTAGTATTAGTTTTATCATTCAATAGAAAAGTGCTAGTGATATATGTTTCAAGAGTATAAAGTGCTACATATGCTGAGTGATGTTAAGTTCAATAGTATGTAAACTAAGAGTACTGAAAGTAAATGATCATACTTAGTTTTTACGTGGTTTGAAGAGATCAGCTCATACGTCCACGATTGATAAATCAATCAATCCACTATGGGATTGGTCTTGCTTAAAGGTGCAAGAGAAACCTAGATACATAACTTTACTTTATATGTACCCCGACTAACTTGTCGTATCTTCCTTTGTTTACCGGTGCGTGCAAGGAAACCTCTAATTACTTACGGGGTGCAATCGACCTAACCTTCTTTCTTATGGGTGCAAGAAAACCTTACGTTCAACAACTAACATTTCGTTGATTACTAACCAACTTCTACTTCTACTTCTTGCTTATGGGTGCATTATTAGTGTTTTGTTGTGGCTTTCTCAAACCCAGCGCCTGAGAATATCCCATTTCTCACAGACTCCCATACCCAGCGCCAGTGGGCACTCATCGCCCGCTGAGTGCCTTCTCATTTTGCCATGAGTGAAAAATGGGCTGTCACGTGTCAAATTTGGGTGCATCCATGTGTTCAAAATGGGCAGTTTCTTTTCTTTTTTTTTTCTTAAAATTTTCGCAAGGGGTAAAATGGAAAGAAAGCAAATCAACATTCTTCTTCTCCTTGGCGTCAGCAGCCGGTGACAACGACAGCGGAGGCGGCGGCACCGGGTGACAGCAGCAGCAACATACACGAACAACAACAAACAACGATTTTGAAAGAAAGAAAAAGAAGAAGAAAAAAATTGAGAATAAAATTGATGGGATTTGAGAAAAAATAGAAGATGAATTTGATATAGGATTGAAGAATCGCGAGAGATGGTGGCTATGGCGGTGGTTCAAGATGAAATTCATCGGTGATCCGAGAAAGAGACGGAGGAATTGACGGAGAAGGATGGATGAAAGATTTGATGTCGAAAACCATAAAACTGCATTTAACAAAACATAAAACTGTATGTTGGCACGAAACACAAACATGCATTTAATAAAACATGTTCATGCATTCAACAAAATGTAAAAATGCATTGTTGACCAACATAAAAATACATTCTTGGCCAACATAAAAATGCATTGTCGTCCAACACGCGCTTCCAACCTACATATATTATTGTGTTCAACTGCATGTATTTTTGTGTTCATTTAAATGCATAAGTCAGTTCAACTGAATGCATAGTTTGTTTTTGCAATCATATAACAAATCAAATTATTAATCTACCCTTACTGTAGCGAATTCAACGAAATAAAGCTTAAAAAATCCGAAAAAATCTCCACCATAGGATCTATGAGATTGAGTACTATATACTACCTCAGGCTCAAGTACTATTTGTTCCCTTATCTCTCTCTCTCTCTATATATATATATATATATATAATGAAGCTCAAATAAGAACCATTTAAGGTGTAAACATGAGAACCAAATAAATTCATTGTGAAAATTGATGAATCCGTCATGAAAATTACTGAATCCACAACATTCAGAATTTCGTCAAGATTCGAATTCTATTTGGACCGAAAATTCTATTTTTGGATCCATTAAATTTTTCGATGAATTCATTAACTTTTACAATGAATTTATTATATTTTGATTCTCACGATAAAAATGATTCTCATGTTATCTATATATATATACATATATATAGGATGATTAACGTGAGAACCACTTTTATCGTGAGAACGTGAGAACAAAAAAATGATGAATTCACTGTGAAAGTTGATAAATCCGTTGGAAAAGTTAATGAATCCAAAAAAATGAAATTTTCGTCCCCCATGGGATTCGAATTCAGTAACTTATCCAACGAATTCATCAACTTTCATAATGAATTAACTTGGTTCTTAGTTTTTAGGATAAAAATGGTTATCATTTGAACCTAACTCTATATATAACACAAACAATAAATAAAGTAATTGTTCCAAGTGTAAATATTGGGGCCCTATAAACTAGAACGAGAATGATAGATTAGAAAAGAGTTCATTTCATTTGGGCTAAGCCCAATAACAAAAAGTAGACAAAGCCCGCAAGTACATGCTACAGCTGGACTAAAGTCGACTGAAAATGAACCATCAAAATCATGTAAGAATGTCGTTATCACTTTTATCTAGAAAATATCATGGATGGGATAGATAATGGAATAGGTAGTCTGTGAAAATGATAAATTATTATACTATTCCACTCTGTGATGCATGTAGATAAACGATAATAGGGATTTGTTCAATCCTTTCGTTGCAACACAACACTTATACCGCTCTCCCACAACTTTCTTTGTCTGCTTCCATTCGCTCATTGCTACTGCGGAAATAACTTTTGCTTTTTCTTCTTCCTCCTCTTACCATTAATTAATATGTTTCAGCTCTCTTGTTTACCCATGAATAAGCTGTTTTTTAAGTTTGAAAAACGACTTATAAACTGTTTTGGAGAACTTATAAGCTCAACCAAACAACCTTTTAGTAGCACTTCCAAAGGTTGAACTATTTGGAGATCTACAACCAAAAATATAAACTTGGGTCGGTATTGATTTATACAAAAAAATTGTAATATTTAATTGAGTAAAATAATAATAATAATAATAATAATAATAAGTGTTTATAGAAATAAATAAATTGCTGCAAAGTTTTTTTCAAACAAATAAGGGCAATAATTCAGAACTAATAACTAACAAATAAGCAAACATATATAACTAATGATTATCAGTCAAACACCTAGTTTATTGTAAAAATAATATCAAGAAAGCCTTTTAAGATTCCCAAACCAATTAATTAACACTAAAATGCGTGGAAAATTTGAATAGATGATTTATAAAGTATCTCAGGATATAGCCTTATATGAAAGTGCTGAAATATGTGAAATGTCACACTCACGCACACACAGAACTGTATTTTAAATATCTAAGATAATTTTCCTTTAGAAAGTGAAAACTGTGGGCGTCTTTAAAGAAGTAGGACCACTAAAAATACAGATATTAACATTTTCGACTAAGACAAATGAAAACGAAGTCAAAGAGGAATTCAAACCGTAATTAGGTTGCTTTTGTAACTTGGACTTAGTGAATCAGTTTGGCAAGATTGTAAATGAAACAAATAGAATCAAATATTATTACTATTTAATCTTTTTGCATTTTCGTGCCAACTTTAGAAATATCTTCACCTTATTTATCATCAGTGGAATCAGATCCACACCACACTTCAAATATTCATTAGCATTTGAAAGGCCTTGGACCTTTTATACATATATTAATTTCATTAAGAGGCGTACTCGTGTGCACTCTCCCTCATCATGTGCACGGGTTGGATCCAGACTAGAGCCAACTCATTCACTTTTACTCACAAATATTGTCGTCGTTTTTTATTGGAAAAGACTTATTGTTAAAGAGGTGGTCTGCTTTACATCCATCCGTATAAATGACACTTTTCTTCAATATAAATAATATTTTCTAAATTATAGGGTAAAAAACAAATGATACTTTTGATTAATATAAATGATACTTTTTTTAACTATAAATGATATTTTTATCCGTCCATACCGTACAGAAGGATATACATGAGTTTTTGTGATTGTCAAAAGATAAAAAAGAATACAAAGAGATATCACTTTTTCTAATTAATGAAAACGCCATTTTTATTCTTAGCAATTGTTATTTTTATTCATAACAACTATCACTTATGTATTACCCCCTTCATCCACCAAGAGTGTGTCAATTGGTGGACGATACTAGTTTTAATAAAATGTTTGATAGATTATTTGAGTGAAGAAATGATCCCACCATGTAAGAAATGAGTGTTTACGGTTGAATTATAAGAATTAAGTATGAGTCATGTGTGATTTTTTGGTAAATAATGAATGATTGTGATGTTGAATTATAAAGATTGAGTGTCCCAGAAAAGAAAGAGACACACTCTTTGTGGATATCAAATAAGTCAATTGTGACACAATTTTGATAGACGAACGAAGTAGATAATTGGTAAGAATATTTGTTAATTTTTTTAGATTAATAATTTCCATTCTTATTAAGAATAACTATCACTTTATTTAGAACAACTATCGTTTTCAATCATAAGAACAAGCGCTTTTACACATAATTATTGTGATTTTTAGTCAAAACAACTATAACTTTTATTTATAAGAACTATTACTATTAATTTTATTCATAAAAGTTGTCATTTATATATATATGACAGGTGGTCACAGATTGGGTATCGAGTAGGATCCAAGTCAAACTAGAGACGAGTATATGGTGAGGGAAAGTTCGCCCAAGAGCTAATTAATGGAATTTATACAAAATGCTTTAGATAATGCAGACGTGTCCTTTTTCCGGTCTAGTTTCATCAGTGTTTCAATTAGATACATATTAATAAGTTATAGTATAGTATAGTATAGAAAACATATATAGTAAAGTAAAAAAAAAACACCGTTTGTGATTTCATAGGAAGTTGGGTTATAAAACACAAGGGCTAACTACAGTTTTATTAAACTAAGAGAATACAAAATTACATATTTCGAATATTATTCGAGTATATGACTTTCCGTCACAAATCCGTCTACGCCACCAATTAGGTATATAGCGCAAGTGAAAAAATACTCTGCAAAATATCTTGGACTTCATGTCTCTGTACACATGATTTAAACTTGATGTTCCCTAAATTGTGGAAACAAGGTAAAAATCTGAAAAAGGAAATTACAAAAAGGAGCAAAAAAGGAGATAAATTTTTTATTTCTTGTAGTAGATTTTTTTTTTCAGCTATACGAGAAAACAACTCTTTCTCTTGGTGGCGAAAAAGGTTGGCGCCGCCGCCGGAAGTCCTCCAAGAGCTTGGTGGTCTCACACCGGCCACCGCCTCCTCCGCTGCCGCGGCGCTGCCTGAAAGTCGAGAGTATTCTCTGCGTTTTGGCCTCCATTTCTTTAGTCTCATCCATATAAATTTGCCTCTCTCTACACTCGAAACTGCAAAACCCCAAATCACCCTTATACATGAAGATTTCTTTGTCGAAATTTAAGGGTTTGATGCAGAGATGGCAGAATTTGAGATAGCAATCGTGGGAGCGATGATCAGCTTTAGATTTAAGCAAGAAAATGGGTTTGACAACGACGTTTGAATTCGCGATTTCGGTCTTTGTAAGAATTCTCAGGCCTTCATCGTGGCTGCAGTTTTTGCATGAGCTATCGATTGAGAACTTTTTCTTGCTCCAGATCTCTGAAAACATTTTTGGAGCTGTTGTTTGTGTGTGTGAGTTTTGGGATCTCTGCACAATGAATGATTCTTCTAGTGAGAATCTGTGTGCTGTGTTGGAGAGAGAGAGAGAGATGAAGAATGTGAGGTGGAGGGGAGGTGAATATATAATGGGGTGAGAGAGGCTAGAAAACAAATGTTTCAATGAATTTGCAGCACGTGGTTTATTGGTATCACTAATGTGCTTTTTCTTGTCCCACAATTATTTCCAAATTTTAGTATAAAAATTAATTCAGAGTTTACTAATTTATGAGTTCACGTGGAAGTAACACCGACAGAAAATATTTGAAAAGCAGTCGTTTTTGAGGAAGAATTATTTATTTATTATTACAAGTGAAGTTCTACACAAAAAAAAAAGCTTGGATTTGTAAAGTTAAAATAATATCATGGTCGTTTTCAGATCCCTATCTTGTAGTTTTTTGTGTAGCATCCGTATTTCTCTATTAAATTTACTAATTCAATACAAAATATTATAATTATATATATATATATATATATAACATTATGAACCCTTGTCAACATTTGATAAAAAAAACCTGCAACTTAGAGACCCATAAATCGATTATTTATTTTTAAAAATTGCAAATTAAATGTAAAGAGTACTTATATACCTCACTTGAATATAATGAACTCGAGGTTAATAATTCTAATATTATATTAAAACACAAGAAACTAACAGATTTATATTAGCACTATTAAAAAATGAGACATGAGTGAGGCATAATAAAACGAAATCGAGGATCACAAATGTACAACGACTAATATTTCTTGATATATTTTTGCACGATGAGCCCATATTCCAAATCGAATAAAATCCAATTTTCTATTAAAATATTAGAGTTTACAAATCCAGTTTTCTAGTAGAATATTAGAGTTCACAAAGGAGAAGGAACTCAACAAATATTATAATCCAGTTGTCCCTACACCTACTTGCCCCACAATTATTTCAAAACTAAAAAAAGGTAAACGACCAAGTGAGGGAGAGAGAAAGAGAGGAATTGTTTAGGCGCGTCTACACTTTACTGTGCCAAAGTCATGCGAGTTCTTCAACAAAAAATGAAACGTGGAATGTGTGATTCGACGTCAATTAATTTTTTAATGCTACAAATATCTTTTCTTTTTTATTACTACATATCTTAAAGGCCACAGCTATGCGCAGTTCTATTTACTTTATGAATTCTGATCTGGCGCGTTTCAATTTCGATTAATAATATGTCTATTACTTCTAATCAATTGATTACATTTATTTTGTTCTAGGTTTGTAAGTATTATATTGGTTACTTATTTTTATAGATGCCCTCCTACATATTTTCTAACCGTTTATGGATATATCATGTATAATTCAATCTAAAAACATTGACAAGATTCAATAATTGGCATGTTTTGGCTCTAATAAACCCGTATTTATTCTAAGAGGGTGTTTGGTTGAGCTTATAAGCTCCCCAAAAACAGCTTATAGCCAAACACCCTCTATAGTCGTACCGGCTCTTCTTTAGTAAAATATTGGAAATGGGAATTGAAAAATGGAAAGAAATAAAGATCTGTCTTTTTCTCGAGACAGTAAATTATCAGAAAAAATCTAGATGAAAATATAGAACTTAATGAAATGACATAAAGATGGTTTCGATTCCTTGACTATTAAAATATAAGAGGATTAAATAATCGCAAAACAGAGGAACGCATTTTTTTTTGAGATGGTAACAGAGGAAGAATATTTTGTGATTTGATACAACTTATAAAATTTGAGATGTGGTTACAAGTTTAAATTAGCTTTATATATTGCTATTTTTCGCATCGTTAACGAGTACAATGTCTGTTACAGGTTAAGAACAACAGTACAAAATTTGTGACAGCACAAACTTTGCTAATACAATCCCATAGTACAAAATTTGCATAATGCTATGTGCTACAAGTTTTTGATTATATAAATAACTAATACTAATATAACATTATCCTGTTAAATATATCATATTTTGTCATTAGACAACGTTGGAAAACTGTTTCGGAATGGACATGCATGCCCAAACGAGAAACATGTGCTCTAAATATACGTGGTCGTCTCGTCACGTCAAATTTTCAACAATTAATAATTTAATATTATCCAACCTCCAAACTTTTTAGTTCTTGTTTTTGGGTGGTTATAATTGTGATGATTCATTAGTTTTTAAATCTACTAACTCTTACTCAATTGAGAGTTATTCAATTGAATTAAGTGGCGTGATGAGTCCCCTTGTTAACAAATTATTACATATCTATTTTGCCACATTTTAATTTTAATAGATACATTTAGCCTCATGTTACTCTACCAAATTTATACCACATACTTCTCTAGCATGTATAAAATAAAACAGTAACTTTTATGGAGCAAATATAGAACCACACAAGCAACATCAAGAAACCTACAAAAATATGCTGGCATTTAATTTAAAACCAATCGCAACGTAGAAATCTATTTCATGTGGTAGCAGATGCAGGTTTGTCACTTTTAAATAATATCCAACTCTTCCAATATTCATTTTCATAAAAAATACTACCTCCATCCCCAAATTTTCTTCATAGTTTTCCTTTTTGAGACGTCCCACAATTTCCTTCCTATCTATTTATTAAAACTATCTTTCCAACTTTATCCTCAATAATATTCTTTATTTACATTTTTATCATCCATGATCCACCACTATTTTTCTTTTTTACTCTCAACAACCTATTTATTTACACATTTTATCATTTATGGCTCACCACTAACTAATTTAATATTACATTATTGTGGGACCATTACTCCACTCATAATACATTCAACAACTTTTATTAAAACCCACGCCGAAGCTTCATAACACTATATTTGGGGGACGGAGGGAGTACATTTTACAAATATCTTGAAGATGAGAAACAATCATATTATCCAAAAATCTGATGTACAAGGATGAAAATAATGTGTGTTTTACAGAATAACACGAGTTGAAATACACAGTGCCTAATAAGTCAAATGCTTAGATCATATAAGCAGTTCATCAAAGGCGGAAAAATTAGGCGTAACCTTTTTACAGGTAGAGTTGGATGAGCTCGTCACTGACCACGGATGGTGTTAGAACGCCTAGATCCGTGAAAAGCAAGGTAAGATACAGTGGTGGCGTATAGTCCCGTGCTGACGTCTCAACCTCAACCTTCGATGGAATCGGAACCCCGAAATCTATAGGCCGTAAGGCGGGCACCATGTCTTTTTGATCCAACGGGTAGAGACGTGCAAACTGTGAGAACAAAGTACCCATAAAGAAAAAAGGAAAGAAAATAAAACAGCCAATTTTTGGTGTAAAGTACTGTTTTGCCCTTAATTGGCAAATTCGAGACCAAATTCACGAGTTTAGAAGTTTGTAGTCATGAATTAAGGTTAGTTTTAGGGCATTTCACATTCAAGAATAGGTTAGGTTCACAACCAAACCTATACTTGGTTGTGGGTTGCCCTATTTAAAGTGCACAACTGAACATATTCTTGGTCGTGAATTGAGAGGTAAAATAGTAAGAGTGACTGTTTTTTCTTAATCTTTTTTATGTTAGTAGCTAGTTTTTATCTTTACTACATCTTAAAATGACTATTTTATTAGTTCACTCATTTCTAAATGATATTAGAAACTGAACTAAGAAGGGAGGAAAGATTGATCATTAAGATTATTACCTTGTAACTTTCAGCAGCAACATAAACTGGTTTGTTCCTGCTTTTAGCAACCAAAGCGATTTGGTACGTGCCCATCATGTTTATGATGCCTCCGCTCTCAACCACCCCATCCGCTCCAACAAGCACCATGTCCACTTCGTCCATGCTGTATGCGACAGCAGAGTCTATCAATAGCTTAACGGGAACATCAAGCTTAGCGAGCTCGTTGGACAACCTTAACCCCGTCCTGTCCGGCCTCCCCTCTAGATTTCATAAACATCTAATGTTAAGAATCTGCTGACTAAACAAGTAAATGCAAGAAAAAAAAATGATGTTTGAGCTTCTCTATAGTGCAGATATGTGTAACTAGTCGTATCTCATATAGTCATATTGCTATGTCAATTGCTACCATAGGAGAAGAAGGTATAAACCGGTGCAGAAGACTCGGAATAATTTTTTATTCTGGGCAGCAGCTGTCAAAACCTCTAGCACAACACGTGAGAATCCATGCACCAAGATGGTACAACCATCAAAAATGAAATCTTGACCGAGCATTGCAATTCTTTTCCGAGCCTGGCATGTGAAAAAAACCAGTTTCAGTCAGTTAACGGCTTAATTGTAAAAGATGAACTAAAATGAAGGATGATAACCACAAGACAGATCAAAAGTCATGAGCCTATTACCTTAGAAGATATCTCACCAAACTTCTCAGCTCGTTCTAGAAGTCTAGATTTTGCTGAGTCGAAGTTATCATATTCCAACGCAGAAGTTCTTGTCACATACCGCATGAACAGATCACAACCGGCTGTCAAAGAGATAGAAGTAGTGTCCCATGCCTGCATCAGAAAATGTAGGTATCACCTTCATTCTTCAGTGAACTCATTATTGATTTCATTCACCCGGATTATCAATACTTAGGATAGCCAAACACATTAACGAAATATGTTATAAGCAGTTCTTTCTATACACATAACTCAGTAATATTATTACCTAGTAAACAGAATAAGAGAATTGTACACTGCTGCCTTAAACAAATACAAACTACAAAGACGTTGTGACTTCAAGACCACCAAAATCAAGATATAAGCTTGTCCTTCACGTGCACGTTGGGTGATAGATTAGATTGAAAATACACATGATTGAGTATTTGAAGGATTAGACGATCAAACAATCACCTAATAGGCCTAACTGCTTCAGGCTTGTCTACACTAAAACTTTTAATTCTTGAAGAGCATGAACGCTATCAGCTCAGAGCCTACTGCCGCTACATACACAAATTATGACTTTCAGCTTAATAATTTACTTCCAGCAATCAATTTTGAATATAATAACCAGTGCAAAAATATAGCAAGTATATAATCTTTATTTGCTAACAAATCCCAGCTTTTCATTTTAACTTCATTTGTTGAAAGATTTCAATGCCAATACGCTCATTCAGCCAAAAATAAACACGAAAATTCCTGACATGTTTCTGGAGTTTGAAATTCAGCAAAGTACTCAACTTAATAGCATTTAGGAACTTTACCACTAAATTAGGTTAAAAATAGCAAATATAAAGAGAAAATCACCTACTTTAAGTGAATCAGCGGCCTTTTTGAGCTCAAGTTCGAGCTCCATCATGGTCGTAGCCTCACTCGACCGAATAACCGAAGCCAACGACCTAATCGCGGCAACCGCCTCCGCCAACTCCGGCAGTTTCCGCCAATTATTGAACTCATCCACCACGCTGAACACCTCGCTAGCATCCTCGGCGGCAGTCAAATTCTTCGAGACGGGGTCGTCCGGGTAGCGGCCGGCTGCAGCTTTCGCCTGATCCAGCCAGTCGCTCGTCACCACGCCGTGATGGGCAGCACGTGTCTGGTAGTAAAGAGAGATGCTAGGATCGGGATTCTCGGCTGCCATGGCAGAGGAGTTAGGTACGGTGTCGTTTAATTGCAGCTAGTGTTGTTGATCGAGGATAAAAGAAGGCTGATCTTTGCCACATTTATCATTGTTTTCGGTTATTTTGAAAATTTATTATTAGGGTTTTAATGAGAATAAGAATTTGTGCGAATTGCGATTATGCTTATCCGACAGGGAAATCTCAGGCGGATTTAGAAAGTATTCCGGTGATTATTTCCTTAATTTTTGTTAGTGTTATTCCCTGGATCATCCGAATATTATTGACTCGTTTTTTGTAGATAAAAACTAGAGAATTAATACCCATTAATTCACTAAGGGGGTGTTTACATTTTATGATTAACATTTTGAATGATTGATTATTTAATGAATTAAATATGTGATAAGATAATTTTTATCTATCAATCATTTGTTTACTACAAAGGATTAGTGAATGATTAAAATTGGGATAAATAATTCTCCCTTTATTTGGAGGATTATTTCAATCCTACCTATATTGGTTGGATTAAAATTAATGAAAAACAATTCAAATGATTAAAATAATCTCGGGTTTTGGGATATCCTTAAATATTAATCCTTAAAAATAAACACTTGATTAGGTTGGATTAATTTTATCATCCAACCTAATCATGCAAAGTAAACACCACCTAATTAAATTGATAACTAAAAAACTATAATCTTAATCCAAACTCCTCCATTTTCTCGATAACTCTTGCTCATTCATTTATAAGAATCTCGTTCATATCTCTCTCTCTCTGACTCCCTCTCTACCCTTTTCTCTGGTCTTCAGACATCAACCCCTTCATCGAAATCCTAAAATATATCTTTCCATACCGTCGATCCTCTGGTTTCGTCTTTTATAGTGTGATAGATTGTGAATTTGAGAGGGGCTATATTTATAGAATGTTTTTAGTGAGAAATTCTATTCAGTTTCAAACATTTTAGTTGAATCCAGTTTGGCGCCATCCTTGTACACACTTTTGTGAAAAAAATTCTAACTTAAATCAAGAATCTACTTTTGTTTCATTTTGATGTACAACTTTTATTTCTCATTTCATTATTTTATTTTCTATTAATAAAATAAATTTAATTAAAAAAAGAGTAAATTTTAATTAGAAAACAAAATTCTGCTTGAATGTGTATATATATATATATATATATATAGAGAGAGAGAGAGAGAGAGAGAGTTAGTTTCAAATAAGAACCATTTTTAACGTGAGAATTAAGAACCAAAAATTTCGCAATGTACAAAATGAATTCGTTATGAAAGCTGATGCATCCACAGAGAAAGTTACTGAATCCAAAAAATTCGATATTTTTCATCCGGGTTCGAATCCCATGAGAGACGGAAATTCTATTTTTTGGATTCATTAACTTTCATAGTGAATTCATCATTTTTTTGTTCTCACATTCTCATGATAAAAATGGTTCTCACATTAACCCTCCTATATATATATATATATATATATTTAAGTGAGTTTGCTTCATAAAGTAACAAGGTGATTAAAAACACTAAAACAAGTGCCCATACAATTATAATCCTTAAACACTCCCTCCTAAAATTCCGTATAAAAGAGTCAACAATACTCGGATGGAGGGAGAATTATTCAGGTAATACGCGATATATAACAAAAAAATAATACTAATTCATAAACCATACTTAGAGGGTGTTTGGCTAAGCTTATAAGCTCTTCAAAACAGTTTATAAGCTGTTTAGGAGCTTTTAAGCTCATGCAAGATGTTTGGCAAAATAAGCTCCTAAACAGCTTATAAACTGTTAAAATAAGCTCCAACAGCTTATAAGCTCCCTTAAAAATAAGTAGCTCAACCCCAACTTATTTTTTCATAATCTTGCAAGTAACAGTGATTTACCAAAATAACCTTACTATGATTCGTTATAATCTACATATATACTATCGACTTCACCTCTCGTCAATTTTCTCGATCTAATTATGATTTTCTCTCTCTAACTCACGATTCTTTCTCTAACTTATAAGCTAAATTATCCAAACACTTTGACAACTTATAAACTCTTGAAACATTATGTCTTATAAGTTCTTCGAGCTTATAAGCTATATTTAAAATAAGCTTAGCCAAACACCCTCTTAATTCTTCACTGAAAAGTCTACATCGTTCTTATGGAATAGCACGATTTTTTATTCAATTTGTTATTGTCGCTCTCTCAAAATAAATAAATAAATTGTTATCGTTAACAATATCTATAAGTACCATTTATATGATTTATTTTATGAGGATGAGAAGGGAAATTCATAGTGTCTATCTTGTTTTTCTAATTAATAAATATATCATATAAAAAATATAAATTATACTCTATTCGTCCATTAAAAATTTCCATTTAATTCATTTTTGATTCGTCTATCAAAAGTTTATTTTTTCTTTTGTTGATATTTTTTTATACTTATGATGTGGTACCATTTTCCACTAATTATACTTTATTAAAACTTATGTCACTAAAAGCAATGAAATTTTTTGGTGAACAGATGGAGTATTAGATATAAACTTTATACAAGAAACTTGAGTGATAAAAAACGTCTAATAAGTAGGATTTATATTTAATGGTTTATCGTATATTTTTATCACATAGACAATTGTATTATATAAATTTCAACCCATTTTTAATTGAAACAAGATCACTTCCCATTCCATGATATATATATATATATATATTGGATCAAATGAAAACACATCTTTTTTGCGACTCTGCGAACATGCATAAGACGTTAAATATAATGCATAGAGCGGTATAAAGTTGTGATAATCTAAAACTTTCTAAAATTATTTTGTTGGGTAATAATTTTAGAATATTTTTATTATGCACAACTTTATACTTATTTATGCATTATCTTCAACGCCTTACATCTTTCAAGCTTCTAAAAAGATGAGCCTCATGGATCCAACCCTATATATATATATATATATATATATAAAGATAGACAACAACCTATGTTGCATAATTTTAATCTCGATAATTTACGTCTATCAAAACTTATACATGCAAAACATTTCTCCATCTAGATTGAAGTTCATAGCTGCAGCATTCTCCTTTGGCAAATTCAAACACATTGAATCGCGATTTGTTTGTGTCGCGTACAATAAGTGATCATTCCCGAGTTCAGCCTTGCATTGAGAAACACTCTTGTTCTCGTATTTTAATCACAAGAGCTTCACAACTTGTGATGCATAAGGCCAAAAACAACAACCAATCCCATAATGAGAGACTGATCAATATGAGGTTCAACTACCATTGTCAACACATCTTCTCCAAGAACAATTCCACTTGTTGTTATCTTCCTTTTAACCTATATGCATATCAAGAAAACATAGTTATAAACTATTTGGTCAAAATGCTAAGAAACTCATACAAAAAAATTCGGGTAAATGTTAGTTTATGTTCTAACATTTCACGACTTTTTAGTTAATGTCCTAATGTAAGCATATTGTTTTTTAGTCCGTAATATTTAGTAAAATTTCTATTAATATCCTACCGATCGATTTTCAACGAACAAACGCTTACGTAACTGCCGACTAGCCATATTGGATGCCACATCAATTAAAAGAAAAAAGAAAAACATGTAAAAGTTCGTCAAAATAACATAAAAACCAATCTCAAGGAGGTTTTTTCCTTTGTCGTTTTGGTGAGCTTTTACACGTTATTTCTTTTTTTTTAATTGTCGTGGCATCCAACATGGCTCTCACAGTCACATCAGCGGGACATTAATAGAAATTTTCTGAAACATCAGGAATCAAAATAACAATATGCTTACGTTGTGACGTTAACTAAAAGTCGCGATACATTGAGATATAAACTGACATTTACCCAAAAATTTCATGTAATAACAACATTGGATCTCACCTCTGCAACAAGCCCACCAAAAGAGTCAACTATTCTGCAAGATTGCTTAGAACTTTGATTTTCCATTTTGTACTCACATAGTATGTCTTCATCTAGTTTGATCAAAGCTTTGCAAATTGAGTAACCTTTCAAAAATCCCAGAATCGTTCTGATTCCCATGAGTTTTCGAACTCGAAAAACCGGCTTCTTCTTGCTTGTTTTTGTGCTTGTTGTTGATCTGTATCCCTCCCATGTTGCAAACAGGGAGAATTTCTGGTACAAAATGGTGTGGATTATGAAAAAATGATAGAAAATATATGATCAATGAAACAAAATAAGGCTTTATATCACCATTTAAGAAAAAAAAAATTACCCTTTTAACTATAGTGAATAGGACTTTGCCTGTGACATCCATGATGCAGACTTGAGTGATGCATTTGTGACTATAGTTATCGACACGAAAGACGATACGACCGTTGGAATCGAAAACAGCACAACCGTTGCTGCTCATGATTAGGGATTTCATCCAAAGAGTGAACACTTCTTGCTTTGATGAGGTGGATGAAGCAACTAGCTGAGGATGCACCTTTGCCATGTGAAAAAAATAAGATTTTGTAGCAATCTTGACGCTTTTTTTCTCTTGTTTATTGAGTTAGAACTGCAAAACTCAATGACCCTTTTGGGACGTTGTTTGCATAGGGATTGATGATGATGAACATGTGATCGTTTTTGGCTTTGTATATGTACATTTTGTAAATATAAAACACACACACACAAAGAGGGGTCAAGCATGTATCATCCTTTTGTCCTAACTTAGCATAGTAACTCTCTATGGGCTGCATTTTGTTTGGACAAATGTGAATCTATTCACATTGGGTTGTCATAGATTTCAACCAAGTGACCACAACTTTCCAAAGTGGTTTGGTGTTTTTTATGAAATATAAAGCTCTATATGGATACAGCCCCTAGTAGGCGGCTGTTTGGACGGTTCAGATCCTCTATCCCAATATTTATCTATTCCACCTAGGGATGTCAACGGGTGGTCTTTACCCGGACCGATCCGGAACCGTTCAAAGCCCATTAAATTTTAAAGCAACGGTTCCGATTCTGGTTCTAGAACCGCTTGGACCGGACGATTCGACCGGACCATTTGTCCGGTTCCGTCCGACCGGTCAATTTTTTTATTTTTATTTTTTTTAAATTTGAGCATTACATATCCACTTTTTTTGTAAGAACATTTTATATTTGCGTTAACTAGTACATGGTGCCTTGGGCCAAATACATAATTGGGTTGCGACAACAAACCAATTTACTCATTTCTCATATGTTTTCTTTTCTCATATGCAAACTCATGCTGATATAGATTTTCATGTAGCAATCTATTGATGTTATATTATTGATTTGTCTTTTTTTAATTTAATTAAAGATAACATAATTTAAGAACAATATAGTAATCATAATATATTTAATAATATGACTTTACAAATAATATCATTTAATTTTTTTGAAGTGTTCAAAGCACCATCTCGTTAATACTTGTCTGTAATTAATTGCTTTATCACTATATACGATATTATATTATTATGCATGTATATATTATATGGGATCTTCATCATCAATTGATTATTAATTATATTATTTTTGTTTACTTTCTAAAATATTATATATCTATTATAATATATTTACTAAATACTAATCGCTATTATTTGTCGACCTTTTAAATTAACGCTTAGTGATTTATCGTTGCAGAATAATTTAAACCAACTTAGAACTAAATTTTAGGTATGAATGTTATTGTGTAGCTATATATATCGTTAACAAATAGTAAAGATAAATACTCAACAAATTGAAAATTTTGGGGATTTGGGTGTAGCTGCCCAACGGGTAACCAGTTAGCAATGGGTAATACCGATTCGAACCATAACTTGATGGTGGGATCCGGTCCGGATCCGATGTTTATTGGGTCGATTCGGCAACCGTAACCAATACTAATTTATTGGTTGCAGTGCATGTAAAAGTCCGCCCGTTGACATCCCTAATTCCACCTACGTCTCACAGTTAAATTAATTATTTTAATATTACTTAACAAAAATAAAGAATTTTTATAATGTACTAAACTCTTATTTATTATTAAAAATCAAGCTTATAGATATTATATACCCTTATTATGGAATAATCAATTATTAATTTAAAATATTGAAATTAAATGCTACAAAAATATATATATATATATATATATATATATATATATATATATTTATATTTTACAAAAACTAAAAAAAATAAATTAAGAATTGGACAAAGGCGGGACAAAAAAAATGAGATAGGTCACAAGAGCTGTTCGGATCCCTAAAATATTTTCTCGAAAAAAAAATCATATAGTTGAAGATTAGTCTTTGTGGTTGGTTCAAATTAGAGAATTTATTTAATGTTGTTGGATCAAGTAGTTTTGGACAAGGAATGAAGATGATATTCTTTGTGTTGGAAGTTTGTGGTTCGCTTTTTCATATTTTAAGCGCCTCTTGCAAGTGGGATTGTCCTTAAAATTGTAAGTTATTGCAATTTCTTTTGTATTATTGAGTAGATCAAGATTTGGAACTTGATATTCAAAATCAAATATTTACATATTCCAAATGTTGTCACATGATTTGTCATGCATGTTTGGATTGGTATCATCCACGTCAGCGCATCATGTCAACTTGACCCATTTTTATGCACCTTAATCTACAGTATAAAGGGCGTTGATCAAAACAAGTTCAAGAGGCAAATATATGCCCTTGAATTTGTAGAAAACTATTTACTTTAGAAATAGTTTTCATGCAATCAAACTTGCATTTATTTCAAGTGTTACCCTCTTCACCTTTGTAACTAATAGGAATAGGGTGTCTTGAGTTTGTCTTAATTCTTATACGTGCGTATTATATTTCTTATATCATCACTGTTGCACGTTATGTCTATTGAATATCCCCTTCTTTATTGGTTGTATTGTAAATAATATATATCGTACATATTGGTATCAATAAAAACTAATATAAAACTGTAACCACAACAATAAGGATTGAATATATCTATCTATCTTTGGAATTACTTTAATTTAAAAAAAAAAAGAATTGATAGTTTTTGAAATTGTCTACGATTTCAATATATTCAACTTCTTCATGTTTTTTCTCTCCTTTGTCTGTGTCTCTGTCTAAATTTACTTCTATGTATAAAAACAAATTACTCAAGTTAGTATTAAACTTTTGTTTCTAGAGATGATCGAAGACGAGTTGTTCCCGGCCAAACTCTAGTCCAAAATATAGGGTGAACATTCGGATTTCAGTTCGGATTTTTGTTTAATCTGAGTTGATCCGAAAATCCCATTTTGAGAGAGAAAAAAACTGATCTGAACAAAAAATCCGAAATCCGAAATTTTGAAACCAATTTTTTCAGCCCCAGCTCTTAGTCAGAACTAAATTAGAAGCTTGAATAAGATAATAAAGAATGCAACTGTGGCTTTGAAAATTAAGATTTAAGACAAGTCATTTCTATGGTGGTTGAAAGACTGCATTTGTCTAATTGATAATAACTTGACTTTGGCTTCACAAAATAGCTAAATTCATATACAACCTTTCAATATCAACATAATTGGAGATATTTTCCAAAATCGAGTGTAAGTTATGTTTATAATGAGTCAACTATCCAAATTTTTGTGTGTTTAAACCAAGTATTGAATAGCCAATAAGATTTTGGTAATGAGGCAAGATTAACTTGAGAACTTGAGTGTGATAGTAATTTTTTAATTTTTTTATATGTACTAGTACAACTATTATTCATTTAATGGAAGAGTAATATTTGATAATTGTTGTGACAATAGAAGACCGTGACAACATCTAAATACATGACACTACAAGAGTATAAGGTGTATCAAACCAAAGTACAAGAAAGAAAAAAAATATTCATCAGAAAAAAGATAAAGGATGTGTTAATTCTTAATTTGACAAAAAATAGTTTGTTTGGGATCGATACATTCTTTGCTTGCATGTGAAGTTGGTAAAATTCTAGTTTTGTTGGAAGTTGTATCTATAAACTTCGTTACATTAGCAAGGTAACTTAAAACGAGCAGTACGGAAGTTGAATGTATAGCCAAGCAAGTTCTGGAAAAAGAAGAAGGGAGAAGATCGATGAGTGAGAAAGGAAAGGAAAAGCAAGATATAATGAGGGGAGACTTTAGATTATTTCTAGCTACCATCATCTGACTGTAGTTGGCAGCAGATAGGGAATATGTGATGGGTGCAGTGGGTTCATTTCTCCTAGAGAGATAACCTATACGAAGAATGTGCAGAAATGCCGCCAGAGCTCACCGTCGCCATTAAACCCGATTGTTGATGGGATATGGCCCAACCGCTCAGGCCCACTGGCAGGCCCAAACGAGCTGGGCCTGACGTTATGGACAACCCCATGCGGTTGAGCCAAGGGCCCATCCTCTAAACCCTAACCAGCCTCCAAACCCTAATCAGCCTCCACCCTACATGGAAGGCGAGGGATCCCTACATGGAAGGCGAGGGATCCCTACATGCGAGAGGAAGAGTCCCTACATGGGAGGGGATCAGACCCCGCCAATCAGGGGATGGGGCACGTCTTTAGGGGTCCTCAGATATGTATAAATAGGGGTTAGATCGACGGTAAAAGGTGTTGGATTTGTATACTGAAAGCAGTTTTGGTTGAGCTTGTATATAATGTTTTCTGTTACCGCTATTACAATCTCCTATCTGAATTGAATACTAGATTGCATATATCTGTGTCCCCTTATCTCATATATAAGTTAGATCATACAGTGTGTAGAAGATCACATAAGTCTGTATGATTGGTTAAGCTTAATGAGATATAAAAAGTTTCACAGCTGAGACAACTTGAGGACGAGTTGTCGGTATAGGCTGCGGTATAGATAAGAAGTGACTTGACTTGGTTGCTTGTCTATGCTGGTACGTCTCTGACGTATTGAAGGATCACAGTGAGATGTGTTCTTCTATCTGGCCGTAGTGAAGAACCAAGATCTCGGTGACTTACGATGATCTAAACCTCGATAAGGTATTAGATGAGTATGAGTTGCTGACCATCACTTTGACTTGTTATGGGTGAGGGTTATATGTTCTAACCCAATATTCTCCGCATCTTGGGTGGTGGCAGTGCTTGTATGTCATGCTAGTTATCTGTATCGAGTCACCGTATCCGTTTAGGATGATGACGTCCCCTTAAGGAGTTCAAAGGTTTATTGTACTAAACCCCGCAGTTGAGTTAGCTCAAGTACAATAATAAGGTTGAGTGGTACTACTTAAGGAATTAAAGATATTAATTATTTTAAGCGATGATTGCTATAAATAATTAATGGACGCTCGATATCTTAAATACGGGATTCAGAATGTCTAAGTGCAAGCCCGACTCACCTTCGGTAATAAAGGGGTAAGTCAAGATTCTTTCTCTAGTGGCATGATCGAATGTTTATAAATTAATTTATGTTCGGGTGAACATAAGATAATTAATTTATTTGAGGCCCATCTTTATTCCTTGCATTTGATCCCTGGCTGGCCGATCGCTTATTTTTCTAACACGAAAAGGTGTAAGCATAGGGTAAGCGAAGTATCGTATCCACATGGATTGTAACGCGAAAACACAGAAGCTAACTCAACGATGATTCATCATTATCCAAGCAACAAACATGGTTTGGTAAGATTTTAGGGCTTCGGAATTCAATCCAAAGCAAAGGTAACAAAACAGAAAGTAAATTAAAGCAATAAACACTCGGATGTTTAAAAACAGATAAAGACGACTAACCCTAGGGCTGCATTAATCCTATCCACAACGTATGTTTATCCTGTTCCTATTAACCAATTTTAATCCAGACAAGATGGAAGATCACATATATAACCGACAATTTCTGTTACGACAAAAGCGGCTGTAGATTACTAGTTTTCCCTATTACTGCTACGTCTCTAGGTGAAAACAAGTAACTCCAAATGGATCACAAAGAATATGCTTCCTACGAATATCCTATCTCAGCTACGACTCAAGGCTCATTCGTATCATGCATTCGATATCGATTGACAATTAACACAATTACGTAATTAACCGACAACTAAATATGCATCAAGATTGATCAGAAATCAACACATATAAATAAGCACAATCGAATCATGAATCAATGCATGGACGGTAAATAGCGATAACAGGAATCACAACATATAGGATCGAATCATGCAAACCCTAGGATTAGAACGAAAAACTAGCCAGACATAATAAATGGAATGAAATACGATTTAACCATAAAGACGGAAATTAAATATATAAAACCCGTGATGTAGCGTTGATGAACACGCTGGGCTTGAATCCCAACCTCAAAAAAAACGGAAAATTGCAAAGATTGTCCGGACGAAACGTTCCGGATCGTAGACAAAACGTAAAACTAACGAAGAACAATGCGTAAAACAATTCTAGAATGAAACTATATGGAAGCTAAAGCTAAAACTTTGGAAAAATTATGAAAAACCGAGAAAGAGGCTCGAATCGTAGGTCCGCGTTGGGGCGCAAGGGGTGTTGCCATATATAGCACACCCCAAACCCTAGTTTTTCCTTCGCGCGCTGCCTCGCGACCACCCTTCGCGATCGCTAGGTGCGGTCGCGAGGTAAGTCTCGCTCACTCCTCTCGCCCGCTGTCGCCTCTGCGCCGCTTCGGTACCTCGCGACCGACTAGCGGTCTCTAGCCATTCTCAAGAGGTCGCGAAATCGTCCAAGAGCTTTCTCGCTACTGGGCTTCGCATGGGCACGTTATCGCGGTCGCGGTGTGCTGGGTTCTCGCACGCGTGTTTCCTAGCGGCCATCCTAGCGACCGCTAGGTTGGTCGCTAGAAATAGGCCAGAGTGTATAATTGGCTCGTGCGTCGTTCCTTGCTTCGATTTTCAACATATGGACCTACACAACACCAAAAGAACACCCAAGAGCAGTATCTTCTAGAAATAGATAAAACATTAAGAATCGATACGTAAACGCACATTAAACGAGTTAAACTCATCTTCAAATATCAACTATAAACGTAAAATGCGCGCTTATCAAACCCCAAACTTAAATCATTGTTTGTCCTCAAACAAAACCAAAATAGAAAGACACAACGAAAAGATCAACGAGCGTAGCAAAGATGATAACCATTCTAGGCCTCATAAACATATCAACGCTCAAAAACATTAGTGCACATGACGACGTTAGTCAACTCAACACAAACAACAATTGACGGCAAAACTTATTTAATTCAACCTCACAACGGCATGTGTGTAAAATATAGGATACACTCAACTCATAAAGAAATGTAGGACGGTATACACTCAACGATCAATGCAATGCAACATCTTACCATAGGCTTGCCGCTTTCTCTAATATCTCCACCGCGTCATTGTGTTCAAATTAGGATCAAAGAGGTCTTTTCATAGGTTGTAATGTAGGCACATTGGTTAAGGTAGGATAAAATATGGCTAAGTGACTCAAAACATTCCAAGCACCCCATTTATACTTTTCGACACATATGGACTTCGTCCATTTTCCTCTTCTTTCCCAACGTGCTAAATCAACGTTTAATGCCACAGTATGTACCTATACTTTGATTGAAGACCCTTTATGCTCAACACTCATAGTGAACTTAACATTTTTCTTTTTCTTTTCTTTTCTAGAGCTTATAGGGTTTATCTATCACAACAAAGGTACTATTATTCACCATAGATGTATTTTTCTACACGAAACTTTTCTCATCATAACTACATCAAAATTTCAACCCCTTTTGATTCCCATATCCATCCTCACCTCCTATCATCCGGTTAATCGAAAGAAAAAGTCTAATAAAGGCTCAAAGAAGGCGACAAATGGTATATATCATCGGGTTAGTGTTTGGGTGATAAGTGGTTAACAACGATGGCCTTTATCCTTTCCAAATTAAACACATATTGCGCCTCGATACGTAAACACGGCAAGTTCTAGAAGATAATCATATGCACGATATCACACAATTAATGTAAATCAGATCAAGATATGTATACAATGAAGCTCAAGTCTCACAGATAAGCAAATGGTGAAAACAATGCTTAAGCCATCTCACGTCATTCATGCGTCATTTTCTAACATATCATGCGCACTATCATCAAATTTCACCCAAAATTCTATCGTCATTGGCCACATGGATTAACATACTTCACTTAACTCGTTGATCGACGTATACCTAAAACGAAAAACAAAACAAAACACGACAAAAGATCCCAAAGCATAACAACTAAACCATAAAGCATAGAAAACATAAACAGATTCTCAACCAACTAAACTCGTTTACCCCCAAACTTATTGTGAACATGTGAAAGCAATAAGGTTTGCGTAAAAGAGTAGTTGGGAGAAAACTTACCTTGAAATGTCATACATACTCGGTGGCGGATAAAATCCACGCCATCGATTCCATTGTCGCATCATCTCCATCATCTTACGTTGTTGCTCGAGATGTGCTCGTTGTTGGGTGTAGATGGCTTGTCGCTGCTCCATAATCGATGTCGTTCCGTCAATATGGTTGAGACGACCATCTATGTGATCTAATCGATCATAAATCCCGGTCGCCTCGAACGGGTGGCGGGTGCAATATGCCGCCTGCCTCGTGAGCCACTTCGGCTCGGCTTGCTCCTCGCGCGTTGCTCGCCTCGACCGCGCCTTGCGTGTTCACGCTACGCGTCCATGCATAATGTGCGAGAGAGCTCATATTCCGCTTGGCATCCGGAGTAAAGTATCGCTTATACCGCGAGCTCGGGATTGGGCGACGGAAGATTGATTGGCCGCTTTGATCATATAACAGCCACAAGTGACGCCGGGGTGCCTCTTCGTGAACGCTCGACGATAGGCACGCCTTGTCCAGAAGATGTCGTGAGAGATCGGACTCTCTCGAATCGTAATCCCAAAGAAATCAAGAATGGGGTAACGAATCCCTATGCATATCTTCGAATTACCCAAACCGTGGATCGTGATATGGAAGTGTTGAGCTAAGAACATGCCGGCATGCATCTTCCGTTGAACATAGCTCCAATCAAGATGCTCATATCTTGTGAGAGGGCAAGGTCAGGCGTCGAACGACCATGCAAGGTGAATGTGAGGAGCCGTGGAAGTAACGGACCACGGATTCCAGATCGAGCTAGCCTTTGATCTCGAGGCATCATAATATGGAGTGTGCTCGAGTCCGCGCCCATGAACTTTGGCCATACGCTTTGATCGTACTGACGCCCCTATGTAGTTTCCTCCGGATCTCCATTGATTATGCCATTAAGTTCGCCCACGGAGAGTTGACGGGCTCATTGTCGAGCCGAACATGATGTAGTCCGCATGCCATTTGTCTTGTGAACATGGAGAGTCGACAAGAATTGAGTGTCGATCCGGTATGTAAGATAATTGGCCGTGATAATCGAGTACGCCGGACCTCTCGGCTAACCACGCCACATCATTGGTTATGCCCATCTCGACACGATTGAGGCACATGAAACGTGAATGCCTATGCCTTAATCTCACCAATCGATCCCAACGGCTTCTCGACGAGTCACTCGGCAGATCGACCCCAAAATTTTCGGATCGAATTCATCCGTGGTGCCATGCGTGGCTCGTCGTGAGGCTCATCATGATGCTCATCGTGGAAATCATCTTGTGTCTCGTCGTGGGAAGTGGAGACAATGCTCGCCCTTTCGCCATGACCGTGAGTACGCGGCATATTTGTACCTAAAAGAATTTCAAAGTTAGCCTGTATGAATGAAACAATCAAAACAACGCCAACCCAAAATGCTCAATATAGATCCCCAAACTTCAACTTAATCAAATTATTTCCATATTTTCATATGATCTTGCAAGATAACACAAATGGGAAAAGCACACACACGTACCAAAATTTCAAAATTGACGCTCGGGCGAAAACTAGCGACCACACCTCACGGTCGCGAGGGTGGTCGCGAGGCACCGTCGTGACATTCATCCGGGCGCCATGCGGCACACATGCAGGCGCCAGAATGCGCAGCGCCGGCATGAAGTGGTCATGCCGCCAGCGTAAAGAAATGTTTTCAAGGCTATTTCACAAATTTTTAACCCAAATCAACAATGTAGGCATATTAGACGAACAATATACGTGTATAAACGTTAATAAACCTATCATTGGACAAATCATGCTCAAACACCAAACAAATCTAGCAAAATAAGCCCTAGTCTCTCAAATTTAATTAAACCCACCTCAAGAGGATAAATGGAACAAATCCTTCCTAATCATGCTCAATAAATGTAAACCCATGAAGAATTAAACAAATATAGCATACCTTGGGTGGATTTGATGGAGAAATGCAAGAAAATTGGGGAAGAGAGGTGCTTTGGGTGTTTGAGGGCGTTTGGTTGCTGCTCTTTTCAGAAAAACGTGTGTGTGTGTGTGTAGGTTACAAAAAATTGGGAAGATAAGTGTTAAAATGCGGGTCACGAAGCGAGCGCGGGTCAGGACGCGGGTCGCGACGGATCTCGCGGTCGATCTCGCGATTGCGAGCTTGGCCGCGAGCTCTGTCGCCGCAGAAAAACGTTCGCCCAATTTCTCATGTTACACCCCTTGCGACCTCGCGGTCGCTAGGTACTTATTTTTTTTTTTAAAGAAAACTATTAAACTTTGGGATCTCACAAAATAACGAGACACGACACAAACAAAGAAACACAACCAAAAACAAAAACGAAAACAAAAACGAAAACAAAAATGAAAACAAAAACAAAAAGCACGTAAAACTGTTGGGTTACCTCCCAACCAAGCTAGAATTATCGCCGCTAGCTCGACGGTACCTCTTATCATGGTTCGTTGAGCTTGGTCACCTGACTTCTCGGCCAAGTGTGACTTGAAGTAGATTTGAGGTACTTGCCGCTCACTTTAAAAATGTTGCCCCCAGTCTGGGCTCAGAACTCCCATTTGCAAGTGCACGGTAAACGGTATATGGCCCCGACCATCTTGACTTGAGTTTTCCTGGAATAGACGGAGTCGAGCATTGTAAAGTAAGACTTCATTACCCGCGAAAATCCTTTGCACGAATGTGGAGGTCGTGGAATTTCGAGCTCTTTCCTCAGATATCCGAGAATTCTCGAAAGCTTCATTCCTCCACTCGTCAAGCTCCAACAGCTTGGTCACTTCTCATCATACCGGCCTCCTTGAAATCCATGTTGATTCTCCTCGTCGCCCAATATGCTTTGTGCTCCAATTCAACCGTAAATGGCGGGATTTACCAAATACCATTTGATATGGAGATAGCCCGACGGGAGCTTTGTATGCATCCCGGTAGGCCCAAAGAGCATCATCTAACCGCTTGCCCAATCCTTGCGTTGAACAACCGATTTCTCTAAAATCGCTTGATCTCTCGGTTGGCGAGCTCGACTTGCCCGCTTGCTTGTGGATGGTAGGGGAGGTGACTCGATGCTTCACACCATATTTGGCTAGAACGCCGCTTAGCCACTTATTATTGAAGTGCGATCCCCATCACCGATCAACGCCCCGGACTCCAAATCGAGTCGAATGTTCTTGTGAAGGAATTTGATCACTACCTTGAGTCGCTCGTGACGGTCGAATCGCCTACCCAACGGGAAACGACTCCACAAAGAAGAAGAATATACGTAACCACAAGACATTGGGAACGGACCCATGAAGTCGATCCCCATACGCCAAATAGTTCCACCTCCATGATGGTTTTCGTGGCATCTCGCCTTTCTTAGTGACATTCCCCACTCTTTGACAACGATCACAACTCTTGATAAAAGATTGGCAATCTTTGAAGATCAAGGCCAAAAGAATCCATCGTGGCAAATCTTTGCCGCTTTCTTGCCGCCGCAAAATGGCCTCCAACAACGAACTATGGCACTCGTGGATTATGTTCTCCCATTCTCCTGGGGAACGATCGACGATCAAACCATCGGCACATCGGCGGTAGAGGTGAGGATCGTCCCAATAATAGAACTTGACATCGTGGAGAAACTTTTTTCAAATGACCTTTGCACGATGGAGGTAAAACCCAATCACCAAATAATTGACAAAATCAGCATACCATGGTGTGCGATCAATGACGCCAAGATGTGCTCGTCTGGGAAGTTCTCCTTATGCCAATCTTCCTATCCTCTCCTTCGATCGGCTTCTCCAATCGCGATAAGTGGTCGGCAACCACATTCTCACAACCCTTTCTATCTTTGATCTCCATGTCGAACTCTTGAAGAAGGAGGATCCATCTCACCAATCTTGGCTTCAATCTTTCTTGCTAATGTATGACGAATGGCGGCATGGTCAAGGTGTGTACGATGGTGTGGTGCCCACCAAATAAGGTCTAAACTTATCAAAAGCATAGACCACGCAAGTAATTCCTTCTCCGTGGTGGTGTAATTCATTTGAGCAGTCGAGAGTCTTACTTGCATAATAAATGACTCGAAAAGCTTGTCTCGCTTCGCGCCTAATACAAAGACAAACCGCCCAATCACCGCATCACACATCACCGAACGGTTGACTCCAATCAAAGTGAGACCAAACTCGAGTCGAGATCGTGGCTAACTTCAATTTCGAACGCCCAAACACTCATTTGTGAACACGAACTTCATATCTTTCTCGAGCAATCCACACAATGGCTTCGTGATCGCCGAGAAATCCTTAATGAACCTTCTATAAAAACCCGCATGACCGAGAAAACTCCTCACTGATTTGACATTTGTAGGCGGAGGTAGTTTCTCGATAGCTACTATCTTTGCTCGATCCACTTCCAAACCTTTGGCCGAGACCTTGTGACCAAGCACGATACCTTCCTTCACCATGAAATGGCACTTCTCCCAATTGAGAACAAGATTCGTCTCCTCACATCTTTGCAGCACTTGTGACAAATTATGGAGACAATGGTCGAATGAAGAGCCAAACACGGAAAAGTCGTCCATAAAGACTTCCATAATATTCTCGATCAACCCATGGAAGATGGACATCATACATCGTTGGAAGGTGGCTGGAGCATTGCACAATCCAAACGGCATTCGCCTATAAGCGAAAACTCCATACGGACACGTAAACGCCGTCTTGGTTGCGATGTTCGGGGCGATGGCAACTGATTGTACCTCAATATCCATCGAGAAAACAAGAGAACTCATACCCGCTAGTCCGTCCAACATCCGATCAATAAATGGCGGGGAAAATGGTCTTTCCTCGTGGCGTGTTCGTAGCACGATAGTCGATGCAACCGCCATCCTCGTTACGAGTCTTGTTGCCACAAGCTCGCTTGTCTCGCCTCTCGATCACCGTGATACCCCTTTCTTGGATACAACTTGAGTAGGGCTAACCCACTCGCCGTCGGATATGGCATAGATCATGCCGGCGCCTAAGAGCTTCAACACTTTTTTTCGACGACCTCTTGCATTGCGGATTCAATCGGCGCTGAGGTTGCACCTTCGCTTGTATTCATTCTCCAACAGATCCGTGCATGCAAATCGAGGAGTCACCCCTTGATATCGAAATCGCCCACCCAATCGCAGACTTGTACCGCTCAAAGACAACCATCGCCGTGTCTCCTCATCACCAAAGCCAAGATATTATCACCGGCACGCCTCATCGCCTCCTAAGAAGGCATACCGCAGTGGTCCGCAACTCTTTCAACTCCATCTTCTGTAGTCTCTTCCTTCTTCACCACGGCGCCCTCTCCTCCAATCGGCTTCCTCACATCCAAATAAGGCACTGACTCCTCGGGGAGGGCCTTGACTTCATCGATCGACTCAAGATACTCTAAAATCTCGTCACACGCCTCATCAAGGTCCGTGGGAGAGAAAATCGAGTTCTGCATACAAAACTCCACCGGATCAACTGATTGAAAGTGAGTGGGCGACAGCTGCTCTATAACTCGACAATCTTCCATGGTCTTCTCGTCAGGCTGCTTCATAGCATCATATATAGAGATTTTCATCTCCTCGCCGCCGACTCAAGGTGAGATCTCCATCTTGCACGCTCATCGCTGCTCGCCGGTAGCTAGGAATGGTCGCCCGAGAATAAGAGGTGTATTCCCATCCTCCGCATGTCGAGAACAACGAAATCACCGGGAAGATGAAATCTCAAACTTTCACGAGCACGCCCTCCACTATCCCTTTCGGATAAGTCACCGATGTGTCCGCCATCCAAGAGCTATGGTGGTCGGCTTGATCTCCCAATCTCCAATCTGTTAAAATGGACAACGGCATCGATTGATGCTTGCCCCAAATCACACGTAACCTGGAGAATGTCCGTCCTCCGATGACACATGCTATGGTGAAGTCGCTCGATCTTTCTCGCTGAGCGGCAACTTTTTTCAAAGACAAGATCGCACTCTTGAGATGATTTATCGCCTCGAATTTCCCAAGCTTCTTTTTATCGCAACGGCATCCTTCGAAACTTAACGTAACCCGCATATCTCGGTGCATCAAGTAAAGGAATGTTGATGTGCACCTTTGAAACATCTCCATGAACCCGTTAACTTCTCATCGTATTTGGGCTTGGCTAAACGGCTTGAAACGGAATTGAGGCACGACGCCGGAAATTTCTTCACAACTTGCTCTTCATGATCAGCCTCGCGATCGCGTGCGCGGTCGCTAGGCACATGTATAGCATCTTCCTTCGCTTTGCAAGGCGGCGGGCGCTTCGGCGCTAGGTGCGCTCTCAACCTTCAGATAATTTCTCGCGGCCGCTGTAATTACTCGCGACCACTAGGTCTCTCGCCAGGTCCCTGATCGACATGTCACGGCGCTGCTGACTTGTTGCGCTCACGAGCCGCCGCGAACTCCGCTCGTCAGATTCTCGCGTCGGGCTCGCGGTCGCGATCTCGGTCGCGAGATTCTCTCTCTTTGCCCGCTTTCCCGCTCGCCCTCGTGACTTTGATAAGCTCGCCCACCTCAATTGAATGGCATTACTGTTGATTTTTGGGTTTACCTCAGACACTCGAAAATTGGCCCGACTTGTGCCGCCCATTCACAGCGGCTATCTCGACTTATTTGATTCTCCATCATCTTCATGTGCTTTCCCATAGCCGCCACAAGGACTCCAAATGATTGATCTTCGCGCGGTGTTTCTTATAAACGACTCGATTCGTTGCCAATTGTTGGTTGCTTACAACCAATCACAGATCATGTCCTCTAGACTCGCTTCTTCGTCTCTTGAATCACCCGCTCGAATCGAGAAACTCAAGAGGTCATTGAAAATTGTCATTGGCGCACGAGAAATTTGGGTGACTTCGTTGTTCGGATTGTACGCCGGATTCCCCTGTGACGGTTATTCCTCCGATTTATGTAATTCACGCCCTCGCCTCGCTTATCTCGACTCGGCAAAGATTTATCCGAGCCACGCCTTTTCCTTTCCTTTCTTTCTCAAATTGGCTTAACAAGGTGAATCGCCCATAATATTGTCGCATTTTGAGTCACCTTCAACGGTAGCAGCCTTCACCACCGTGTCCTCTCCATCGCCATCGATAACCGCTGGCCGCCATCTCTTCTATGATGCGGCTAGCCTCGCTCACACGCCTGCTCAAAAGGCAACCCCCGCTGATGCGCCAACAATACTCCTCATGTGAGGTGTCACCATTGTAAACGTGTGTCTGCCGCCCCTCGAGAATCCATGCCAGGCACCTTCTCAATAGGCCCTCGAATCTTTCCCACGACTCAATAAAGATTCATCTCCTAACTGGGAGAAGTGGAAATCTCGCTATGATCTTCGTGCCTTAGCCGGAGGAAAGTACTTGAAAGGAATTTCTCACATGCAATTGCCCAACTGTTGATGCCTGCATTTATCTAAGGTCTTGAACCGCCCTTTGCTTGATTTCGCAGAGAAAATCCGAACATACGCATCCGGATTGTGTCTTGTGGCATCCCATTCTGCTTGATGGTGTCACAAATGTCGAGATAGGTCTCGAGATGGGCATTCGATCCTCTGTGACTCCTCCTCCGAACTGCTCCTCGAACCATGCCGATTAGGGCGGCTTCACCAAAATTGTTAGCGCTACTCGGGCCCCATCCGCCTCCTTGAAATTGCTCGGTAGGAGGTCCGTACATATAATTCAACGGTCTTGCCGCCCCGAACAGTGGACAACGAGTCCCATAGTCGCCAATTGGCGCCAGATTGTGAAGTCTCGCTAACAAAGCGGCAACTACTTGGATGAACGCCTGTTATTCGGATTCCCCGCCATTGCTTGCTGTCTATTCTCTCGCCTCCTTCTCCTCTTGTGAGTGATTTTGATCTCGGATCAAAACGTAGTTCAGAGGTCCCCGACCTTGTGAACATAAACTACCCGAGAACAAGAAGAAAATCAGCCCATGCGAGAACAAATAAAAATAAAATAAAATACAACTTGAATTAATAATTCCAAATCACAAATTATTCCTATGAAATCTTAATAACTTTAAGAACGGCGCCAAAATTTGATCGCTTATTTTTCTAACACGAAAAGGTGTAAGCATAGGGTGTTAAGCATCGTATCCATGTGGAT
Organism: Salvia rosmarinus; assembly: GCA_036937905.1. Lineage (NCBI taxonomy): Eukaryota > Viridiplantae > Streptophyta > Magnoliopsida > Lamiales > Lamiaceae > Salvia > Salvia rosmarinus. The sequence goes on from CM072819.1 coordinate 43,810,520, forward strand.
TGTAACGCCGAAAACACGTAAGCTAACTCAACGATGATTCATCATTATCCAAGCAACAAACATGGTTTGGTAAGATTTTAGGCTTCGAATTCAATCCAAAGCAAAGGTAACAAAACAAAGTAAATTAAAGCAATAAACACTCGGATGTTTAAAAACAGATAAAGACGACTAACCCTGTGGCTGCATTAATCCTATCCACAACGTATGTTTATCCTGCTCCTATTAACCAATTTTAATCCGCATAAGATGGAAGATCACATATATAACCGACAATATTCTCATTTATTAAAAGCGGTCAGAGATTACTAGTTTTCCTATTATCGCTACGCCTCTAGGTGAAAACAAGTAACCCAAACGGATCACAAAGAATATGCTTCCTACGAATATCCTATCTCGCCTACGACTCAAGGCTCATTCAGATCATGCATTCGATATCGATTGATAATTAACACAATTACGTAATTAACCGACAACTAAATATGCATCAAGATTGATCGTAAATCAACACATATAAATAAGCACAATCGAATCATGAATCAATGCATGGACGGTAAATAGCGATAACAGAATCACAACATATAGGATCGAATCATGCAAACCCTAGGATTAGAACGAAAACTAGCCGACATAATAAATGGAATGAAATACGATTTAACCATAAAGACGGAAATTAAATATATAAAACCCGTGATGTAGCGTTGATGAACACGCTGGGCTTGAATCCCAACCTCGGAAAACGGAAACTTGCAAAGATTGTCCGGACGAAACGCTCCTGATCGTGACAAAACGTAAAACTAACGAAGAACAATGCGTAAAACAACTCTAGAATGAAACTATATGGAAGCTAAAGCTAAAACTCTGGAAAACTTATGAAAAATTGAGAAAAGAGGCTCGAATCGTAGGTCCGCCGTTGGGGGCGAGGGTGTTGCCATATATATAGCACACCCCAAACCCTAGTTTTTCCTTCGCGCGCTGCCTCTCGCGACCACCCTTCGCGATCGCTAGGTGCGGTCGCGAGGTAAGTCTCGCGCTCCTCTCGCCCGCGGTCGCCTCTTGCGCTCGCTTGGTACTCATGCGACCGACTAGCGGTCGCTAGCCATTCTCAAGAGGTCGCGAAATCGCCCAATGCTTTCTGACCTGGGCTTCGCTCGCGGCACGTTATCGCGGTCGCGTGTGCCGGGTTCTCGCACGTGTTTTAGCGGCCATCTAGCGACCGCTAGGTTGGTCGCTAGAAATGAGCCGAGTGTATAATTGGCTCGTCGCCGCTCCTTGCTTCGATTTTCAACATATGGACCTACACAACACCAAAAGAACACCCAAGAGCAAGATCTTCTAGAAATAGATAAAACATTAAGAATCGACACGTGAACGCACATTAAACGAGTTAAACTCATCTTCAAATATCAACTATAAACGTGTAAAATACGCGTTTATCATGGCCCATCCCGTAGCACTAAGGAAATCGGGCCCCATAAGCTCTCAAAGGAAAGATTTTATTCTCTTTATCCTATAAGGATATTATTATATTTACGGATATGCATAAATCCTTTCCTTGTGGGATTGTGGTAATGCATTATAAATATAAGGTAAGAGATAAAGTCTAGGTTAATGCTCATTAATCCTACACAAATTTTCGATAATCTCATAGTGATTGAGAGAAATTTTCGAGAGCATTGTGAGAGTATTGGGTGATTTTCCCAAGCATTCTCCATAGATCGCCCTCACTCGACGCTGGAGATTGGGCAACCGGATCTGATCCGAAGGTCAAAGCACCAGTCTCGACCGCTTGATCCGCTCATCCGCTCGATCGACCCCGACGGATCCAAAGGTAAACACGTGAAAACCCCACGTGTTCCAATTAATTATATAGACGCTTGCTAGGTTTATAATCAATGTATGGTGAATTAAATATCCAAGATAGATCCTCGGGGCGAGGGCTAGACACTAGTCATCCCTACAAAAGGGTTAGCAACTTATTGAATACTAGAGCTTTTAGATACACTCATTGTAATCCAATTATAGTGAAAGTATTGAGCATCATCACCTCCGTGGACGTAGATCTCATTTGGATCGAACCACGTAAAACTCTCGTGTTCTTTACCGCTTTACACAAATCTTTTATATTAACATACACTAGATTTATCATTGGCGCCGCCTGTGGGAAACAACTGAACAAAAAAGCTTCGTTTTTCTACAATCTAATCGGCGAGAACACGTGCAAACGTTAGCACCGCCGCCGATGCTGGAACAACCGCGTGGATGACGATCATGTGGTCACACAGCGTCGCGGGAAGGGGATCGCGGACGCCACCAGCGGCAACACGCCTGAGGGTTACATGGACAACATTCCCATACACCCTCAGGATCGCCGCCCTGACGAGGAAGAAGATGCCGACCTCAACGCCAGTGAACAGGCGGTTCACCGGTCTCACAAAGTCTTTGGCCGAGCCGTGTCTGAGTTCCTCAATGCCAATCTTGGCCAATTCCAAAATTTCCTTAACCAGAGGACGAATGGAGCGGGCACCTCTCGAGTGCCCGAACTGGTGATTACAGGCGCCCGAGGTCATCCGCCCCACCGAAGTGGTCGACGCACACCTCGACACAATAGCCGGGAACGCGTACATCAACCTGCCGCCCGAGGTCAATCACCTCGCCGAGATGGTCGCAACAATTCCACCCCGCACCGCCCGCGAAGTCGCTCACCACCTCGCACGCCGCCTGTGAGGTGAGCGGACGGAAGAGGAGAGGCGAGCCAAACTCCCTCGAAGAGACGAAAGACGCCACACCGGTCTCCCACCCTCCGTAGAGAGATGGCAACGATCTCCGGGGTTCGACCGCACGGAAGAATCATCTCTCTTTCTCCGTAGAGATTACGACACGCCTGCCTCAAATGATACAGTGGCACCCAACATCGCCGCCACGATGGCCTTTGGGACCCCTCCGACTTCCTTTTCGCCACACTACCAACATGGCAAATCAAGGAATGAAAGATTTTCATACGTGCAAAATCTTCCCGAGGTGCCGATCTCCAACGCCCGACGTTGGTTCACCTCGCCCGCCAAAACAAGATACACCGCCTGTGATCTCATGGATCGCCTCAGTGGCGCTTCTATCGGAAGATGCCACCTCGCCAGCCTCGTCCGACCCGCCACTATCCGTCTGGTGGGACGAGACGATGTCGAACTCGCCTCAAGGTTCATCAAGGAGTCTCTCAAAATTGATGAGAGTAACGATCTCTACATCATCAATGCGTTCAAGAACGGATCCCACCCGCGACCGAATAAAGAGATCACCGGTGAAAAGTCAAGACGGCTAGTCTGTTGGATTTGTATATCGAAAGCAGTTTGGTTGAGCTTGTATACAATGTTTCGTTACCACTATTACAATCTCCTATCCGAATTGAATACTTGATTGCATATATCTGTCCCCTTATCTCATATATAAGTTAGATCATACAAGTGTAGAAGATCACGTAAGTCTCGTATGATTGGTCAAGCTTAATGAGATATAAAAGTTTCACAACCGAGACAACTTAAGGACGAGTTGTCGGCTTAGCCGCAGATAGATAAGAAGTGACTTGACTTAGTTGCTTGTCTATGCTTTGGTACGCCTCCGACGTATTGAAGGATCACAAGGAGATGAGTTCTTCTTTTCGACCGTCGTGAAGAACCAAGATCTCGGTGACTTACGATGATCTAAACCTCGATAAGGTATTAGGTGAATACGAGTTGTTGTCCATCACTTTGACTTGTTATGGGTGAGGGTTATATGTTCTAACCCAAGATTCTCCGCATCTTGGGTGATGGCGATTTCAGATGTCACGCTAGTTATCTCAGACGAGTCACCGTATCCGCTTAGGATGATGACGCCCCTTAAGGAGCTCAAAGGTTTATTGTACTAAACCCCGCAGTTGAGTTAGCTCAAGCACAATAATAAGGTTGAGTGGTACTACTTAATGAAATGAAGTTATTAATCGCTTTAAGCAATGATTGCTATAAATGATTAATGGACGCTCGATATCTTAAATACGGGATTCGTAATGTCTAAGTGCAAGCCCGACTCAACTTCGGTAATAAAGGGATAAGTCAAGATTCATTCTCTAGTGGCATGAATGAATGTTTATAAATTAATTTATGTTCGGGTGAACATAAGATAATTAATTTATTTGAGGCCCATCTTTATTCCTTGCATTTGATCCTGGCAGCCCATCCAGTTCCAAGCTCTCCGATGAAATCGGCGCCCCTATCCCTCTAAGGCAAGGATTTGATTCTCTTTATCCTATAAGGATATTATTATATTTATGGATATGCATGGATCCTTTCCTTATGGGATTATGGTAATGCATTATAAATATAAGGTAAGAGATAGAATCAAGGTTAATCCACAAAACATTGGAGAGCATTATTTTCGTCCACCCATAAGAGAGATCTCAAAATTTGCCTAGGGTTGAGGGTGATTTCTTGTAGTATTCTCCATAGATCGCCCTCACCGACGCTGAGATTGGGCATCCGGGATACAATCCGTAAGGTCAAAGCACGAGTCCGATCCGCTCATCTCGCTCCATCGACCTCATCGATCCAAAGGTAAACACGAGAAAACCCCACGTGTTGCAATTAATTAAATAGACGCATGCTAGGTTTATAATCAATGTATGGTGAATTAAATATCCAAGATAGATCCTCGGCGAGGGCTAGACATATGTCATCCCTACATAGTCGCCTGACCCCGGTCGACAACTTCGTCAAAGGAGACGAGTCGATCGGAAGAAGAGAGATCCGGGACGAGCAGTAGGTCGAAAGAAAGAAGCCGATGACCGAGGTCGAGGCGATCGCCAAGTGCCTTCGAGAGAATCAAGAAGGGCCCGATGGAGTCCGTGCTCGACCTCGACCAAACCTCGGCGGTAACGCTTGGCGCCCGCTCAAATCGGGCGAGATATTCGAGCCCACCCGAGCTCTTCCGAAACCCTCCTATGAAAGGAGGATCTAAGAAGAGGTCGACGGAAGATTGTGACTATCACCAAGGGTATGGTCACGATATCAAGATTGCGTAAACTTGGGCTCGCAGATCGACGAGCTCACAGCCGGAGGAAATAAGAAATACCTCGGCCGACCCGGGCGGGGAATAAGCGTCAGAGGAAAGAATGGAGGTGGCAACAATCAAGGGCCGACCTCGACGACCCAACCCGAGGACGGCGAGGACGAAGGTCCCAATGCTATGGAGCATGTCTATGCCATTATCGGATCGCCCATAGGAACGACGAGGTCGTCGTTAAAATGAACGGCTTCGGAGGCCGGCCCCAGGAGCCGAAAAACAAGCGACTCCGGGATGGTGAGAACATCGTGTTCTCCAAAGATGACCCGGTGCCCAAAATCATGCCCTACCAAGACGCCATCACGATACAAGCCGTGGTGGACAACAAGAACGTCCACCGGGTCTACATCGACATCGGTGCCTCCGTCAGCATTATCTTCCAGAGCTGTTTGGATAAACTTGAGGTCGGAGGAATTCAAATACATCTCGCACCATCCCAGTTGCGGAGCTTCACTCAGGAGGCGGTTTAGCCCGAAGGTGTAATAACCCTTCCGGTTACCGTAGGACGTGCTCCCAGGTCGGTCACAAAGTCCATTCAATTTTTCCTGGTATGAGCTCCCTCTCCGTACAACATCATCCTGGGCAGAGATTGGCTATACGCCACCAAGGCCGTCTGCTCGGTGTACCACCTCACAATCAAGATACCCACCCCGGTGGGGGTACTAAGCATCCAGGGTGACCAAACAGCAGCCAAAGAATGCCTACGAGTCTCAAGCCGTGACGTGGCCTTACCTCGTGCCTAGCAATTCTGTAATCCCCGTAATCCACCTCCTGGACGACCGACCGAAAGCTCAACTATACGACTGACCCACCCTCCAAAGTTGTCAAGGTCGGCGTCCGTGGCCCAACCGATATTCGACAAGATGTCATGCAACCGAGGGAATACCGGACGTGTTCGTATGGTCCCCACTCGACATGACCGAGTGTCACCCGAGCTCATAACTCATCGCTCAACATCGACCCGGCTACTAAACCGGTTCGGCAAAGAAAAGAGGGTTTGCGCGTAACTTAGCCAAAGTTATAAGAGACGAGGTAACCCAACCCGTAGGCAAAATCTGTTTGAGGTTACACCGACCGGATGGCTAATCCATCGTGGTTCGGAAGCGAGGAGGGTGGCGCGTGTGTGTCGACTACACCGACCTCAACAAACACCGCCTGAAGATTGTTACCCCTCCCGACATTGACAAGGTGGAAGCCTTTGGTAGGTCACGAGGTCTTGATTTCGGATCTCGACAAAGGGTACCACCAAATCTCGACGCCCGCGGGACGCCCAAAGACAGCGCTCATCACCGACTTCGTGTCTTCGCATCGGAAGATGCCTTCGGCCGAAGAATGCCGGAGCTACCTACCAGAGGATGGTGGACGCAATATTCAAAACCCACATAGGGGAGATTGTCGAGGTCTACGTCGACGATATCGTAGTCAAAAGTTAAAAAACGGAGAGCTGCACCGACGACCTCGGAACTATCCTCCAGCTCCTCAGGTCGGCCAACCTCAAGCTCAACCCCCAGAAGTGTACATTCATGGTGAAGACGGGTAAATTCCTGGGATGCTGGGTTTCTCAAGAAGGCCTGAAGGCAAATCCCACTAAGGTGAAAATAGTGCTCGACATGCAGGTGCCAAAGACCATCCGTGAGATCCACAAACTCACCGGGTGCCTAGCCGCCCTCAGCAGATTCTTATCTCGGCCGCCGAGCTTCCTTCTTCAAGATCTTGAGGAGAGCTCGGGACTGCCTCGGCAGAAGAACGCCTGTCGTCGCCAGACAACCGAAAGAGTATCTCGCCGACCGCCGACCTGTCGCCATGAAAGAAGGTGAGCTCCTTTCTTTATATCTAGCCGCCTCGGACGAGGCAATCAGTGCGATATTGGTACGAGATGAGGTGGGACGACAACTCCCATCTATTTTATTAGCCGGACTCTCAAAGGACCGAGACGAGGTACACTAGCCTCGAAAAAGGTAGCACTGCTCTAGTGAACGCCAAGCGACGCCCGACCTTACTTCCAAGCCCATTCCATCCAGTGTGCTTGGTGACTTACCTTGAGACAAGTCTTGTCAAAGCCGTAGTCATCCGGACGATAGCTGCTGGGCACTGGAGCTCGGCGAGCACGACATTTCATACTCCCCCAGGCCGGCCATAAAAGGGCAAGCTCTCGCTGACTTCCTGGTGGAGGCCAAATTCACCGAGGTCAACCCTACCAGCGAGGTCACTCCAACTCCCGCCCCCACAACGGAGGAATCAGTCCTTAACCCGCCTGATGGTTGCTGGCAGATGTACGTGGACGGGGCTTCATGCAAAACGGCAATGAGCGAGCATCCTCCTCCTCGCCCGCATAAACAAGAAGTGACCTATGCACTCCGGCCACCTTCCCGACCACAAACAACGAGGCTGGAGTACGCACGCGATCTCGTGGACTCCGCCGCAAAGGAATTGAAAGTGGACAAGATCCGATCTTTGGAGATTCCTGTCGTGGTAAACCGGTCTTAGGCAAATCTGAGGCCAAGGAGGATCGAATGAAGCAATACCTTGAGAAGGCGAAGGAGATCTTGACCTCATTTAAGTACTTCAAGATTCATCGCATCCCACCAGGGAAAACACCGGCCGATATCCTCAAGAAGTTAGTTGCGTCATCAACAAATCCACCAGTGGAGGAAGTTCATTCCAGAAGTATCGCGGAGTCCCACATCGGCATCATCACCGAGATAGAGCCGAACTGGATGTCACCTATAAAAGCCTACCTGGAAGAAGGGGCGCTACCTCAGGATCGGCTCGAAGCTAAAAAGATGGTGGTGAAATCCCAAAAGTACCTCACACATGAGGGCACTCTCTACAGGAAGTCGTACCTTCAACCCCTCCTGAGGTGCCTCGAACCAGAAGAAGCCGACTACGTACTCAATGAGATTCACAGAGGGTCTTGTGGAAGTCACATCGGGAGCTCTCTCAAAGAAGACGCTGAGGTCAGGATATTATCGCCCACCCTCATCCAAGATTCGATCGAGCTCGTCGAAATGTGTCCGGGTGCCGCCGTTTCCACGGTCGAAGCTACCCCTGCATCGATCTAAGCACCCTCTGAGTCCGTGGCCTTCATGCGATGGGGATCGACATCGCTGGTCCGCTTGACCGAGCACCGTGTCGCCTTTGACTTAGTCATAGTCAGACTACTTCACAAAATGGGTCAAAGCCGAGCCACTTTCGAGCCTCACAAGCGGAGGATTCGGACCTTCGTAGAAAACATAGTTTACCGCTTGCATACCGCATATTTTAATCTCGGACAACGGCACCCGCTTCGTCGACAAAACTTTCAAGGAATGGTGTGAAGAGCTCGGATCAAGTAACGTTTCCACCTCGGTCGCACACCGCAGCGAATGGTCGACCGAGGTGACGAACCGCACGATCGCATAAGGATTGAAAAGAGGTTAGACCGAGCTAAGGGTGATTGGGTTGAAAATCTCCTCAAGTCCTCTCGTCCCACAGACAACACCTCGGACTTAGACGGAGAAACCCCTTCGCTTGGTCTACGGGACCGAGGTCACATACCGGCCGAGATCGGCGCACCGTGCCCGCGTCTTTCACTTCGACCCGAACGGGAACAAGGAAGACCTGCGTGTCAACCTTGATACTCTCGAGGAGAACGCGAGCTCGCTTCATAAACGGTTAAACCAATCTGAGTGCTGTGTCGCACGGTACTACAACAAGAGGGTAAAAGCCTCCACACTCCAAGTAGGCGACCTCGCCCTACTTAAATAATGAAGCCAAGAGAGCCGAGCGTCTTAACAAGCTAGATCCGACATGGAAGGTCCATACCGCTGCTCACGAGGACCTCGGCAAAGGGCCTATAAGCTTGCTCACTTATCCGGTGCACTTATCCCCGAACCCGCATATCACTCATGGAGGAGGTACTTTCGTAGCTTTGATTTCATATCGACATCATGTTAGTCCTCTTCTTGCTTTTCTCAAGTGCGATGTTATTTACTTCTCAATAAAACACTTGTTTTTCTAAATAAGTATTTCACTGCCTCATCTTATGCTTATGTGCACATCTCTCTCAAGTCGGATAACACATAATTAACCTTCACAAGGGGACGCCCTTACGAAGATGACAAACCCACTAAGTAGGGTACTCAACTAAGCGCACGCCGCACTCACAGATTACTCATTAAATTGAACGTTTAGGTGTAAGGCATACAGACTACTCATTAAATTGAACGTCTACATGCACGCATACAGATTACTCATTAAGTTGAAACATCTACATGCAAACGACGCCCACATCGGATCTCGTCAAATTACACCCCTTTATTTGGGAAGATATACATCAGATCACGCCTAAATAGATTTACGACTAAAACCAAGTCCTAAGCTATATTTGTACCTCTCGGGAAAGTATACACTTGATACAAAGTCTAAATACATTTACGACTAAATACAAAGTCCTAAGCTATATACAACTCACTCCGGCTTCCAAACTCCACCTCACGGGACTCATCAAGCCGCACTCAGCCTGAACAAAATCTCCTGCCCACGATGAATACCGGAACGAACTCGTGCCCTCCATCCAATCAATGAGGTCGGCACCACCACGGCTGCTCCGGTGCACTTTGAGCCGGCACGGATGGGTTCCGACCGGCAAGGGCATTCCCGGAACGAGGCCGCACCCGAGGTCACACTCGACCCTCAACTCGACACCGCCGGATCACGACCTCGCCCGACCGCCGCCTTCCTCGCCGACCAAGTCCCGGGCGCCCCACCGCCGACAACCTCCCAGGCGCCTCTCTCGGCCGACCCAAGAACCGAGTACCTCGGCATGATCGGCATAGCCACCCCTCACCTCGGATTCTTCGATTCTCACGTCACTAGGGCCGACTGTGGATTCGCTGACGGGTTGGGGGATGCGTCGCTTGCGGACGAGCTCGTATATCTGAATGTACTTCACGATGCAGTCGAGGCAGTCTTTAAACTTTTACTTGTTGGGCCCTCCTCATCCCTCAAAGACCATACCCCGGCAAGCAAGCTCTGAACTCGATCATCGGCTTCTGATATGGTAACTCCACCAGATCGGTGGATTACCTTTTCATACTCTGCGTGCTCCTCCGAGATTTGCTCCAGCTTCTCCTGAGCCAACTCGAGCTTTTCCTCGCACGGCATTAAGCCGCCTGAATCACGCCGGTAGATGGATCCGTCCCCGGACTTCGAGATGCGCAATCCTTAGCTTGAGAGTCTCGCTCTCCCGGTGAGGCGAGCCACCGCGATCGGCCTCATACAACTTCTCCTCACCGTAAGCGATGCCGAGCCGACATCCAAACCGACCAAAACCTGAATCAATTCGGCCGAGCTGCTCCTCCAAAATAGCACCTCGCTTCTTCTCGCTTAATGCACCTCGGCCTCTTTCGCTTGGTCAACGGATCATGATCGAGCCCGAGATATTGAGAAGCGGAATGCTAAAGACAAAAAAGAGGCAAACACATTCAAAAAGGCGCCTTTTATTTATAATAGGCGGAAGTACACAGGCTTAGGACCCTAATGGTCCCAAAGAATATTCAACCGACACATTAGGATCGTGACCTCGCCTTAGGATCGCCGACCTCCGCCTGTCGAGTCGCCACCACCGCCGCTTCCTCCGGCCTCCACTCACTACCCCACCTCCCCACGGCTCGCACCTCGGCGAGGAGTTCCCAAGCTCCTTGTCTTCGCCCTCCCAGACCGAGCCACGGCCTCGGCCGAAGAGAGGCGGAGGAAGATGAGCCTCCACCACGCGAAGGGGCGCCGCCGGCGATTACTCGGCGATTCCTTATACATCGCCCGAGGTACGACCTCAACCCAACCATGCCCGACCTTGTCAAAGCCAGCATCGAGGCCGCCAACCCTCCGTGTAGGAGGATACCACCCGAGGCCCGAGTACCGCAGACGGATCGGAGATGAAAGAGAAGGTCTCGGACCAATGAGCTCGCTGGCGAAGGCCTTCAACATCGGTCCTTGCCCGCCAGAAGCGCACTCGTCCTGTCGGCGAAGTTTCTTCTCCGCCTCGGCCACCCACCGCGAGCACCCTCCACTCGCACGGGCCACCAGGGCCTTGCTTCTTCTTCTTGATGGCGGCCCGGAGCTGCCTCAGCCTCTCGGCCTCCGCCCTCAGCGGCAGACCAAGAATGGCCCGGCTTTCCCTCCAGCCAGACGGAGGGCGCTCCACCACGAACCCGGCCATGCGGTGCAGCTCACCCGCAATCGACGTCGCATCCTGCATACCCAACACTCAACATCACATAACACGAAAAGTACAAGGGAATATGGCAGAGGCTCATACCTTGGGGAAGGATATAGGAGTGTCGGAGGTCGGCACCTCACGCATGTACTGGCGCGAGTCCCTCTCCCGTGGTCGACTCGAGGTCGGCCGGTGGATCGCCACCACCGGGTTCAGTCGCCCACGACCACAGAGCGATCGAGCGGGCTCGGCCCCGCTTTCTTTTGGTAGCGCCGGCCGAGATGGCGTATGGGATGGCGAGGCGGCGCCGGTCTTCTTCTCATGATCGAGCTTCATGCGACAAAGAGAAATTTTTTCAAGACAACGAGTTCGGACATGTCGCACCCGATCCCGACGCCTTTGACCTATAAACGCTTAGCTTCAAAGATTGTTCGTGTCATCACAGGTGCAATTAATAGATAATATCTCACCAAGGTTGTTGAGCTCTTCCTCCATGTAGCCTGGGGCTCGACCTTCACGTCCATCATCTTACCAAGGCCCCACTCATACCTCGGATGCCCATCACCCAAGAAGAAATACCTATTTTGCCAACGGGACACCTTCGAGGGGCCGCCACTTAAATTTCGCCGGGAGACAGATAATACACTCCTCCCATAGTCTCGACACTACAAAACGCATCAAGACCTCGGCGAGAACTCCCCGGCAACGCCATGGCGGAGAGCCTAGCCCCACCACCGACCTAATGGAATTCGAGGTCACCGACATATAGAACTGGAAATATTCTCGATCCTAAGAAAAATTGGGGCCAAGGAAACCTAAGGCCACTCAAAGCATCTACGTATACGGTAATGAAACCTCCTGAGGCCATACCTCTATCATCCGATCGCGGCAAACACCACCACGCCTCCCGGATTCGGTATTCCTTCGCCATTTCAAAAAGGTCCACCGCCGTCAAACTCGACCTCGCTAAACCCACCCTGTATCCATCCCATACTGATGATACCGGCGGGACCCTAGCACTAATTCCTATCGACCTACCCAAAAGGTTATAGCACATATAATCCTTAATATCGGTGGCACTATCGGGGGAGGAAGACGAACGGCCAGAGCCCGAAGCAGAATCAGAATGTTCAGAACGAGAAGACGAAGGAGAAGATGAAGAATACATACTTACTTTTCGACGAGATATCGGGCTTCTTCAACAAGTTTGGAAAAAGTTGGGAAATTTCTGAAACTATTTTCTCTGAAACAAAGTGTGGAAGAAGAAAATGAACAGTTGCCTTATTTGGGCCTATTTATGGTACAAATGGGCGCCTAAAACTGCCTTTTCAACTTCACACGTGCCTATCCACTATTTGACGTGGAACAGATGTGCGCACGCGTCTCGAGCGCCCACCAACCGTCTCATGTGTGACGTACTCCCAAGTCGAGTAGGCCACCGCCTAATCGTGCAATCATCATCGAACCTCGGCATCCTCCGATAGGCGGTGCCACTCAAATCGGACCTCGGCCCCGCCAGCGAACAACGCCGCCTAGCATCAGAGAATTCAGGTCGGACCTCGGCATCCTTCTAACGGACATTCCTGTACAGCAACGGATGGTTCCAGTCCATGTGTTCCCTCCAGGAAAGGCAGATCGCCTCGCCCGATTCGCACTGGGAAACCAATCGACGCCCTGAGTCGGACCTCGGTATCATCCGTAGGATATCTATACCCGATCGCACCTCGGTATTACCTATGTGTATCGCTATCCAGGTCGGACTTCGACATCCTTCTGCCGGACATCTTTGTCCAACGACAGGCGACTCCATTTCGGTCTTCGACAAGCGGTGCATGCCCAGAAAAACAGACTGCCCTACTCAGTTCGAACTGAGATCGTCAAATCGAACCCTGACATCAAAGAGATCGAAAAACCTTCGACAACAACCTCAGCCGAGCAACATCCCACCTCGGCAAAGTGCATTCTTCCCTTCATCTTGGCATGGTTGTTCCTCGACTATTCGGGGGAGGGGCTATGATGGGATATGGCCCAACCGCTCAGGCCCACTGGCAAGCCCAAACGAGTTGGGTCTGACGTTATGGACAACCCCATGCGGTTAGGCCAAAGGCCCATCCTCTAAACCCTAACCAGCCTCCAAACCCCAATCGGCCTCCACCCCATGGAAGGCGAGGATCCCTACACAGGCGGGGATCCCTACATGCGAAGGAAGAGTCCCTACATGGGAAGGGATCGCACCCCGCCAATCGTGGATGGGGCACGCCTTTAGGGTCCTCGATATGTATAAATAGGGTTAGATCGACGGTAAAAGGTTAGCAACTTATTGAATACTAGAGCTTTTAGATACACTCATTGTAATCCAATTATAGTGAAAGTATTGAGGATCATCACCTCCGTGGACGTAGATCTCATTTGGATCGAACCACGTAAAACTCTCGTGTTCTTTACTGCTTTACACAAATCTCGTATATTAACATACACTAGATTTATCAACTGTGCAGTCTGTGGAAGGGATATTAATTAGTTCTGGTACCACTGCTTCTTATGCAAGCTCCAAATTCACGTAGGGTATCAACGTATTGAAGAGCTGCATTGAACACCCCAGCCATCCACAGCAGCTGACGTTGTTGCGGAGGCCAGGCCGGTCATGCTCCTTTAGGTGTGATGCCTGTGGCACCATACAGAAAGGGAACTCCTATGTATGCATGCAGTGCTTGCCGGTATTAGATCCTTGGGAGCTGCTCCACCTTGCCACCAACCAAGGACCGCCACCATGCCCCTTCTCCCTCGCTTATCGCGTCCCACTAGTCCACATCAGATTATGTTTCTATTGTTGCATATGTTTCAAGGATTTTCTTCTTAGATATTGGGTCTATAATTATCAAACTTGCAGATATGTTGTCCATATCAAGTGCATAGCCCACAACAATGTTGGGAAATTTGAAAAAGGCAATTTCCGTTAACCAGATTTGTGTGAGAACGAAATAAATACGGAGTAATAAAAACAGTTCAACCAATTATGTCTATGTCTCCGAGCTGCTGCAAATCTTATTAAGAAAGAAAGAAAATCACAAAGTGTTTACAACACTCACAACTCTCACTTTACAATCTATTAATATACCCCCAAAAGCTTCTACCTAAGCTTTTTTTTTTCTCAACCCTCGGTTTTGTACTCTTTGACAGTGGAGTGCGGCATTGCTTTTCAACAAATGTGGGCTACCGTTGAAATTGGTGCTGATAGCCACCGATTGAACATTGCTTGGTTTGTATAATCGAAAGCGAATGGTTGAGCTTGATCTGATATTTTTACATTACCACTATTACAATCTCCTATCTGAATTATTTACTTGATTGCATATGTATGTCCCTTTATCTCATCCAAAAGTTAGATCATACAGTGTATAGGAGATCATAGAAGTCTGTATGATTGATCAAGCCTAATGAGATATAAAAAAGATCACAAATGAGATAACTTGAGGACGAGTTGTCGGTATAGAATGCAGTATAGATAAGAAGTGACTTGACTTGGTTGTTTGTCTATGCTGGTACATCTCTGACGTATTGATGGATCACAAAGAGATGAATTCTTCTATCTGACCATCGTGAAGAACCTAGATCTCGATGACTTTACGTTGATGTAAACCTCAATAAGGTTTTATGTGAGTATGAGTTGTTGACCATCACTTTGACTTTTTATGGGTGAGAGTTACATGAGATAACCCAAGATTCTCCGCATCTTGGGTGGTGGCAGTGCTTGTATGTCATGCTAGTTACCTGTATCAAGTCACCATATCCATTTAGGATGATGACGTCCCCTTAAGGAGCTCAAAAGGTTTATTGTACTAAACCCTGCATGTTGAGTTAGCTCAAGTACAATAATAAGGTTGAGTGGTACTACTTAAGGAACTAAAGAGATTAATTATTTTAAGCAGTCAGAACGCTATAAATAATTAATGGACGTGTGATATCTTAAATACGGGGATTCGTGAAGTCTAAATGCAAGTCCAACTCAACTTCGATAATAAAGGGATAAGTCAGCATTTACTCTAATGGCATGAATGAATGTTCATGAATTAATTTATGTTATGGGTTGAACATAAGATAATTAATTCATTTGAGGCCCATCTTTATTCCTTGCATTTGATCCTTGGGCTGGCCCATTCAGGCCTGATGCTGCTGATAATTTCGCCCCTCACTAGTAGAGTCCAATTGGGACTCTGTTCTGATTCTCCTATATCTAGATAGATTTTATCTGATGTCATTAGATATCAAAGATATTATTCTAGATATGTTTTATCTGAAAAAATATGATTGTATTTATTAGATATGCAAAGATCATATCATATTAGGATTCTAAGGTTGCATTATAAATACAAGGTGAGAGAAATCAGAAATAACTATTCAATACGTGAGATTTTTAAAAATCTCAGAGGTGTAGAAGAAGGTGAAATTTTGCAGTATTCTCCACAGATTGCTCTCACTCAACATTGGAGTTTTGACAAACGGGATACAGTCCAGAAGATCAAAGCACGAGTCTTGATCATCTTTTATCCGAGAAATTTGCAGGTAAACACAAGTAAACACCAACGTGTTGCAATTAATTATATAGGTGCATGCTAGGTATATAATCAATGTATGGTGAATTAAACATCCAAGATAGATCATCGGGAGAGGGTAAAATCAGATTTACCATCAACAACAACCTACAAAAACCATCATTTGAACAACAACCTCTAGCAGCCGCAATATTTGACTAACAATCTCCCATTTGAAGACTGATTTCAATCTGTCTTCACACATTGATCAATGCAGTAGTTTTTTCGATCTTGTTACTCTAGCAGACCAACTGAAGTTGAACACAACCATAGTCTATCAATGTTAACCGCCTTTGTTAACATATCCGTTAGATTTTAAGCTCCACTTATCTTCTCGAGTTTCAAAATCCCATCTTCCAGAAGTGATCGAATGAAATGATACCGTAACTGTATATGCTTTGTTATGGAATGAAAATACAGGTTCTTTACTAGATGGATAGCGCTCTGACTGTCACAATGCAAGACATTTGATCGGAGAATCTAATAGAGACATTACTGTGGAGATTCTAACTAACAAAATTAGACATTCCATGCCATCTGGTCCTCCAAGAAACCTTGTAGCCAGACCATTTCCTTACTAGCTTTCGTGACATCGACATATTCCAATTTAGTTATGGAGAGATCAGCTATCTTTTGCAGCTGAGAAATCCAACTCACTGTTGTTCCTCCCAAAGTATAGACATACCCTATAGTGCTATTTCTTACATCGACATTTCTAGCTAAATCAAAATCCACATAGCCTATTAATGTCATATCCCCACATTTGAAACATGACGCTTTGTTATGGTACAACGTAGATACCTGAGAATCCATTTGACTGCATCTCAATGAACTTTGTTTGGATTATTCATGTACCTGCTGACCACTCCTACTGCTTGAGCAATATCTGGTCTCGTACAAACCATGTCATACATCGACTTCTAATTGCTGAGGCATATGGTACCTTAGCTATATTTGCACGTTCTTCATCCGTCTTTGGTGATTGTTTTTTGGAGAGTCTGAAATGAACACCTAAAGGTGTATTTACTGGTTTAACATCTTGCATGTTGAATCTGGAGAGTACTTTGTTGATGTACTCAGCTTGTGACAATATCAGAGTTCCCAACTTTGTGTCTCTCTTGATTCTCATACCAAGAATTTGTTTTGCAGCACCCAGATCTTTCATTGCGAATTGCTTTGACAATTTCCGTTTCAAATTATCAATCTCTTGGATGTTCGAACTTGCAACAAGCATTCCATCTACTTATAACAATAAAATAATAAAGTTATTCTCAAACATTTTAATGTAGCAACAATGATCTGTTTGATATCTAGTGAAACCGATGTCACCCATGAAGCTATCAAACTTCTCGTACCTGCCTAGGAGCTTGTTTTAAACCATACAAGCTTTTTTCAACCTGCATACCAAGTTATCCTTGTCTGACTTCATGAATCCTTCTGGTTGCTTCATATAGATCTCTTCTTCCAAGTCACCATGAAGGAAAGTTGTTTATATATCTAATTATGCAAGATGTAAATTCTCTGCAGCTACAAGTTTTAATACGAGTCTAACTGTGGTAAGCTTCACGATTGGAGAGAAAATTTCATTGCAGTCAACACCTTCTTTTTTCTGAAAGCCTTTGACAACCAATCTTTCTTTGTAGCGTTTGCTTCCGTCATGCTCTTCTTTTATCTTGAAAATCCATTTGTTATAGAGTGCTTTCATGGCTGGTGGTAATTAAGCTAATTCCCATGTCTGATTTGACATGAGTGAGTCTATCTCAACTTTCATGGAAGACTCCCACTTAGTTGAATTCTCCATTTGCATTGCTTCATCATATCACTCTGGTTCTCCACTATTAATTAACAACAAATAGTGTAAAGAATGCGAGTAACGCTAGGTTGGTTAGAAATTCTAGAAGAGCATCTCAGTTCTGGCGTGCTTGGTTCTCCACCTACTGTTTCAGAACTAGTTTGAACGTCATTTTCAGAAATCTTCTCGAACTCAGCAAATTCTTCCTTTGTTTCACCATTATTGTTGGAGCTTCCTGATTCTACAGTCAACCTGCCTTTGTATATCACGTTCTCATCGAATATGACATCTCTGCTTTTGATGATCTTTCGATTTTTATAATCTCAAAATCGCTAACCAAACTCATCACACCATATCCAACAAAAACATATATGTTAAACTTAGCGTTGAGTTTACTTCTTTCAACAAAATCTATGTATGTGTAAGAGATACAATCAAACACTCTTAAATGTGAGAGGTCTATCTCTTTCTTGCTCCAAACTTTCTCTGGTATTCTCTAATCCAACGGGATTGAAGGCCCATGATTGATTAAGTTGGATGTGGCTTTGATGGCTTCAGCCCATAACATTTTGGATAAGTCAGCATGTATCCTCATGTTTCTAGCATGTTCATTCAGAGTTCTGTTCATACGCTTTGCTATGCCATTCTGCTGCGGTGTCATGAAAATTGTTTTCTCCATCTTGATTCTGTTGTTTGCATATAATTCTCTGAATCTACTATCTCTGTATTCTCCTACATTATCAGACCTCAACCGTTTGACTTTCAAATCGGTTTTATTTTCCACCATAGCTTTCTATTTTCTGAAGGTATCAAAGACTTCTGATTTTTTATTTACAAAATAAACCTATACATTGCTTGTGGAATTATCAATGAAGGTAACATAATATACTGAACCTGGAAGACATGGAACAAGAGATGGTCCCCATATATCAATATGAACCAATTCTAACTTTTCTATCTTGGGTGTCTTGCCAATCTTTGAAGAATAGACTTTCTTTATTTTTCCAAAGATGCAATATTCGCATAGTCCGACATCTACTTTGTTTAAATGCAGCGAACTTCCATTTTGACAGCAGTGTCTTCATCAATTTCTCGCTCATATGGCCAATCTGTTGGTGCTATAAATTGGATTTTCCATCAGCATCCGATACTGTAATGATATTCTCTAAGTTTGAAGTTACATAGAGAGTACCATTTTTCTTACCACGAGCAATGGACAAGTGCTCATTTGGTAATTTTCCATTCATGATCTGAGAAGGTTGTACATTAATATTTTTTCCATCAAGTTGCCCCACCGAGATCAAATTCCTTTTAAGACTAGGAAGATGTCTTATATTTTATAGCTTCCATATAGTTTGGTTTGGAAGCTTTAGACGTACATCTTTTTTCCCACGATCTTCAAGGCTTTGTCGTCAGCTAGATGAACTTTCCCAAAATTACCACTGACGTAATTCTCCATGATTTCTTAGCACGAGATGGCATGTAAAGATGCCCTTGAATCCAGAATTCATGATTCAATCGGATTGTTGATGCTTAGAATCATAGCATCAAATGTTTCCTCGGTCACGTTGGCGGATTCTTGGACACCAACATTATTTTTTAGTGCTCGACAATCCCTCTTGAAGTGACCCGACTTGCCACAAATATAGCAGTTAAATTCTTTCTTTCCCAATCTAGATTTGCCTCTTCTAGATTTTGATTTTTTGCGATTTGAATTTCTCTATGTAGTTCTTCCTCTAGACTCTGTGTAGAGCTGAAGAGGTTAACGCTTCACCCAATTCTCTCCGTCGAATTTTTTCACTTAATACCAGATCCCGAACATCATCGAATTTTAATTTATTATTTTTTGATGAACTATTGATTGATGTGATAGTAACATTCCATAAACTGTCTAGTAGAGAAAATAGGAGAATCAAAACTCGAACTTCATCATCAAATTCAATTTCAATAGAACTCAAATGGGTTGTGATTGTGCCGAGTTCATTTAGATATTGGGCTACTGATGCCCCTTCTAATATCCATAAATTGAATAATTGCCTCATAAAGTGGACTTTATTTGAGGCCAATAGCTTTTCGTACATACTAGAGAGAGCTGCCATAAGACCCGCCGCCATGGTCATTTCTTTCGCTATTTTGAAGGCAATGTTACAAGATAACGTTAGTTGAATGACTCTGAGGACTTGTCTGTCGAGAATGATCCAATCCTCATCTTTCATACCCTCTGGATGTTCTCCAGAGACAGGTTGATGTAAATTTTTTTGGTATAGATAATCTTCAATCTGTATTTTCCAGAAGCCAAAGCTTGCACCATCGAACTTTTTGATTTTCACATTACCTCCATCTGCAACCATCACTCCCACTTGAATCTAGACTTTTTTTGTATTGTTTCTGATAATTTTGCTAACCACCGTGTGTAGAACACCTTTGCTCGATAAACTGGAATAGCCGATAAAATTTCTCTATTCAAGAAATTCACTATTTATGTGAATAGTAATAGCACATGAAGAAAATCTATCAGAAATTTCCACTACCAACGAGGCTCTGATGCCATTTGTTGGAAAATTTGAAAGGGTCCCACTAACTAAATTTGTGTGAGAGAGAAATAAATACGAAATAACAAAAATCTCATATTTGATAACGTAGTTAGGCCAATTATGCTTTACATCTCCGAGTCGCTGCAGATCTTACTAAGGAAGAAAGAGAATAAAAAAGAGTTTACAATACTCATAACTCTCACCTCACAAACTATTATACCTAATTTTTCTTCCCCAAAGCTTCAACCTAAACTTTTTTTTTCCTCAAACCCTGTTTTGCACTCTTTGTTTGAGATTGCCTTACTCTCTACTCTTTACACTCTGCTCTTAATAGCAGAAGATGAATACATATATATAGGCAAAGGAAATGACTTCAACAATAAATTTGAGGTAGAGTGCGATGTTGTTTTTGTAAAACTAAAATGGATTGTGGAGAGAAAATATAACAACTTTTGTATTCCTCTTTGTTGTTCTATCCTCAAATGAAAACAACAAGACCTTTATATAGCACTTAACATGACTATACCAACAATTAAACTCAATTAAAAGCCATAAAAGACCACTATCTCCTATATCACCCTTCGCCTTTCAACTACAAAAACTCTCGACCTTTTATTTTCCCACTAACTTCTAAATTTAAGATCCACTAAAAATTACATTTATGTTTATTCAACAAAACTCCCCATAAACTTAAATGCTTCTACCATCCGTCATGCCAATCATCTTCTTGCATTTGTCGAGAAGAACTTTCGATGTGGCTTTGTGAAGATATCCGCAACTTGATCATGACTTGCCACATGCACCAATTCCACACTTCCTTCCTTCACACGATCTCGGATAAAGTGAAACGAACGCCGATGTGTTTGCTTCTTTCATGGTTCATCGGGTTCTTTGCCAACTCAATTGCCGATTTGTTGTCAACTTGAATCACGGTTGCACCTAGTTGCTTTAGCTCCATCTTGCTCAATGATTTCTAAGCCATATCGCATGACATACACACCAAGACGCCGCTACATATTCTCGCTTCACACGCCGAGGCGCCACGATCGGTTGCTTTCTTTGAAAGCCAAGTAAACGCAGTGTCTCCCATAAAGAATACATATCCCGATGTACTTTTCCGATCATCTATGTCTCCACACCAATCGCCGCTTGAGTACCCAACCAACTTATAATCTTCGCGCCGAGTAGAACAACCCGAGTGACACCGCCTCGAATGTACCGTAGTATTCGCTTCAACGCTTCCAATGTGGATAAACTGCTCCTCCATGAACCGACTCACAATGCCGACACTTAATGAAAGATCCGGCCTTGTGCATGTGAGATAGCGAAGGCTTCCTACCAAACTTCGATATCTATTCGCATCGACACGCTCTCCTCCATCAAACTTTGAGAGTTTTGCACCGGTTCCATTGGTGTTGATACCGGTTGCAATTTGTCATCTTGTACTTCTTTAAAATCTCTTTTGCATATACCTCATGTGATACAAAATACCCGCCTCTACTTGTTCGATCTCCAAGCCAAGAAAAACTTCATCAAGCCCAAATCACCATCTCAAATTCTCGTGTCATTGTGCCTTAAACTCTTCTATCATCGCATCATTGTTACCCATAAAAATTAGATCATCGACATAAAGAGCAACAACAACACATTACCTCCATTCTTCTTGCGTAAAGGCATGCTCGTAGGACATTGCTTGAACCCGCTCTCTTTGAAATATGTATCGACACGTGTATTCCATGCCCGCGATGCTTGCTTCAACCCGAAGCGCCTTCTTCAATTTTAGCACCTTCTTCTCTTCTCCGACTTTCATGTACCCGGTGGTTGTTCGATGTAGACATCTTCTTTGAGCACACCATTCAAGAATGCCGCTTTAACATCCATCCAAATATCGCCATTTGAATTGAGCGAGTGACATGAGTAACTGATTGTCTCCATTCTTGCAACAGAGCAAACACCTCGTCATAGTTAATTCCTTCCTTCAAGTATCCTTCGCAACAAGCCGCGCTTGCACTGCTCTATCTCGCCTGAGCATTCATTTTTTCTCGAACACCCACTTCACACCAATAGTCGACTTCCTTTCGCAATTACGCTAGCTCCCATGTGTTGTTGCGATCAATCGCCTTAATCTCCTCGTCCATGGCGCCCGCCACTTCTTATCTTGCACCGCTTCTTCAAAAGTAATATTTTCAAAGATCGCCCAAAAGACATACAAGGTGTACCTCATTTGTCGAATCATACAAATCTTGCAAACTTCGTGATTTGGGTTGTCGTGGTTCATCTTCATCATCGGTAGTTTCGTAGTTTGTTGATATGCTTGTTGGTGCAAGGATCGATGATTCTCCAACTCGATGGTAACCTCCGTTGAATTTTTCCAGCCCCACTCGCTTGCTTCGCTTACTCGCACATCACGACTCACCACCACCTTCTTGCTTATCGGGTCTAGTAGCTTGTACCCTTTTGTCTTCTCATCATATCCAATAAAATATACCTTTTGCTTTTGTCTTCGAGCTTCGTTTTTCGCTGATCCGGTACATGTGCATAAGCCACACCACCGAACACTTTGAGATGAGAAACCGTCGGCTTTTGTCCGCCTCCACGCCTCTTGTGGTGTTTGATCATCTAACTCGCATGTGGACATCGATTTTGTACATAGATGGCACATTGCACGCCTTCGCCTGAATTCCTTCTCATCTTCTTGCTTTGAGCATTGATCGAACCATGTCAAGAATAGTTCGATTCTTCCTCTCGCCACACCGCTTTGTTGAGGAGAGTATGGTGCGGTTAGAAATCTCCTTATGCCTTGCTCCTCACAATACTGTGAAAGCCGTTGAAGCATACTCGCCACCCCATCGGACCGCACGGCTTTGATGTGTCTACCGCTTCCTTCTCCACCATCACTTTGAACTTTTGAAAACCTCGAATGCCTCGGATTTTTTCGTAAAATAAACCCAAGTTTTTCGTGAGAAATCATCGATAAAGGAAATGAAGTACCTTTACCGGTGAAAGATTCTCGGAGTGATTGGTCCACATATGTCGGTATGGATCAACTCGAGAGGATGTTTAGCTCGATATACAGCCTTTGTTTGAAACGAGGTTCTCGCTTGCTTGCCAAGAACGCATTCTTCACAAAATTTGCCCTCGTAGTCCATGTCCGGCAGCCTGCACCATGTTCTTCTTTGCTAACTCTTTAGACCACCGTGATGTAGATGACCAAAGCGGAGATGCCACAACGACGCCTTGTCTTCTATGTTGACTTGCAAACATTTTTCTCGAACGCTTCTCAAATTCGCTTTGTACATCCGATTTCTTGCCATCTCGACTCGAGCAACCAAACGCCTTGCTTTTCCTTCAAGTGTGGTACCCGATCTTTAAAAGTATCGAGTAACCTTTCTCCGTGAGTTACCCCATACTCAAAATGTTGATCTTGAGGTCCGTGCGTAATAAACATCTTGGATTGACCCTATCAAGCCATCCTTTTGTAAATAACAAACCGCACCTCGCCTTTGACCTCCACCTTGATGCATCTCCAAAGGACACATGACCATCTTCAATCTTTTGCATCTCTTTGAATAGTTGCTCTTGACCGCACATATGGTTACTTGCCCCGAGTCGAGGTACCACAGAGTGTCATTGTTGATGTCGACTTCATTTTGAGCCATCAAGAGAATGCCTTCATTTGCTTCGCCTTCCAAGGTTAGGTTGGTTGTTTCTTCCACCTTTGATCGACTCGACAATCTTTTGCAAATGCCCCAATTTACCACAATTATAACATTTGTCTGAGTTGCAATCCTCATGTAGTGGCCATATTTGTTACACTTGTAGCACTCGATATTGGAATAGATCGACCGGTCTCCTCTTCCTCGACCGCGTCCTCTTCCACGCCAATTTGGTTGGATTGACCGCCTCATCTCCTTATAGTATCCTTCATGACCGCCGCCTTGACCACCGCGACCATTTCCACGACTTCCACGGCCACGCCCTCTACCTCGAAAATTTTGAGAATAGAGTGCCTTTTAAGCCTTTGATCGACGCCTTTGTTTGAAGTGCTTGCTCGAGTATCTCCTCCTTCTTTTCTTCACGTTGTTCGTGTGCCTCGAGAGATCCGCAAGCTCGTCCAACCGTGAGCATCGCAAGGTCCTTCGACTCTTCTATCGCGCACACAACATTCTCAAAATTATCGCTAATGATCTCAAAATCTTCTCCACAACCCGCGCATCGCTAACGCCTCCATTACGATTGAGTTGGTTCACCACGGCTTGTACACGCGTGATGTAGTCGGATACACTTTCGGCTCTTTCATCTTCATGCCTCCAACTCGCCACGAAGAGTTTGGAGACGCACTGCTGATTCGGTCGGCTCCTTTGAACACTTTTTCTAAAGTGTCCCACGCTTTTTTGAAGTAGTTGCGCTAGCAATCTTCTCAAAGCCCGACTCGTCAACGGCTCGGAACAACATGTATAGTGCCGCCTTATCCTTTGATCGCGCCTCTTTCAATGCCTTGTTTTCACCGCCAGATATCCCGTGGTATCTATCGTTCTTCCGCACCATCTTCACCACCTCCCACGCATCTTGAGATCCGAGAAGAGCTTTCATTTGAATGCTCCACCGTAGTTCGCCTTTGTTAGTCGTGGTAGCGACATTTGACCGTCGCGTTCGCCATCGCTCGATACCAATTTGTAAAACTAAAATGGATTGTGGAGAGAAAAATATAACAACTTTTGTATTCCTCTTTGTTGTTCTATCCTCAAATGAAAACAACAAGACCTTTATATAGGCACTTAACATGACTATACCAACAATTAAACTCAATTAAAAGCCATAAAAGACCACTATCTCCTATATCACCCTTTGGCCTTTCAACTACAAAAAACTCTTGACCTTTTATTTTCCCACTAACTTCTAAATTTAAGATCCACTAAAAAAATTACATTTATGTTTATTCAACAGTTTTCCAACAAATGTGGGCTGTAGTTGAAATTGTGCTGATAGCCACCAATTGGAAAACAACCTATAATAACCATCATTTGAACATCAACCTATAGCAGTCGCAATATTTGACTAACAAACAACTCCGCCAACCACCATGATGTAAGGATACCAGTTACATTCATTATATAACTACCTAGCTAGTTTATATATGAAGCGTAATGAATGTTTTCGTATTAATTTTATTTAAATTTGTTTTATTTGAATAATTCTTGTTGCCTTTTGTAGAAGCAATATTGATGCAAATGCAGCTAAAAGTGAAGATGATGGATCCCTCAGGGTACGTACCGGTGTAGGGGGAGGAAGAGAGGAATAAACCTGTTAGATAAATTTAAAACTTTTTCTTTACACAAGACTTGACTGGCTACCAGCAATAGCTGGTCGGGTAACTGATAGTTTAGTACTGATGTCAATACTGCTAGTCAATTAAAATAAAGAGAGTCTTGTACTAAGTGATTTTAGTTAACAAACCTATTGGTTGATGAGGCAGCTGATCAGTTAGACTGCTAATTGATGTATGTGCAAAATATGGTGGTTACTAGATTTATGTTACTGAAAACTTAAACTGATTAAAACACTTAGTCAAATATTGCTTAGTCAATTTTCAGTTTATCTCTCTAATATCAAAATGATACTGATAGAGTGTTTTAAATTGACGTTGTGCTGATGTGTGCTGGTGATGTCAGTTTAATAACATGTAGTGTAAAATATGATATTGAAAGTAAATAACACTTTGAGGTTTACATGGTTCGAGATCAGTTCCTATGTCCACGGACTTATTGCACAGTCAATCCACTAACTTTGGATCCGGTTTTGTTTACGGGACAAGAATAAACTTAGATACAAAGTTAACCTTACGGTATCCTGCCTAACTTGACGTTTTTTCTATGCTTGCAGGTGCTAGGAAACCTCTGACTACTTACGGGTGTAGTCGACCTAAACCTCTTGCTTGTAGATGCAAGATAACTAAACTTTCAACAGCTAACACTTCATTGCCTACTAGCCCAAACTTCTACTTAAACAAGGATGTTTTTGTAAAGAGGTTTTCCAACTAAAATCTGAGATGTCACAGACGACAAACTCAGTATGTCTAGGCTTAAGATATATAAAAGGGTAGTATCCTAGACTTAAGAAAGTTTATACTGAAACCTTGAGCTGACAAGTATATTTGAGCTCTGGAGATTTACTGATAGCACTGTAAACTTTCTTCTTCGAAATCGTTGTTTGATAGATTTGAGCTTTGAGCTTTGAATGCTTTTAACAATAAGAATGTGCAGCATTTTGAACCTTCAAAGGTTGGATTCTGCACGTATTTATAAAGAAGATGATGAATATTGCCGCTGGAGAGACCGCTAATCATTTCTTTCTTTTTATCATTTGAATTCTTTCTGTTTGAATCCTTGTACATCGCTATCATGGTCTGCATCATCATACACTGTAGCTCTGCAACTCTGAAAAGGTCTTCTGGCAAGCCAAGATCTTCTGTAGATACGCTACAACATATGGCGAGTCAAACACTTAAGGCTTAAATATTTCTGTGTTTCTCCAGTTAAGTTGACTCCATGTTTTATCGACATTACTTTAGGCTGGGCCAGTCGAGGCTGCTCCATCTTTTATCAGCTGGCTTGACTCCCGTCTTTTGTCAGTTGAAAACCAGAGTCAATTTGATGCTTTTAGCTTGATGTAGATATAATTATCTTTGACTTTTCATTAGCCAACTTTGACTTAGCTTTGCAAGCTTTAACTACTTATCACCAACTTTGACTATAGTTCAGCAGCTTTGACTTCGAGGAACCAGCTTTAACTTCTAGTAGCCAGCTTTGACTTCTGGTAACCAGCATGGACAGTCAGCTACTGGTATGACACTTAGTCATATCATGACTCATTTGCTTCCAGCAACATCGAGTCTTCAGTCTTCAGTCGTTGAATTTACTCCAATAACTCTATTAATCAACATCAATATACTTCAGTCTTCAGATATCAGTTGGCATGACTTCAGTCTTCAGTACGTGATCCATCAATTGAGGTTCTATCAGTTGCGGTGGTATTGCCACTTCTATCAGTATGGCTGGCTTTAATACTGCTTGAACTCTTTCAGTCTTGGGCTTGTCCAAGCTGGTAGTTCTTCTCACGAAACTCAGAACAAAACGCCTAACCCGCAATCTAATGAAAGCAGGATTAGTTACATCATCGGTGATGGGATATGGCCCAACCGACCGGGCTCACTAACAGCCCAAACGAGCTGGGCCTAACGTTGGTAGCGGGCCCACGCGGCTGAGCCCAAGGCGAGCCCTAATCATTGTCCAAAACCCTAGCCTCCAGAACCGCTACCCAGGGCCAATGGAGAAGACGCCTGCAACTGAAGGTTAGGCGCCACCCTCCACGTGGCGCGCATAAGGCGAAAGGTCCCCCGCCCGGCCAATGGAAGGCACGCCAGAGAAGAGTCACGCCACGACCAATGGAGAGGTCGGGCGCCTTCGCTTCGATTCTGAGTCAGATAAATAGGAGAAAACCGACATTGTGGGGTTAGCAATTTCATCAATGCAAAGGCTTGTCACCAATACTCTCGTACTAAAAGCTCTAGTAAAAGTATTGAGGAATCATTCCTCCGTGGACGAGATCTCATTAACGATCAAACCACGTAAAAGCCGGGTGTTCTTTATTGCTTACATAAATCTCGACACTCACGTAGCTAGATTTATCATTGGCGCCGTCTGTGGGAAGCCCTGAACAAGAAAGCTTCATTTCCCTCTACAACTTAATGGCGAGAACACGCACAACCGCCGTCAACGCTGGCAACAACCGTGCTGAGGACGACCAGGTGGTCACTCAGCGTCGCGGGAAGGAGGTCGCAGACGCCACGAGCGCTCACACTCCTAAGGGCAACATGGAAAACGTCTCCATACACCCTCAGGACCGCCTCCCCAACGCAGGGGGAGATGCCGACCTCAACGAGGACGAACAAACAGCTCACTCGTCCCACGAGGTCCTCGGCCGAGCCGTGACCGAGTTCCTCCACGCCATCTTGCTAATTCCAAAGCTTCTCAACCAGAGGACCAAGGAAGCGGGCCCTCGAGGCTCCCTGATCAACACCACGGCCGCCCGAGGCCGCCACCCATCCGGCAGCCACGCTCACCTCGCGTGATAGCCGAGAACGCGATCACGCCTGATGCAGGGGGCCGCGGTGCCGCCGCCTCATTCTCGAGCCGCCACCGCGGGCGAGCCGCCACCACCGCTGCCCCTCGTCATTCGCGGAGCCGCCTCCACCTCGCCATGCCGACTGCAGAGCCGAGCAAAATAGAGGGAAGAAAGGCGAGTCGAACCCCCTCGAGGGACGATAGGCATCGCTATCGATCCCCACCCTCCGAAAGAGATGGCAACGATCTCCTGTGGTTCGACCGCACGGGAGGATCATCTCCCTTTCTCCGTGGAGATTCTAGACACGCCCGCCCACGGCATCGGCACCCAATATAGCGGCCTCACGATGGCCTCTGGAGACCCTCCGACTTCCTTTTCGCCACACCACCAACATGGCGATCAAGGAATGGAAGATTTTCACATGTGCAAAATCTTCCCCGAGGTGCCGGTCTCAACGCACGGCGTTGGTTCACCCGCCCGCCGTAACAAAGATACACCGCCCGGACCTCATGGATCGCCTCATGGCGCTTATCGAAGACGCCCCCCAGCCTTCCTCCGACCTGCTCACAATCCGCCAGGGCGGACGAGACGATGTCAAACCGCCTCGAGGTTCATCAAAGAGTCGCTCAAAATCGACGACAAGAACGACCTCTACATCATCAACGCTGTTCAAAACGGGATCCGACCCGCACGAATAAAGAAATCACTGTGAGAAACCAAAGACGGCGAGTAAGCTTTGAACTGGTGGACAACTTCACAAGGGAGACGAGTCGGACCGAAGAAGCGGAAACTGGGACGAGGTAAGTCCGGAGAAAAAGCCGGATGACCAAGTCGAGGCTACCGATCGCAGAGGCGCCCGGCGATGTAATCAAGAGAGGCCACTGGAGTCTCAGCTCGACCTCGCCCAACCCCTCGGCGGAGCACCCCCGCTCAAATCAAGGGCGGAATATTCGAGCTCCACGCCGAGCTCTTCCCAAGCCCGCCCCTATGAAAGGGGATCCAAGAGGTCCACGACGAGTATTATGGCTATCACCAAGGGTATGGTCATGATACCGAGGATTGCAGTAAACCCGGCTCACAGATCGATGAGCTCGTTAGGGGCCCTCAAGAAATACCCCGGACGAGCCGGTCCCAAGAACAGAAGCGAGAAGGAATGGAGGCGGCAATCGCGGGCCGACCCCATGGCGACCAACCTCGAGACGACGAGGACGAAGGTCCCAACGCTATGGAGCAGTCTATGTTGTTACGGACGCCTCGGGACGACGAGGTCGCCCCTCAAGAACGACGCCCGAGGCCCCCAAGAGCGAAGAACAAGCGACTCGGATGGTAAGAACATAACGTTCTCCAAGGAGACCCCGTGCCCAAGATCATGCCGCACCAGACGCCATCACGATACAGTGCGGTGGCAACAAAACGCCCACCGTCTATATCGACATCGAGCCTCCACAAGATCATCTTCCAGCTGTCTCGATAAGCTTGAGGCCTGAGGCATCTGTGCACTTCCCGCGCCTCCCGATTCGGAGCTTCACTCAAGAGGCGCCCACCGAGGGGTCATTACCCTTCCCATCACGGTAGGGCTCCCCTGTGTGGTCACCGAGCCATCCGATTCTTCCCGGTCCGAGCTCCCTCTCCGCATAACATCATCCCTGGAGAGATTGGGTCAGACGCCACCAGGCCGCCTGCTCGGTCTACCACCACTGGCCAAGATTCCCACCTCCTGGGAGTGCTCAAAGATCCGGGGACCAAACGGCAAGAAAAGAATGCCACGACTCAACTCAAGACGCGGCCTCGCCTGTGCATAGCAATTACCGAGCCCCTGAGACCGACACCCCGGGACCCACCGACCGGGGCCTCCAACCATACCGACGACGATCCCTCGAAGGTCATCCAGGTCGGCACCGAGGGCCCAGCGGACGTCCGGTGGCACGTCATACGACTTCTGAGAGAATATAGGGACGTGTTTGCTTGGTCCCCGCTCGATATGACCGGAGTATCACCCGAGCTCATAACTCACCGCCTCAACATTGACCCGGCTACCAAGCCAGTCCGGCAGAAGAAAAGGATATTCACTATGAGCGCACCCGTCATAAGGGACGAGGTGACTCAACTTCTGAAGGCCAAGGTTTTGTTCGAGGTCAAATACCCGACCGGATGGCTAATCCAGTCGTGGTCCGAAAGCCGTGAGGAGGTGGCGCGGTGTGCGTCGATTATACCGACCTCAACAAGCACTGCCCAAAAGATTGCTACCCCCTCCCTGATATCGACAAAAAGGTGGAGGCATTGGTGGGCCACGAGATGTTCAGCTTCCTGGATCTATACAAAGGATACCACCAAATCCTGATGAGCCCGGAGGACGCACCAAAGACCGCATTCATCACCGACTTCGGCGTCTTTGCGTACCGAAAGATGCCCTTCGGCCTCAAGAACGCAGGGGCTACTTACCAGAGGATGGTGGATGCAACATTCAAAGACCACATCGGGAGATCGCCGAGGTCTACGCCGACCTACATAGTAGTCAAAGTAAAAATGGAGAGTGCTACCGATGACCCGGCACCTCCTCCAACTCCTCAGTCCGGCCAACCTCAAACTCAACCCCGTAAATGTACATTTATGGTGAAGACCGCAAGTTCTTGGGATGCTGGGTTTCAGAGGCTCAAGGCCAATCCCACCAAGGCAAGCGATTGCTCGACATGCAGTGCAAGGACCATCCGTGAGATCCACAAACTCACCGGTGCCTAGCCGCCTCACAGATTGCCTCGAGCCGAGAAACTGCTGGATTTGTATATCGAAAGCGCTTTGGTTGAGCTTGTATACAATATTTCCTGTTACCACTATTACAATCTCCTATCCGATTGAATACTTGATTGCATATATTTATGTCCCTTATCTCATATATAAGTTAGATCATACAAGGTGTAGAAGATCACGTAAGTCCGTATGATTGGTCAAGCTTAACGAGATATAAAAGTTTCACAAATGAGACGACTTAAGGACGAGTTGTCGGTTTAGGGCGCAGATAGATGAAAGTGACTTGACTTAGTTGCTTGTCTATGCCGGCACGCCTCACGACGTATTGAAGGATCACAGTGGAGACGTGTTCTTCTTTCCGACCGTCGTGAAGAACCAAGATCTCGGTGACTTACGATGATCTAAACCTCGATAAGGTATTAGGTGAGTATGAGTTCGACCATCACTTTGACTTGTTATGAGTGAGGGTTATATGTTCTAACCCAAGATTCTCCGCATCTTGGGTGGTGGCAAAGGTTTGTATGTCACGCTAGTTATCTCAGACGAGTCACCGTATCCGCTAGGACGATGACGCCCCTTAAGGAGCTCAAAAGGTTTATTGTACTAAACCCCGCAGTTGAGTTAGCTCAAGTACAATAATAAGGTTGAGTGGTACTACTTAAGAAATGAAGTTATTAATCGCTTTAAGCAATGATTGCTATAAATGATTAATGGACGCTCGATATCTTAAATACGGGATTCAGAATGTCTAAGTGCAAGCCCGACTCAACTTCGTAATAAAGGGTAAGTCAAGATTTATTCTCTAGTGGCATGAATAAATGTTTATAAATTAATTTATGTTACAAATCAACATAAGATAATTAATTTATTTGAGGCCCATCTTTATTCCTCAGCATTTGATCCTCGGGCCGGCCCATCCAGTGCCCGTAGCTCAAGAAAATCGGCGCCCTAGTAGCTCTCTAAGGCAAGATTTTATTCTCTTTATCCCACAAGGATATAATTATATTTATGGTATATGCATAGATCCTTTCCATATAAGATTATGGTAATAATCCCGAGAGTATGGAAATAATCCCGAGAGTATGGAAATAATCCTAAGATTATGGTAATATTCCATATAGATTATGGTAATTTCCATATAGGATTATGGTAATTTCCATATGGGATTAAGGTAGTACATTATAAATATAAGGTATGAGATAAAGTCTAGTTAATGCTCATATAATTCACACAAGAATTTCGCCCCTCTTTGTCCATCGAGAGAATTTCAAAGTTGTGAAGAGAGTATCAAGATTTTCCAAGCATTCTCCATAGATCGCCCTCACCGACGCTGGAGATTGGGCAACCGGATACAGTCCGTAAGGTCAAAGCACGAGTCCGATCCGCTCGATCCTTTCATCTCGCTCCATCGACCTCTTCGATCCAAAGGTAAACACGTGAAAACCCCAACGTGTTGCGATTTTATTATATAGACGCATGCTAGGTTTATAATCAATGTATGGTGAATTAAATATCCAAGACGGATCCTCGGCGAGGGTTAACATATGTTTTCCTACGTAAACAGCCTCCCATTCTTCAAAATCCCGAGGAGAGCTCCGAATTCGCCTCGCGGGAAGAACACTGTGCCGCCCAGACAAATGAAGGAGTACCTTGCCGACCGCCGACCCCGTCCGCCCAAGCAAGGTGAATCCTCTCTATATTTGGCCGCCGACGAGGCCATCGCTGGTATCGGTACGAGATGAGGCGACGACAACTCCCCATCTATTTTATCACCGAGCTTCAAAGGACCGAGACAAGGTACACCGCCTCAAAAAGTAGCACTGCCCCGTGAACGCCAAGCGACGCCCGACCTTACTTCCAAGCCCACTCCGTCTGTGTGCTAACTGACTTACCTTGAGACAAGTCTTGTTGAAACCCCGAGTCGTCCGGGCGATAGCTAAGTGGGCACCGGAGCTCGGGCGAGCACGACATCTCTTACTCACCCAGCCGCCATAAAAGGGTAAGCTCTCGCCACTCGGTTGAGGCCACCACCGAGGTAGGCTCGCCAATGAGGTATCTCCAACTCCCGCCCCCACGACGGAGGAAGCCGCCCTAGCACCACCAGATGGTTGCCGGCATGTACGTGGATCTGAGCATCGCAAGACAGCAACGGACGGGAATCCTCCTCCTCGCCCGGATAAGCAGAAGTCACCACGCCTCCGGCTACCTTCCCAACCACCAACAACGAGGTGGAGTACGAGGCCCTAATCTCCGGACCGCCGCCACTTGAGTCGAAGGTGGACAAGATCCAAATCTTCGCGATTCCTGTGTCGTCAGAAACTGTGTGTTAGGCAAATACGAGGCCAAGGAGGACCGAATGAAACAATACCTCGAGAAGCAAAGGAGATGTTGACCTCGCTCGGATACTTCAAAGATCCACCGAATCCCCGAGGAAAACAATGAGCCGACATCCTCGCTAAGTTAGTCACACAACCGCCCACCAAAGGGAGAGATTCATTCCCAAGCATCGCGAGTCCCACGCCGGCATCATCACCGAGATAGAGCCGAATGGATGTCTCCCCCGGCCTCACTCCGAACACGGCGACTACCTCAAGATCGCTCAAGCCAAAAAGACGATGGCGAAATCCCGTAAGTATCTCATGCATGAGGGCGCTTCACGGAAGTCTTACCTTCAACCCTCCCGAGATGCCTCGGCCGTAAGGTCGACCACGTAAAACGAATTCACCGAGGGTCTTGTGGAAGCCACATTGGGTCGCGAGCCCTTTCAAAGAAAACGCCGAGGTCGGATATTACCGCCCACCTCGACAAGATTCGGCCGAGCTCGTCAAGAAGTGCCCAGTGCCGATTCACTCCACAACAAAAGTCGCCTCGATCGATGGAGCAAACCGCAGAGTCCATGGCCTTCATGCGCGGGGATCGACATCTTTGGCCCGCTCGATCGAGCACCAGTCGCCTTCGATACTTAGTCGTAGCCATAGACTACTTCACAAAATGGGTCGGCCGAGCCACTTTCGAGCCTCACGGCGTATGATTCGACCTTCGTGGAAAATATAGTCCGCCGCCGCATACCGCACATCCCGGTCTCCACAACCAGCACCCAATTCGTCGACAAAACTTCAAGGAGTGGTGCGAAGAGTTTCAGATCGATCAACGCTTCACCTTTCGACACCCGCAAGTCGAATGGTCGACCGAGGTGACGAACCGCACGATCGCACAAGGATTGAAGCAAGAGGTCGGACCGAGCTAAAGGCGACCGGGCTGAAAATCTCCTCAAGTCCTCTCGTCCCACAGACCACACTGACGGCGCACGGGAGACCCTTTAGCCCGGTCTCACGGCACCGAGGCCGCCATACCGGCCGAGATCGGCGCGCCAAGCCCTCGTGACTCTTCACTTCGACCGTGCCGAACGAGGAAGACCCACGGGCCAACCTCGACGCCTCGAGGAGAAGCCGAGCTCGCCTTCAT
Organism: Salvia rosmarinus; assembly: GCA_036937905.1. Classification (NCBI taxonomy): domain Eukaryota; kingdom Viridiplantae; phylum Streptophyta; class Magnoliopsida; order Lamiales; family Lamiaceae; genus Salvia; species Salvia rosmarinus. Next base: position 43,845,062 of record CM072819.1, read on the forward strand.
AAACGGTTGGGCACAAGGCCTGTGTCGCACGGCATCACAACAACGGGTCAAAGCCTCCGGCCCATGTGGGCGACCTCGCCCTAAGAAATAATGAAGCCAGAGAGCCGAGCTGCCTTAACAAGTCGATCCGCATGGGAAGGCCCGCACTGCTGCTCACGAGGACCTCGGCAGCGGGCTTACAAGTCGGCTCACTTGTCCGGCGCTTATCCCCTAACTTGTCACATTATGCATTTAAGGAGGTATTTTACATAGCTTCGATTTAAAGTCGGCATCATGTTAGTTCCTTAATTGTTTTGCCAAAGTACGATGTTGATTACATGTTCAATAAAACACCGCTTTTATAATGAATATTTCACTGCCTCATACATATGTGAACATCTCGCTTGATACACCACATTTAAACCTTCACAAGGACGCCTCACGAAGATGAAAATCCCACCAAGTAGGTACGCATACGACATTACCCATTAAGTTGGACGCCTACATGCAAAGCGCATGATTACCCATTAAGTTGACGCCCACACGCAAAGCGCATGATTACCCATTAAGTTGGACGCCTACACGCAAAGCATACAGACACCCATTAAGTTGGACGCCCACATGCACGCCGACATCCGCACCGATCTCGCCATCTCATACCCCTTTATTTGGGAAGATATGCACTGCACAAAGTCTAAATGCATTAACGACTATAAACCAAGTGCTGTTATATACAAATCAACCGGCTTCCGAGCTCAAGTATACCCCTTTATTTGGGAAAATACACACTTCAGATAAAAGTAAATGCATTTACGACAAAACGAAGTCCTGTTATGTTTATACCTCTCAAGGAGGAAATATACACTTCAAACTAGTCTAAATACATTTATATCTACATACAAAGTTCTACACTATACATAGCCTCATTCGGCCTCCTGGCCCGCCTGCCGTGACTTGTCAAGCCGCACCACCCTCACAAAATCTCCGTGCCGACGTGTATACCTGAACGAACTCGGTGCCTTCAACCTGCCGATAAGGCGGAATCACCACGGCCTCGCCTCCCGAAAGCGCTTGGCTGGCTCTGAGGCAGCCGACCGAGCAAGCCGACCTGTGGTCATCTTCACCCGCCTCCTGGACACTTCAAGCTGGCGGCGCCAAGACGGGCATTCCGGGAGTTGGGACGCACTGAGGTCACACCCCGACCCCCGACCGACACCGGCCGGAGTACGACCGCCCCTCACCCGAAGCTCTCCTCGCCGACCGAGGTCCTCGGTCGCCGACCGCCCCTGAGGATCGCTCGATGATCCGCCTCGCCGGACCCATCAACCCGAGCACTTCGGCATGATCGAGTAGCCACCCTCCTCCGGGTTCTTCTATGATCGGGTCGGCGAGCCTCGCTGTGGCCTCGCCGCTGCGTCGGGCATGCGACGCTTATGGACGATATCATACATCTCCATAAACTTCACCACGGAGTCGACGCAGTTTGAACTTCTTCGTTGGGCCCCTCCTCATCCTCAAGACCATGCCCTCCGCCAAGAAGCTCGACCCTCGCCGCCACTCGGATATGGTAGTCCCACCAGCTCGTGAGTGCCCTCTCAGACCGCATGCTCCTCCGATAACCGAGCGAGCCTCTCCGCAACAATTCAAGTTGTTCCTCGCGACCGCATCAAACGCCCTCGATAGCGGCAGATAAGTCCGCCTCGACTCCTGCCCGACCCTCAACTCGTGGCCTCGCTCACCAGAGGCGGGCCACTTCCGATCAGCCTCGCCCAACTTCTCTTCGTGTCACAGACGGCCGAGCCGACTTCATAGTGGCCAAACTTGGGTCACCCGCACACCGCCTCCAGAAAGCACCTCTTCGTCCTTCTCACCAAGGCACCTCGGACCTCTTTAACTTTGTCAACAATTCATGGTCAAGTCCGATCCATTCAGTGTGGAGTAATCGAAAATAAACAAGACAACACAAATCTTCAAAATATTGCGTTATTACTCAAAAAGGGAAAATTATTACAAAGACCTGTGGTCCTATCGACCCCTAGCCACGCTATTACATCAGTCCATCGACCTCGTGCCTATGGCCGGTCTCGACGACCTCCCGATGCTCCCGGCTGCCCACCTCCGCCGGAGCTCCAACCCCGCCTCCTCCTCCTCCCTCCTCCTCCTCCTCGCCCGCCCGCACTGCCAGCGAGCTCCTCAAGTCATGATCTTCGCCCTCCCACACCGGGCGACGACCTCCAGATCGAGGAGGCAGAGCTGGATGCCGAGCCTCCAAAGACGGGAAGGAGTCAGCCCCAGAGATCACCCGGGCGTAGCTTTGTCCACCTCTCTGGTCGACTTCGGTCCACCCATGCTCGACCTTATCAAAGTCGCATGGCGGCCGCCACTTCCCTGTGATCCGACACCACCTTCGGCCAAAGACGGCGGCGAGATCGGCAATAAAGCCGAGAAGCTCTCCGACTGATGAGCCGGCCGGCAAAGGCCCTCAACAGTGGTCCCCGGTCGGCCACCCACCTCCTCGTCCGCGAGGTCCTTCTTCGCCCGGCCAGCTCCTCTTTGAGCTCCCGACCTCCCAGGGGCCTCCAAGGCCTGCCTCTTCTGGCGGCCTCAAGAAGAACCCTCCGGCCTCGTGGCCTGGCGGCCTCGGCCCGCCCGCAGCCGACGCGGTCCCTCAGGCTCCGTCCGGCTGCAAGCTCCTGCTCAGCGCCTCTTCTGGTCGAGCTCTCACAGAAGACAAGGCGACTGCAGCCCCCCAAATAGCTACCGCAGGGGTCCCCATCATCGAGCTCCCACCAAAAAGGAGAGGCACGAGTCAATAACAGATCGCCAAGCAAACACATCTAATGTGAAGAACCCACGCACTCGTGGAGGATGCGGCCAAACTTAGGGGCACCCTGCTCTTAAGGTGGCCCCGAGGCCGAGACTCGATGCCGGGCCGGACCTCGCCTGGCTCCGCTCATCACCGCCCATGCTGTCCACCTTCTTCGTGCCCCTACTAGGTCCACCCGCCGCTTTTTTTCGCCTGCTCGGCGATGGTGAGCCCGCCTCATCCTCGCCTTCACCGCATCACAAGAGAAAGACACATTAGCACAACAAAATCGAACGAATAAGGACTAAGAAGAAGGATGCCTCACCCGTCCTGCACCCGGTCCCGACGCTCCAATTCCAGAAACACTCGCCCGGCCTTCTTCGTGTCGCCCCTGTAACTTATTGACAAGATCTCACCAAGCGCTGCCCAACACCTCCTCCATACGGCCCAAGTGGCTTGATTTTCTGGGTCCGCCATCGTGCCGATACCCCACTCATACCTCGGTCCCCTCACCAGAAAGAAATACCTATTCTCGCCAACGGGACACCTTGGAGGACGGCTACCTTAATTTCAGCCGGGTGATGATAGTACACCCTCCTATGGTCTTCACGCTAAAACAGATCAAGACCTCAAGGACAACTCTCAGAATGCCATAACAAGAGAGCCCCAACCCCACCAACGACCTAACGGAATTTGGGGTCAATCGACAAATGGGGATCCGAAATACTCTTGAGGCTAAGATAAATGGGGGACAAGGGTACCTAAGACTGCCTCAAACTGCCTACATAGACAAGAATAAACCCTCCGGAGGGCCATCGCCTATCATCCGGATGCGGCAAACACCACCACACCTCCTCCGGATCCCAGACCTCACAACTTCAAAGTTCCCGAAGGTCAAACCCGACCGCCACGCCCACCCTCATACCATCCCATACGTAAGATACCGTGAACACTAGAGCTCACCCTCATAGACCTACCCAAACCATTGTAGCACATATAATCTCTTACGGGCAACTCACGCCTTAACCCTATAGGCGGAAAGGAACTTTCAGAGCGAGAAGAAGATGAAGAAAACATACTTACTTTTCGCATTTAGTATATGGCTACTTCAACAAGATCGGATCAACTAAGAGAATTTCTCGAAACTTTTCTCTCGTAATTTTTAAACGTCAAGAAGAAAGTGAATAGCTTGCTTCTTTTGCGCCTATTTATAAGACTACAGGCGCAAATTGTCGCTTCAAATTCAACACACGCCAACACGTGATTGATATGCGTTACGCGCCGCACGCGGCTCGAGTGCCCAACTACCGCCGGGCGCAGATGACGACGCCCGGATAAGACGGACCGCCACCCGACCTAGCAATCATCATACGGACCCCGCATCCTCCGTGATGGTCAAGGCCGATCGCACCCGCCCTTCCCACAAATACCAAGGAAATCCACGCCGACCCCTGCGCCTCGCATCTCGAGCCACTTTACGGAAAGCCTACATCCAGATCGGATCTCGATAACCAGCCACGATTCGTGCGCCCGGGCGCACCACGGCATCCCCAAAAGGTCGGTCTCGTGTCGGACATCGGCACCCACCACGTGAGTAACGCCACTCTGCATCGCACCACGGCGTAACCAACGCAGAGGCGCGATATCTCGTGTCGGACATCGACTTCCTTCGTGCCACATCTTTTCCAAGCGACGGACAATAAACAACCCAACTCGATTCATCGAAGCAATCATCAAATGTTTTGGGAACTAATCAAAACACATAGTTAAGATATAATTATTCCAATCATTTTAGGAATTTTCCCAAAGAAGATGTGATTTGCTTTCCAAAGAAATAACACATTTGAAGTGATGATAAGATCTTTTGTGACCAAAGTGGAAAGAGTAATGGCCATCCTTGATGAGATCGTTAAATGCAAATACAAGTTCCATAATCCCCACTATCAATTACGTTTAGTCTCATCATTACTACATGATCAAGAAGAAGAAGAATATGATGACGATAAGCTTCTGTACTATGGAAATAAATCAGAGCTAGTATGTGATGGGTGCACGATGCAAATTCTTGATAAGAAACAGAATAAATCCTCACATAAATAAATAAGTTGTGGTGACTGGTGAATGCAAATATTTTCTCCATTTGGCCAGCTTCCAATTACCAGTAAAGCTCCATTCTTATCCACTCTGGCCACCAACCTAACCGTTCAAACTAGTCCAAAACTCGGCTTTATTTTATGCTTCATTTATCGTGACTACACAAACAGACTCTTTTTATGGGTGCACAAAGTGTGAATTCAAAGCAGATATCAAGTGCGCTTTGCTGCCTAACACGATAAAACATGCAGCTCACCGACAACATTGAAAGTGTTGCTTCGCTTAAACACACAACTATTATGTAGATCGTTATCCACACACGTAGTAAAACAAATGGAATTAAAATCTTGAAGAACATCGAAGAAACTTTTCTCTGATTATAATTATAATCAGATGCCAATATGGCTGAAATGATTCACTATAAAATTTACAGCGAACGTTACAAAAACTCACTACTTTACCACAAGATAAAGTCGGAAAGTTGAGTACTAAAACTATCTATCGAGATCTATGAAAAAGCTAAGAAGCTATCTCTCAAGATATATGAAAACACTAAAGATTTCCTCACAACACTCGTGTACTAAAAAGGACAACCTTCTAACACCATTAGAAGTTAAAACACTTCGTGTGATATTGGAAATGTTACGAAAACAGACTCAACAACATAAACAGATCTCCAGATTTTTCTTCAATGAGCTGCGCACTTTTGCAGTTGCTTTGGCTCTCCTTTTATAGACGTTGAGAGGCCTTCAGCTGCAAGTCTTGGACCACGATCTGGCCCACTAAGGATGTGACTAAGTCGTGGTAGATGGTTGCATAACTTGCTCCTGGAAAATAGGAACTGAATTGACTTAGTCCACCTGATCTCTAGCGATCTGTTTCTGTGTTCTTCAGTGTATTACCATCGCATCCCGCGAAACATGTCGTAACCTGCACACCAAAGAGAAGAAACGGCAAAACTATACAAACAAACTAACTCCTTGAAATGAGGAGACTTAATCAGAGTTAATCAACTCTAACAAACATCGTCTCAACCTGCACGCTAGAGAGATCACGAGGCAAGGTAGTTACTGGCAGCGTGTTGCAGTAATACATGAAAGTGTCTCTATTGCATATGTGATATTTTCCAAATCATCTTGCATTCCCGGTGCGCATTGCTTCCAACAGCAGTCACTAATCGTAAATGGGATAAGCACCATCTATCCCAACAGCTTCTACTGTGAAATTTGCGAACAAGAGATGGATGTATCACTGTCGAAAACTCGATGTTTCCATCTATCCCAAATGTTTTCCCAACGCATCAGGAGAATCGAAACATCAAGTTCGGGAAACAATATGTCGTCTATGCCCTTTGTTGGAAATGGTCAACACTCGTTCTTTTCTTTGGCTTGTTCTGTGCTTTGTTTTCATGAAGTGGTCATGGGCTAGGCCATTCATTTAGGGCTTTGTTTGCTTTTGATTTATTTCTTATGCCCAACTTTATGTTGACGGGGTCTAGCGCAGCCATCGTGGCTTGACAAAACGCGAGATTTGGCTTCCAAATTTCTCGCTAGAGATAATGTGTTTGGCAACGGTATCTTCTTTTCTTCTCGATTTAATTGGTTGACATTCTTCATTCTACATAGAAGAAAAAAGTTCTAGACTTGGCTATGGTTCTTCATCTCTTCTCTCTCTCTTCTATTTGGTGCACCTGTTCCTCTCTTCTCCATACCAATTAGAGCATAAGTGCATGTTCTTGTTGGTGCTTTGTGAACCTTGGGGATGAATTGACTTGTTGGACTTGCACTCGGTGATCGCCAGAAATTTGTTTTCAGATTGTAGTTACAAAATACCACCCGCTCGTGTATCAACTTCTAACCACAAAACTGCACTGCGAGGTCTGCCGCAAAAGTAAGCATTATGATGCCTTTGGATTTCAATGTTCCTCGTACAAATGCAACTTCTTCATGTGTTTAGACCTGTGCGGTGGGGATAAAAAAGATGTCATGTAAGTTGTTGATGATTGGGGAACACTCTGATTTAGATCATTCCATATCTAACCGTCTTCTGTCATTCCGTGCCATTTGGTTTTTTTTCTCATTTTCTGTTGCGTTACTATCTCATGTTTTACTTTACCTTGATAATGTTTGTGTGGTTTTGTGCAATTTGATTCTCTACTACGTCATTTTTATCTGAGATCTAATTTTTCAATTAAGAAATACATTATAAGAAAAACTACTTCTAGTGGCAACAATGTAAGTGATCGATCCTTTTTTTTTCACCTCTAACATGGGCTAGTTCGTATCACTCCGAGGAGTAATGAGGAAGTATTGTTTGAGCCATAGTTTTTCAATACTGGGAGCTCCCATGTACATGCGAGTAGGGCTTTAGGGTTTTGAAGAAAAATAGTAAAAGTAGTTTTCTAATGATATGCCAGATGTGAAAAACGTGGGAGTCAAATATCCCATTTTCCCTAAGAACTATATGCAAAAATAAGGCTTTACAAATAGCCGATGGGCATATCTGATTTAAGAGAACCTCATGCAGATCGGATAAAGCTGACAAATTGTTACAGACTAGGAAGCGTAATCCTATGACAACTTGTTTTTGCTAGAGTACCATGGTGGATGGGGCAACAGATTGAGGTCTGTTATACTTACCAGGACACTAAAGCGGAAAGGACTTGGGTTACACATATTCTCCTTAAGAATATCTAGTATCTTTGGAGTCATGGTAGTTGGGATGAATTTGTGTTTTTCGAGTGCCATATTTTTATGAGATTCAAAGTATTGGGATAAAGAAAAGATGTCAACGAGGTTATCTAGGGCTGGACCGGAAGAAGAAGAATAATAAGAAGAAGTGAACATTCAAGTAAGACAAGAAATACACAGAAAGGGACACAAGGTGTAAAACTTAGTAAAAAAATGCTAGGTTTTGCAAGGAACGACGTACTACGCCGGGAAATGACTTGTTGGAAGAGATTCACAAGGAGAAAATATAGAAGCACCTCAGTTTTTGCAGAGAAAATATGAGAAAATTTGACAAGTGTCGAAAGTGTTGGCGTAAAGATGATCATAAGTTTTATAGTGGAAAATAAGGGTGACTAACAAGGTCGGATCAGTTATCCAACCCCGATTTTGGCCAAATTATACTAACCAACTCCAACCCGAGTTGCTTAGTCGGGTACCCTATACTCGATCACATAGCATGGTCGGGTACCCTAATTACTCGATTTAGAAAAAGTTCCAATCACACATATTCGAGATGTTATGCAACTCAACCAACTAATTTTTTAGTGAGACTACACTTGTTCAAGATATACACAAATCCTTATACCTTTCCATTCATCTTAAACAGTTGAAGCTCAACAACAACGACCAATCCAAAATTTTCGCTCATATTTACTCTGTCTTCAAAGCTCCACCATATTTTGGTGGCGGTGCGGAGCATCATGGAAAGAGGCGACTGGGCGGGGCTAGGGTTTAGGCCGTTTTTATCGCCTGTAGCTAGCCTATCTGAATTGGGACGTGACTGGGCGGGGATGTGCGAGAAAACGTAAGAGATAGAGACTGAGAAAGGAGAGCAAGGTGTGAGAGAGAGAGATGGGTTGTTGGTTTTTTTCTTTATCTCTTTTTACATTAAATTAAATTAAATTCAGGTATTCGGGTGTACCTGGTTACTCGAAAGGTATACCCAGTACCAATAACCTCATTGATGTGATATCCCGAATTGATCTGATAATTGAAAGAAGCAATAATCCAGTATCCAATACCTGACTTGGCAGATCAGATCGGGTAATACCTGACACCCGATTAGTCACCCGTAGTGGAGAATGAGGAAAATCGCTCTATTTTATTTGTTTAACACATAACTTTCTTAGATCGAGAAGCTCAAATAATGTTTAAATGAAAGACCCCGATTGAAGAAGTAGGTCGCACTACGTGACTGCCTGTGGAGTATGAATGATCGATGTTAGAAAAAGTGCAAAAGCATTGTAAGCATTAAATTATAAGTGATATCATCGTACAAATCTCCAAAGGATAGATGATAGTTAATACTTATCAGCTTGGGTATAAACCAGAACCCTTCGAAGCTTTGAATGAACAGAACTTACTCCAACAAACCTTCTCTATATAGAAATCTCATGGAACAAAAAAGGAAATGGTTGATATGGAATAATATAGTTAAATAGGGCAAAGGTCCATGCCGCAGCCCAACAAAATACATCTTATTAGCTCAAATTTTATAAAAGAGACTTGATGCAATTATAGAGCAGGTCGAGAGCTAGACTTGCCTTCCCACCTCCTTGATCCAGAGCTAAGAGGAGTCTTCAATATACTTCTTAGCATCACTCTCCAACCACGCGCCAAAGATATTTGCGAATCCAAACTCATTAACCTCTCATGCACGTAACTATATGGTACGGAAAAATGCAATTTGAAACCATTCCACGTGTGTTCACCTTACTACTTATATGTGAATTTTTTAACTAACTTGATAATTAATGTACATTAGCTCGCATTCATGCCATCTTCGAGCACCACATTCTGGTGATGGCACGGTGCATCGCGAAAGGAGACGATTAGGTGGGGCTAGGGTTTAGGCTGCTGTTTTAGCCTGTAGCCTATCTAAATTGAGGTGTGATTGGAAAAGACTGTGTGAGAAGAAGCAAGAGAGAGACTGAGAAAAGAGAGTAGTGTGATAGGTATACCTGATGTACCCGATTACCGATAGGTATACCTGATTACTAATAACTAGGAATGACAATTCGTGCGTGTCAGGTCGTTAACGACACGACACGATAACGACACGACACAATAAGGTTAAACACAAACACGATCCGTTAAGGATCTATCCGACACGAATACGAACACGATACGAAATATACTGACATGGACACGACACGAGCACGACACAAACACGAATATGACATGATTTTTTCGTGTTGACACGACACGCTAACGACACGACAAGATAAATTCAAATTAAAATTAGAAAATAAATTAATAAAAATATAAAAATATAATTAAATTAATATTAAATATTTATAAATATTATCGAATTATACGAAAACGATACGATCTGACACGAACACGAATGCAACACAAAAATTATCGTGTTACACGAACACGACCCGAAATTATCGTGTCCTTATCATGTCGACACGATAAGGACACGAATAGGATAAGGCTGAACAATAACCCATTAATTTCGTACGTGTTCGTGTTGTGTTCTCATGTCGTGTCGAAAATTGTCAATCCTACTGATAACCTCATTTATGTGATAACCGGTACCAATCTAATAACCGATGGAAGAGGTAACCGGGTATCAGATACTTGACTTGGCGGATCATATCGGGTAATACCCAAGACCCGATTAGTCACCCGTTAGTGGAGAATGCTGGAAAACGCTCCACTTATTTGTTTGACACATGTTGTTCTTAGATCGAGAAACCTAAAGACTGTTTTAAATGAAAGACCTCGATTGAAGAAGTAGGTCACATGACGTGACTCCCTGGGAGTTTTAACGGTCGAGGTCAGAAAAGTGCAAAAGCATTGCAAGCATTAAATAACAAGTGTAGTCCTCGTACAGGCCTCCAGAGGATAGATGATCGCTAATACTTATCAGCTTGGGTCCAACAGACTTTCTCTATGACAGAAATCACATGGAACATATGGGGAGTAGTTGATATGCAATAATATAGTTATACCTCTTGGACTCACATATTATTAAATAGGGCAAAGGCCTATGCCTCAACTCAACAAAACACATCTTATTAGCTCAAATGTTATAAAGAGACTTGATGCAATTATAAAGAGCAGGTCAAGAGCTAAACTTGCCCTCCCGTCTTATTGATCCAGGGCTAAGAGACGCCTTAAGTACACTTCTTGGAAGCATTTCCAACCATGCGCCAGAGATGTTCGTGAGTCAAAACTTGTTAACCTCTCATGTGTAGGGAATCTGATTTTAACCCTCTCCCGAGCATCTATCTTGGATGTTTAATTCACCATACATTGATTATATACCTAGCATGCATCTATATGATTAATTGCAACACATTGGTGTTTCCTCGTGTTTACCTGCGAATTTCTCGGGCAAGGAATTGGATCAAGACTCGTGCTTTGATCTTCTGGACTGTATCCCGATAGCCAAAACTTCAATGCCGAGTGAGGGCAATCTATGGAGAGTACTGCAGAAATTTGCATTCTTCCTCAACTTGAGATTTTCGAAAATCCTAACTATAGGAATAGTATATTTCGAAAATTCTTCTCTTAGGATTAGTTTTTGATTTTCTCTCACCTTATATTTATAATGCAACCCTAGATCCCATTTAGATAGGATCTCTGCATATCTAATAAATATAATAATATCTTTTCGGTAGAGAGGATCATAACAGAATCCCTTTGGGATCCTTATGAGGTGGACGAAAATATTCAGTTACAAGCCTTGATGGGCCAGCTCAGGAATCAAATGTAAGGAATAAAGATGGGCCTCAATAAATTAATTATCTTATGTTCAGCCCAGAATATAAATTAATTCATAAACATTTATTCATGCCATTAGAGAATATATGCTGACTTACCCCTTTATTTCCGAAGTTGAGTTGGGCTTGCACTTAGACTTAACGAATCCCCGTATTTAAGATATCGCACGTCCATTAATTATTTATAGCGTTCTGACTGCTTAAAATAATTAATCTCTTTAATTCCTTAAGTAGTACCATTCAACCTTATTATTGTACTTGAGATAACTCAACCTGCAGGGTTTAGTACAATAAACCTTTTGAGCTCCTTAAGGTGACGTCATCATCCTAAATGGATACGGTGACTCGATACAGGCAACTAGCATGACATACAAGCACTGCCACCACCCAAGATGCGGAGAATATTGGGTTATCTTATGTAACCATCACCCATAACAAGTCAAAGTGATGGTCAGCAACTCATACTCACCTAATTCCTTATCGAGGTTTAGATCAACGTAAAGTCACCGAGATCTAGGTTCTTCACGACGATCAGATAGAAGAACTCATCTCATCGTCATCCTTCAATACGTCCGAGACGCATCAAAGATAGACAAGCAACTAAGTCAAGTCACTTCTATCTATACAAGAAGATATACCGACAACTCGTCCTCAAGTTGTCTCACCGTGATTCTTTTATATATCATTAAGCTCGACCAATCATACGTACTTACGTGATCTACTACACACTCGTATGATCTAACTTATATATGAGATAAAGGGACAAACATATGCAATCAAGTAAACAATTCAGATATGAGATTGTAATAGTGGTAAAAGGAAACATTGTATACAAGCTCAACCAAACTGCTTTCAGTATACAAATCCAAAAATCTCCCACTTATACTAAAGCAAACTTTTAGTATACAATGTGTCTCTCTATTAGCTATTACAAACAACACCATCACTTTGATTTCTCCCACTTATACAAGTTTCCTTTCTAAGTGGGTGCCATCTTGCGAAATCCAAGCCCTCGAACATGCTCTTCATAGACTTTTTGCGGCAGGCTCTTCGTGAATGGGCCAGCTAGGTTATCCGCAATACCAAACTTTTCAATCAGCACGTCTTCTCGTCTAACGATTTCTCGTATGACATGGTACTTTCTCTCTATGTGTTTTGTAGCCTTGTGGGTCCGTGGTTTCTTCGAGTTTGCCCTGCACCTGAGTTATCACAGTATACTATGATACTCTTGGGCAAACAAGATACCAAATCTAGATCCATGAGGTAGTTCTTGAACCATACTGCCTCTTTAGCATCCTCCGAAGCGACTACATATTCGGCTTCCATGTTAGAGTCCGCAATGCATCGCTGCTTTGCACTCCATCAGGATACGGCTCCTCCTCCCAAGGTAAACACATAGCCTGAGGTAGACTTTTTCTCATCACGGTCAGCTTGGAAATCTAAGTCTGAATAACCCAAAGGCATTAGACTATCTGCTGGTAAACTAGCCTATAATCTCGAGTCCTTTCGTACTTGAGTATATGCTTTATCGCAGTCCAATGAGCTTGTCGAGGTTAGACGATATCTAGCTACTATATCTACCGCATAGCAGATATCGGGTCTCGTACATAGCATTGCATATAGGCACGCTTAATCGGTCATCGCTGGTATAACCGACACGAACCGATAATCGTCGGTTCTGATTACACGATAACCGATTTTTCGGTTCGGTCGGTTATCGGTATATTTTTTATTTATTTTCGGTTATCGGTGATCGATAACCAAACGTTTATACCCGAATAAACCGAAAATTAAAATTTATATATATATATATATATATATATATATATATATATATATATATATATAATTGTTAAATATTAATGAAATTGAGTTATTAAAACCTCCATTCCCTATTCCCAAATGGCCTCTTGATCTAGATCCGAGGCGCGAGAGAATGGAGAGAAGTTGCATACCGACTAGCGGGAGTGATGGGGAAGAAGGTGTGACCAATCTTGTCTAGATCGGTAGAGAGAGTGGTAGAGATATGCAGATCTAGATCTAACTCTTGTTGTGTTGTGTGAGGAGCCCGCGACGGAGGGACGTGAAGGTCGAGGACGGAGCGGAGGAATGATGGTAGCAACAATGGCGGTGGAGATAGCGGTGGAGTGGAGAGGGATGGTTTGAGCCCATCAATATGTTTAGATAAGAAATGGTGCAGAGAGGAGATGGTGTAGAGAGTGTAGACAGAGGTCTTGGGTTTGTGGAGAGAGAGAGATGGCGTAGAGAGTGATTGTGCAGAAATGGTGTGTAGAGTCTAGAGAGAGAGAGAGATTTGTGGAGAGAGAGACGAGTTGACCGTGTGTTGCAGCTATTTTCTTCTTCTTTTTTTCTTTTTCTTTTTTGACATTTCGGTTAATCCAACTAACCGACCCTATTAACCGATTCGGTTATCGGGTAACCGAATATCCGATCGGGTTCGGTTTCGGTTATTAAATCTTGAGATTTTTGGTTTCGGTTAACCGAAACCGACCCGATTCTCACCCCTAATTGCATACATGAGACTTCCTACGGCGGAAGCGTAAGGAACTTGTCTAATTTCTTCTATCTCCTTTGCAGTCATAGGTGACTGCTCCTTAGATAAAGGAACACCATGCCTGAAAGGTAGAAATCCCTTCTTGGCGGTCTGCATGCTAAAACAGTAATCACAGTATCAATGTAAAACGCCTGAGATAAGCTCAACATTTTCCTCTTGCAATCTCGATAAACCTTGATCCCAAGAATGTACGCTGCATCTCCTAAGTCTTTCATTTGAAACTGATCGGATAACCAACTCTTTACGTCTTATAACAGCTTCACGTTGTTCCCAAGTAGAAGGATGTTATGTACGTAAAGTGCAAGAAATACCACGTCACCATTGACATCCAAACGATATACACAACTTTCGCTAGGCAACTGGGTAAATCCATAGGACTTTACCACCTCGTCAAAACGTAAGTTCCATGATCAGGAAGCTTGCTTAAGTCCATAAATGGACTTCTTAAGCTTCCATACTAGATGCTTTTCACCCTTCACCACATAACCCTCGGGTTGCTGCATATAGATGTCTCTACCTTCTCCAAGGTAACCGTTTAGAAAAGCGGTTTTCACATCCATTTCCAAACCTCAAGGTTTAGGTGAGCTGCTATGGCGAGAAGAATTCTGATGGACTTGAGCATTGCCACAGGCGAAAAGGTCTCATCGAAATCGATGCCATCAATTTGAGTGTACCCTTTCGCCACAAGCCCGGCTTTAAAACCGAAAGCTCTCCATCCGAATCTCTTCCTCTTGTATACCCACTTACTTCCTATGGCTTCCTCGCCATCCGGTAGAGGTGTCTTTTCAGATATATCCATAGTCGTTATGGACTCAATTTCTAAGTCCATAACAAGGTGCCATGATCTTGCATCTTTATCTTGTATCGCCTCACCGTATGTCCATGGGTCGATTATAACTTGCTCGCTTCTCGACTAAACCAAGATTCACCCACGAACATAAATCGCCGGGTCGACGAACAACCCTCCCACTACGACGAGGTGCTACTCGCACAATGGCAACGGTGGGTGCAGAACAGTGGTTCTCTATCTCGCACAACTTGTTGGGTAGGTGCCACCGCATAGCTGGTATCTCCAAGAAACTCGACCCACTTCAATTTCTTGAAGTATTTGGTGTCGATCTCTCCCACTGTATACCTACATCTCGCACCTTTGGCCTAATCGGTGGCGAAATACAATCATCTTCTAATTCTCAAGTATGATTTCAACTTTAGATTTGTGGTTTTCATATAATCCTCTTCTAAGAATCGACATTAGTGCTAATAACGACCTTCCCCCCTTAGACTATAGAAATAACCACCTTCGCTCCTCTAGATAACCAATAAATGCCTTTCGCTTCAGATCTAGCCTCCAACTTGTCGCCTTTCTTGTTCAAGACATGTCCGGATCGCGCCATATCCTTATGTGGTTTAAACTAGGCTTGCACCCAAACCATAACTCGAAAGGGGTCTTATCGATTGACTTGGATGGTACTAGATTGAGCAAGTATGCTGATGTTTCTAAGGCATACCCCCAGAACGAAATAGGCAATGTGGCATAACTCATCATTGATCTAACCATTTCTAAGAGAGTCATATTTCTTCGTTCTGACACACCATTTGGCTGTGGTGTGCCCGGTGTAGTGCGCTGGGAGGTAATCTCACACTGCACCAAATAGTCCATGAGCTTGTTACTGAGGTATTCGCTACCGCGATCAGACCGCAGTGACTTGATACTCTTACCTAGCTTCGTCTCCACTACTGCCTTAAATTCTTTGAATTTCTCAAAGCATTCAGACTTGCAAAGGCGGTATATGTATCCTTACCTTAGTAATCGTCAATGAAAGTGACAAAATACTCAGATTCTCCACGAGCTTGTGTGGACATCGGTCCACACAGCTCGAACGGACTTGCTCCAACACTTCTTCGCTCTATAACCCTTTGCTTTCAAGTGTCCGTCGACATCTTTCCTTCTATATAGGATTCACAGACTGCGAACGGAGTAACTGTAATTTCTCTCAACGCTCCATTCTTAGCCAGTCTTTGGATTCTATTTAGATTGATGTGACCTAATCTAAGATGCCAAAGAAATATGGTGTCATTTAGCGAAGAAAACTTCATCTTCTTATGGTTTGATGTAGATGCAACATAATTAAAAGTATTATGTCGATGTAAATAGTATAAAGCTTAATTATATAAAGTGTCACCACGATAACTTCGTTATTTCTTATGATAGAAACACCACTATAAAAACAAATGTAATATCCATGTATAAATAGTTTGAACCGAATAAGGTTCCACTAAACTCCGCACATATAAAACGCCTTTATTACTAAACTGTCCTATCAAAGCATAAAGAAACATCTATGATCGCAATGACCTCGACTTTTGCCGCTTGCCCATGGATATCGTTATCTCGCCATCAAACACTCCATTGTCCACAGAACCCACAAGGTGTAACAAACATGATCAACAGACCAAGATTCTACTACCCATGAATGAGTAGAACAAGTCGCTAAACATGTTTCACATTAAAGCAAACGACGACCTTTAGCCTTGAGCATAGGGCACTTAGCCTTCCAATGCCCGCCTTGCCGCATTTGAAGCACTTGCTCTCTCTCCTCGCTTTTTCTGCCTCCGTTGGCCATCATGTTCTTGCTCCCACTACTCCCACTAGCTTCCTCGCCTCTACCACCCTTGGCACCCCTTTTCTTCTTCCACCTTTCAATGGAAAATTGGGGCCCTTAGATGTGCTAGCGGCATGTGTTCCTTTTCCCACGACACCTTCCGCGCCATGAGATCACACTAAAAATCTGACCGATCGGTGACGGATTAGCGACGGATAAAATGTGGGTCGTGAATCGGACGGATTAGCGACGCTCATAACGCGGGTCGTGAATCGTGACGGATTTTTTTGGCGACGATCAATGACGGATCGCGACGTATCATGGCGGGAATTCTCGCGAAGTTTTAACGACGGCATTTCGCCTCTATTCCGTCGTTAAATTTAATGACGGATAGTGTCCGTCGTTAAAATTAATTTTTTGTTATTTTTAATTGAATTAACCAATTCCGTCGCTAAACCGTCGTTAACAAATCGGATTAGTTATAATTTTTTTTAATTTATTTTAACGACGGATACAATCCGTCGTTAATTTTAATTCTGATTTTATTTATTCACAATAATAATAGCGACGGAATGTCCGTCGTAAAATAGTCTCTAAATTAACGACGGAATTAATTCCGTCGTTAATGTAAAATCTTTTATTTTTTATATTCATCGTTAATTAACGACGGATACGCCGTCGTCGTTAAATTATTCCGTCGCTCAATCCATTATTCCGTCGTTAATTTGTCGTTAAAGTATTTTAAATATAACGACGAATATTCCGCCGCTAATCCGCCGCTAAAAGTTTAATTACGACGGGATTTCTTCCCACCTCATATCGATCCCCGAAACCTCCCTCCCTCCCCAACCCAACCCTCGTTGCCGCCATGCCGCGCCGCCCCTACCTGCCGACGACACCCACCCCAACCAACCCCACCCCACCCAAAGCCCCAACCCACCCCACCCCACTGCGGCTCGCCAGCCGCGCTCTGCCGCCGCCGCCCACCCCGACCCCACCCCTGTGCCTAGCCTCCCCCACCCCACCCCAACCCCACTGACTGCTCACTGCCGCCGCCCAAGCCTCCCGCCTCCCGCCTCCGCCTCCCCTCCCGCCTCACCCTTGCCCACCCCCCCACCCCACCCCACCCTCACCCCCCCCTGCCCTGCCATCATTCACCAGTCCATCCGTGAATCCTCCCGCCCGCCGCCTCGCCTCGCCGCCTTTCCGCCGCCTCTCCGTCATATCCGTCGGGTTGGTTTGTTTGGGTTTTTATTTATATTTCATTTTTTTTGTTATATATTTGTTGATTTTATTGAAAATATTGTATATGATGCATTGAATTGATTAGTGAAAAATTATATGATGTATTGAATTGATAGTGAAAATATTATATATGATGCATCAATTGATAGTGAAAATCGAATTGAGTTTACCGAATTGATAGTGAAAATGATACATCGAATGTTAGTCTTGTGATTTGGGCTTGTAAAATTGATAAGCTTGATGTGAATTGGGATGATAAATTCATCATTTCGTGAGATGTTTTGAGTTGTTAAGTGTATAATTAGCATATGGTGATGATTTGGTGAAATTTGAATGAGTTTGATTGAATTGGAAATCAAATGGCGATTAATTTTATAAAACTTACTCACCGAAATTTTGTTAGAATTGTTATATGAATAAGATGTTTTATAAGTGTCTTTTGTTCATTTCATGCTTAATTAGTTTAAGGTCAAGTATATGAATAAGATGTTTTCAGTTGTATGGTGATGATTTGGTGAAGTTTGGTTGAATTGGGAATGAAACGGCGATTAATTTTATAAAACTTACTCTGCCCAAATTTTATTAGAATAAGATGTTTTATAAGTAAGATTTGCACACTTCATTTTTAGGTTAAGGTTAAGTATATGAAACTTGAATTAGGGTTTATGTTGCCTCGTAGATAACTAACCAATAATTACAAGTAAGATTTGCTCACTCCACTCAATAAACTTATGAGTGTATAATTAGTTTATATTGTACAACTTATGTTGAACATGTTTAATTAATTATTTATAATTAGGAGCTTGAAGAATGAATGACAATCGTGAGTGGATGTATAAGAGGTTTAGTTCGGTTGGTGGATTAAATATCAATTTCTAGATGGACTTGAAAGTTTTATCAATTCGCTAGTGCTCGCTTTTATTCGCGAATGGAGAGAAAATCAAGTGTCCGTAAGAAGTGTAAGAATATACCTTATCGTAAGAAAGATATTGTGCGATATCACTTATCAAAATTGGATTTGTTCCAAATTATCACACATGGATATTTCGAGGAGAGACAACCACAAGTAGGGAAAATGTTGTGGATTCAGATGTTACCACAACCAAATACGATCATACGATGGTAGTGGATCTGCTGGTCCACGCTCAACTTTGACGAGATCAAGAGGAGCCAAATTCGATGTAAAAATTTTACGATATGTTGAATGCCGATAAACCTTTGTGATCGGGTTGCTCGGATCACACACATTGTCATTTGTGGCTCGACTTACGAGTTGGAAAGCAAAGAACAACATTATCGAGAAGCGGTTTTGATCAAATATCGAACCGATGAAAGAGTCGCATCCAGATGGAAATTGCGTGCTCGATGACTTCTACAAAGACGAAGAGATTGTTGCGTGGCATGGGGTTGCCTGTACACAAAATTGATTGTTGTCCATTTAATTGCATGATTTATCATGCGCCAAGATTCTCAATCGACGAGTCAGAAATTCGTAACCATCCTCGCTTCAAGAGCAATACTCGAGCTGGTGGAAGTCGACGGAAAGCACAAGTAGCATATAAAAGATGTATTATTTTCCTCTAACTCCTCGACTACGAGATTGTATGCATCCAATGCTACAATGAAAAATATGCGCTGGCATGCATCGTCGGTCGATGATGGGGTCATCGTCATCCGCGCACTCAATTGCATGGAAACATTTGAACACGAAGTTTCCTTTATTTGCATCGAAATTGTGAACGTGCGATCGGGACTCTCAACTGACGGTTTTCAGCCATTCGGTCAATCAGGAAAGCAATATTCATCATGGCCCGTTATACTGACCCCTTATAATCTTCCCCCGTGGCTGTGTATGAAGGAGCAATACATGTTTCTTACGATCTTAGTGCCCGGACCGCGTAATCCGAAGGAGAAGATTGATGTGTTCTTGCAACCATTGATAGCAGAGTTAATAGATTTGTGGGATGACGGCGTTCTTACTTATGATGTATCGTTGAAGCAAAATTTTCAAATGCACGCTGCATTACTTTGGACAATTAGTGACTTCCCTGCATACTCTATGTTGTCTGGATGGAGTACAGCTGGAAGATTAGCTTGTCCGCACTGCATGGAGTATACCGATGCTTTTACTTTAGCTAAAAGTGGTAAGCAGTCATGGTTTGATAACCATCGTAAATTTCTAGCTCCTAATCACCCATTTCGCGGGATCAAGAGGTTTCGTAAAGAACACAAAGGATTACTAACGATCCACCGTAAGCGCGATCGAGATGAGCTCATCACTAATTATGGGTATGAGACTAGTCTCCGTAATGTAGATTGGCGTGATGAAATAAATAGCGAGAATATCCAAGCAGTTGGAACCGGATGGAAGAAAAGAAGTATTTTCTCGGGATCTACCTTATCGAGTTCTCTTTGATTCGCATAATTTGGATGTCATGCACATAGAAAAGAATGTGTTCGATAATGTCTTCAACATACCATGAATGTCCAAGGAAGACAAAAGATACAAGCAAATCTAGAGAAGAACTTAATTTATATTTTCTGCACTGAGTTGACGATGAATGAATCAATGTAAAATATCCAAAGCTTCTTATACACTTGACAATCGTGAGAAAAAGTCTTATGTGAGTGGGTAAGAGGTTTATGATTTCCGAGATGGGTACGCTTTGAACATGGGTAGATGTGTAGACATGACAAAACCAAGATGTTTGGGATGAAGAGTCATGATCGCTCACATTTTCATGCAAATAATTCTACCGATTGCATTTCGCGAACTTCTCCCACCAAATGTTTGGAAAGTCAGAATGAATTATCTTTATTCTTCAAAGATTTAACTTCTCGAAACATAGGGCTTGATGATCCATGCAGTGGCTCCAAGAAAATATTCTAGTGATTTTATGCAAGCTAGAGCGCATTTTTCCCTAGTTTCTTCTCGACTCCATGGAACATCTTCCGGTTCATCTAGTCGATGAAGCCTCGTATTGCGAGGCCTGCTCAATACCGATGGATGTATCCATTTGAAAGGTACCGCCGTACATTATCACATATATATATACATATATATATATATATATATATATATATATATATATTGAAGAACAACGCTCTAAATTATATAGATACTACGTAAGTTGAAGAACAACGTATTTAAATAAAGCCGTGGTTGAGGGTTCTATCCGCAATGCTTACTTAGTAGAAGAAGCATCGACATTTTGCTCAGATTATTTTGATGATCACGTAAGAACGAAGTTCGTAGATTTGCATCATGGTCAAGCGGAGATTAGCACGAAGACTATCCAGATATGCTTCAAATCTTCAAGCAAGATGGCGCACCTTTGGAAATATGTCAAGATATTTGGATAGTAGAGAATATGATGTTTCTCGCTTATACGTGTTGCTCAACTCGTGTTGAAGTTGCGAACATTTACATGGCGTAAGTGTCGTGTTTTTCTTAGAATTCATTGTTAATTATTATTATTATTATTATTATTATTATTATTATTATTATTATTGTTATTATTAACTAGGATCGAATATATGTTGATGTAGTTTATTCACGAAGATGTGAAAAGATCAAATCTACTTATCTCTAGCTCGATATTCAAAGGTCGATTGAAAGAGGCTTCCGCTTTGGTTTGAGGCATATGTGAGTGTTCATGATTATTAGTAGAAAATATTTAATATGTAAGTTTAGTCACCATTCTAATCGCTTTTTTACAATTAATAGGTCAAAGATCATACTAACAACATTGTGAATCCGCTCATATTGTCTCTTGCCAAAGGGCCTTCACCTCTAATTAAGACGTACCCAGGGTATTATATAAATGGTTACAAATTTCACACTTTAGAACATGGGTCACAAAGATCAACTATGAATAGTGGAGTGTGCATTAAAGGTGAAACTTATGGTACAGACACGCAAGAACTCGATTTTTATGGTCGATTATTGGAGGTTTGTGAGTTGAAATATCCTGGGCTACCAACGAAGACCACAACATTGTTTAGATACGAGTGGTTTGATCCTTCACGATTGGGGTTATCAATTCATTCCGAGTACAAGTTGGTTTCGTAAATCATACGAGAAGATATAACAAGTTCGAACTGCTTATCCTCGCCAATCAAGCCATTCAAGTATACTATTGTGCATATCCAAGTTTAAAACAATCTATGAAAGAGTGGTGGGATGTATGCAAAATTAAAGCTCGATCTAATGTGGAAGTCTCGGATGAGAGTTCTGCATCGATAATCCTCCCTTTTCAAGAGGATGATTAGGTTCGATTACTAATGTCGTTGTGGATGAGGACACGACACTAGTTCATCCGACGGTACACTCATAGACATTGAAGAGACATCCGATAATGAGGATGATGAAGTTGAATTGTCGTAGTCGTAAGACAATCATACATCGGATGATGATGATGACGACGACGATGAATAGGGTTTCAATTTATATCATTTTTTGTATGCACACAAAACGTTATGATATGCATTATTTGTGAATTTATAGCATTTTAAGTATGCACACAAGAGTTCAAATGACGACGATAATTGTCACTAGTATGCACACAAAACGTTATGATATGTATTATTTGTGAATTTTAGCATTTTTAAGTATGCACACAAGAGTTCAAATGACGACGACGATAATTGTCACTAGTATGCACACAAAACGTTATGATATGTATTATTTGTGAATTTTAATACAGCATTTTTACCTTTGTTTGCGATGTCATCACGCAGGAGCACTCAGATCATACATGCTGCCGCCTCACCGCCAAATTAGAAGAAGGCATGGAGGCATTGTCTCACGCCCCCCCTCGAGCAAGAGGGAGTGCCATCTAGAGAGGGATGAAGAAGATAGCCATTGTGAATGGGTATGACGTTATCTCAGATGTCTCGCTTAAATAAATTTTAGCATTCTAATGTCTTTATTTTCCGTCAGAATTGTAGCATTTTGTGTCCGAGCAATGATATAGCCCGCGTGATTACTGAGTCATTCCAGATTCATGAATCACAACGGCTTCAATTGGAAATTGGTGCCTCAAGAGTTCAAGCGATTTATTTCGATGAATTCAAGGTTTGTGTTGTTTATACGAAGTCATTTATGATTCGACCTTTGCATATTCTAATCATATATTTTTGCGTAAATATTTTTATTGGGATGATACGATGGACGATGCCCTGGTCTATTCCTACTTGGTGCGCAAAGGTCGCCGAAGGCTATAAAGATCTTGTTCACAAGATCAAGCGGGTAAGGACTCGCCAACCCACCTCCATTTATCCCCGAGCGAGATTGGGATAATTGGAAGGCATATTGGCCTCGGACGCACGCCCAAGAGAAGGCGCAAAGGCCCGCAAAGAACAGGATGTCCGAGCCGATGGCGAGGGTACCGATAGTCAAGCATCGGGTGGCTCACGCCCGCATTCGAGTATGCGAGAGATTGTAAGTATTTTGAAGTTTTAGATATAGTAAATTTATTTAAGAATCGTGATACTTGTTAATTATTTAATTTGTTCGACTTATTTATAGCAAGAGAGCGTGAGTAGCCATAGAAGATGTCCAATGGATGTATTCCGTATATCATGCCACCGACGACGGAGCTATACAGACGGAAAGCTCGGAGTATCATGGTAAGTATATTCATAAGCACAACAACTAACATTTAATTAAATAATAATTGTATGAAATTATATTACGGCAGTTGAGGAACATGTGACCCAGCTGAGCCAATCTGTGGAGTGATGAGGCGCCGTAAATTGATAGGACTCAAATTATCAAAAATGTCCTTGGGAGCTCCTCAAAGAAAAGAATAGGATGTTTGAGTTGGTTCTCTATCACGGACATACATGCAGAGCGGCGTCGTCTCACTCGGTGGAGAGTGCCACTGCTGATTCCATAGCTTATCAACAACAAATATTGAACCTGAGGCCGATGGAAACTGAGCGAGGCATACGAGGCCCGATTGAAGCCAAAGCAAACCGGCATACGAGGCCAGAATGCAAGCATACGAGGCCAGAATGCAAGATGAGCTGAGAGCGTGAGATAGCGGCAAGAACGGATTCAGCTCAAAGCCCGCAGGAGACCCTAGAGCGCTTCATGGCCAGCCCCGCTTCCCCAACCTCGTGATATGAGCTCCCGCTTCCTCACCCGACATATTCGTGTCAGATTATGAATTTGTTAACTTATCGCATGATTTAGAATTGTTTCTTTATGGGATTGTTTGATATTACAATATTTTGATCAATTGCTTTGTTTGATCGAATTGGTTTATTTTGATAGTTTGTATTGTATGGATTGAATTGGTTTGTTTTCATAGTTTGTATTGTATGGATTGAATTGGACGGAATTGGTTGTTTGGATAGTTCGATCAGATAGATTGAATTGGACGGAATTGGTTTGTTTGGGTCAGGAAAACATATGTTAACCCTCGCCCGAGGATCCATCTTGGGTGTTTAATTCACCATACATTGATTATAAACCCAGCATGCGCCTATATAATTAATCGCAACACGTAGGGGTTTTTCACGTGTTTACCTTTGATCCAAGAGGTCGATGGAACGAGATGAAAGGATCGAACGGATCGGACTCGTGCTTTGACCTTCCGGATCAGTATCCCGTTGCCCAATCTCCAACGCCGAGTGAGGACGATCTATGGAGAATGCTTCGGAAAATCACCCAATGCTCTCTCACCAAAAACCCACGAAAATTCTCTCTCAAAATACTATGAGATGTCCGAAAATAATGTGTGTATTATGTGAGCATTTTCCTAGACTTTATCTCATACCTTATATTTATAATGCACTACCTTAATCCCATATAGAAATTACCATAATCCTATATGGAAATTACCATAATCCTATATGGAAAATACCATAATCTTAGGATTATTTCCATACTCTCAGGATTATTTCCATACTCTCAGGATTATTACCATAATCTTATATGGAAAGGATCTATGCATATACCATAAATATAATAATATCCTTGTGGGATAAAGAGAATAAAATCTTGCCATAGGAGCAATAAGGCGCCGATTTTCCTCTTGCTACGGGCCGTGACGGGTCACCAGGGATCAAATGCAAGGAATAAAGATGGGCCTCAAATAAATTAATTATCTTATGTTCAAATTTAACATAAATTAATTCATAAACATTTATTCATGTCACTAGAGAATAAATGCCGACTTACCCTTTATTACCGAAGTTGAGTCGGGCTTGCACTTAGACATTACGAATCCTCGATTTAAGATATCGAACGTCCATTAATCATTTATAGCAATCGATCGCTTAAACGACAATAACTTCATTTCCTTAAGTAGTACCACTCAACCTTATTATTGTACTGAGCTAACTCAACTGCAGGGTTTAGTACAATAAACCTTTGAGCTCCTTAAGGGACGCCATCATCCTAAACGGATACGGTGACTGACATGATAACTAGCGTGACATACAAGATCGCCACCACCCAAGATGCGAGAATCTGGGTTAGAACATATAACCCTCACTCATAACAAGTCAAAGTGATGGTCAAGAACTCATACTCACCTAATACCTTATCGAGGTTTAGATCATCGAAGTCACCGAGATCTTGGTTCTTCACGACGGTCGTAAAGAAGAACACATCTCATCGTGATCCTTCAATACGCCGAGACGCATCAAAGATAGACAAGCAACTAAGTCAAGTCACTTTATCTATATCGCACCTAAACCGACAACTCGTCCTTAAGTCGTCTCACCGTGAAACTTTTATATCTCATTAAGCTTGACCAATCATACGACTTCGTGATCTTCTACACAATCGTATGATCTAACTTATATATGAGATAAGGGACTCGATATATGCAATCAAGTATTCAATTCAGATAGAGATTGTAATAGTGGTGACAGAAACATTGTATACAAGCTCAACCAAACCGCTTTCAAGATAAACCAACAATCTCCCACTTATACTAAAGCAAACTTTAGTATACAATGTGTCTCTCTACTAGCTATTACAAACAACCATCACTTTGTTTCTCCCACTTATACAAAAGTTTCCTTTCTAAGTGGGTGCCATCAAGCGCAATCCAAGTCCTCTAACGTGTCCATCGTAGACTTTTTGGCGTGCTCTTCGTGAATGGATCCGCTAGATTTTCCGTCAGATCAATCTTTCCAATCAGCACGCCACCTCGCCTAACGATTTCTCGTATGACATGGTACTTTCTCTCTATGTGTTTGGTCGCTTGTGGGTCCGTGGTTCCTTCGAGTTTGCATCGCACCGAAAGTTATCACAAGAAACTATGATACTCTTGGGCAAACCAGTACCACACCTAGATCCATGAGGTAGTTCTTGAACCATACAGCCTCCTTAGAAGCCTCCGCGGCTACATATTCGGCTTCCATGGTGGAGTCCACAATGCATCGCCGCTTGCAGACTCGCCAGATACGGCTCCACCTCCCAAGGTAAACACATAGCCCGAGGTCGACTTTTTCTCATCACGGTCGGCTTGAACCGAGTCAGATAACCCAAAGGCATTAGACTATCCGCATGGTAAACTAGCCTATAATCTCGAGTCCTTTTCGTGTACTTGAGTATATGTTTTATCGCAGTCCAATGAGCTTGTCCGTGGTTAGATCGATATCTAGCTACTATGCCTACCGCAGACAGCGTATATCGGCCCTCGTGCATAGCATTGCGTACATGAGACTTCCTACGGCGGAAGCGTAAGGAACTTGTCTCATTTCCACTATCTCCTTTGCGGTCATAGGTGATCGCGTCTTAGATAAAGGTACGCCATGTCCGAAAGGTAGCAATCCTTTCTTGGCGGTCCGCATACTAAAGCGAGTAATCACAAGATCAATGTAAGACGCTCGAGATAAGCTCAATATTTTCTTCTTGCGATCTCGTAAACCTTGATCCCAAGAATGTACGCGCATCTCCTAAGTCTTTCATTTGAAACCGATCGGATAGCCAACTCTTTACGCCCGATAACAACTTCACGTTGTTGCCAACTAGAAGGATGTCATCTACATAAAGTGCAAGAAATACCACATCACTGTTGACATCTAACCGATACACACAACTCTCGCTAGGCAACTGGTAAATCCATAGGACTTTACCACCTCGTCAAAGCGTAAGTTCCATGATCGGAGTTCGCTTAAGTCCATAAATGGACTTCTTAAGCTTCCATACTAGATGCTCTTCACCCTTTACCACATAACCTTCGTGTTGTCGATATAGATGTCTCTACCTTCCTCAAGGTAACCGCTTAGAAAAGCGGGTTTAACATCCATTTGCCAAACCTCTAGGTTCAAGTGGGCTGCTATGGCCGAAGAATTCATGGACTTGAGCATTGCTGGCGCGAAAAGGTCTCATCGAAATCGATGCCCTCAACTGAGTGTACCTTTCGCCACAAGCCCGGCTTTGAAAGTCAAACCTCTCCATCGGAATCTCTTCCTCTCAGATATCCACTTACTACCTACGGCTTCCTCGCCATCCGGTAGAGGTGTCTTTCATATACATCCATAGCGTTATGGACTCCATTTCTAAGTCCATAGCGGTGTGCCATGATCTTGCATCAATATCTTGTATCGCCTCCTTGTATGTCCATGGTCGATTATCGCATGTTCGTCTCACCGACTAAACCAAGATTCACCCACGAACATAAATCGCCGGGTCGACGAACAACCCTCCCACTACGACGAGGTTCTACAGCACAATGGCAACGGGTGCGCAGATACTTGTGGTTCTCTAACTTGCACAACTTGTCGTGTAGGTACCACTTGACGGTCGGTATCTCCAAAGGAACTCGACCCACTTCAATTTCTTGAAGTATCCGTGTCGATCCTCCCACTGACTCGACATCTCGCACCTTCGCTTAATCGGTGGTGGAATACGATCATCTTCTAACTCTTGAAGAATGATTTCAACTTTGGATTTATGATTTTCATGTAGTCCTCTTCTAAGAATCGAGCATTAGTGCTAATAATGACCTTCGATCCTTAGACTATAGAATAAACCACCTTCGCTCCTCTAGATAGCCAATAAACAAATTTTGCGCCGGATCTAGCCTCCAACTTGTCGCCTTCTTGTTCAAAGACGCAGTCCGGATCGCCCATATCCTTATGTGGCTTAAACCAGGCTCATACCAAACCACAACTCGAAAGGGTCTTTTCGATCGGCTCGACGGTACTAGATTTAGCAAGTATGTCACCGCCTCTAAGGCATACCCCGTAATCTAAATAGGCAATGTAGCATAACTCATCATAGATCTAACCATTTCCAAAAGAGTCCTATTTCTTCGCCTCGACACACCATTTTGTCAGTGGTGTGCCCGGTGAAGTGCTACCGGGATGTAATCCCACACTTCACTAGATAGTCCATAAACTCGTTATCGAGGTATTCGCCACCGCGATCGTAACAAAGCGACTGATACTTTTACTTAGCTTCGCCTCCACTTCCGCCTTAAACTCTTTGAATTTCTCAAAGCATTCGACTTCTTGCGCGAAGCGGTATACGATCCGCACTCTTGAGTAATCGCCAATGAAAGTGACAAAATACTCCTACCTCCACGAGCTTGTGTGGACATATGTCCACACAGTCGAATGAACTAACTCCAACATTTCTTTGGCTCTATAACCCTTCGCTTTGAAGGTCCGGTCGACATCTTACCTTCTATACAGATTCGCAGATCGAACGGAGTAACCGTGAGTTTACCCAACGCCCATTCTTAGCCGCCTTTGATCCTATTTAGATTGATGTGACCTAATCTAAGATGCCATAGAAAAGTAGAGTCATCTTCTAAGAAAACTTTCTTTTAGGGTTTGATGAAGATGCAACATAGTTATAGGTATTATGTTTTGCGTAAATAGTATAAAGCTTAATTATATAACGTACAACACGATAACTTCGCATTTCTTATGATAGAAACACCACTATCAAAAATAATGTAATATCCATGAGTAAATAATTTCAAACAGAACAAGGTTCCACCGAAAATCCGCACATATAAAACGCCTTTAAAACTAAAACTGCTTCTCAAAACATAAAGTAACATCTCCAACTGCAACGGCCTCGACTTTTGCCGCTGCCCATGGAGATCGTTATCTCGCCATCAAACAGCCTCCCTTGTCCGCAGGAACCCGCAGTGTAACAAACATGATCGGCCATACCAGATCTACTACCCAAGAATGGGTAGAACAAGTCGCTAAACATGTTTCACATTAAAGCAAACGGCGACTTGAGCCTTGAGCATAGGGCACTTGGCCTTCCAATGCCCGCCTTACCGCACTTGAAGCACTAGCCCTTCTCCTTCGGGTTCTTCTGCCTCCGTGGCAACCATGTTCTTGCTCCCATTACTCCCACTATTTCCTCGCCTTCACCACCTTTGGTACCCCTTTTCTATTTCCATTTTGCAACGAAAATTTTGGGCCCTTAGATGTGCTAGCAAGAGCATGTGCTCCTTTTCTCATAACTCCTTCCGCAGCCACCTAGATCATTAAGCAACCGACTAAGTGTAAACTCGGTCTTGCTCATGATCGCATTTACGCCGAAAGTTCTCAAAAGACTTGGCGGTGTATTGAGGATGATATCGACCTTGCTTCGCCGTCAATACCTCCTCCTAACCGATCAAGACTATCCATGAGATGAGTCATGGGAGACATGTTCATGGACCAACTTCCTTCTTCCATCTTACACGCCAAGATTTCTCTCATTGTGTGGAAGCGGATCGTCCGATCCGATTGTCCAAACTTACCTCGAGACTCGACCAAATATCACCACGCTCACCATCGATTGATGTTGCACCGCAAGCAAGCCTTTGGACATCGTAGTCATCATATAGCATTTAGCCATATTGTTCGACTTATTCCAAAGTCCGCCGACTCGCCGCTCATTAGTCGATGCGTCGAGAGTGGCATCGGGTTTAGGCGTAGTGAGAACAAACATGTGTTCTTCAAATGATAAGAACATATTCCATGTTTCGCTTCCACTGATAAAATTTAGACCGATAACGGATTTTGTGCGAGCATATTGATAATCGGGCGTAAGAGACATATCTCAAACGATAATGTAAACACATAAGCATACGATCGCAAATAATTCGTAACAATAATATTGTAACCT
This sequence comes from Salvia rosmarinus, assembly GCA_036937905.1. Lineage (NCBI taxonomy): Eukaryota > Viridiplantae > Streptophyta > Magnoliopsida > Lamiales > Lamiaceae > Salvia > Salvia rosmarinus. The sequence goes on from CM072819.1 coordinate 43,874,930, forward strand.
TTGATAAAACAATATTAATTGAAACCTCCAATCGCCCAAGGAATTCCACATGCAAGCCACGCGTGTGGACGCCACACACGAATCCCCGACTGCACTAAAATATACCTTTTAGTCGCTTAATTTCAATCCATGTCAACTTATCCTTATGACAAATGAAATTAACGATTGACCTTACTAGACCACATCACTATCGCAAGAAGGACTTCATGAAGTTGTACTGAGGTGATGTCTAAGCATCGACCACAAATTTTAACAAATAGAAAATGAATTCTTAGAATTGACATACTCACTCTGACCATACCGCTCCAATTCAAATTCTTTTGTTATCTCATTTTATATCTATCTCTAGAGAACTTATGAAAATCGCACATGCAAGCCACGCGTGTGGGCGCCATACATGAAACTCCCACTTCTCAATAGATTTAAAATGTTTTATTTAGAAATCTCATCTAACAAACTTATGATAAACAAAGGCAAGCAAGCCACGCGTGTGGACGCCACTCACAGCAGGCCTCACTTTGTTTAGAGATCAAAAGTGGAGGTCTTGACATTTTAATTTGAAAATTAATTAGTCGGGTTGCTTGCTTAGTCTTTTTATTCAAAAGGTTTGTCCATGCAGATCACGTAATCCTAGCATGCTTTTCTATAGAACTCAACATGTAAAACATGCTCAGTAATTCTAAAAAAGCTTGATAAACGCGATAAACCTAGCATGCTTACTATGCGCATCCAATTACGTGAAACACTTAAAGGTTTGTCAACGTAATATAAACATACATAGCATGCTATCGCATAATTTAAACATCCACGACATGCATATGAACGATAAAATAAAATAAAACGCTCATCGCGCCCAATCGTGAAACCCGCACATTTAAATCTAATCTATTACATAGATTTACAAAGTATGCAATTAAACTTCAACGGGCCTCGCGTGCACGGGCACGGACCGATTCAACAACGGGCCTCGCGTACACGGGCACGGACCGGAAACTCGGGTTGGGCTGAAAATGGGTCCGGGCCGGGTCGCCTAATCTGCCGGGCCGCCAGGGCAAAGCCCACCGCGCCCGCCGCCTTTGCGCCGCCGCCCGCCTGTTCCGCGGGCTACCTCGCTGGTCGCTAATGCGACCGCGACCGCCGAAAGCACGCGCATGCTGCCACGCCCGAGCGCCGAACATCCGCCGAGAGATGTCGCCGCCAACGGCCGAAACCGCGATCATGAAGTCCGCTGCGAAGCGCCGGGTTTCGTGCGCGCGAACGCACGCCCGTCGTCCGCTAGCTCGCCGCCGCTTTGCTTCGCGGGTAATCTCGCGACCACTCGCCGCCGCGGGCGCCAGGATCTCGCGCGAACGCGACGCCTCGCCGCCGCGCCTCGCGATCGCTTCTAGCGATCGCGAGGCTCGCCATGAAACCGCCTGTGGACCGCCGAGACCTGTTTTCCGTCGCTTCTTCTTCGTTCGTTCGCTCGTTCTTCTTTACGTATAAGATTTACGTAATAAAATCTAATCTAACCACGGATTTTCTCGTGGTGTAAAATCAAAACCCAACAAAATAATAAACGAGCCACGATGAACGCCAGATCCACAATTAATAAAACGCACGTAATAATCAAACGTGAATTAATCCAACAGAGCCAAGATTCTCGATCCTGTGCTCGATACCAATCAGGAAAACATATGTTAACCTCGCCCGAGGATCCATCTTGGGTGTTTAATTCACCATACATTGATTATAAACCTAGCATGCATCTATATAATTAATCGCAACACGTAGGGGTTTTTCACGTGTTTACCTTTGGATCTGAAGAGGTCGATGGAACGAGATGAAAGGATCGAACGGATCGGACTCGTGCTTTGACCTTCCTGACTCGTATCCCTGCTGCCCAATCTCCAACGCCGAGTGAGGACGATCTATGGAGAATGCTTCGAAAATCACCCAATGCTCTCTCACCAAAACCCACGAAAATTCTCTCTCAAAATACTATGAGATGTCGAAAATAATGTGTATTATGTGAGCATTTTCCTAGACTTTATCTCATACCTTATATTTATAATGCACTACCTTAATCCCATATAGAAATTACCATAATCCTATATGGAAATTACCATAATCCTATATGGAAAAATACCATAATCTTAGGATTATTTCCATACTCGTGATTATTTCCATACTCTCGTGATTATTACCATAATCTTATATGGAAAGGATCTATGCATATACCATAAATATAATAATATCCTTGTGGGATAAAGAGAATAAAATCTTGCCATAGGAGCAATAAAGGCGCCGATTTTCCTCTTGCTACGGGCCTGGACGGGCCACCAGGGATCAAATGCAAGGAATAAAGATGGGCCTCAAATAAATTAATTATCTTATGTTCAAATTTCGTAATATAAATTAATTCATAAACATTTATTCATGCCACTAGAGAATAAATGCCGACTTACCCTTTATTACCGGGTTGAGTCGGGCTTGCACTTAGACATTACGAATCCCCGATTTAAGATATCGAACGTCCATTAATCATTTATAGCAATCGATCGCTTAAAACGACAATAACTTCATTTCCTTAAGTAGTACCACTCAACCTTATTATTGTACTTGAGCTAACTCAACCAACAGGTTTAGTACAATAAACCTTTGAGCTCCTTAAGGGACGCCATCATCCTAAACGGATACGGTGACTGACATGTATAACTAGTGTGACATACAAGATCGCCACCACCCAAGACGCGAGAATTGGTTAGAACATATAACCTCACTCATAACAAGTCAAAGTGATGGTCAAGAACTCATACTCACCTAATACCTTATCGAGGTTTAGATCATCGTAAGTCACCGAGATCTTGGTTCTTCACGACGGTCGAAGAAGAACACATCTCACCGTGATCCTTCAATACGCCGAGACGCATCAAAGATAGACAAGCAACTAAGTCAAATCACTTCTTATCTATATCGCAGCCTTAAACCGACAACTCGCCCTGTTGTCTCACCAGAAACTTTTATATCTCATTAAGCTCGACCAATCATACGCACTTCGTGATCTTCACACACGTATGATCTAACTTATATATGAGATAAGGGACTCTTATATATGCAATCAAGTATTCAATTCAGATAGAGATTGACAGAAACATTGTATACAAGCTCAACCAAACTGCCAAGATACAAATCCAACAGGTTGTTTGAAACAGTTTGGTCGTCCAAAATACAAATTCAAACCGTCCAGATTTTGCTTATCTAGCGACGGACTTGCGACGGATCTACGACGGACTTGCGACGGACCAACGATGGATTAACAACGTGAAATAACTGAACCAACTGTAACTAGCGACGGACCTACGGCCGCACTTGCGGCGGTCTTGTTACGTAAAATTAAAAAAATTATAACTTTAGAGACGGATCGCTCGCCTCTAATTAGCTTACGGATCGTATACGGATTGGCGCCGTATCAACGACGGATTTGCGACGGTATTATTTAGCTACGGCTGGGCGATGCCGTTAATCCGTCGCTAACTACGACGGATTAGCATCTCATTAATGACGGATTTAATATCGCATTTCACCGCTCGAGGTCGTGGATTAACGATCGAATTTTCCGCCTCGTCCGTCGCTATAAATTAGCGACGGACGAATTCCGCCGCTAGACCTTTGCCTACCGTGTTTCCAACACCCTTTATTCCGTCAGTAAATGGTCGCCAATCCATTTTGCGACGGATAAGATGTGTTTTATGACGGAATTTTCCGTCACGATCGATCGCATTTTATAAAGTCATTTAACAACTAACTAAGTGTATACTAGGTCTTGCTCATGATCGCGTTTACGCGAAAATTCTCAAAAGACTTGGGCAGTGTGTTAAGGATGATATCGACCTTGACTTCGCCGTCAATACCTCCTCCTAATTGATCAAGACTATCCATGAGATGAGTCATGTGGGAGACATGTTTATGCACCGAACTTCATTCTTCCATCCTACATACAAGATTTCTTTCATTGTGTGGAAGCGGACTGTTCGATCCGACTGCCCAAACTTACTCTCGAGACTTGACCATATTTCAGTCGCGTCTACCATCGATTGATGCTGCAGCTGCGAGCCTTTGGACATAGTAGTCATCATATAGCATTTGGCCATATTATTTGACTTATGCCAAAGTCTGCTTGACTCTCGCTGCTCATTCGTCGATGCGTCAGTAAGGGCATCGGGTTTGGGAGTAGTGAGAACAAACATGTGTTCTTCGGTGATAAGAACATATTCCATGTTTCGTTTCCACTCGATAAAATTAGGACTGGATAGAGGATTTTGTGCGAGCATATTGATAATCGGTGTAAGAGACATATCTGAAAAGCAATGTAAACACATAAGCATACGATCGCACATAATTCGTAACAATAATATTGTAACCTTTTGATAAAACAATATTAATTGAAACCTCCAATCGCCCAAGGAATCCCACATGTAAGCCACGCGTGTGGGCGCCACACATGAACCCCCGACCGCACTAAAATATACCTTTAGTCGCTTAATTTCAATCCATGTCAACTTATCCTTATGACAAATGAAATTAATGATTGGACCTTACTAGACCACATCACTATCACAAGAAGGGACTTCGCGGGAAGTTGTACTTGAGGTGATGCCTAAGCAATGACCACAATTTTAACAGCAGAAAATGAATTCTTAAAATTGGCATACTCACTCGGACCATACCGCTTCCAATCCAAATTCTTTTGTCATCTCATTTTAAATCTATCTCTAGAGAACTTATGAAAATCGCATATGCAAGCCATGCGTGTGGATGTTTACACATGAAACTCCCACTTCTCAATAGATTAAAATGTTTTATTTAGAAATCTCATCTAACAAACTCATGATAAATGCAAGCAAGCCACGCGTGTGGACGTTTACTCACAATGCGTATCACTTTGTTTAGAGATCAAAAAGTGGAGGTCTTGACATCTTAATTTTAGAAATTAATATGTCGGGTTTTTTGCTTAGACTTTTTATTTCAAAAGGTTTGTCCATGCAGATCACGTAATCCTAGCATGCTTTCTATAGAACTCAACATGTAAAACATGCTCGCAGAATTCTAAAATATGCTTTATAAACGCGATAAACCTAGCATGTTTACCATGCGCATCCAATCACGAAAACATACAACATGTTTATCTACGTAATTAAACATACATAGCATGCTTCAGCATAATTTAAACATCCACGACATGTTTTGAACGATAAAAATAAATTAAATTTGTTCATCGCGGCCCACTCGTGGAACCTATACTTCCCTGCCTAATTTATTACATAAATTTGCAAAGTACAGATCTTCAAAAATCTCGAAATGGGCCTCGCTTACATGGGCACAAACCGGATTCGTCAAAACTGGATTTGGGCCGAAAATTTGAAAATAGACCAGAACAGTGGATCGGGCCGGGCCGGGTCGAAAAATCGGGTCTGGGCCGAAACTGGGCGGATCGGCCCAAGATTGGCTGGGCCGTGCGCGCTAGGGCACAGCCCACAGCGCACGTCCAGCAGCCATCCGCCGCCTGCCTCCTCGTCCATCTCGCCCGCCTGGTGCCGAGCTTGCCGAGTGCCGAGCAACTCGCGCGTGCACACTCAGCGCTGAGGCGTGTCGAGGCGTCCATGCGGAAACCGCACGACCCGCACGCCCGACTGCTGAGGGAACCCATCGAGATCTGCAGAGGGGTGCCAAAGCCTGTTCGCCCGATGCTGTCGGAAGCTGCCGCCGTCCGCACAGCCTCGCCATCGTGCTGCCGAGAAACGCGTGCAATTTTCGAGCGATGTGCTGCCAGCGCCGAGCACGCTCAGCGTGCCGTAGCCCGCACACCCTCGCACCGTGCGTCCGGTTTTTGACCAACCTTCCGTCGTCTCGTTCTTCGTGTTCTTCGTCTTCGTTCTTCTTTTACAAATTTGATTTACAAAATTAAATCATAATCTAACCACGGATTTTCTCATGGTGAAAAACAAAATCCGACAAAAATTAAAACGAGGCATGATGAACGACAGATCCATAATTAATTAATTGCACACGTAATAATAAAACGTGAATTAATCCAACAGAGCCAAGATTCTGATCCCAGGCTCTAATACCAATTATAGGGAAATTTGATTTTAACCCTCTCCCGAGGATCTATCTTGGATGTTTAATTCACCATACATTGATTATATACCTAACATGCATCTATATGATTAATTGCAACACGTTGGTGTTTCCTCGTGTTTACCTGCGAATTTTTCGGGCAAGGAATTGGATCAAGACTCGTGCTTTGATCTTCTAGACTGTATCCCGATAACCAAAACTCCAATGCCGAGTGAGGGCAATCTATGGAGAGTACTGTAGAAATTCGCCTTCTTCCTCACCTTGAGATTTTTGAAAATCCTAACTATAGGAATAGTATATTTCGGAAATTCTTCTCTTAAGATTAACTTTTGATTTTCTCTCACCTTATATTTATAATGCATCCCTAGATCCCATTTGGATATGATCTCTGCATATCTAATAAATATAATAATATCTTTCGAGAGAGAGATCAGAACAGAATCCTTTTGGGATCCTTATGACGTGGACGAAAATATGCAGTTACATACCTTGATGGGCCAGTCCAGGAATCAAATGCAAGGAATTAAGATGGGCCTCAAATAAATTAATTATCTTATGTTCAGCCGAAAACATAAATTAATTCATAAACATTTATTCATGCCACTAGAGAATAAATGCTGACTTACCCCTTTATTTTCGAAGTTGAGTCGGGCTTGCACTTAGACTTAACGAATCCCCGTATTTAAGATATCGCACGTCCATTAATTATTTACAGCGTTCTGACTGCTTAAAATAATTATTCTCTTTAATTCCTTAAGTAGTACCATTCAACCTTATTATTGTACTTGAGATAACTCAACCTGCAGGGTTTAGTACAATAAACCTTTTGAGCTTCTTAAGGGGACGTCATCATCATAAACGGATACGGTGACTCGATACAGACAACTAGCATGACATACAAGTACTGCCACCATCCAAGATGCGGAGAATATTGGGTTATCTTATGTAACCCTCACCCATAACAAGTCAAAATGATGGTCAGCAACTCATACTCACCTAATTCCTTATCGAGGTTTAGATCAACGTAAAGTCACCGAGATCTAGGTTCTTCACGACGATCAGATAGAAGAACTCATCTCACTGTGATCCTTCAATACGTCAGAGACGTATCAGTATAAACAAGTAACTAAGTCAAGTCACTTCTTATCTATACCGCAGCCTATACCGACAACTCGTCCTCAAGTTGTCTCAGCTGTGATTCTTTTTATATATCATTAAGCTTAACCAATCATACAGACTTCTTTGATCTACTACACACTGTATGATCTAACTTATATATGAGATAAAGGGACAAACATATGCAATCAAGTAAACAATTCAGATAGGAGATTGTAATAGTGGTAAAAGGAAATATAGTATACAAGCTCAACCAAACTGCTTTCAGTATACAAATCCAACATCATGCACGTAACTATCTAGTATGGAAAAATGCAATTTGAAACCACTCCACATGTCTTTACCATACTAGCTTGCATGTGAATATTTACAAACTTGGTTAATTAACCTACATTTGGTTGATAAAAATGTCAAAAATGTATGCATGACTTCATGTGGAATATATTTTAATAAATTAAAAGTTGAATTGCGAAAATGAGGTCGCTTTGATGCTCAAGTGGAAAATATATTTTCACGTAATTTATAAAATAAACCAAAATTTTCACGCCACGATCGAAATTTTCCCTCAGAATTTCCAGACCGAAAATATAGGTTCAAGCCATATTTGTAACTCGCTCCCAAAGGTCAAGCTATTTTTGCAATATTTCAAAGGTCGAATTATTTTTGAACTAGACTGAAATGTCAAGCCATAAAATATAATTGACCCTTACATTTTTACAGAAATACAAAATAACTCACACACATGCGCGCACACACTTCTCTAGGTGACTCGTATCCTCGATCTACTAATTGAAGGAAAAACCTCTTACCAACTAAGCTACGCTTCATGGCTATTTAATCATATAAATTGATAATAAAAGTAAACGTATAATTTGTTAAGGATTAGAAATACTCCATCAGTTTCCAAATTTCCTTCTAGGGAATCTTCAACACAAATTTTAATAAAAGTTGTTGAATATATTGTGAGTTGAGTAAGAGTCCCACATTACTGTAGTGTTAAATTAATTAATGGTTGACCATAAGTGACAATAAGTTTAAATAAGTGGTAGTATTGGGGATAAGAATGAGGGATAGTTGTGGGCCATGATATGAGTGGTAAAAATATGTAAATAAAAGATGTTTTTGGGGTTAAGAAGTTCAGACTATTTTGTAGGATGGTTTCCATAAATGGAATAGAAAGAAGTTTAATGAATGTATAAAAAAGAAAAACTATGAAGAAAATTGGAGGATGAAATGAGTATTAAAATAGAAAAATCTTAAATGGTGGTCTCAAAAAGAAAAACTATGGAAAAAATTAGGGGATGAATGGAGGATTAAAATAGAAAAATCAAATTTTTTGGTGCTAATAAAATAAAAATGTTGAATGACTTTGTAAGCTAACATATATTTGGTATTGGAAATATATGATATAGCTAAAACCGAGTTGAACAGTTTAAAAGCAAAACAATTATAACAGATGTTATAGTTGCATGTATGGATTAGAACTTACTCATCAATCATGTAAAACAAATTAATCAATATGTATTGCACACCATAACATTTATGTACTTGGAATGAGAAATTGAACTATAAAATATTAAAATATTTTTTTGTAAATACAATACTCTACTTGCTAACTTGCGAGAGTTGCACTGTCTAGTTGTATTATTATTTGTTTACGATTTTAGTGATCACTATGTCGAGGAAGGGCTCGCCGGAAGAGATTTGCAACAAGAAATTATTAAATATTTGCATACAAACACCTCAGCTTTTGCTGAGAAAAAGATGAGAAAATTTGCTAAGTGTCGAAAGTGTTTGCGTGAAGACGATCATTAGGATTGTGCAAGTACCGAATCAAACCTAAAAAATCGATTGAACCGATCATATTCGGTGGGTTCGGTTCAGTTTTTAAATGATCGATTATCGATTCGATTTATATTTTTCAGAGAAGTTAGTTTTCTGTTCAGTTATCGGTTTTGAATTTGAGGTTCGGTCGGTTGTCGATCTATTTATAAAAAAAATCTATTTTTTCGTAAAAACCTAAAAACCAATGCATTTTACGTATAAAGTTAATAAACTTTATGTATAAAACTAATGCACGAATTGGTAAAAGATAACACTATTCATCCATATTTCTTAGTGCAATAACTTTATACATAAAGTGCATTAACTTTGTATTTAAAATGTATTAGTTTTTAGATTTTTACGATTTTTATTTGAACTCTTCCATATATATATATATATAGGAGATGGTTCAGGTAGGAAATGATAATTTGGTAGGAAATAGGAATGAATTTTGGAATTTGATTTGCTGGATCAATGGTTGCGATTTAATTTCGGTTATGCTATAGTTTTATGTTTTGTGTGCTACACGGATTATCAGACAAAGACTAGATCCCTTCTTGTACTACGCTGCAATGAAAGATGTGCTATACAAATATATTTAGCATATGTGCTACGAAGGGATGAAATATGTGCTAAACTAACATGTGCAATATAGTAATTCTGATTGTGTTATACAAATATGAAAGATGTGTTATTATTCCTATTTTCTACAATAAATAGTTTTCTCACCATAACCCACCATATATATATATATATATATATATATATATATATATATATATATATATATAGAGATGGTTCGGTAGGAAAAGATAATTTGGTAGGAAATGAGAATGAATCTGGGCCTTTGATTTGTTGGATCGATGGTTGAGATTTTAATTTCGTTTATGCTACAGTTTTGCGTTTTATGTGCTATGCGGATTACTGTGCAGCACTAGAACCCTTCATGCGCTACGCTGCAATGAAAGATGTGATAAACTAATATATTTAGCATATGTGCTACGAAGGGATTAAATATGTGCTAAATTAACATGTGCAATATAGTAATTCTGATTGTGCTATACAAATATGAAAGATGTGTTACCATTCATATTTCCTATATTAAGGAGCTTTCACCATAACTCACCCCTATATATATATATATATATATATATATATATATATAGAGATGGATCAGGTATGAAAGGATAATTTGGTAGGAAATGAGAATGAATCTGGACCTTTGATTCTCTGGAATCAATGGTTGAGATTTAATTTTGGTTGTGCTACAGTTTTATATTTTGTGTGTTACGCGGATTACTGTACAATACTTGAACCATTTTTGTGTACACTGTAATGAAAGATATAATAAACTAATATATTTAACATATGTGCTACGAAGAGATGAAATATGTGTTAAACTAACATGTGCAACATAATAATTTTGATTGTAGTACACAAATATGAATGATATGCTAGACTTACATATATATTCCTATTTTCTACACTTATTTTTATTCTCACATGAACCATCCCTATATATATATATATATGGTTTAAATATAAAATGAAATCCTAGTTATCTCTTCCTCCTCTCCCGTAACCAATTAAACACTCAGCAACCATTCTGCGGCTCTATCCCATTTTACTTTCCCATGACCCATTTAGCACTCAGCGCCGCCAACCCACCGACAACCACCTCCTTAGTGCAGCCTCCCCACTGATTCCTACGCCGTTCACCGTGACCCAATCTCTGTACTGGGATTCTTCCCTCACTCACCGCAGCAGATTCGTCCTCCCATTTATCAACATTTTGCTTAATATAAACACTATTAAATGCTCTATACTTTTAATTTTGCAGGCAACCTTTTTATTAGTTCCACTCTAGTAAATTTTAGTATATTCAAATACAAAAAATTGTGTTTGAATTGTTGTTGTACACTCATATTTTGCAGCTGACTTTTCAATATTTGTGTATTATATGTATATTCATATAATATAGTGATATACTAAGCACACAAAAGCTCATATGTATATTCAAACACAAAAAATTGTGTCATGCACTCGTCTCACATATTTGTTTATCGGGTTAATGATAATTTATAGCCTCAATTTTCTATATTTTTCAGTTTATGGCCTCAACTTTCAAGTTTTTTTAAGATGTCATGAACTTTGAGAAATATATTAACTTATGGCGCAAAAATATTTTCCGACACCTGAATTCTGACTAGGATGACAACTAATTTGAAGTGATTTTTATTTTTCAAACAATGATGTTTTGACCTTCTGGGTTAATTTTATTTTATGACCTCAACTTTCAAGTTTTTCTATAATGTCTTGAAAATATACATGTGGAAGATATAAATCCACTTCAAATTAGTTGTTGTCATAGTCAGTATTCTGATGCCGAAAAATATTTACGAACCATAAGTTAGTACATTTCTCAAAGTTCATGATATTTTAGAAAAACTTAAGTTAAGGCCATAAACATAATAAATTTGTTTTGCATTATTTATCCCATAATTAGTGAATATAGTATTACTTATTTCTCAATCTTCGGTCGTTGTTGTAACACCCTAAATTCATAATTTAAAAATACAATATTTTTCTTAAATAGCTAAAGCGGAAACATGTCAAAGATTTTTTTTAAATAAAATAAAATATTTAATTAACATATATAAAATCTCTCAAATAAAATAACCAAATAATTAACAACTCAAGTCTAAACTTTGCACAAGAACTAACGTCAACCAACGATACAAAGCAAACTAAGCAAGACTTAATAGCATGAGATAAGTTGGAGTTCTAGTAACTCAAATCCAACAACGATAATAAAGGAAAAGAATTTAAATAAACATAACACAAGTTTTGGAAGGAATTAAAAGCGACATAACACCAATAGGCACACCCACACCGCCACGCCGCTCCATGATCACTGACCTGAAAATATTTTAGATAAAAAGGGGATGAGCACAAAAGGTACTCAGTGGAGGGGAATAAGGAATATCATTATTTTTGTCCAAACGTGTATACATCGTAGGAAAGCAATAGTAAATCATATTCAGCCTCACCGGCTTAAAAATCCTGCCACACAGGCATGGGATATATACGTAGTCAATGACTCACCGTCAAGACTCAACCTCACCGGCTTAAAAATCCTGCCACACAGGCATAGGATATATACATAGTCAATGACTCACTGTCAAGACTCAACTTCACCGGCTTAAAAATCACACCACACAAGCATAGGATATATACATAGTCAATGACTCACTGTCAAAACTCAGCCTCACCGGCTTAAAAATCCTGCCACACAGGCATAGGATATATACGTAGCCAATAACTCACTGTCATGGCTTTCCACTTGCATACTTACCGCATGCAATAAATATCGTATCACAATCCAAACCATGATATACACGTTGGACATAAAAGAATATTTCTCAAACCAATTTAACTTTCACGAGATAAACATGTTTATTTCAAATCACATATTTGCAAGTTAAAGAAGATTTCACCCGCCTTATTTTGTCGAGTACAACAAATCCAAATCAATCAATTTTGGGACGAGGGTCCTAGTTGCGCCGCACCAGAAGTGGGACTTGAAATTAATGGCTTCGCCGATTGATGCTCTAAAAGGAAAATTTTGTGTATAGAAATTTTTTACTTTTACGGCAAGGAAAATATTTTGAAAGACTTTGAATGTAATGTGTTGAGAAAAAAAAAGTGGTGTGAATCCACTTTTATCGTGAGAACGTGAGAACCAAAAAATGATGAATGAACGAAAATGATGAAGTTGATGAATCATTGAAAAGTTCTTGAATCCAAAAATAGAATTTTCGCCTCCATGGGATTCAAACCCTGGTGAAAAATTCAGAATTTTTGAATTCAGTAATTTTCTCAACGGATTCATCAACTTTCATAGTGAATTCATTTGGTTTTTAGTTCTTAGGATAAAAATGGTTCTCATTTGAACCTAACTATATATATATATATATATATATATATATATATATATATATATATATTAAGTGGGGTTGGGTAGTTTTAACTCTAAACATATCATAATCCTATTAGAACTCTTGTTAAATAAAACTAAATTATACATAAATATAAAATAAATGTTGGGCTCAACAAATAATATTATACAAAGCCCAATTTGAGAATAAATAATATATTTTAACAATTATATAAGCCCAAAACTTAATAATATAATTTGATAATTACATAAGTCCAAAACTTATTTTATTAATTAGCCCATATTATTATTTTTTTCTTTGTAATGTAATATTTGAAGGCCCTAAAAATAAATTCTGAAGTTCGTTTTCTAGCTAGGGGCCCTCAAGTCCAACAAAAATTGAGCATGATAAATATTCACAAATCCAATGTAAATTATTTAAAATTTAAAAGAATTTAACACAAGCAAAAAGTGGGGCGTTACAACCCTGCCCACTTAATAAAAAATTTCGTCCTCGAAATTTGTCTTACCAAGTGTTATTAGGGACATATACTTAGCTAAAATTTCGTCCTCACGCTCCCAAGTCGCTTCCTCAGGACCATGGCGACTCCACTGTATTTTAATTAAAGTCATGCGTCGGTTCTTTAACTCGTGGATTTTTCGATCTAGAATCGCGATGGGTTCTTCCTCGTAGGTTAAATCCTTATTAAGCGATATACCACCATAAGACACCACATGACTCGGGTCATGCATATACTTCCTCAACATGAAACATGAAAAACATTATGCACGAATGACATTTCGAGCGATAACGCCAAACGATGGGCAACATCTCCAATCTTTCCAAAATCTCAAACGGTCCAATGAAGCGAGGTCTTAACTTTCCTTTCTTACCAAATCTCAAACTCCCTTCATTGGCGCTACCTTCAAAAACACTTTATCACCAACTTCAAAATGCAAATCCTTTCTTCTTTATTAGCATAAGACTTTTGTCTATCTTGAGCAACTTTGATCATATCTCGAATTTTCTTGACAACATCAACAGCTTCTTTCCACCATCTCGGTCCCAAAATTTTTCTTTCACCAACTTCATCCCAAAAGACAGGTGATTTACATTTTCTCCCATAGAGTGCCTCATAAGGAGCCATACCAATACTGGAATGGTAATTATTATTATAAGCAAACTCTATCAACAGCAAGTGTGTCTCCCAACTTCCTCCAATATCCAAGACATAAGTTCTTAACATATCTTCCAAAGTTTGAATCGTTCTTTCTGACTGGCCGTCTGTCTTAGGATGATACGTTGTCGAAAACTTTAACTTTGTACCCAAAGGAAGGTGTAGACTGCCCCAAAACCTTGACGTAAAACGTGGGTCTCGATCAGATATAATGGATGTCGGTACCCATGAAGTCGAACTATCCCCCGAACATATAACTGTGCAAACTTGTCCATCGAAACGTCATGTGCACTGGTACGAAATGTGCTGACTTAGTCAAATGATCAACAATCACCCAAATTGCATCATTACCTCTCAAAGTCCTAGGAAGTCGAATTACAAAATCCATAGTGATGTGTTCCCACTTCCACTCTGGTATCTCTAAGGGCTTTAACAATCCTGAGGGTCTTTGATGTTCAGCCTTCACTTGTTGACACGCCAGACATCGCTCCACATACTTTGCAATTGACCTTTTCATACCATACCATCAAAAACTCTTCTTTAAATCTTGGTACATCTTGGTGCTACCAGGGTGTGTTGTGTACACAGTTCGATGTGCCTCATCCATTATCTCTTTTCTCAACTCCTCATCTACTGACACACAAATTCTCTTATTATAAGCTAGTGTCCCGTCATGCAAAATTGAAAATCCTCTTGGATCATCAGACACTTTCTTAGCTAGCATCCTTTGTAGGAACTCATCATCCTTTTGAGTTTCTCGAATTCTATCTCGCAATGTCGGGCGTACTACCAAAGCTGAGATAATAGCATCCGACTCTTCAGGTGTGGTCACTACTTCAAGACTCAATCTTTCAAAATCTTTCACCAACTCCTCTTGCTAAGTTAATCTTCTTATAGGATTTGCATCCATCATTCTGCTAAGTGCATCTCCCACAACATTTTCCAGGGTGGTACAAAATCTTACAATCATAGTCCTTGACCAACTCCAACCACCTTCGTTGTCTCATGTTTAGCTCTTTTTGCGTGAAAAAGTATTTCAAACTCTTGTGGTCAGTATATATCTCACACTTACCTCCATAAAGGTATTGTCTCCAAATCTTCAAAGCATGAACTACTGCTGCCAATTCCAAATCGTGTGTCGGATAATTTAGTTCATGTGGCTTCAACTGTCGAGATGCATAAGCCACCACTTTTCTTTCTTGCATTAGCGCACATCCTAAACCCTGTTTCGACGCGTCACTATAGATTATGTATCCCTTAGAACTATCAGGGATAGTCAAGACTGGAGCAGTTACCAACTTTTCTTTTAATATTTGAAAGCTTCTTTCGCACTTCTCCATCTACTCAAATGGTATTCCTTTCCGTGTCAACTGAGTGAGTGGTCCTGCAATCCTTCAAAAACATTCGATAAATTTTCTATAATATCCTGCCAGTCCAAGAAAACTTCGTATCTCTGCGGCGCTTGTCGGCACTTTCCAATTACTTACCGCCTCAACCTTTGCTGGATCTACTTCAATTCCTTCTGAGGTCACCACGTGTCCAAGAATGCAATCCGATTCAGCCAAAACTCGTACTTTGTAAACTTGGCATACAACTTTTCGTTCCTTAGTGTCTCCAAGACTGTGCGCAGATGCGACTCGTGCTCTTCTTGATTTTTAGAGTATATCAAGATGTCATCGATGAAGACGATCACGAACTTCTCCAAGTATGGATGAAACACCCTAATCATCAAATCCATAAAACCTGCAGGGGCATTGGACAATCTAAAAGGCATTACCACAAACTCGTAGTGACCATATCTTGTCATAAATGCCGTCTTTGGAATATCATCTTTCTTCACCTTCAATTGATGGTATCCAGATCGTAGATCTATCTTTGAGAAAACTCATGCACCTTGTAGTTGATCGAAGAGGTCTTCAATTCTCGGTAGAGGATACTTGTTCTTTATTGTAAGTTGATTCAGGTCTCGATAATCAATACACATCCTCATGCTACCATCTTTCTTCTTTACGAACAATACTGGTGCTCCCTATGGTGAAACACTCGGTCGAATATACCCTTTATCAAATAATTCTTGTAACTGCGCCTTCAACTCTTCTAACTCATTTGGTGCCATTCGGTATGGAGCCTTAGAAACTGGTGCTACTCCGGGCACAAGTTCAATGGTAAACTACACTTGTCGACTCGGTGGTAAACCTGATATTTCTTCAGGAAACACATCGACAAAATCTCGAACCACTTCCACATCCTCTATTGTTGTCTCCGTCTCTGTTGACCCAATACATTTACCAAGAATCCTTCACACTTTCATTTTTCTTAGCATCTTCACTGTTTCCATTGCAGATATTACTTCCAATGGGAACGTAAACTCATTCTCTTCCGGTCTTTGAAAAATCACCACTCTCATGGCACCTTATAGTGACGTAATTGCTACTTAGCCAGTCCATCCCCAAGATCAAATCAAAGTCACGCATCTCTAAAGCATAAAGGTCTGCCACTAATGATTTTCCTCCCAAAATGATATTCACATTTCGTCCCATCGTATTAGTTCTTAGAGTTTCTCCTGAGGGAATACTAACATCAAGGGCTAGCTAGTTCTCTACTCCTACAACCATTCTTGTTTTCTCACATAGCTTAACAGATATAAAAGAATGTGATGCTCCAGAATCAAATAAGGCTAAAACAGGTAATCCAGAAACGATAACCATACCTGACATAGTACCACTCCCCTCACCGAGCTCCTGCCGAGTGAATGCATATAGTCGAGCATTACCTCCTGCTTCTGTTCACCTCTTCCATTCTTTGGACAGTTGTTGGCGTAATGTCCCGACTCGTGGCAGATATAACATACTCCGACTTGTCCATAACATCTTCCAAAGTGTGGCCGCTTGCACTGCTGACACATGGGCCTCCACGTCGATGTATTAGGAACATGTTGAGTGTTAATCATTCTCCTCTTCTTATAGGGAACATTGTTGTTTCCCCGGTTTCGGTTGACCCACTTCCTCTTTACTGGATGATCTACATTTCTTGTATTCTTATCCACTTCGAGTCCAACCTCCACTTCATGCGCTCTTCTGACAGCAAGCCCATAACTTACAATCTCGTGAACTGCAAGGATGCCCCGTATCTCAGGTTTAAGCCCACGAAGAAAACGATCAGCCTTTTGGTCATCAGTATCAACCAGTCGTGTAGCATAACGAGCAAGTTTATTGAACTTCCGCTCGTATTCAGTCACAGTCATACCGCCCTGCTTCAAGTCAAGGAACTCTGCTTGTTTCTGATTGCGGTAGGAACGTGGAAAGTATTTCTCCATAATTACTTCTTTGAACTTTTCCCATGTTAGGTTCTGATGCTCCGCTTTGGTCATACCACTTTTATAAGACTTCCACTAGTGGCCTGTATCTTCAGTGAATTGGAAGACCGTGCACGACACCTTGTGGGCATCAGTACACTCTATGTGCTCAAAAATCTCTCGAGCTCCATTATCCATTCTTCTAAAATCAGAGGTCCACTCCTACCATCGAACCTCGGTGGGGTGTACCGACGAAATTGCTCAATCACTTGGCTAGTAGTCGACTACAATGGTGCATTATTTTGCAGAGTAGGCGCTACATGAGGTTGGCGATGTGTGAGTTCTTGTAGTGCGGCTACCAGTGTTTCCACCAAATTCGCAGTCTGTTGGTCATTATTGGGGTTGCGTTGGGGTCCACGGCCATCTCCTATAAAATTAAATTTCACTTTATGATGTTAATATTCCAAACTTAACCAACAAGCTACAAAGTTCTCTGCGACGCCTAGAGTGGGTTTCAAGTACGTTGCCAGAATCGGACTACGACAAGTGTATGCTCATAAACTAGAGGTATATTATTGTTATTCTCCATCTAACCTACACAAGTAAGGCCTAATAATCAAGCAACTAAGTCCCTCCTAATTTCGAGGACAAAAAATAAGTAAAATTTCAATCAACTCATGCTCAAGTTCAACAATAATTTTCACAAAAGTATGCACATCTCTTACATAATGCCACATACAAATCTCCACCATATTTCATAATATTTGAGAGAGAATCATCAATAATAGTTGCTCACCAAAATACTTTATCAGATCAAAACAATTTAAATTACATCGATCAGGAGCGCGTGCCAGGAATGGGTGGTGCCCTTTCTCATAACCACATAATATATCCAATTTTTTCAAAATTTTAAAGTCTACAGAATCGTAGACCCGCTCTGATACCACTAAATGTAACACCATAAATTCATAATTTAAAAATATTATATTTTTCTTAAAAAGCTAAAGCGGAAACATATCAAAGATTTTTTTTAAATAAAATAAAATATTTAATTAACATATATAAAATCTCTCAAATAAAATTACCAAATAATGAGTCTAACAACTCAAGTCTAAACTTTGCATAAGAACTGACGCCAACCAACGATCCAAAGCAAACTAAGCAAGACTTAATAGCATGAAATAAGTAGGAGTTCTAGTAACTCAAATCCAACAACGATAATAAAGGAAAAGAATTTAAACAAACATAACACAAGTCTTGGAATGAATTAAAAGCGACATAACACCACTAGGCACACCCACACCGCCACGCCGCTCCATGATCACTGACCTGAAAATATTTTAGTTAAAAAGGGAGTGAGCACAAAAACGTACTCAGTGGTGAGGAACAAGGAATATCATTATTTTTGTCCAAACGAGTATACATCGCAGGAAAGTAATAGCCAATCATATTCAGCCTCACCGGCTTAAAAATCCTGCCACACAGGCATGAGATATATACGTAGTCAGTGACTCACCATTAAGACTCAGCCTCACCGGCTTAAAAATTCTGCCACACAGGCATAGGATATATACGTAGTCAATGACTCACCGTCAAGACTCAGCCTCACCGGCTTAAAAATCCTGCCACACAGGCATAGGATATAAACATAGTCAATGACTCACCGTCAAGACTCAGCCTCATCGGCTTAAACATCCTGCCACACAAGCATATGATATATATACATAGTCAATGACTCACCATCAAGAATCAGCCTCACCGGCTTAAAAATCCTGCCAAACATGCATATGATATATACGTAGCCAATGACTCACCGTCACGGTTATTCACTTGCATACTCACCGCATGCAATAAATATCGTATCACAATCCAAACCATGATATACACGTTGGACATAAAAGAATATTTCTCAAACCAATTTCACTTTCACGAAATAAACATATTTATTCCAAATCACATATCTGCAAGTTAAAGAAGATTTCACCCGTCTTATTTTGTCGAGTACAACAAATCCAAATCAATCAATTTTGGGACGATGGTCCTAGTTGCGCCGCACCAGAAGGGAGACTTGAAATTAATGGCTTCGCCGATTGATGCTCTAAAAGGAAAATTTTGAGTATAGAATTTTTTTACTTTTACGGCAAGGAAAATATTTTGAAAGACTTTGAATGTAATGTGTTGAGAAAAAAAGAAAAGTGGTGTGAATGTGTATATATATATATATATATATATATATATATATATATATATATATATATATATATATATATATATATATATGCTCAAAGGTGGTAGGTATAACCTTAAAGATATCCTAATCCCATTAGAACTCTTGTTAAATAAAACTTAATTATACATAAATATAAAATAAAAGTTGGGCTCAACAAATAATATTATACAAAGCCCAATTTGAGAATAAATAATATAATTTGACAATTATATAAGCCCAAAACTTACTAATATAATTTGATAATTACATAAGCCCAAAACTTATTTTATTACTTAGCCCATATTATTATTTTTTTCTTTGTAAAATAATATTTGAAGGCCCTAAAAATAAATTCTGAAGTTCGTTTTCTAGCTAGGGGCGCAACTAAGGACTCCCTCAAGTCCAACACAAAATTGAGCATGATAAATATTCACAAATCCAATGTAAATTATTTAAAATTTAAAAGAATTTAACACAAGCAAAAAGTGAGGCGTTACAGTTATCACTGCATTTGGGGCTTGCTCCTAAAAATGTGTTGCCTTAGGGTTGGGGTTCTGGCCTTGTTGATTAGGTTTGTTGGGATACTTTGATTTTAGTTTTTGGAATCAAGCTAGAATGGATCAATATCCTTTGAATTCCTATGACATTTTCTTTTTTCATACTTCATCTATATACTAGATTACATACACTCAGATTTTGTAGCTAGGAACCAACTCAGTAAATACCATTGTTAATTTTTCAAATGTTGTTGCTATGCTTTTCTCTAGTAGCTAATTCAAATGTCGTTGCTTTGAATGTATATATAAATTGTATTGTTCGGTCGGATCTTCAATCCAACTGGACATGATCGATTTTTTTGGTTCGATTTTTGGTCGATCCAAAATTTTAATTCGATCGGTTCGGTTAAAAAAATATAATTTGGTTCTATTTTTGGTTTAGTAGATTTTGGTCGATCGGTCGAACCGATCGACCTGATGTACAACCCTAACGATCATAAGTTTTTATAGTGGAAAATGTGAGAAACCGCTCCACTTATTGTTTGACACGTGGTTGGCTTAGATCGAGAAGCCCAAAGAACATTTTAAATGAAAGATCTGAATGAAGAAGTAGGTCACGCGACGTGGCTGCCTCTGGAGTTTGAGCGATCGATGTCAGAAAAAGTGCAGAAGCATTGTGAGCATTAAATGAGAAGTGATGTCCTCGTACAGGTCTCTAATGGATAGACGATAGCTAATACTTATTAGTTCGGGTACAAATCACGTGAACAGATTCATCACGGAATAGTGAACACTTCAAAGCTTTGAATGCTTTGAATGTACATAACTTACTCCAACATATCTTCTCTACGATAGAAGTCTCCTAGAATAAGAGGAGTAGTTGATAAGGAATAATATAGTCAGACCTCGTGTGCTTCAACCCAAGAGCACCCATGCTATTAAATACGGAAAAACCCATGCCATAACCCAACATAATACATCTGACTAAGCTCAGATGTCAAAAATAGACTTGATGCAAGCTAGACTTGCCCTCTCGACTTCTTGATCCAGGGCTTAGAGACGCCTTCAGTATACTTTTTGACATTATTTTCCAACCAATGGTCGCGAGTCAAATTCGTTAACCTCTCCCACATGTAATTATCCAATGTGGAAAATTAAATTTGGAACCATTCCACGTATCCTCACTTTAAAAGTTTATATGTCATTCTAACAAACTTGGTTAATTGGCCTATATTTGGTTAATTAAAATGTCAAAATAGGTGTGCATGACTTCATGTGGAAGATATTTGAATAAACTAAAAGCTGAATTGTTCTTATTTTTGTCTAAATTGGGATATAATTAACTTGCAATTGAGATTATTAAATTTTAAAATATAATACTCCATCCCTCCACCAAGAGTGTACAATTGTCTTATTCAGTATCCACAAAGAGTATGTTATTTTTCTTTTTGGGACACTACCAAACAATTAACTATTATTATTCAATCTCACAATCATTCATTATTTATCAAAAAACTATCATTTCTTCACTCAAAAAGTATCTATGTTGAAACCCTTCATCCACTCAATAAATATCTATTAAAATGTATTAAAACTCGTGTTGTCCATCAAATAACACACTTTTGGTGAACGGATTGAGTACTAAACAAAGAATGTGGTCTCTCTAACATTTAAATAAATGATGAGGAAAAAAGGAAAGAAAAGAAGGGATTCTTTGACCAAAATAATTTATTTAGGAGAGTTATTCGTTGCCCACGTTTCAGATGCATTATATTTTAGTTTCGATTTTTTTATGCGTATATCCAGTCTAATAATTTATAAATCAAATTGCACTAGTAA
The DNA here is from genome assembly GCA_036937905.1 of Salvia rosmarinus. NCBI lineage: Eukaryota > Viridiplantae > Streptophyta > Magnoliopsida > Lamiales > Lamiaceae > Salvia > Salvia rosmarinus. The sequence continues at coordinate 43,896,945 of CM072819.1, forward strand.
AATTTTGAATATGATCAAATTATTATTTGTTAAATAAAGAATTATTTAATCATTTAAATTTAGGTTAATTTGTGGCCTCACATTTGGCAATGTCACATATATAGTATAAGCTTTAAAATATTGCAAAAGCAAGATTTTGGGAGCTAGATACAAATAAGGCCCATGAAAACAATATCATTTTGATGCTCATGTGGAATATATATTCTGACATAAGTCATAAAATAAATCAAAAAAATTCATACCATAATCGGAATTTCCACATCAGAATTTCTAGCCCGAAAATATATGCACATACCATATTTGTAACTCACTCCAAAGGTCAAACTATTTTTATAATATTTCAAAGGTCAAACTATTTTTAAACTCGACAGAAAGGTCAGACCATAAAAATAATTGACCCTTAAATAATTAAAGAAATACAAAATAAGTCAACTCTGATCTATTGGTTGGAGGAAAATCGTCTTACCAACTAAGTTGTGTTTCGTCATTAACTATTTAAATTGATAATAAAAGTAAACTTATAATTTGTTGAGAACTAGAAATATTGAAATATAAACATCATAAATAATGGAGTGAATGAAAATAAAAATGTTAAATGACATTGTAAGCAAATATATACTCCATTTGTCCCCATTTATGTTTCTGGGGATCTTCGAAACAAGTTTTAATAAAATTTGTAGAGTATATTGTTAGTAAAGTAAGGGTATTACATTAGTGTAGTGTTAAATTAATTAGTGCAAGGTAGACTATATGTGGTAAAAATATGTAAATAAGTGGTGTTGTTGAAGATAATAATTATGGATAACGATGGAACATGAGTGATAAAGGATATAAATAAAAGGTGTTGATGGGGATAATAAATAGAGGGTATTTTGTGAAATAACTTCTATAAATGACAAATGAATAAATTTGGAAGACGTACAAAACACTACAAAAATACAGTCGAACAACGACGGATTAGCGACGGCCAAAATACGGGTCGTGATTCTACGACGGATTAGCGACGGAAAACAAACGAATTTAATTTTTTTTTATTAACGACGGATCACCGACGAATCAACGACGGCGTGTGGCGGGAATATCTCGCGCGTACTTTTAACGACGTAATAACCGTCGCTGATGCGTCGTTAAATTTAACGATGGACTACATCTGTCGTTAGATTAAATGATTTTTTACCTTTTTATTTTGCACTTAATTTAACCACAGATGTTGTCCGTCGTTAATATTATTTTTTAAATGTTTTATTCGAAGATAATTATAACGACGGAAACTATTCTGTCGTTAATATTAGTTTGTTTTTTTTTTCGCTGAGAATTTCAACGACTGAAATCGACGTCGTTAGTCCGTCGTTAATATTTCAACGACGGAAATAACCGTCGTTACTGCGTCGTTATCAATTTTTAAATATAACGACGGAGAAGTCTGTCGCTAATCTGCCGTTATGATAAACATAACCGACGGGTTTCTTCCCAAATTTCATAACTCGCCTCGCGCCTAATTTCGCCGCCCGCCGCCGCTCCATGGGATCCGCCGCCAGACTCACCACCGTCGTTGCCTCACGTGCCACGCTAGCCGCCCACCGCCTCCGCCCGCCGTGTCGTGCCTCACCCCGCCATGCCACGCCTCCGCCTCTTCATCGCCGCCTCGTCTACGTCGTGTCGCCTCGGTCGCCGCACCTCCTCTGCCGTCGTCGTCGCTCGCCTGCTACCGTAAGTTTTAAATATATTCAATTGGTTTAATTGTTGTTTGTAATTGTTGTTTTTAATTGTTATTTGTAATTGTTGTTTATAATTGTTATTTGTAATTGTTGTTTATAATTGTTTAATTGTGTATTATAATTGTTTAATTGTATTATAATTGTTTAATTGTTGTTTAATTGTATTCAATTGTCATTTATAATTGTTGTTTATAATTGTTTATTCAATTATAATTGTTGTTTATAATTGTTTAAGTGTGTATTATATTGTTTGTTGATGATATAATAGAAATAAATTATGGTTTAAATGATTTGTTGATAATTATATATATTCAATTGTTCAGCGATGGATTTATTGTGGTTTATATTGTTTATATTCAATTATGATATAATTGTTAAATTGTATGAATATGAATATATGAATATATGAATTTGAATATATGAATTTGAATATAATTAATGTGAGTAGGTTGATTTATAGGATTATTGATATGTTGAATTATTGAATGTATGATATAATGTGAATATGTTTAATTAATTATTTATAATTAGGAGCTTGAAGAATGAATGACAATCGTGAGTGGATGTATAAGAGGTTTAGTTCGCTTGGTGGATTAAATATTGAATTTCGAGATGGACTTGAAAGTTTTATTGAATTCGCTAGTGCTCAGTTTTTTATTCGCGGATGGAGAGAAAATCAAGTGTCCGTGTAAGAAGTGTAAGAATATACCTTATCAGAAGCAAGATACTGTGTGATATCACTTATCAAAATTTGGATTTGTTCCAAATATCACACATGGATATTTCAAGGAGAGACAACCACAAGTAGGGACAATGTTGTGGATTCAGATGTTAGCCTTCAACCAAATACGTATCATACGATGGTAGTGGATCTTCTGGTCCACGCTCAACTTTGAAGAGATCAAGAGGAGCCAAATTCTTATGCACAAAAATTTTACGACATGTTGAATGTTGCCGATAAACCTCTGTGGTTGGGTTGCTCGAATCACACACAGCTGTCATTTGTGGCTCGACTTCTGAGTTGGAAAGCAGAGAACAACATTACTGAGAAAGGTTTTGATCAAATATTAGAACTGATGAAAGAGTCACATCCAGATGAAAATTGCGTGCCTGATGAATTCTACAACACGAAGAGATTGTTGCGTGGCATGGGGTTGCCCGTACACAAAATTGATTGTTGTCCATTTAATTGTATGATTTAGTGGCGCGAAGATTCTGAATTGACGAGCTGCAAATTATATAATCATCCTCGTTTCAAGAGTAATACTCGAGCTGGTGGAAGTCGACGAAAAGCACAATTAGCATATAAAAAGATGTATTATTTTCCTCTAACTCCTCGACTACAGAGATTGTATGCATCCAATGCTACAGCGGAAAATATGCGTTGACATGCATCGTCGGTCGATGATGGGGTCATGCGTCATCCGGCAGACTCAATTGTATGGAAACATTTGAACACGAAGTTTCCCTTATTTGCATCAGAAATTCGTAACGTGCGATTGAGACTCTCAACTGACGATTTCCAGCCATTCGGTCAATCAGGAAAGCAATATTCATCATAGCTCGTTATACTTACCCCTTATAATCTTCCCTCATGGCTGTGTATGAAGGAGCAATACATGTTTCTTACGATCTTAGTGCCCGGACCGCATAATCCGAAGGAGAAGATTGATGTGTTCTTGCAACCATTGATAGTAGAGTTAATAAATTTGTGCGATGACGGTGTTCTTACTTATGATGTATCGTTGAAGCGAATTTTTTAAATGCACGCTGCATTACTTTGGACAATTAGTGACTTCCCCGCATACTCTATGTTGTCTGGATGGAGTACAGCTGGAAGATTAGCTTGCCCGCACTGCATGGAGAATACCGATGCTTTTACTTTAGCTAAAAGTGGAAAGCAGTCATGGTTTGATAACCATCGTAAATTTCTAGCTCCTAATCACCCATTTCGAAGGGATCGAAGAGGTTTCAGAAAGAACACAGTGATTACTAACGATCCACCAGAAGCGCGATCAGGAAATGAGCTTCTGTCACTAATTATGGGTATGCGACTAGTCTCCGTAACAGAGATTGGCAGTGATGAAATAAATAGTAGAATATCCAAACAATTTGGAACTGGATGGAAGAAAAGAAGTATTTTCTGGGATCTACCTTACTGGAGTTCTCTTTTGATTCGGTATAATTTGGATGTCATGCACATAGAGAAGAATGTGTTCCATAATGTCTTCAACACAGTCATGAATGTCCAAGGGAAGACAAAAGATACGAGCAAATCTAGAGAAGAACTTAATTTATACTGCTACAGACCAGAGTTAACGATGAATGAATCAACAGAAAAATATCCAAAGGTTTCTTATACACTTGACAATCGTGAGAAAAAAATCTTATGTGAGTGGGTAAGAGGTTTAAGATTTCCAGATGGATACGTTTCGAACATGGGTAGATGTGTAGACATGACAAAACTGAAGATGTTTGGGATGAAGAGTCATGACTGTCACATTTTCATGCAGCGAATTCTACCGATTGTATTTTGTGAACTTCTCCCACCCAATGTTTGGAAAGCTGTAACAGAATTATCTTTATTCTTCAAATATTTAACTTCTCGAAACATAGGGTTTGATGATCTGTGCAGACTCTGAGAAAATATTCCAGTGATTTTATGCAAGCTTGTGCGCATCTTTCCCCCTAGTTTCTTCGACTCCATGGAACATCTACCGGTTCATCTAGCCGATGAAGCCCGTATTGCAGGGCCTGTTCAATACCAATGGATGTATCCATTTGAAAGGTACTGCTCGTACATTATCATATATATAAATTGAAGAACAACTTACGAAATTTTGTAGATACCTACGTAAGTTGAAGAATAACGTACGAAATAAAGCCAGGGTTGGGGGTTCTATCTGCAATGCTTACTTAGTAGAAGAAGCATCAATATTTTGCTTGTATTATTTTGATGATCACGTAAGAACGAAGTTCAGAGATTTGCATCATAATTATGATGGTCAAGTGAAGATTAGGCACGAAGACTATCCAGATATGCTTCAAATCTTCAAGCAAGATGGCGGACCTTTTGGAAATATGTCAACGAGATATTTGGATAGTAGAGAGTATGATGCTACTTGTTTATACGTGTTGCTCAACTGTGTTGAAGTTGCAGACATTTACATGGCGTAAGTGTCGTGTTTTTCTCAAAGATCATTGTTAATTATTATTATTGTTATTATTAACTAGGATCGTAAATATATGTGAATGTAGTTTATTTATCGATGATGTGAAAAGATCAAATCCACTTATCTCTAGCTCTGATATTTAAAGGTCGATTGAAAGAGCCTTCCCGCTTTGATTTGAGGCATATGTGAATGTTCTGATGATTATTAGTAGGAAATATTTAATATTTAATATGTACGTTTAGCCATTCTAATCGATTTTTTACTAATAATATGTCAAAGATCATACTAACAACATTGTTAATCCGTTCATATTGTCTCTTGCCAAAGGGTCTTCAGCACTAATTAAGACGTACCCAGGGTATTATATAAATGGGTACAAATTTCATACATTAGAACATGGGTCACAAAGATCAACTATGAATAGTGGAGTGTGCATTAAAGGTTAAACTTATGGTACAGACACTTAAGAACTCAATTTTTATGGACGATTATTGGAGGTTTGTGAGTTGGAATATCCTGGGCTACAACGAAGACCACAACATTGTTTAGATGCGAGTGGTTTGATCCTTCACGATTGGAGTTATCAATTCATTCCGAGTACAAGTTGGTTTCGGTAAATCATACGCGAAGATATAACAAGTTCGAACCGTTTATCCTCGCCAATCAAGTCATTCAAGTATATTATTGTGCATATCCAAGTTTAAAACATTCTATGAAAGAATGGTGGGAAGTATGTAAAATTAAAGCTCGATCTAATGTGGAAGTCTCAGATGAGAGTTCTACATCGATAGTACCTCCCCATTTTCAAGAGGATGCATTTGGTTCGATTACTAATGTCATTGCGGATGATGACACGACACTAGTTCATCCTGACGGTACACTCATAGATATTGAAGAGACATCTGATGATACGGATGATGAAGTTGAATTGTCAGAGTCAGAAGACAATCATACATTGGATGATGATGATAATGACGACGACGATGAATAGGGTTTGAATTTATTATATGCAAGCCGAACATGTTTTATTTTATAATATGCACAAAAAATGTTATGATATATATTATTTGTGAAATTTTAATGCAACATTTTTTACCTTTGTTTGCAGATGTCTCAGGGTGGACGAGGTACCTCGTCATCAGGTCGGAGGCATCCAGGTTCATATACACCGTCGTCATCACCTGTCGGGCTCGAAGAATCTATGGAGGCACTGTCTAGCTCGAGCAGTAGTGTAGTGCCGTCGACGGAGGGGATGAAGAAGATAGCCATTGTGAATGTGTATGTTATCTGTTGTATGTCTCAGTTAAAATAAATCATAATATTCTGATGTCTTTATTTCTTGTAAATTGCAGCATTTTGTGTCCGAGCAATGATGTAGCATGCGTGATTACGGAGTCATTCCATAAATTCATGAACCACATCGACTTCAATTGGAAAATAGTGCCTTAAGAGTACAAGCAGATTTATTTCGATGAATTCAAGGTCCGTGTTGTTATACGAAGTCATTTATGTTTTTACCTTTGACACTAGTGATGTTGTAATCATATTTTTTTGCAGAATTTTTTTTATTGGGATGATACGCTGGACGAGGCCAGGGTCTTCACCTACTGGTGCGCAAAGGCCACCGAACGCTATAAAGATCTTGTTCACAAGATCAAGCGGCTAAATGACTTGCCCAACCCACCTCCATTTATCCCTGATCGAGATTGGGATAATTGGAAGAATTATTGGGCTCGGACAGACGTCTAAGCGAAGGCGGCAAAGGCCCGCAGCAACAGAATGTCTGAGCCAGATGGCGAGGGTACTGGGATAGTCAAGCATCGGGGTGGCTCACGCTGTGCATTAGAGTATGCGAGAGAGATTGTAAGTACTTTGAAGTTTTAGATATAGTAAATTGATTTAAGAATCGTGATACTTGTTAATTATTTAATTTGTTTGACTTATTTATAGGCAAAAGAGCGTGGAGTAAACATATCAGAGATCCAATGAGAAGTATTCCAAAAGTATCATGCCACCGACGACGGGAGCTATACAGACGGGAAGGCTCGGAGTATCGCGGTAAGTATATTCGTTAGTGCAAAACGAGCATTTAATTAAATAATAATTGTACAAAATTATATTACAGAGGCAGGTTGAGGAACAAGTGACACAGTTGAGCCAATCTGGGGGCAGTGATGAGGCGGCACCAGCAATTGATAGGACTCAAATTCTAAAAAATGTCCTTGGGAGCTCCTCAAAGAAAAAGAATAGGATGTTTCTATCACGAACATACATGCAGAGCGAAGCGTCGTCTCATTCGGTAGAGAGTGCCCAACCTACTTATTCCATAGCTTATCATAAAAAAACTATTGGAGATGGAGGCCAGAATACAAGCTGAACGCGAGCAATACGAGGCCAGATTGCTAGATGAGGAGCAACAGCAGAGGCATCTGAGGCCGAATCAAGTCGAGTGAGGCGAGATGACGTTCAAGCAGAGTTTCAGACTCAGTTGCGCGCTCAGCATGAGGCCTTGGAGCGCTTCATGGCCAGCTCCCGTTTCCCCCCACCCTCGTGATATTTTGGTTTTATGATGAAGAAATACATTTTATTTGTAAAACTTATTGTATGATGATGTTTATGATTTAGAATGATAATGTTTATCATTTGTAATTGGTTTGTTTGATATTGTACCGTTTGGAATTATTTTGTTTGGATTGTGTTTGTTTGTAATTGGTATGTTTGAAAACAGATTTGTTATTTGTTGTAAACGGTCGTCCAAAATACAAAAATGAAGTCGTCCAGTTTATGCACATTTAGCGACGGAATGACGATGGATTAACGACGTGAAATACCAAAAAATAGAATCTAACGACGGATAGCATTCGTCGTTAACTAGCGACGGACATATCCGTAGCTAATCGGTCGCAATAAATCAGAAGACCGTTAAGGTCGTCGATTAGCGACTTAACTTTCTGTCACTATTCCGTCGTAGAAAGTTAACGACGGACCAAAATCCGTCGTTAGGGGTTTCGCAACCAGCGATTCAACGACGGCATCAGTCCGTCGCTGATCCTTCGCTAAACGATTTTAACGACGGATTCGGTATGCTCTGCGATGGAATTTTTCGTCGCTATTCGCCTGTAGTTTTGTAGTGAAAAAAACTAATAATAAATTTAGAAGACGTATTGAAAAGAAATTTAAAAACAGATATAGAGGACACATTAAATATTTGGTATCTGCAATATATGATATAGCTAACACTAGGGATGATAATGGGCCGGATCTGGACCGGATCTAGCTAGGTCCAGATCTAGATCCGATCCGATTTTTTGCTTTGGTCCGGATCCGGTCTAGATCCATTGGGTCCAAAAAATTTAGATCCAGATCCAGATCCATAAGATCCACAAGGTCCAGGATCTAGACCCGGATTCATATGTTTTCGCTTCTAAAATAAATTCTAAATCAACTATAATTCACAAGAATAATTCATAATAATCTAAATACACAATAATACTATAATAATTATTTAGAATTTCTACAATTATCACTATATTAGAAGACATTAGTTATAAATTTACTATAAAGTAGGAAAAACAAATAACTCGATCGTCGGTGGTGTAAGTGGCGCGACCCGCCGTGAATGCCGATAATAAATAATTGAGAGAATTTGAAATGAAATTGGGAGCATATTTATTTTGGGAGAATTTGAAAAAGAAAATTGAAGAGTTTTAAGTTGGGGTTAGGTATTTAATTATAATAAAATTAATATATATATAAACTAAATGGATCTGCGGGCCGGATCTGGACCAGATCCGGGTCTCAAAAATTAAATCCCAAATCCAGATCTGAAATATGGGAGCAGGATCCAGATCTGGTCAAAATCCATCGGATCCAATTTTTTGAGGATCCAGATCCTGAAAAATAGATGTGGATCCATGGTCCAGGATCCATTGTCATCTCTAGCTAACACCGAGTTGAATGGTCTAAAAGCAAAACAAATTTTATAACCAATTATTATAATTGAATGTATGGATTGGAACATAATCATTAATCATGTAAAACAAATAATCAATATGTATTGTACATAACAGATATATATTTTGTAATGAGAAATTGAATTATAAAATATTAATATGGCTTTTTCCAAAAAAAAACAAAATTAGTGTGGAGCTTAAAAACTACAGAAGAATTTATTTTGTATAAACAATAAAAATTGAATAAAATCTAAAATAATCAATTAAAAAAAGATATGACTTTCACTTTTTGAGAAACTACTTACAAAAATGTCTTAAGAAACCCCTGTCTAGAACACGTGTGACTTCCTTATTGGTCGACTCTCTATTTTTTGCTTCTTTTATTTTCCCGAATTTCATTCTTCTTTGTGTTTGATTGAATTCCAAGTAGCCAGCGCACATTTAAAGACAGTCCCTTTCTGTTAATCGAAATGTCATATTAAAAATTATGGATTTCTGGGCATACATGTACGTGATTTCTTCCAATTTTGTTTGATCGATTGAATGGGGAGAAGTGATTGACAAAATCGGGGAAATTGTTGCTGTGGTTTTTCTTGAATTTGAGGAATGCATTGAATATGCCGCATTGAGAGTGAATTGTTTGGATTTGGTCGGGTTGGTTATGGTGAAGAATTTCGTTATTTTGCTTCGAGGATTGCATGCATGAAGGTTTGATTTGGCTCCATTTTAATTCCCTGATTTTTTGGTGGAAAAAAGAAAAAATATCAAATTTTGAAATTTTGTGTTGTCATTTGGAATTCTTCACTGGTTGTGTCGTTTTTTTGGGAATCAGAGGGATTTGAGAGTCTTATATTTAGGGTTTGCGTACGTATACATACATGTATATTGTTTGATCAAGTCTGGAATTATGAAGGAAGTGCAATTCCGGAATTTTGCCTTCTTATTTTTCCTGTGTTGGAAAATAGAGAATGAATGAAAAGTCGTTGCAGTTTTTCTAGTCAGTAGTTATGGTGAAATTTTATGTTTTTATTATTTCTGAATATAGAGGGGTTTTGGGATAGTTTGTCAAGAATGTACTAGGCTGCCAATTCATAGTTTTTGGTGATAGTGGGTTGCAGGGGATATAGAATAGAAGGATTCAAGAGTTGGAGGAAATGAGAATATCACAATGAGAGGGGAAGGTGAGTTATTTAGTAGATGGATCCTCCAAATAGGTCATTCTCTGATATAGTAGGGTTAGTAAAGTCTTGGATCCCTTGGCAGCCCGAGCCTGCACATGTTTCGAGGGATTTTTGGATGCCTGATGAGAGCTGCAGGGTGTGCTACGAGTGTGATACGCAGTTCACCTTGTTCAACCGTAGGCACCATTGTCGACTCTGTGGTAGAATTTTCTGTTCCAAGTGTACTTTAAACTCAATTCCTACATCATCCAGTGAGCCAAAGCTTTCATCAGAGGATTGGGATAAGATTAGGGTGTGCAACTACTGTTTCACGCTATGGGAACAGGGATTGACTGCACCTGCTGAATATGGGAACCAGATTGCTGACCTGGATCACAGTAGTTCTTCTCCATCAGCTACAAGTTTCATCAGCACCTGTGACAGCAGTAGCATGACATTTGCATCGCTACCAAAGTCTGTTGGTCGCAGACAATCAGTAGCAGGAGCATCTATTGAAAGACAAACTATTGCAGCAGCAATGAATAATGATCTTGATGTGGGTATAGAAGAGCAGAATCTATCCCGAGACCAATTAATTTTTTTCCCGTGCAGGTTTCTGCTTCTCCCCTTTGGCTTCAATGAACTATGTAGCATGCTTGTGCCTGTTATTGAAATAATAAACCTCATGTTACTAAGTTGTGCCTTTGGGATCTTGGTGATAAACATTTTACTAGGTACTGTTTGAACATTGGTTTTGAACCCCAAAATCTATGTGATATAAGATAATAATTTGTACTCAAGTAGATAATCTTGTTTACTTATTTTCATGTAGCTTTTAGAACATTTTTCCTCTGTTCTTATCACGACATCTCAATCTTTGCTTATTCCTCTGATCCTGTATGGAAAAATATTCAATTTGTTTCAAAAAAATTGTCTAGTTAGCCATGAGTTAGATCAGCAGCATCTCCAACTGTATGGGAATAACTATGCATCTGTCAGTGTTGTGTTTTTGCTGCTCAAATCACGAGAAAAATTATTACAGTTGTCTACATTTTATGAGTTTATCTGCTATAGGTGTGGAAATTTGAAGTTACTTAGTAGTGGTGGGATGATATTTGTTGCTGTTGATATTATGTGGGAGTTTTATGTGTCAGTAAATCCCGAAAGCTTTACTCTTGAGTGGGTGATTAATGGTCCACAAACCTGTAAAACTACTGCAATTTGGTTTATCTACATATGCTTAACTTATTGTCTAAAATCATGATCCACATCTTTCTTATACAGAAGTGATGATGAAGATGCAGAATTTGGAAGTTCCAGAACAAGTAACTATTCACAGGTTAATGACTACTTTGACGATAATTCATGTAAAGCTCATCCTGGTGGAGATACAGTCGATTCAAGAAGCATGGAAAACTATCCAACACAGAGTAGTTTTAATTTCCAGGCTTCTGAAGAAGCCCAACAAGTTCTGGGAAAAGCTGAACGTGATATTACTGATGAATGTGAGGCACCTTCTTCTTTATACGTGGCTGAAGATGTGGATCTTGAACCTGTGGATTTTGAAAACAATGGAGTGCTCTGGCTCCCTCCAGAACCAGAAGACGAAGAAGATGAAAGGGAAGCACTTCTATTTGAGGATGATGATGACGACACGGCTGCTGCTGCTTCTGGAGAGTGGGGATACGTGAGCAACTCAAACAGCTTCCAAAGTGGGGAGAACAGAAACAAAGAAAAAACAAATGAAGAGCAGAAGAAAGTGATGAAGAGTGTAGTTGATTGTCATTTTCGTGCTTTAGTGGCTCAGCTCTTGCAGGTTGAGAATATTCCTTCAGGTGATGAAGATGACAAAGAGAGTTGGTTAGAAATAATCACATCATTGTCATGGGAGGCTGCGACATTATTAAAACCAGATATGAGCAAAAGTGGGCAAATGGACCCAGGAGGCTATGTTAAAGTTAAATGTTTGGCTTCTGGATGTCTAAGTGAGAGGTAATAATTTGCATCTGTGTTCTCCTTTCTACACTAAAGTACTAGTTATGGTAAAATGCTTCATTGAGAGTGCTTGGCTACTGAATAAATAATCCAACATAGATGATAGTCACATTAATGAGGCATTGGGTTGTAGAATGATAAAAGAGAAAGAATGTTAATGAATTTCTAATTTATACCTACTCCTACCCAACTTAGAGGATTCTTGGATGAGGTTGTAGGTTCTCTGAAGCAACTTATGGACTGTTTAGAGCTTGTAGGAAGTCTGAAGGTGTACGTTTACTTAAGAAGGAAACCCGACTTAGTTGATGATTTTAGTTCAAGATTGCCAGTACTTACGTTTTAAAAGTTCTATGATCATATCATATAACATCATATCCTAAAGCCTCCCTTGTTTTAAACCAAGCTTTGGTATCATATAAGATAAAATATCTTTTGGCTTATTAGGTTTTTACAAACACCCCTGTACTGACTAATATGCATAGAGGCAACTACTTTATGAGTTGAAAGGATAAAGTTGCTTATTAGAGATATTTTTTTTGGGTCCATTCTTTTATCGAAGTTAAGAGTCAAGCTACACTACCATCTATCCACTTTTGTTTCTTATTGATCCTTTTATTTTTACTTATGATTTGCCTTTTCTCCTGGAAAAGTATGGTGGTCAGAGGAGTTGTCTGCAAGAAAAATGTGGCTCATCGCAGGATGCCATCAAAAATCGAGAAACCTCGTATACTAATCCTTGGAGGGGCTCTTGAATACCATCGGGTTTCTAATGCTCTTTCAAGCTTCGATACTCTATTGCAACAGGTTGAGTTACATAGATATTTCTATTGTTTATTGGTTTAGGAAATTTTGGTATATTGGTAATTGGTAATATAATATTAATTCGTACTTATTTTATGTTGTTTCACATGAACCTGTGAGTCTTGAGCTTTTTACTCTATTAATCGTTTTTATATCCCAGGAAATGGATCATCTTAAGATGGCTGTTGCAAAAATAGAGGCACATCATCCCAACATTCTTCTGGTGGAAAAATCTGTTTCACGATATGCACAGGAGTATCTTCTTGCAAAAAATATATCACTCGTTTTGAATATAAAAACACCGCTATTGGAGCGCATAGCCCGGTGCACTGGCAGCAAGATTGTTCCTTCAATTGATCATCTGTCATCCCCAAAATTAGGATATTGTGACAGGTTCCATGTTGAAAAGTTTTTGGAAGAGCATGGCTCTTCTTGTCAGGCTGGGAAAAAGCTGGTAAAGACATTGATGTATTTTGAAGGTTGTCCAAAACCACTAGGCTGCACGGTGAGTCTGTCACTATCAATAAAGTGGATAGCGTTGGTATTACATTACGTTTTACAAGTTTTAGTGGCAAATGCTGTTCAAACTTTTCTTGCTGAAACTACAATTTCTTGATCTTGCAAAGTGCTTATACGAACTTATGGAGCCTTTTCTGCATTTTGTGAAAGCCAGTATTCAATTTCTTGATCTTGCAAAGTTCTAATACGAACTTATGGAGCCTTTTCTGCGTTTTGTGAAAGCCAGTATTCATTGATGGGAAATCTAATATGTCTTTTCGATTACATTTGGAACCTTAAAACATGTTTCTAAGTCCAATGAAAACCTAATACATCTCATTTTTTCCTCTAGATACTCCTACGAGGTGCCAATGGTGATGACTTGAAGAAAGTGAAGCATGTTGTGCAATATGGAATTTTTGCGGCTTATCACCTGGCCTTGGAGACATCTTTTTTAGCTGATGAAGGTGCCTCTCTGCCAGAGCTTCCTGTAAATGCTCCAATCACTGTGGCACTTCCAGATAAGCCTTCAAAGATTGACAGGTCCATCTCTACTATACCCGGTTTTACGGTCCCAGAGAATGAGAAAACTCCTGGGCCACAAACTATTGATGAACCACATAGGTCAGTGAGTGTGCCTAGTTCAGAACTCAATAAACTGAAAACTCCATCCACTCCTGTAAATGAATATGCAAAGACGTCTGACCTTTCTGCTCCTATGAGCTCTCAGTACACTGAGTTGCCATCATTTTCTACCGAAGGCTTTCAGCACCACTTATTGAATGACCACTCACCTTGGCCTGGATCAGAAGAAACAGGCTTTGAAGAATTCTTTTGGTCTCCTGAGGCAAAATTTTTAGATGCAGAAAGATTAACTGCTACCGATTGCCATGTCAATAGTGATTTTGGGGATTCAGATGTCAAAATCTTGCATCACTATCCCTTTAACAATTACCATAACAGGAGTGTTTCACTTCCACCATCTTTTGAAGTTAACGGAGAACAAATTCTTGAGGAACAACCTACACTAGATGAAGACTTTCAACCTACTCCTTCAGACCATCAGAGTATCTTGGTTTCATTATCATCACGATGTGTGTGGAAGGGAACTGTCTGTGAAAGATCCCATCTTTTCCGAATCAAATACTATGGAAACTTTGACAAGCCTTTGGGTCGTTTCCTAAGAGATAATTTGTTTGATCAGGTAACTTGCTCTTCTTGTACTTCTAAGTACAGTAATAGAGAAATTTTGATAGTGTGCATTCCTAGAGATGTCCTTAGGCTTGTTTCTGACAGAGTACCTAACTTTGTGGCAGAATTATAGTTGTCGCTCATGTGAGATGCCTGCAGAAGCTCATGTTCAATGCTATACTCATCGACAAGGTACGCTTACAATCTCAGTTAAGAAACTGGCAGAAATTCTTTTACCTGGTGAGAAGGACGGAAAGATTTGGATGTGGCACCGCTGCCTGAAGTGCCCCAGAGCTAATGGCTTCCCTCCTGCAACTCGAAGAGTTGTGATGTCTGATGCTGCCTGGGGACTGTCCTTTGGAAAGTTTTTGGAGCTTAGCTTTTCAAATCATGCTGCTGCTAGCAGAGTGGCAAGTTGCGGCCATTCTTTACATAGAGACTGTCTTCGGTTCTATGGGTATGATGTCTGTTACTGTGTTTTGAATTTGCTGTCATCTTAAGGATCATGAATACATATAATCTTCTTTCAACTTTCACCATGTTCAGGTTATGTCATTATTGTAACATCATAGTAAAAGCTGGGATTTTCTGAGATCAATTGCACTTATGAGATTTTCTTGAATGAGCAATGTCATTGCTTCTGTTGCTATTTTACTTTTCATGTAAATCTCAAAGATGTGTTTGATAGATGGGTTGCTTTTCTTGGCCATCCATGAAGACTGAATAACAGTAGCAAACTGCTTTTAACTTTTTAATGCTTGCGGTGTATTTTGCATGCTTTATAATGATATGTTTCACGCAGATTCGGTAACATGGTTGCTTGCTTTCGTTATGCATCAATTGACGTTCACTCAGTATACCTGCCACCTTCAAAGCTTGAGTTCAATTATGAAAGTCAGGAGTGGATACATAGAGAAGTGAATGAGGTGAAACCAGCTTGTTTGTTTCCTGTATTTCTTATCATTCATCGGTGATTTCAAACTTGGAACCCTCTCCATCTCTCTATCTTATTTAACAGGTGGCTTCTCTGGCCGAGCTTTTGTTCTCCCAAGTGCTCCATGTTCTGCATCTTCTGGTAGAAAGAAAGTCTTGCTCAAGTATGCTCAATGGAGGCATAAATGTTCCTCAATCAGCACATCACTTAGCACATCTAGAAGTGACGTTGCATGAAGAGAAGATGGAATTCGAGGTCTAGTATCAATTTCAAGTGTCATGTTTATATTATCCATACCGAGTGTCACGTATAAATCTTGCTTTTGCTTCTATCTATAACTGATATGAATTCTCTGTGACAGAAAAGGTAAACATGATTAATCTTCCTACATAGTCACACTTTGCTTACTCTTTTGGTAAATAGAACCATTTAATCCTCTTAGGTTGTGCTTGTGCATAATAAGTTTCCAGTAAGTGAAATGCATGTACTACACTGAACTCTTGCCTTTTCGACTAGAGAGGAGGTTAGGGATATTAATTTGTTCCGACATCTACTTCCATATACCTTAAGTGTTCTGTTTTTGGGATGTCTATGGACAAGTTATGCTATGTGTATTTGTGGATAGACTGATTTGCAGGAACAGAGAGTTCTTTTTATCTTTCTTTGTTGGACTACATTGGGTACCTAGGTGCTGAGAGATGTTTGTAACCACACAGGGGTATCTCCGGAATATTGTGTACAAGGAACCAAAGAAAGGCCAACCAGCCATTGATATTCTTGAGCTCAATCGGCTCCGGAGGCAACTTGTATTTCGGTCTTATGTGTGGGACCACCGCCTGATATATGCAGATGGTTTAGATAACAAGACGCTACAAGATGACGTGGAGGTTGTGAGTCCAGAAACTGTTCAGAAACCTGCTATTACTGTGGAGGTAGCAATCCCAGTTAAAACAGGCAAATCCATAGGTAGTTCTGCTTCTGTCCCCACTAATTCACAAATTGCTAGAGGGCACAAGCATGGTCTAAGTGATCAGCAAGCAACTACTTCATTTTTTTCCAGTGATCTTGCTGGAACAAAAACTACAGATGAATCTAATATCGTGGAATCTGATCGTAGTCTTCGGAGGTCCCTGTCTGATGGGCAAGTTCCCTTTAGTTTGACAGAGACTCTGGAGGCAGCATGGACTGGCGAAAATAATCTAGGTTTTGGGATCACCAAGAAAAATAATTTATCTGATGACGATAAGTCACCCAGTGTCACTGTGGGACTTTCGGAAAAGCTGGACCAAGAAGACCATGGAGAGGATCTGCCATCCACTGGGATTTCCAAAACTTCTAATAATACAGAGGAAACTGTAAGCTGGTTGGGGGTGCCATTTATGAGTTTCTATAGATCATTGATCCCCGGGAGTTCTCAGAAATTGGGGACACTAAGTGATTATGATCCTGTGTACGTTTCATCATTTTGGGAATCCGAGCTCCAAAGTGGGGCCAGGTTGCTCCTCCCTGTTGGAGTTAATGACATTGTTGTTCCAGTTTATGATGATGAACCTACCAGTATTATATGTTATGTTCTGCTTTCGGATGATTATGTTAATCAATTATCTGATGAGGCAGAGAGACCGAGGGACGCTGTTGACTCTCTGCTTCCTATGCAGTCCCTCGACTCTATGAATCTCCCACAGTGCCACTCTTTCCATGAAATGATGTTGGAATCTTCAAAAAGTTTTGGCCCTGGTGATGAGGCCTTTTTATCCTTCACAACTTCTCGAAGTTCCTTGCCCTTTCCCTTGGATCCTCTCTTACACACAAAAGCCTCTCATGCAAGGGTGTCTTTTGGGGTTGACGGACCCCTTGGGCAGGTAAAATACACCGTCACTTGTTATTTTGCAAAGCGATTTGACTCCTTGAGGAGGATGTGTTGTCCATCTGAAGTTGATTTCGTTAGATCTCTTAGCCGTTGTAAGAAGTGGGGTGCTCAAGGTGGTAAGAGCAATGTCTTTTTTGCAAAGACTTTGGATGATCGATTCATCATTAAGCAAGTGACTAAGACAGAGCTGGAATCGTTCATTAAATTTGCACCTGGATATTTTAAATATCTTTCCGAATCAATTGCATCTGGAAGTCCAACATGCCTCGCAAAGATTCTTGGAATCTATCAGGTATGTCTGAGCAACTGTGTTTGCTATCATCTCTGACACCATAACCTGGAGTCTCTCTCTCTCTCTCTCTCTCTCTTCCCAGTCCCTTCCTCACAGTATACATTATCCCAGAGATGTATTCTATCCTAAAAGGTTGTCATATTACACATGAAAGCCTACACGTGAAATCTAATTTTCTCAGTCTTCTTGTATTAGAATTTTGCTAATTAATAATGGATGTGATAGCTCATATTGAGACGAGATTTTCTATTAGTTGCGTTGGCATGTAACACCATGATTTTCTGGGTTTTTTAAAAAGGTCGCATCAAAACATCAGAAAGGGGGGAAGGAATCGAAAATGGATTTTCTTGTTATGGAGAACCTCCTTTTCGGAAGAAATCTGTCTCGACTCTATGATCTTAAAGGTTCCTCCAGGTCACGGTATAATCCTGATACTTCTGGGAGCAACAAGGTTTTGTTGGATCAGAACTTGATTGAAGCAATGCCTACTTCTCCTATTTTTGTTGGAAACAAAGCCAAGAGAATATTGGAAAGAGCAGTCTGGAATGATACGGCTTTTCTTGCTGTAAGTTTATGCATTTTTCTTTCTCTAGATGAATTTAATCTCCATTAGTTCGTCATGAACAGAGACTGTATAGACATACATAGTATCTATCTTCTAACTTGAGCCCCTTGATTGTATTCATGGAAATTAATGCAGTCTGTAGATGTTATGGATTACTCACTACTGGTTGGGGTGGATGAAGAGAAGAATGAGCTTGTTCTTGGTATCATCGACTTCATGAGACAGTACACGTGGGACAAGCACCTTGAGACTTGGGTGAAGGCATCGGGCATTCTTGGAGGCCCCAAAAACGCCTCACCAACCGTGATATCTCCAAAGCAATACAAGAGGAGATTCAGGAAAGCTATGACTACCTACTTCTTGATGGTCCCGGACCAATGGTCGCCTCCTGCTAAGCCACCCACCGACTTATCCGAAGACAACCATTCTCAAGCCACGACCCCTGCTGGGTAAAACCACGTTACATCCCTACCACCAACTACTCAAGTCAAGACTCGGTTCCTGTCTCAGTTTATGTACATGCTTCTTTCTCCGTTTCTGTGTTCATCTGGAATCCAGTTTTGGCTTCTCTTATAGCGTTGGATCCATGACTATCTGTTAAGAAAGAGAAAAATATAGGAAAATTAAGGAGTTCTTGAAATCAAGACTCCTCTGGAGGTCTACATATTTGATGATCTCCTCAAAATAGGTTTTTTCTTGTAAACATGTTCTTCTCGTATAGTTCTCCAATTTTATTTATTTTTGGTTCTTATTTGCTGTGACAATTTAAGTGTCATTATTTTTTTGTATAAAATGAGGTTCCATTGTACCTTAGATTCTTCTATTGAGTTTGTAATAGTGATTATTATTATTATTATTATTATTATTATTATTATTATTATTATTATTATTATTTCACCCAATCTTTGCTAGTCATTCAATTTTCCAATATTTTGTGAGTGGGCATTTGACTGGAACCCTTTCAAGTTTCAACACCAGATCATCAAAAAAAAAAAACACAACCATAATATATAATTAAATAAGTGGGAATGGTTCTTATTAAATCAATATAAATAATCCATCCACTAATTAAGTGTAAATAATTCAAAACATGTTTTCTTGAAACAGTTACTGTCAGAATAAATGATATAGATATTATGACAACACAATAATTCACTCGAGTCTAGACTTAAATAAAGACGAGCTAAACTAGGGCCCTCGACACATGTCATTGTGTTCTAAAGAATTAATTAAACTAAGTCATTATAATGTTTCTATTATTGGTAAACTTGCCTTGTATTATGATTCAATCTTGACAAACGAGGGCCCTCATTGTACCCTTCACATGTTATCTCTCATTTCTCATCTCTGTAGCAAACAATACCAGTGACCAGCCGACCGATATTCGAAAATCTGCTTGACATTTATAGAAATTAGGAAAAAGAAAAGCAGCCCATCAAGAAGATGTATGGATAAGCTTTTCACGAACTTCACTACAAAACCAATTAAGATATATACATTCACTTACCCTCTTCTTGTTAGATGATCTGGTCTGAGTATCAAGTGATACATGATTCTTGGAAAATATCATCACAAGTTTACTACCTTTTAGACATTCCAACTCGTAATCGCGATGAACCGATAAAATCAAGAATGTGTGTGTGGATGGGTGTTGGGGGGGAATGTTTGTTTTAATTTTATTTTTTCTTGATGTTGTAGTTGTAGGACTTTAGGATGATATATCAACCTTAGTCTATAATGAAATGATAGTTGGGGTTATTTTGTCTTTTTAAGGGAGTACATATTATTGAATGGAAGTATGTGTTAATTAGGTCATCTCTAATATTCTACTGCAAATTCAAAATGCAGTAAAGACATAATTCCAACGTAACTATAAAAGCTACTCATTTTATTGTTTTATAATACATAAATGCATTTGTACTATTCACAAAATCAGTTCTGTTTTAGTTGAAAATTCCAATCTAATACATTAATTGAGGAGAGATATATAGAGAATATTATTTTGAGTTAAAATTTGAGTTTGTGGATTAGAGATGAATTACTATTTGATAAGACAGTTATTGTAAAATAATACTCCATCCGTCCCATTATTGTTGACGCATTTTCTTTTTTGGGTTGTCCCGCTATTGTTGATCCATTCCAAAAAATGAAATAATTTTACACTAAAAAGTGCTTCAAATTTTGTGTCACACACTACTTTATACACAAAACATAACTTTTCTTAATCTACGTGTAAAAAAGGAGCCAACAGTACCGGGACGAAAGGAATATCAAATTTTAGTGTTGAGTATTGAATGTGGCCTTAACAAAGATTAAAGAAGGGGGAAAACATGATTTAGTGGAGTCCATTTTCGCTTATCTTCTACGGTTCTACCTGTTGATGATGGTAGTGATGATCCCATCTGCAACGATTTTTCGTTTGATTTATTTTTTTGTTGGTATATGAGATTTCTTTTCTTTTTCTCTTTTATAATGAGGCAAAAATTATTAGATTAATAGATTTATTGTTGGTTTGGATCCTTAAGTGGTTAATAGTGGACAAGTAAATTAAGTAGTTACATTCAATTCTAACTTAGAGGTTTGACCTTTTTATGTGTTGATTTTAAATATCATGATTTGATTATAATGAAAATCTTTTTTTTTGTAAGAATCTAAGAACTAATGTACTTTACGTGCAATGTTAAAGCACTTAATGTATAAAATTAATGCAATATTGAATTCTGGTAAAATATAACACTGTTCATCTATATTTGTATTTATACATAAAATGCATTAACTTTGTACTAAAGTATATTAATTCTTAGATTCTTATAAAAGATAAGTTTTTATTGATCTTTTCACTTTAAATATCATTATACGCATGATATATATACTAACTAATATCCACTATTTTGCACTCATCTATCTCCATAACTAGATGGCAAAAGCAAAAGATGAAATCAAACTATATTCGAAACACATTGTAGTATAAAATTTTTGTGTAGGGTCGGGCCGGCCCGAGCCCACTGGACATTTTGCTCGTTTTCGATAGGCCCAGCTCGGTCCGAACTCAGAATTCTATCGGGCATAAATTCTTTGAACCCACCCTACCCAAAATTGAACAAGGCCGAACTTGTTTTGTAAACTCTATCCCTTACCTGATGATATTCCAATATCTTTTTAGTTATTTGCTTATGTGATCCTACATGTTATTCTCTTGTGCAACTGAGCATTTCCTTTTATTCTATTGGAGAAACTAGTGAACTAATGCTTCCCGGAAAAGTGAGAGTCTTTGGAGGGAGAGATGCGAGTGTGTTATTTTTATATATCATAATGAAAGACAAAGAGAAAGATGACTCAACTCGTTCATTCCCCACAAACCCAACGTTGGGAGACAAATCTCAACAAGAAACAAGCAAAAGAGACTTACTCCTTGAAACCAACGTTAGAGATCCCAAGTTCACAACAAACCCAAAGTGGGAAAAACAAGAAGAAAAAATGGCACACATAATTGGTGATAATTTTCGTTTTCCAACATTAACAAGCAAGTGAAACAGCTGGCTTATGATCTAATTTAGATTAAGAACGTGATCACATAGCTAACAATAATGTAATGATGAAGAGTTGCATATTGACATCCAAAACTCCAATAAAACATTAGACAATTCCTAACAAAACCATAATAATAAATTTCTATTAGTATGGGTACAATAGAAATGAATTGACAATGAAATAGAGTATTATAAAACTGACGCAAGAGTTAGACTTTTTCCCCGTAAGAAAAAATTGTTCCACTATAGTAAACGCAATTCCACAGTATTTGTCTCCAAGACACAACGGTTTGACTAAATACAAGTAGTTACACTACTAGTCGTATTTCCAAACGAACTAATCGATATTTGAGACTGAATGTAGTATTATTATCTTCAAATTGGTGTACTTGAAATCGTCTTCTGCAGGGTTCTTTTATAGCCCAATGATGCTTGTTCACGAAAGGGTACGAAGGCCTAACCGTCGATCTGAACCGATGCGTCGGTCCATGATCGATAAGCATGATACGAACCGACGTGATGGTTCAACCATGCATGAGTCTGTCATACGTCCAACCGCTCCACCACGTGGTCGAGTCCTACGTGTTGCCCGAGCTGTCTCCAAGTGTCATGCTCGCAAAAATTTTGGCTCCTTAAAGCTCTTCGCGACGATGCACATGTGCAAAGTGCGGCTCTTAACTATCCAATGCGACAAGTGAGACATGCACGTGCTCATGCTCAGAATCTTGAACTTGGATGTTGCTTTGCACCATTCTCGAAGGCATTTGGGTTAGCTATAAAATAGCTAATTAAAAATCCACTAAGGTGCACCATACTTGGAGCACACTTGATTGCTCCATGTTGGTGTGAACTCCTTTATATATAGCTTAGTAGTTCAATATTTTTCCAATGTGGGATACTTCAAATTCTCAACCATTAAGAAACTAACTTTGTGCATTAATTGTCCATTCATCCTATATCGGATTTGAACATATAAATACACTAAATTGATCTACACTAAATTTAGATTCTAAATCCAAGCTTATATATAAACATTTTCAAATAATCCCCACATGAATGACGATTAATGCAAATGCAAGTTTTTCATAAAGTCCCGACGACCTGTTATTGCATCATGATATGTAGTTGTTGGCTTTGAACATTCCTTAGTATATATTATCGGATATACTCACTGCTCGATGAACACGATATCTTGAACCAATCATTTTTTGTAAAAACTATGACAATAACACATACACAATAATATATACAATATTTTTTATTCTCATGTTGTGTCCATTTTTGTAATACCCCGTAAAATAAATCGTGGTTAACGAAGAATTTAACCCGGCTTGTTAACTAATCTTTTTTTTAACGAGAAGATTAATTTATTAATAATCGAGCAATAATGTAATATGATCGGATTCGATAAATCGAATTACGAATGTGTGTGACGACCACCGATTCCCGTTCAAACAAAACGAGTGAAAGGTCATAATCGTGAATCGTCTCGAAGCCTGCAATTACCAAAAATGGAAAAGTTGACCTTAGCCTCTTTCTTTTTCTTTTTTTTCTGATACGTACATCTCTATCTTCAGCAACAGAACCCAACCCCTCTCACACACCTCTCCCCTCCCCTACAAAGAAAATCTGATACTCTGCAACATGAGACAAAAGTCTACACTCCTGAATTCTGAAACGTTCTGCTGCATCCTCTGCTCATAAGGCAGCAGAATCCCATTCTCCTCACCCTACAACTCCCATTTCAAACTCCCCATTCTCCAGATTTCTCAACACCCCAAAAGCAACGAGAAAGAGGAGAAACAAACAAGAACAAAAGAACAACAGAGGAAGCTGCCTTCAAGGCTACTGCTCGATTGAAACAGAAACATACAACAGCAAAAATCCATCATCAAGGTAAGCTTCAAACCATTTGTCATTCATACCTTTTCTTCTGTAATAATACAAGTAAAAGTTACATATGCCTACTCAATATTCAAATGAGGATCAGTAGCAAACCAACTGAAAAATTTAAAATAACACCCCAAGAATCGCCTTCTGCTCCCCTTCTCTGTTCCTTCGCGGAGATGGCCGGGCAGCGGTGGCGTCGACGGCGGCTGGCGTCGGCAAACTACAGCGAAGAGGCGGCGCGAGGAGAAACCGAGGCTCGTCGACCCTCTGCGAGAAAGGAAGGGAGCAGCGGCTGCTCTCGGTTGGGCGACGAGGCAGAGACGACGCGGACGTTCCGTGGAGAAGAGCGGGAGTTGGGTGAGCTCGTACGAGAGAGAGAAATAGGCGAGCAACAGCGACGTTGGCGGTGCGACTCGGCGACGGCAGCTGCGCGGCGCGCAGACGGACGGCGATGTCGTGGCGCTGAGAAGAGAGAGAGCGCCATGGCGAGTCGTGTGAGAGTGAGAGAGTGACGAGGGCGGCGTGAGCACGCCACAACGAGGAAACGATGACGGCCAACGCCGGCGCGCGGTGGCGCCGTGAAGAAGAAAGCAGCCGTCAGAAGCGCCGAGAATGAAAGAGATGGGTTCTGGGTGGGGTGGCGTGTGTGTAGGTTAGTTAAATTGTGGGTTGGGTTGGGAATGGGTTAATAATTTTAGCTGGGCCAAGAAATAATTAAGTTGGGCTAGAAGTCTTTAATAGAATAGTTGGGCGTGATTAATATTATTAGTGGGCCGAGTTGAACCTATATAAATGTTGTTTGGCTAATCAATTAATTCATAGCATAAGGATCGGGCCGAGATGAAAAGGTATACTGAAATGGGCCGACCATCGGGCGCAATTTATTAATTAGTGGACCCTTTTTTTTGGGGTGGGCTTTATGATATGGGCCTCCCTAATTAATTGTATTGACTCATATGGATGAATTGTGTTGGACTTAAGTTATAAATAGAATTGGGCTACATGTTTTAATTGAACTTTAATTAATTGAAGTTGGGCTTTAATTAATTAAATCTTTGAACTGATCATTTAAAGATAGATCGACCTCAAATAGTTAATTTATTTAGGCCATAATTAATTAAAGCATTTGGTTTTAATTAATTAAACTAGTTGAACCTTATTAATTAATTAATTAGATGGATTAGACCTTAACTAATTAAATTGGGAAGAGCTTAAGAAATCAAATTTCCCTTGATCCTAATTGAGTTAAGTGGACTTTAATTAATTAAGTCACCTAGACTTAAATAAATTAACCAAGGTGATTGAACTTAAATTACCTATATCGCTTAGACCTTGGTCATTCAAATTAGTTAAGAATTTCATTGATTATGTTAGACGATTGCTATATCATATGCATCTAGATTGAGGGATTATGAATGAATAGCATTGTTTGATGAATTGTTGGGTTTGAGAGGTGAGGAAAGTGATTAGGCCTTGTCGGCCTAATCGAGAGTGATCGACGCTCAAATTCTCGCTGAAACCTCGCGTCGAATTCGAGAGGATGGTCTACTTACGAATAGGTCATGCCGAAATTTCGATTTGCATCTTGTCGCCACGCTGATCAAAGACCCCTTCCATAACGTTAGTAGAACTAGACCACCCTCGCACGACTCTAACCAAGCAATTTAAAACTTCCAAAGAAGAGAACCCATTCAGCTCATAAGCAGCTAATTAACGAAATTCCAAGAGCGATCCAACTTAATCGACTAAGATCAAGATCGAACAACAAAAGCAATGCTTAAACAAGCTTTCGTCATGAACCTCGTTAAAAGAATACTCTCTGCTTAGATTTCTTATTATCCTCCAATCTTCGATGAAGGTCCATCGAGGAAGTAATGGGAGAGTCAAGCTAAGAGACGCCGACTGCTTTAAGATCGCAACTGGTGGGCTTTTCTTGAAACAAAATGATTATGCATAACTCAAAGCATGATTTACAAAAGCTTTATGAAATATTATCACATGAACCGTTATCGATCGCCAAATATTTATGTTTTGTTGTGTCCATATCCGAGGTTGGTTTGTCCAAATGTGGGACGAGAATTGATTGGTATATCCAATGTGGTATGTGAACGAGTTGGTCCACCAACGTTAAAAAGGGTAACGATCGGATCCGACTTAGTTGAGGACTAACTCGGATTGTGTACACGCAGTGATCGTGTTAAGGTTAGCTACCTCGACCGGTCACGGCGACTATGTGTAGGTGGCCACCTCCATAGTGCTCGAATGAATGAACGTATGATTGATGAATGAATTACCAGATATGGAACAATGTGGATGAAATAGTCCGGCCGGACACTTTTGGAAAATGATAAAATATTTGATAGGCATGAGCCTTTTCAACTAAAATCCTCATGTGCTATTGTGGGCAGCTCAATAACTTTTATAAAGAAAATATTTTCAAGAACGAGTCCACTGAGTACTTTTGTACTTAGCCCTGCATATTCGTTTTTGATGTGCAGGTTGAGCAAGGATTGATGATGGGTGCGAGGTGGTGCAAAGTGGTAGTGGTTTTGTTGCTTTAATTGAAAGGATTTCTAGAACCTTGAGCATGCATCATCATATGTATGTTCACACGTTTATTTGCTGCCAAACTCGATGTTTTGTTGGTATTTGTTGATTATGACCGCTTTCATATCAGATTAACCGAGGTCGCACTGCTCCTTGAAGTACGCCCGATTGGGTTAGACTTGAACATAGAACCTTTTGGCAAGTCTTTCAGAACTCGAGTTTGACGATACAACAGATCCCTTTCGATCCACGATTTATTGGCAATTGATTGGTTAATCGTATTGGTTTAAATTATATATATCCGCTGCATTTAGCATACCGTTGACGCATCCATGTGATCCGTACTTTCTTGGAAGTCGGGTCGTCACAAAGTGGTATCGAGCAATGGTTCGCTCTCGAACTCTAGAAAGCCCTTCCTCGAATCATAAGTTGAAAGTAGAGTCTTGAAACTGTTGGTATTTGACTTCCTTTCATTGAATTCTAAATTGAAAGTTGAGACTAAAATTAATTGTGTTTGACTACCATCGCACTCCACTCCATCATCGCCTTGCTCAACGAGGAAGAAGGTAACTATTTCAACCGAAAGTTGTTTTGAAATGATGAAAGTTTATGAAGTGTGAAATTGATTTACAAAAGTCGCATTGTGTTGAAAGTTGAAATATGTTTGAAAGGAGAAAAGTCTCGAAATTTAAATGGAGTTGTTGTTCCCAATGATTTTGGAAAAAAAATGAATGATTGACATTGAAAAATTATTTTCAAATTAACTGATTGTTAAGTTGAAGAAAAAGTTGAAAACTCTGGGAGATTGATAAAGTAATGATATGAGAATATCTGTTGATTGCATATATGTTATGAGTGGTGTTTACTCCTATATGCAAAGCATGCTAGAGGCATAATATAAATGAGTATGTTTCCCATGAGAACATAGACTCTTAAGACGCATGATCCTTTTTGCGCCGAACTTAGTATGAGAACATAAGGTGTCCCCGATTGAACGGAATACTAAGGAAGAACGAGAACATCGAAATTATAAGAATCTCAATCCGAACGAATTTGATGATGAGAATGCAACAACTCTACGATGACGAAGCGATTGTTTAACTGGAGGTTCGCACTGTTACGAGTCCCAACCTCTCTACGCGAAGAAATTTCGAACACTATACATGCTATTTCTATCATAGCGATAACGAAGGATCAAAGCATAACGTTAAGAAAGTATGTGTAAAAAAAAAAAAATGAATTTTGAGTATTGCGGGAACGCATATGATCGAATGTTATGATTCGAATGGAAACAAAGGTTTCATAACTCAATGAGAAATGGTGACCACTTAGCCTTACCTGAAGGCTAGACATTAAATGTCTGTTTTATCCTAAGAGACCATACAATCTCTTTTCGAATACCAAATTAATAAAATAAGATATAAGGTTGTGGTTCGAGCGATGTTTACGACTAAAAGTCCTTTATCCTGTAGAACCATACCCAAGAAGGTTGTATATTCCTACAGACGTATCGAGGAGACGACGCCGGTGAGTTCTTAGCTCACTTCATGTGACACTAGGTTACTGTACATGGACGTGGTAATCATACTACGACGGCGTACTCCGACTGGTTACGAGATTGCCACCCGATTAGCAGGGGTGTACACATGAGATCATCTGAATACATATATCGTCGTCGAGAAAGCTTCGATTTCATTCCATCAACCACCTGAACTATGTATTCACGGTATACGGAGCTGTAATTTGCGAACGGTATCTCCCTGAGCGAGAATACACATGGCATGATGAAAACCCCGAGTGGCTCCACCCGAGATGCCTCGCTTAGCATCTAATGGGCTCGCATTCTTACCGGTTGTGGCGTGAACATATTCGAGGTTGGAACTTCGCCCCTCGACAACTCACTTTTCTCGTCCTACCACCGCAGGATTCCATCCCCGCCATTGCTCGCCTGATTATCGTTGTCGATCACCCATGCCAAGACTCACATCTACCTACCGTGTTTCCCAGCTCAATGACCACCACGCATTTTACACATGTCCCACGACATCAGAGATTGACGGATCACGTGGCCCAACCAGTGTGCGTTGAGAGAAACTGTGCCATCTTGCTGCTTCTCAAATTCCAATGATGCCTATAAGGAGATCATGGTTGAGGTCCACCGAGACCTAATTGCTATGGAAGAAGCTAGAATTATTTGAATTCGAGAAACCGTGAGCCCCACATTCAATGACGAGGTCAAAGAGAAGAGGACCCAGAGGAAGATCCCGAGGAGGACCCGCCACCGACAATGAGATGGAGGAAATTGATAGTACTCATACTCTGGTTCGACTCCAACACGATGAGCTCTATTTATGCCCTGGGCGATTATGGATCTAGTTATTTAAGACTAGAAAGTGTTTTGTTTATATACGATTGCATAATTGGTGATGCATACGAGAGCGATGAGTCGTTCTGATACAAACCCTTATTTTGATGACCTCGGTAGTATTTAAATATTTGTACGCATCGTGATTAGGTATGTGGAGGATGCCGATATTAGTTTTGGAGCATCATACTCCGTACCTGGCCTCTTTTGGTAAATCTCAAGAACGCTGATGAAAATCCTTGTAGAGGCATTTGACTTGATATGATGATAGCTCATCGAGAGCAATTAGTTTTGATGTCGTACACATGATGTCGACGATGTACTAGACTTACGCTGTATGATTATAAATACATATCGCGCTGAGATATTTAAGATCCCGATGGATGTTATAAGAAGATGTTTGATTGCATGATATATAAGAGGATCAAGAGCTAACCCTTAGTTAGAATCCGCCAATTTTCAACGGGACTGGGAATCTCGTGGATACGAAACTATGGATTCACGCGCTAGAACGAATCCTTAAATTCCTTTATTGCACCTCTTAAGAGCGCTTGTCATGCGTTGCTTTGCAAATGATTGGTGCAAATTTCGGCGAAGCAAAGAGAAAGACCTTATATGAATAGGAACTAGAAGCTTACACCTGGGAAGAGTTCAAGGAGGAAGTGTACGAGAAGTACATTCCTAAGAACTACCGTAAGATGAAAGAACACGAGTTCTACAATTTACGATAAGGAAAGACCACGGTCATAGGTTACGACCGTGCATCCTGCGAGATGTCGCGGTATGCGCCTCAGTTGTTTGACACTTACGAGAAGAGAACTGAGAAGTTCTGAAAGAGACTCCGCGATACAATCCTCGTCAATCAGTTGGAAATTGACGTGAATGCGTAACCTAGAATCAAATGTGAAAACGAAGAGCTCTTGAAGAGAATAAAACTCATTAACATATTTGAAATCAAAGCTTAATATTTCGTGAGTTTACAAGCCTCTATATAGGCTGAAAATTTAATCGCTTTGCTCGAGCTCTTGTGATTGGTTCATCGGGAACCCGAACCAAGTCGGGAATCAACGAACTTTAGGTTGCATCACTCTATCATGAGATCGAGTGTCACTAATCGGTCATGGAAATCGATCTATCGTGAGGCCTTTAATAGAGCATTAGATATTGAGGATGCCCCGCTGAGGATAGATTGTCGTCAGACATCCACCGAATCACCAAGGAGATCGTGGAAAGAGAAAGGGGAAGGACCCCACCAAGGTCAAAGATCAAATGTTGGCGGTGACACGAGACCATGACAAGTGAGTAATGTACCATCTAGGCACGAATAAGACAATGAACGCACTATAGTACCCGCGCTAGCGGAGGAAACTAAATATTCGTGAAACTCCCCGTATGCCCTAAATGCCATAGGAGTCACAAATGAGTCTACATGTTCACAATGATGAATGTTTCAAATGTGTCTAGAAGGGGTCACTACTCCAGGGACTGTCCAGGGATACGCCAATGAGAGAATGACCATCCCAATGAACCGAATCGAGTCCGACAAATCAAGACTATCCAAGCTCAACTGCTCCAAAGAACAAACCCCGGTCCGTACTCCACCAAATCAACGACCATATCAATCACGACAAAGAACGACAACAACAATGGCGACAACCGCAACAACAATACCGCCAACTCCAACAACAACAACAACAACAACAAAGACAACCAAGCAGAAGAAGAACGACAACACCATCATCAACAACAGCAACCGTCCCAGCAAACTAGGACCTACGCCTCAACCAGGAAAAGAAATTCCCACAGGAGCCGCCAAGGAACCAAGAAAACTTGGCAGGTATGGGAATACTTCTCCAAATTTCCTGTTACCCTACTGTTTGATACTGGCGCTTCGCATCCTTTTATTGTTGAAGCATGCGTTGAGAACTTAGGATTTGATCCTAAACACGCTGAACAAATCATGAGAAATTCTTCTCCAGTAGGAGGAATAAGAACGGTAACCCACACATGCTTGAACCTAGAACTTAGACTAGGTTTACTTCCGGTCATGACAGATAATCTTCACGTCATACCTATGACGGATGTGGACATAATCCTAGAAATGGATTGGTTAACCGAATATAATGATACTATCCCTGAAATGAAAGTAAGACTTCTTTCCAACATCTCGGAAAGAAACCTATAAACTTTCACGGGATCAGCATGGGAAGAAGAGTCTCAATCATATCCGCACTATAAGCAAGAACATTGCTGAACAGGACAGATGACCACATCTACCTTGTCTATCTCGAGGAGGAAGACCAGAATAAAAGAAGGATAAAAGGCGTTTTGATTGTGAGAGAATATTCCAATGATTTTCTAGATGAACTACCTGGATTACCGCCGACTCAACAGATTGAGTCCACAATCGATCTCAAACCAGATTCTGCCCTGTATCGAAAGCCCCATACCGGATGACACCGAAGGAACTTGAGGAATTGAAGATCCAACTACAAAAACTCTTGGAGTTGAGTTTCATTAGGCCCATTATATCTCCATGGGGAGCACCTGTCCTTTTTGTGAAGAAAAATGATAGTACACTGAGAATGTGCATAGACTATCGAGAGTTAGACAAGATAACTCTAAAGAATAAGTATCCCTTGCCCCAAATCGACGATCCGATTGATCACCTTATGGAGCGGAGTCTTTTGAAGATAGATTTAAAGTCGGATACCATCAACTAAGGATTTGATCCAAGATGTGCCTAAAACGGCTTCCGTACAAGGTATGGTCATTTCAAAACTCTTCGTTATTCCAATTGGACTTACAAATGCCCCGATATTTATGGATATCACGAATAGGTATTTTACCCGTAATAGATAAATTTATCTTAGTATTCATAGACGCTATCCTAATATATTCCAAGAATAACCAAGACCACGAAGAGCACTTGAGGACTGGTGTGCAAAAGTTGAGGCAATAGCAACTCTTCGCCAAGTTTAGCAAGTGTGAGTTTTGGTTAGGCGAAGTGACATTCTTAGGTCACATCGTGTCCGCCGAGGAAATCAAAGTAGACCCCTTGAAAATCGATATAGTTCGAGAATGGGAATCACCAAAGAACCCGAATGAAATTGAGCTTTAGGACTTGTCGGCTACTATCAAGATTTATCAAGGATTTTCAACGATAGCCCGACCTATGACCCAATTGTTGAGAAAAGGAATCAAGTACACTTGGACCGCCGAGTGTGAGACTAGTTTCCAGAGACTGAAGGAGTTGCTGACGACAGCACCTGTACTAGCAGTACCCGAAGCAGATAAAGAATACATAATCTACACGGATGCTTCAAAGAATGGACTAGGATGTGTTCTGATGCAAGAAGGCAAGGTTATTGCTCATGCTTCAAGGTAATTACGCCTACATGAGTTGAACTATCCTACGCACGACCTGGAATTAGCAGCGATCGTACATGTCTTAAAGATTGGAAACACCATCTCTATGGAGTTAGATGTGAGATCTATAATCGACCATAAAAGCTCAAGTATTCTTCAATGTAAAGATCTTAACATGAGACAATGTAGATGGTTAGAACTAGTAAAAAAATTACGACTGTGGTATCAATTATCACCTAGACAAGGCTAATGTTGTAGCCGATGCCTTAAGTCGTAAATCTCACCCTAGTTTGGGATTCCTCCTCAGTCTGCTTATAAATGAATTTCAGAGGATTAACATCGAAGTTATAGAGCACCGAGACGATATAAAGGTCAGATTGCAATGTTGATTGCAATCTCAGATTTAAAAGCTCGAATTTTGGATCCTCAGAAGAAGAACAGTAAGCTGGAGGAAGTACGAACCAAAATCAAGAATAATGGCCACAAGGATTTTAGAGTAGTAACATATGATGTTATATGATGGGATAGTGTGTATTTTCTAAAAGACGAAGGGCTTAAGAGTAAGATCTTGAGAGAAGCCCATGAGACATCTTACACCGCACATCCCAGAAGCACCAAATATACCAAGATCTCAAGGAGAAAATTTGGTGGGATGGAATGAAGCGAGACGTAGCTTCATTAGTAAAACGTTGTTTGACGTGTCAACGAGTGAAAACAATCCACCAGTCATTGTATGGAACCCTACAATCGCTGGACATCCCAGAATAGAAATGAGAGGATATGGCCATGGATTTTTATACCGGGCTACCCAAATCACTAAAAGAAAATACCGCTAATTAGATTATCATCGATCGTTGACCAAGCGCACGTATTTCTTACCGATCCTAATAATATACGGATCAGGTATATTAGTACAATTGTACATTCGAGAAATCATACGTTTGCAAGGAGTTCTAAGGACTATCACGTCTGATAGAGATTCAAAATTTACATCCAGATTCTGGATGAGCTTGCAAAAGGAATTGAGAACTTAATTGTATTTCATTACCGTGTTTCACCCAAAACGGTTAGATAACTGAGAGGACCATCCAAACGCTTGAGATATATTGAGGATCGTTGTTCGGACGGATGAGAAAATCTAGAACAAGTGTTACCACTTGTAGAATTCGCATACAACAACAGCTTAATCAAGCAACTATTTGAATGACCCCGTACGAAGCGCTTTACGGAAAGAAGTGCAGATCACCACTTTAATGGGATAAAGTGGGAGAAAGAAGAATATAAGACCTGACTCTATAAGAGAAATGATTGAGATTGTACAACAGATCCGCCAACGGATCAAAGAAACCTAAGATCGACAAAGTCATACCGACAAACGCCGATTAAGCTATATTTGATATGGGAAGTAAAGTTTCTTGGAGATTTCCCTGTTAAAAGAGAATCATGAATTTCGAAATCAAAAAAGAAACTACGACGACGTTTCGTAGAACCCTATGGAATATTGGGAAGGCTATGACCAACAACGTACAGATTGGCATTGCCGTCAAATTATGAAAACGTGCACAATGTGTTCCACGTTTCACAACTCAAAAAGTACATACATGACCCCACTCGTGATACCATCGACATATATTGTCCTCGATGACAATAGGAGTTATGTAGAATTGTTCACGAAAATTTTGGACCGACATATCCAAAACAAAGAACAAGGAAATACCAAAGGTGAAAGTTCTATGAGAGTATAGACGAGAAGAAACAAGAATTTGAATCATATGAATGAGAAATACCCGGATCTTTTACATGGTTAGCAAATTTCGGACGAAATTTTTTAAGGGATGGTATGTAATACCCCGTAAAATAAATCGTGGTTAACGAAGAATTTAACCCGCTTGTTAACTAATCTTTTTTAACGAGAAGATTAATTTATTAATAATCGAGCAATAATGTAATATGATCGGATTCGATAAATCGAATTACGAATGTGTGTGACGACCACCGATTCCCGCTCAAACAAAACGAGTGAAAGGTCATAATCGTGAATCGCCTCAAGCCTCGCAATTACCAAAATGGAAAAGTTGACCTTAGCCTCTTTCTTTTCTTTTTTCTCGATACGCACATCTCTATCTTCAGCAATGTAACCCAACCCTCTCACACACCTCTCCTCCCTACAAAGAAAATCGATACTGCAACATGAGACAAAAGTCTACACTCCACTCA
The DNA here is from genome assembly GCA_036937905.1 of Salvia rosmarinus. Classification (NCBI taxonomy): domain Eukaryota; kingdom Viridiplantae; phylum Streptophyta; class Magnoliopsida; order Lamiales; family Lamiaceae; genus Salvia; species Salvia rosmarinus. The sequence continues at coordinate 43,931,013 of CM072819.1, forward strand.
AACGCTCACGCATCCTCCGCTCATAAGGCAGTGAGTAATCCCATTCTCCTCACCCTACAACTCCCATTTCAAACTCCCATTCTCCGATTTCTCAACACCCCAAAAGCAACGAGAAGAGGAGAACAAACAAGAACAAAAGAACAACAGAGAAGTCGCCTTCAAGGCTCTTGCCGATTGAAATGTAAATACAACAAAGAAAATCCATCATCAAGGTAAGCTTCAAACCATTTGTCATTCATACCTTTTCTTCCGTAATAATACAAGTAAAAGTTACATATGCCTACTCAATATTCAAATGAGGATCGAGAGTAAACCAATGAAAAATTTAAAATAACACCCCAAGAATCGCCTTCTCTCTTCCCCTTCTCTGCTCCTTCGCGGAGATGGCCGGCAACGGTGGCGTCGACGGCGGTGGCGGCCGGCAAACTACAACAAGAGGCGCGCAAGGAGAAACCAAGGCTCGCCGACCTCCGCGAGAAAGGAAGGGCGCGGTCGCTCTCGGTTGGGCGACGAGGCGAGACGACGCGGACGCTCCGTGGAGAAGAGCGGAGTTGGGTGAGCTCGTGAGAGAGAGAAATAGGCGAGCAACAGCGACGTTGGCGATCGACTCGGCGACGACAGCTGCCGCGGCGCGATTGACGGCGATGTCGTGGCGAGAAGAGAGCGCCATGGCGAGTCGTGTGAGTGAGAGAGAGGATTTGGCGGCGCGAGCACGCCACAACGAGGAAACGATGACGCTAACGTCGAAGGCGGCAATGGTGGCGCTGTGAAGAAGGAAAGCGGCAGAAGGCCACCGAGAATGAAAGAGATGGGTTCAAAGTGGGGTGGCGTGTGTAGGTTAGTTAAATTGTGGGTTGGGTGGAATGGGTTAATAATTTTAGCCGGGCCAAGAAATAATTAAGTTGGGCTAGAAGTCTTTAATAGAATAGTTGGGCCGTGATTAATATTATTAGTGGGCCGAGTTGAACCTATATAAATGTTGCTGGGCTAATCGAATTAATTCATTGCATAAGATGGGCCGAGATGAAAAGGTATACGAAATGGGCCGACCATTGGGCGCAATTTATTAATCGGTGGGACCTTTTTTTGGGGTGGGCTTTATGATACGGGCCTCCTAATTAATTGTATTGACTCATATGGATGAATTGTGTTGGACTTAAGTTATAAATAGAATCGACTACATGTTTTAATCGAACTTTAATTAATTGAAGTTGGGCTTTAATTAATTAAATCTTTGAACTTGATCATTTAAAGATAGATTGACCTCAAATAGTTAATTTATTTAGCCATAATTAATTAAAGCATTTGGTTTTAATTAATTAAACTAGTTGAACCTTATTAATTAATTAATTAGATGGATTAGACCTTAACTAATTAAATTGGGAAGAGCTTAAGAAATCAAATTTCCTCGATCCTAATCGAGTTAAGTGGACTTTAATTAATTAAGTCACCTGACTTAAATAAATTAACCAAGGTGATTGAACTTAAATTACCTATATCGCTTAGACCTTGGTCATTCAAATTAGTTAAGAATTTCATTGATTATGTTAGACGATTGCTATATCATATGCATCTAGATTGAGGGATTATGAATGAATAGCATTGTTTGATGAATTGTTGGGTTTGAGAGGTGAGGAAAGTGATTAGCCTTGTCGGCCTAATCGAGAGTGATCGACGCTCAAATTCTCGCGTTGAAACCTCGCGTCGAATTCGAGAGGATGGTCTACTTACTAATAGGTCATGCCGAAATTTTGATTTGCATCTTGTCGCCACGCTGATCAAAGACCCCTTCCATAACGTTAGTAGAACTAGACCACCTCGACGCGACTCTAACCAAGCAATTTAAAACTTCCAAAGAGAACCCATTCACTCATAAGCAACTAATTAACGAAATTCCAAGAGCGATCCAACTTAATCGACTAAGATCAAGATCGAACAACAAAAGCAATGCTTAAACAAGTCGTCATGAACCTCGTTAAAAGAATACTCTCTGGTTAGATTTCTTATTATCCTCCAATCTTCATGAAGGTCCATCGAGGAAGTAATGGGAGAGCCGTGCTAAGAGACGCCGACTGCTTAAGATCGCAACCGTGGGCTTTTCAAACAAAATGATTATGCATAACTCAAAGCATGATTTACAAAAGCTTTATGAAATATTATCACATGAATCTGTTATTGATCGCCAAATATTTATGTTTTGTTGTGTCCATATCTCGAGGTTGGTTTGTCCAAATGTGGACGAGAATTGATTGGTATATCCAATGTGGTATGTGAACGAGTTGGTCCACCAACGTTAAAAAGGGTAACGATCGGATCCGACTTAGTTGAGGACTAACTCGGATTGTGTACACGCAGGATCGTGTGTTAAGGTTAGCTACCTCGACGGTCACGGCGACTATGTGTAGGTGGCCACCCATAGTGCGCGAATGAACGAACGTATGATTGATGAATGAATTACCGATATGGAACAATGTGGATGAAATAGTCCGGCCGGACACTTTTGGAAAATGATAAAATATTTGATAGGCATGAGCCTTTTCAACTAAAATCCTCATGTGCTATTGTGGGCAGCTCAATAACTTTTATAAAGAAAATATTTTCGGCAACGAGTCCACTGAGTACTTTTGTACTTAGCCCCGCATATTCGCTTTTGATGTGCGTGGTTGAGCAAGATTGATGATGGGTGCGAGGTGGTGCAAAGTGGTAGTGGTTTTGTTGCTTTAATTGAAAGGATTTCTAGAACCTTGAGCATGCATCATCATATGTATGTTCACACGTTTATTTGCTGCCAAACTCTGATGTTTTGTTGGTATTTGTTGATTATGACCGCTTATATCAGATTGAACCGAGGTCGACTCGCTCCTGAAGTACATACGATTGGGTTAGACTTGAACATAGAACCTTTTGGCAAGTCTTTCAGAACTCGAGTTTGTATGATCAACAGATCCCTTTCGCCCACGATTTATTGGCAATTGATTGGTTAATCGTATTGGTTTAAATTATATATATCCGCTGCATTTAGCATACCGTTGACGATCCATGTGATCCGTACTTTCTTGAAGTCGGTCGTCACAATTTTGGCCTTGGACCATATCTTGATTCATAATTGTTATTTATTTGAAGCGGTCACACTTCATACTTAGATAACTGATCTCCTATGAAGAGTCTCTTGCTATACTTCACCAATAAGGCTATAGAAGTCATTAAAAGTTTTAAAACTTACCCTTACAACGAACTACATGGTTACACTTGGACAACTACGAGAATGAATTCTTGGGTTGTGATTCCAAATGTACAACTTGAACCTTCATAACTTAATTATCTTTTTGAATCAAGTTTTTGGGATCTCCAATCATCATGGTTGAGTTATCATTATGAACGTTCTTTAAGCGTGGATTTTAATCTCATTCCTCTTACTGTGTTATATAATTAAGTACGGTTTATACCTTTAGTAAACGGATCTGCTATATTGTCTTTTGACTTTACATAGTCAATAGACATTATTCTACTAGTGATCAACTATCTAACGGTATTGTGTCTTCGATGAATATGTCGAGACTTACCATTGTACACGTTTAGCTCTCCTTATGGCTGACATGCTTTCACAATGTTCCATAATGTGAGGCACGGGTGTTTCACAATAAGGAATATCCTCTAAGAAATCTCCTTGTCTTTTGGCTTCTTTGCCAACTTTGTCTATGGTAATGAATTCTAATTCCATTGTAAATCAAGTTATACAAGTTTGCTTAGAAGATTTTCATGAAATGCTCCTCCATTTATGATTAACATGAATCCACTTGTGGATTTGGATTCTTTTGTGTCGAATATCCAATTTGTATCGTTGTATCATTCCAATACTTCTATATATGTTGTGTAGTGTAAACTATGGTTCAAAGTATGTTTTAAATATCTTAGAACTCTAGTTAATGTACAATTATCCTTACCTGGATTAGTTGTGAACCGACTCAAGTTGTTAATTGAATATGATATGTCTGGTCTTATACAATTTGCTAAGTATATTAGACTTTCAATAAACCTAGCATAGTCCAATTGAGATACTAGGTCTCCTCGATTTTTGGCAAGTGTGAACTTACTTCAACAGGTGTCTTAGCCGGAGGTAGATCAAAAACTTTAAATTTCTTAAGCATGTTCTCAACATAGAGAGATTGTGATAAGATAATTCCATTGGGTGTTCTAGAAAATTTAACTCCTAGAATCACGTCAGCTATCCTGAAAGTTAAATTTCATTTTCAACATTTCTTTAGTACTCATGATTATATCATGATTATTACCCATTATGAGCATGGCATCAACATAAAGACATATAATGACAATTTTTTTTGGATATACCGTTAATATACACACATTTGTCACATTCATTAATTTTGAAACCATTTGACATCATCACTTGATCAAATTTTTCATGTCATCGTTTAGGTGCTTGTTTAAGTCCATATAATGACTTAACAATTTTACAAACTTTCTTTCTTGTCCTGTTATAACGAACCCTTCAGGTTGTTCCATATATATTTCATCTTCTAAATCCTCATTTAGAAATGTTGTTTTTATATCCCTTTGGTGTACTTCAAGGTTGTGAAACACAACTATAACAAGTAGCATTCTTATGGATGTACTACTTGTAATATGTGAGTATGTATCAAAATAGTCATACTCATCATTTTGTTTGTAACCCTTGACTACCAAACGAGTTTTATACTTATCAATAGATCCATTGACGTTAAATTTCGTCTGTAGAATCTACTTTCATCCTAAAGGGTTACAACCTGGAGGAAGATCAACAATCTTCCAAGTGTGATTGTTCAAGATAGATTCAATTTCACCATTGATAGTTTCTCTCCATAGAGCAACACCGGGCAACGCTTCCTCAATTGTATTAGGATCATCATCTAATGAATAAACCATAACATCTGGACCAAAGAACTTTACAGTTTTTATTCGTTTTCCTCATCTTAGTTCGGGATTTGGCTCAATAATCTTATTCACATTTGGTCCAATATTTTCTAACGAGTTTTCTTCATAAGTTCTTTTATTAGAACTTACATCACTCATTTCTTTCTTGGAAAATGTAGTTTTAAAAAATATAGCATTTATTGATTCTATAATCATTCATCATTCATCTGGTATTTTCGACTTGTGTACTAAAAAGCGATATACGCTACTATTATTTGTATATCCTATGAAGATGCAATCAATAGTTTTAGGGCATATCTTAAATATTTTTGGTTTGGTACTTTGACCTTTACGAGGCACCCATATACTTTCGTGTATTTATAAGACGATTTCCTACCTTTCCATAGTTTATATAGAGTTTTTTCTTGTTTCTTTTGGGGTACCTTGTTTAATATTTTATTTGCCGAAAGAATAGCTTCATCCCACATGTTATTTGATAAACACGAGCTAATCAACATAGCATCCATCATTTGCTTTAATGTTCTATTTTTTTGTTCGACAAAACTATTAGATTGTGGGGAATAAGGTGTCTTTGTTTAATGAATAATACCGTTTTCACGACAGAATTCATCAAACAGTGCGACATACTCACAACCTCGATCACTTCGAATCATGTTGATTTTCGTGTTGAGTGTTTTGCATGTTTTTGTTGTGTTTTTCTTGAGTCTGTTCATTAGCTTGGATCTTATTTTCGTAGTTTTTGGATATTTTTCGATTGAGCTAAGTTAAATTTTCGTTCTCAGAGGACTTAGAGTGATTTGTTGCTTTTGGACGTGTTTTAAAGGTACAAATGGATAGAACACACCACCCAGCATCGGCCTCGATAAAACCAGTGTTGCATTTGCTTCCTCAAAGGGGACATAACACGCACCCCAACGTCGGCCACGACGAAACTAGCTTTGGGCTTGTTTCGTCAGGTTTTGTCGCATACGGATATAAGTCACACCCCAGAGTCCGCCGTAGCTTGTTCGGCGTTGTGTGCGTCCTCTCGCGTGCGGTCAGAAAGTCCACTCTAGCTCCCACCTAGACGAAACCGGCGTTCCATAGTTTGCTCAAAGGAGTACATGAGTTGCACCCCAGCGCCGGTCATGGCAAAACCAGCACTGGGCGTGCAGCTTCATCCGTGCGCTTCGCCCAGTTAGCGCTGGATGGGATTTTTTGGACGCTATATAAAGCGCCGCCTTCAAACGTGAAAAGACCTAGTTTTTCATATTTCAAACTTTATGTGATTTTTCTCTCTATAGGATTAAAAACCCTAGTTTTATATTATTTTCTACTTTGTTCAAGATCACTTTGGGATTGTTTAGACTCACCAACAACATTGAGATTGTAAGACTTTTTACTTCTATTCCATTAGATTTTGATTTAATTATGTCAATGTTTATTCTCTACTTGATTTGTGAGATGACAATGAACTAATCCCTTTATCTAGGGTTGGATGATTCAATTTGGTTGATTGATTATTTGTGAAAGTTTAGTGTGTTTCTATTTGAATTGTATTGTTTGTCTTTGAGTGATTTGGCCATTACTCAATTGTTCATGCTGGGTGAGATTGAGAGATTAACATGTTGCTTCTTTATAATTCAATTGAGTTAGAACTTATCGAAAACGAGTAGTCTAATAATTTATTAATTATTGAAATTTGATAACTTAGATCTAATCTTTGGGGACGAAAGTATGTGGTTTGAATAGAATGTTAGGAAATTGCATGATTAGGTATATTTCATAAAATCAAGCTTTAATTGATTAATCACGGTGAGGAATCTAATACTACCTTTCCAAAACCTTCGATAAATCTTAAATGGTAATTGTTTTGATTCTAAAATCTAGAACTTTGTGATCTTTAATTTATTTTTCTTATTTTAATTATTTATTTCCTAGTATGTTTTCAAACACCCAATTTGGTTAGGAAAATAGAATTTACTGCTTTTCATATAACAGAATGTAGGCCATATTAAGTATTCATTGAGAGACGACTATTAAGTATTCCTTGAGAGATGACTTTGGTTGACTTACGACACTACATATGCTCGTACTATTGCGAGAACCTAGAGATATACTTTAGGTTGAACATTGAGTTGATTTTCAACTTTATTTTTGCAATTTTTGAAAGCTTCGAATGCTTCTTCTTTGCTTCTTAAAAGATACACATAGCAAAATCTTGTACAATTATCTATAAATGTTATAAAATATTTTTTTCCACCTTTAGTTTGCACAAGTTTTAAATCACATAAGTCAGTGTGAATCAGTTCTAGAGATGTAGTTGATCTTTCCATCGAATGAAAATGTCTTTTTGTCATTTTTGCTTCAACACAAATTTCACACTTATTATGTTGATCAAATGATATTTTTGGCAATAATTTTAAATTCACTAATCTATATATTGTATTTAGATTTGCATGCCATAATCTATCATGCCATAAATTAGGAGACTCAATCATATATGCAATATTTTTCTTTATTTCATCATTATATATTATATTTAGTGCATTGAGTTTGAAAAGGCCATTAGCTACATAGTTTTTTTTCCTACAAAGTGGTCATTTTTTGTCATTACAACTTTGTTTGCTTCAAACTAATATGAAATCGGCCTTGCTAAGAGTTGAATTGGAGACAAGATTCTTGCGAATGTCGGGAACATGCAACATATTTTTAAGTGCCAATATCAATCCCGACATGATTTAAGCACGACCTCTCCAAATCCAACGATCTTGGAAGTAGCAAAGTTGCCCATGTATAACTTCCTATTTTTCATGACAGACTCATAGATGGAGAACATTTGCTCCATTTACACAAATGTGCCTAGTAGCATCAGTGTCAATCCACAAACCTATCGGGTTGCTAACCATGTTGACTTAATCTACAATCACAGATAAGTCAAGTTCGGACAAATTAAGGGGCACATTTTTTTTCTCCATCTTGTATGTCATCTCCAAAGAGTTCCACCATTCTTTTGACGTTTTTGGCGTTAGATTAAACATTATATAGAGTGTCGTCTAGCCCGTTTAGGATGTAGTTATGACACAGAAAGTCACTATGGTGTCAAGCATCTAACATATTGTGTTTTGTTCGTCAATCTTATCTTTCCCCAAAAAACAAGCTAAATTTAAAATAGTAAGATAGAAAAGCATTTTAGATTGCCAACGTTTGAATTCAGAACTTGAGAATTTTTTTGACTTTTCGGCATGAACATGGGCCTTTGGAACGGTGTTTCGACTTGTAGTAATTTCCACTAAAATTTTGTCTTGTGATTGTTAGTATGGGTACGTAAAAATGAATTGACAATGAAAGAGTATGATTAAACCGATGCAAGAGTTAGACTATTTATCTGCAAGACAAAATTGATCCGCTATAGTACACGCGGTTCCACATTATTTATCTCCAAGATACAACGGTTTGACAGAATACGAGTAGTTGCACTACTAGTCGTATTTTCAAACGAACTAATCGATACTCGGGGCTGAGTAAGGTTTTCAAAATATGTATGAATATAGTATTATTATCTTCGAATTGATGTATTTGAAATCATCTTCTGACAGGGTCCTTTTATAGTCCAAGGATGCTTGTTTGTGAAAGAGTGCGAAGACCTAACAGTCAATCCGAACCGGTGCGTCGGTCCATAATCGATAAACATGACCCGAATCGACGTGATGGTTCAGCCATGCACGAGAATGTCACACGCCCAACCGCTCCGCCACATGGTTGAGTCCTTCGTGTCGCCCCAGCCGTCTCGAGGTACTTCTAAAGCGCCCAATGTGACAAGTGCGAACGTGCTCGTGTTCGGACTCTCGGATTCGGATGGTGCATCTGTGTTAGCCATAAAATAGCTAATTAAAAACCCACTAAAGTGGACCATAGTTAGAACACACTTGATTATTCCTTGTTGGTGTGAACTCATTAATATATAGCTTAGTAATTCAATATTTTTCCAATGTGAGATACTTCAATTTCCCAATCATTAAAAAACTAATTTTGCACATTAATTTCATTCATTTCATATTGCATTTGAACACATAAATACACTAAATTAATCTAAATTAAATATAAATTTCAAATATAAGCTTATATACAAATATTTTTAACAATTTCTAGAGAGTTGGAGTGAACCACATTGGAGGAGGATCAATCCCGGTTGTTTTGGAGGTAGGGGTGTGCATCAATCGGTCGGTTCGACTGACTGATCGAAAATTTTCAAATCGAAAATCGAACCGAACATATTTTTTTGAACCGAACCGATTTATAGTTTCGGACTGACCGAAAATCGAACCGAAAAAACCGATCGGTTTCGGTCGGACCGAAAAACCAACCGAAACATATATTATATATATATATTTTTAAATAAACATATTTTAATTCTAATTATTTAATTAAAATATTAATTAATTATTATATAAAATATATAAATATATGAAAATAATATTTTCAGTTCGGTTCGGTTCGGTTACCGACCGAACCTAAAATATAAAATCGAAAACCTATTTTAATTGCAAATTTGAATCGAACCGAAAACGATTTTATCAAAAAACGAACCGATCGAAACCGATCGTTTCTATCTGTTTTTTGATTCGATTCGATTCGATTCGTGCATACCCCTAATTGGAGGAAGCGAGTAATAGATCGATGATAACTTCTTGTCCATGTAATTAAATATCATTCCGGTTGTAGAGAATTGAGACACCATGGAAGGCGTTGATTTAATGCATTTTTTTTCTTACCTAATAATACTAGTAACTTAAAGCTCATAAGTCAACTTATTAATCAACAAAGACAATGCCGAGTAGGGGTGTCTAAATGGTTTTTGGTTTTCGGTTAGAACTGGAATCGAACCGAAATCGACAAATTCGGTTAATCGAAAACCAACAAATTCGGTTATCGGTTCGGTTTCGGTTCCAGAGTTGAAAAAAATTTCGGTTATTGGTTAACCGATAACCGAACGGTTCGGAACCGAAAAATCGTTTTATTTTAATTATTATAATTAATTAAAATTCGAAAATCAATTTTAATTATTACTTTATTAATTATTTTAATTATTTGTTAAATATTTTATTTATTTATAATAAGTTTCAGCTTTTTAATTATTATTTTATTTATTTATTTATTATTTTATTTATTTTTATTATTAATTAATTTTAATTCGATTTTTCGGTTAACCGAAAACTGAACCGTCGGAACTGATCGGTTTTCGGTTAACCAAAAATTTAAAATGATTCGGTTTCGGTTTTTGGAGAAATTCGGTTCGGTTAATCGAAAAATTCGGTTCGATTAATCGAAACCGAACCGTTTAACAGCCCTAATGCCGAGACTATTTATCCCACAAAAAAGTACAAAGCCGAGACAGCTTTAGGACTTTAGACAATCATTTTATTTCACATTACATGGCTCAAGAATTCCAGCCAAACACCAAAATGGGGTTTAGAGTATTTTTCATATATTAAATATTTTGATCGTCTTGTCAAAGAAATTTAATTAGATACAAGGTTTTCTCTCTAATTATTTTGCTTTTGGTAAAGCTCATCGTATGATTAATGTTTCTTTCGATTACCACATGATTGCGGATTGCCTTGTCATTTAGGAGTGTGTGTCATCCTACAAAAGAATCAAAATCATATATATAAATAAATAAAAGAGAAAAAAATAAAGAAAAAAACAATCAGACTGCGGAATTTCATTTTGATGGCTTAAAGTTATATTCTCATGGGTGATATTTACTTTTTTTATGATAAAATAAATAGATAAAAATAATCCAAATTAATTTACTAATGAATCGATCAATTTTAAACTTATATAATATCTTATTCTTCAATTACTCAATTTTATATTTTAACAATTCATATTATCAATTTATCATAAAAATTAAATACAGCCCTTTACTCTCTTTGAGGCTTAATGGATCAGCTGTAGGCTAAATCAATGACTAAACCCTTTTGAGTCAGGGTCACCCGACCTGAGATCGCTCCACAAGAAGAAACACTCCGCCTCAAAACACCAGAAACAAAGTCTTAGTTATTCGTCTTCCTTGAAATCAAGGTGGGTCGCTGTTCAGATCCACTGATTAGTTTTTTAAAAATCATTGGATGTAACTAGTAGTATATCTCCGTGCAGATTGTTTGAGGCTTTTTATATTCGGGTCGAAAATGTTTCTCACGAGGTAGAAGAATCGCATTTGTGTTTCTTCGTTTTGTTCTTCACTTTTTATTTTTTTAATTGTGATTGTTTATTTGATTTGTTGTTTGAATTTGTTGAAGGACTGAATATGATAGAGGAGTGAACACTTTTTCTCCTGAAGGCCGATTGTTTCAAGTTGAATATGCTATTGAGGCTATTAAGGTTCTTTTGTCAGCTCACTATAGTTATGGTGATTGTTGTTGATTCATACAATTTTGGGGTTCTGTTTCTGAATTCCTAGCTTTTTTTTTTTGGATCTAGCTGGGATCAACTGCAATTGGGCTTAAGACTAAGGAGGGAGTGGTTCTTGCTGTGGAGAAGCGCATTACTTCACCGCTTTTGGTATGTTTATCATCCATTATTTGGTTGTTTTCAGTCATGTGTTAGCTTTAATTTGAGGGAATGAATTTATGCCCAATTTTGGTATAGTGAACCTTAGTTGATTTTGGGCTGTTTTTCTCCTTATTTATTGTTCTATTACTTTATATGTTGTGTTTTGGTTGCATGTGCATTTACCCTAATTGTTATTATATATTTATATCTCCTTCCCCTCTTGATTTTCATATGGTGGAAATATATGATACTTGAGTTGTAACCTCCTACTATTAGGATATTGATATATGGTAACACGTTAGCATTTCCCCTTTCCAACAACGTCTCTTGGGGCTCATGATAGAATTGAATGCTAACTAGAAACTTGTTGGGTGTTTTGAATGAATATGACAACATGTAGGAGCCTAGCAGTGTGGAGAAAATCATGGAAATTGATGAACATATTGGATGTGCCATGAGTGGCTTGATCGCTGATGCACGCACACTGGTCGAACATGCACGAGTTGAAACTCAGGTACATTAATTTGGTTCTTTTGATCACCGACTTTATTATGTTATTATAGTGATTATTAAGTGGTGCATTGCATCTTCTAGAATCATAGGTTCTCTTATGGTGAGCCCATGACAGTTGAGTCTACAACCCAAGCACTTTGTGATCTTGCTTTGCGATTTGGCGAGGGGGATGAAGAATCCATGGTAATTATCATTGTGCTTTCAAACTAATGTTCACGTGTAACAACCAGTTAGTTCAAGATTATATTGACACGCACACACACACACACACACACACACACACACACATATATATATATATATATATATAGGAATTGGTTCATGTACATACAATCCTTAACGTACATAAATTAGAATGAATCATGTCTATTAGATTTGGAAATCTAATGGTTATTTTTAAGTATGCATTTGAATTAGTTATATGCATATTTTTGCATATAATTTTGCATTTGTTCATCTGGGTCATAATTTGTGCATTGAATCTGAAGCGTCCTTATTGATTTATCAAGGGTTAATATTTGTCCTCGTGTTTACACTATAAGGATTGTCTACACGATAACCACTCCTTATATATATATATATGTGTGTGTGTGTGTGTGAGAGAGAGAGAGAGATTTTTGATGATGGTTGTGCCCATCTCTTTGAGACATGAAAAGGCTTATAGGTGAATGCCTATTTACTCTCCTGCTATATTTCTTCATCATTATATTTTTGTAAATGTATCTTCAACTCCCTGCGAAGCATGTAGTACGTTTAAATTTACTGAAGAACACTTGTTATGGAAGATGTATATTATTGGTTCTCTTAGTGGAGCAAACACCATGTATAAGTTTTATAAGATTGATACTAAGGGCCAAAATGCTCTACAACATTACAATAATTCTGTGGAATATTTCATGGCCACTTGATCTTGTGCTCATGGACAACCTAAATCTTAAACAAATTAGCTTTTATTCTAATTTTGGAGCCTTTTATTTACGCAGTCAAGACCTTTTGGCGTGTCTCTACTAATTGCCGGTCACGATGAGAATGGTCCTTGCTTGTAAGTGTTTCTTCTCAAATCTGAAGAAAGATATCTTACTGTTACTTCTCCTGTGTTCCTTACATGGCCAGCCACCTTGGATGTGATACCAGCCTAATTTTGACATGATTTTCTGTCATTTTACAATCTTGGAGCCTTCTCAATGCCTAGACAGTAAGTATCAGAAGTAATTAGGCATCGTGCTTGCTAATTTAAATGTGTGAAGCATCTGTCTGCATGTAAAATTGTTACAGCCAAATGGTGGCCAAATTTCTGCCTGCAGTACTTATGAACTTGGAAAATTATTTTGCCCACTGCCCATTACAAATTTAGAAGCTTTTCATTTTATATCATGATAGATGTAATCGTGGGGAAGATATAGCACCTCTAGGCTCTAGTATATATTTTCTGAGATTCCTGGCATTCTCTGTGGTGTTTCAATATTTAAGCACTAATAATTGGTTTTGCTCACTATGGATGCCTGGTGGCCCTGCTTAACTATAGCCTTCGTATTAAGTTTGTTTTGCTAGATTGCAGATTGCAGATTGCTTATGCCCAACATATTTGATAACTCCTTATATTCGAGTTGAAATCAGCACAAACCAATCTTGTGCTGCCTACTGTTTCTGATGTTGATGTGACCATTCCGCTCTCAAAAATCTAGAGGATGTGCGGTTGAATGGCATACCGTGAAATAAACAGACTATTATTATTATTTCACATACTGACTAGCATAATTGCAGAATCAAATTATAGGAAAATATAATGTTTCTAGGTGTGTCTTAACTTAAGATATAGTTCTTGCAATTTCACTTGGTTTTCGAGAAAAATAATTTTTTTCCCTAATATACAATGGAGACAATTTACTCTAATGGAGATTTGTAACTGGTATAGATACTATACGGATCCTTCCGGGACATTCTGGCAGTGTAATGCGAAAGCCATAGGATCAGGTTCCGAAGGAGCTGACAGCTCTTTGCAAGAGCAGTATAACAAGGTATCTATTTTATTATATATTTAGGAACAACTTGTTTATAATTGTGATATTGATTCTATCTGTTCTATTCATTTGCATACAGGATCTAACTCTCAAAGAAGCTGAAACCATTGCACTTTCCATTCTTAAGCAAGTTATGGAGGAAAAGGTATTTGTATTCTATGGAGCTTATTTTTCTTTAATGAATTATTCAATATAACTCAGCTTTATCTTTGACACACCACCTTCTCGTCCTCACCAAATATCAGGTTACACCCAACAATGTGGATATTGCGAAGGTATCACCTACATATCATCTTTACTCTCCTTCTGAGGTCGAAGCAGTTATCAATCGCCTGTGAGAGAGAACTGCAGCAGTCTATTTCCCATCATAGGATTGTTGTATTACTTTGTTAAATGCGTTGCCTGGTATGGTCACGAAGATTCTGTTTAGTCAGTTGTATATTTCTTTTCACTTTGGATGAATTGAAATATGCTTTTGGATGAATTGAAATATGCTTTACGATCTCGATTTTCTTTAGGATGTTCACATTTGATATCCTTCTTGACGTTTTGTCCACTTAGAGATATTAAACTTTGACGAAAGCTCCTTAAGGGTGAAGTTCGGCATGTTAACCTCAATTTTAGTTTTGCTATAATAAGAATTGCATATGATTCTTAGGCTCTAGTACTTCATTTATTTATTAAATTGGTGTGTGAGTATTTGTCAAAATTGAGTTTATATTTTATTTTTATCCGAGTAGGCTACAAAATGCTAAATCATTTGTATTTATTTTTGTAAGGGTTAATATCCCGACCTTCGATTAATCAATTATATTCCAAACTTTGAAATTTATCATGTCAATCCTAACATTCTTATGATAGTAGAATTCTCAAATATGACACCTCGAAGAAACGGGAGAATCATTAATAATTAATAAGTAACAACCAAATTTATTTTCATGAAGTTGGCAACATGTTCATGATTATTACAAAAATTGCTGTCTGCAAGCAATACAAAGGCAGCTTTTGATTGCTCAAATCTCATAAATATGTTTGGATCAATCGCGGAATTCCTTGATGAATGCTTGATGGAAGTCAGTGAGGCGAGTGATGATGGCCGGAATCCTATCCTCCTGTGGTAGTATTGTACACCTAAAATGCAGCGTCCCAGGTGCCTAACATGAAAAACGTCGTAAGCTGCAGCTATTTTACAGACACCAGCGATGAAGTTGGAAGATTATAGTAAGTACCTGCCCGAAGCCAGAACCAGGAACAACCACTATCCCTGTGGCATTAAGGAGACGACGAGCATAGAATGTATCAGGGGCTGTCTTAGCAGCTTTTGCTGCTTCTACCGCCTTCTTTGGTAAGTTAATACGCGGAAACAGATACATGGCTCCTTCTGCTCTGTTGCAGCTCACTCCTTCTAAGCTATTTAAGGCATGCTCCAGTTGCTAAAGATAGATATATTGATAAATTGCAAAGAATAATTAGTGATTCAAGAAAGGAAATTAATTAATCGCAATTCTTGAAGAAGAGTTAGAGGCTAACCTGAGCGCGCTTAGCCAAGGAGGATAGGATTGCATTTTTCTCTGCTGAATAAGACTCGTAGCATTGGTCTCCAGCCTGCACAGATTACAAATTGAGATGAGTGCACGGTTTTTATACAGTTTTTGGCTTTCTACCGAGTGAAACAAGAACAGCATATCTCACCTTTGGTGGGCTCATGACAAGACTAGCAAGAATTTGTCCAGATATGTTGGAACAAAGGTTGACTGATGCCAGTTTGTATATTTGCTCCCTTACCTCGGGGCTGAATCCGGTGATTTCCATGTAGCCTCCTCGTTTTCCGCATTCTCCGTAATAGCCTGAGGGAGGAGTGAAGAAATTCAAGAAACCAAATCATATATGATAATACAACATGCGTGAGAATCTTGAAACTATACCTTTGGAGACAGACTGGAAGGAGACCAAGGTAATATCTTTCTCGCCATAACCCATTGACCGGGCAACTTTCTTGAAAGAGTAGAACTTCTTGTCTGGGACATAAACATTTTCCTGGTATACCTGCAAGCATCGATCCGATCCACCTAGCATTAGAAACCTTAGAACTACTAACTAAACCTAAAAGTGACACTACTTTTTTTCATAGGAATATCACCTCATCTGCTAGGAGAACAAGTCCTTCCTTCTTGCAGAAATCCACAATTTCCCGTTGGTTGTTTTCAGCTAGAACCTGTAGAGAAATGGTTGACGTATCAAATTTTTGGACAAGGTTGTAACTAGAAAGACACTATCAGAGCTCAAGAAGCACAATAAGAGATGAAAAGTTGTCTTCGTACCTGCCCAGTGGGATTGCCAGGATTTATAACCACCAATGCCCGGACACAGACGCCCTTTGATTTGGCTGTTTCAAGCTGTTTCTTAAGCTCCGTGATCTCCAACCCCCATCCTGTTGCTTCATCGAGATAATAGGGGACCTATGTAACATTGTTAGATAAATATGTGTGAGAACTTAATTCTGTTAAAACTCAGAAGCTTAATAAAGAGAAGTGATAATAAAAGGTAATACATACGAGAGTGCCTCCATGGAGGGCGATTGAAGCAGAATAAAGAGGGTACTGAGGAATGGGACAGAGAATGCCATCTTTTTCCGACCGTACCAATAACTGCATCATCATGTGAACCTGAAAAAAAAATGGTAAATTTTATTTCACAATCTCATAATTTTACTGAATCTCAAGTGTAAGGACTAGGGAAGGCATAATTTATCTGTACCGCAGGGCTTGCACCATCAGTCAAGAAAATATCATTCGGATCAGCTTGGAATCCATCACGAGCTTCAATGCCAGCAGCAATTGTATCACGTAATCCTTTGACACCCTGATTATATAGTTATTGGAAATGTTCAATATTTCTACTAACACCCTAAAATACTGATCAAGAATAAGGTTTCTAGCAAGTGAATTGTTACCTGGCTGTGACTATATGCACCAGTTGCTTGTCCAGGAATTTGACTTAAGATCTGAGATGCTCGTTTTATGGAATCAGCACTACAAAATCCACGAGGAGAGAGCAGAAGACGGATTTGTTAAAAAGAAAAGACAGAAAATGTATTCACATGGCAAAGGAGCATGTGTTTAGTACTTTTTACTAGCCAGGAGGAAGAAAAAAAAATATGGTTAACGTGACATCACATATATCACCAAATATCACTGTCATTTTCAACCAACTAGTTTTACGCAATAGTGTGATGCATCATGCATATGACTTTCAAACAAATTTTAACTTATTTAGAGCAACACTCAACTGTAAAATTGAGACCACTTGATCCAGTTTCTTCTTTACACAGCATTTCTTGTACCTCATTCATCGTCTAGCTTATCATTACACATAAATCCTGCAGCTTTTACTGGGACTGCTTTTAAAACATCCAGAATATCTTTTTCTCACGTCACTAAAATTATTCGAAGTGAAACCTGGATTATCATCACATTCTCCTGAATTATGGCATACACTTAGAGTAGCAAGAATATGAAGTCCGCAAACAGAATATCGACCTATTCTTCTGAATTATAGAATTATTTGGAATAGCAACAAAACAATGCACTCCAACTAAATTCCACTGCCACTATGCAGATATCAAGTATACATACTATTCTGACAAATATTACCTAAATAAACTGCGTGTTTCAGATTTATCCAAGAGAGCAGGATGGTCACATAAAGCAAGAACCTGGAAAATCAGAACTCGCAATGCTTAGAATAATCATAAACATCGAACATCTATTGATATCTCACACGGCAACGCAACGCAATCATCCTCACCTCGCGGAAAAAAGTGATTGGCTTCTGGCCGAGTGATTGAGGATTTCCAATGTTGCAGTAGAGTATCTACAAGATATGTAGACTATAAGCTTTCCCACAACATTCTCTTTACAAAAGTATTAGTTATAGCAAATGGCAAGTCTACTGCATAATGAAATCGGTACCTCATCGAAAGGATGAGATTTGGGGTTGTTCTTGAGATCTTCTTGCAATTTCTGTTTTAAGGAAGCATGCATGGCTTAACACAACAAAGCACAGAAAGCATATATATAGCCTTAGTAATTGCAAAAGGATGCGATAAACTACCTGTGCAAGAATCACGATCTCTCCACGAACTGCATACTCGCACTCCAACACCTTGGAAAAGAAATTCGATTGGTATAAACAAATCCATAAAGCAGTAAAGAAATAAAAAACATTATGTGCATAAAGGTAAGCTCTGAACCAAATAAAAGTCTTCAACCAACGACTTAGAGATATAGATACACTTGCAATTCATCTTATAAAAATGACTACTATAAAATATTGTTGTCAGCAGGAAAAGTTTTTAAAATAAAAAATCCATCTTGATGGAATATACAGAAAACAGAGTGATCAAATCACAAGTCTAATACAAAATGGAGATGGGGGGCAAAAGGTGAATCAATAAAAGAATTAATTCGTTTTATCAGCGTTGAGTAGTGGATGTGTGTATTTAATATATCTGTTTCCGTTTGCATAATTTCAAAGTGGCAAAATATTGAAACGCCATGGAAAAAACACCTCATACAACTCACAAATGATTCGCCAAATCCCAGATCATGATTCGACAAAAATGGCCAAAAGAAGAACAAAGAAAGACCTCAAATTAAATCCTGGAGAAGGGTGTAGAAATCTTACCTTGGGATTGATTGTGTCGACAGTAACAGGAGTGGAAGCCATGGAAGCCAATTAGAAGATGACTGGGAGAAGCAGTGAAGAAATGGGATGAGCAGAAGACAAAAGATGAGATTTTTGGACAAGAAGAGAGACGCTGCGACACGTTGGTCTAAAACTTTTTGGATGCTGCAAATCAAATCAGTGGAAAAGGGAATGAATAGAGATGCCTAATTTATAGAGGGGCGGTGGGTGAAATTTCTCTGGTCAATTTGGTGGTTCTAATAAGAAAAGATAAAGGAGCAAGCGGCACAGCAATCGAGATGTTCTGGACTAATAACTTGTTGTCCAAACAAGTGATATTATTGTTAGAATAAATTCCCAATCCAAGTGATTTCTGAATGCGGACAGCAGCAGTGGTTCCTCGTGTCAGAAGATGCCCATGTTACATACCTCGTGTCTGCGTGACATGCTCGTGTCATGCACATAAAATAAATACAACAATTACATATTGTATTATTTTGAGTATATGGTTACGAATTTTTATTCATCTGCAATTTTAATATATTTTTCAAAATATTGAAATGATGATACTTTTTAATTTATTGTAAATTTCAGAATTCCAATTTTTGTGAGTGATGATACTTTTTAATTTATTGTAAATTTCAGAATTCCAATTTTTTGTGATAGCTACAATTGGCATACCTCGCCGAAAATGGCGTCACCTGCACGACCTCTCAGCTTTTTATTCGGTTAGTATATTTTGATCGATATATAATCGATAAAATAGAGGGTGTGAAATTTGCAATAAAATGAAAGGAAGTGAATTTAGTGACATTATTATACATACCGATAAAATAGAGGGTGTGGAATTTGTAATACATTGAAAGGGGGTGAGTTTAATGAGATTATTATAATTTTTAAAGATTGTGTTCAAATTATAAAATAATTGAAAATTCTTATATTGATTGACAATTAATTCTATTATTTTACTACGAGTTGATTTAATTTCGTTGAGTTTACGTTTAGAGACTTATTTAGCGTGGTTATTAATTAGGTTTTGAATTGAATTTTATATACTATATGGTTATGGATGTTATTAAGTTGAAATCCAATGTCTCACTTTGTGTCAATTCCTACCGCCTCTGGTGGTGTGTTCCGCATCATCTGACAGAGCAAGAGTTCCACATATTTTGATCTAGTTTCATCTTCTTTTTTTCAATTTCAATTTTGTATGCTTTAATTTAATTTTATTCTTATTAACTAAGATTTATTCCACCTAATTAGGGTATATAATTATTTTTCACCATTTAATTTTATTTGTATTGATTAATAGTTCATTATTAGGATTGATGAATCCAAAGTTAGTTTTTTTTTTAAAATTTCATTTTTGAAATAAGATTTAAGTATGAATTTAATAAAATCTTATTTTATAATTTTTTTTATTAAAATAATAGATATAATAGTGGGACACGATAGACCGATAACATACAAAAACTTATGGATACTCGATTCCATCAAAATGTTCTAGACTAGCTTCATAAGAAATTATACTCTATTAATGAATGGGATTTACCATTAAAATGGGCATGATATAATTATGAATTTTATACAAATTTTATACAAATATGCTTGAAGTCAACTTAGAAGTTTCAGCATCAAGAATCAGGCTGCTTATTATTAAGAATTTTCTTTTTCCAAAATATGTCTGCTGGGCCTATGAAGGGCTATGGCTTCTATCTAAAAGATTTCAATTTAATATGTCAGCGGTTTAAAAGTAGCCGATAATGTAAAATCCAAAAGGAGGCACAATGGTATACAATTTCTGAAGGAGAAAAGATAAAAATGTATCCACCAATTACAAAATATACAAATTATATCCATTGTGATTAGTTTGCCCTTTATATAATTATATCACTTCAAAATCTGATTATAACTTAATGTTTTAATTTTCTATTAAACAATTTCTATAATTTATTTTTAAAAATCCCCATTCCATCACCGTCGGCCGACGACCATGCACCACCGTCGTGTTTCGCAACAACAAACGATAGATCGAGCACCACCTCCACACCTATTGCGGTAGTTGATTGATTTTATTTTTAATTCTGTTAGAGTTAGTTGAACTCTAAACGAGTCTCCTCATTGTATACAGTTAGTTAGTTTAGGGTTTTGACTTTTCTTCACTCTTGGTGTGTGCAGTTTACGAATGTTAAGCTGGATGCTATTGTAACATACCGAGAAACATGGAAAGCATATCATAAGAGATAATAATGAATGAGTCAGCTGTTCGGTTCCTATTTTTCAAGAGCTAGTTGGAGATACAAACTACCACGATTAACTCAATCCTAGTAGACCAGAATGTGGTCTAAGACGTGCAGTCGAAGGCCTCTCAACTCCTATATAAGAGATGTAGATCGGCAGCAGTAAAATACGCAGCTTTTGAAGAAATCACTAAAGATATGTTTATGTCTTTGAGTTTAACTTCTAATTGTTTTATAAGTGTGTCGGTTTTTATACACGAGTGTTGTGAGGAAGTCTTTTATATTTTCATAGATAGTTTTCGACTCAAAGTATCCGACTTTATCTTTTGATAAAAGTAGTGAGTTTTTGTAACGTTCACTATATACTTATAGTTAATAATTACATCATAGATTGATATCTACATAATATAATTTTAATCTGTAGAAAAGTTTCATCTTCAGTGTTCTTTAAGTTTTTAATTCCATTGTTTTTACTCTTTGTGTGGATAACAGTTTACACAACAGTTCTGTGTTTAGTCGAAACAATAATTTCAAATTCTTTTTTCATTAACGATACTAATGCCAATTTTTCCCAAAAAAATGGGCATATTGTTTTATCGATATATTTTGTCTTTATCGTTTGAAAACGGGTATTTACATCCAACTTTAATTGAAAGTTATTATAAGCCAGGGCCATCTTACAAAAATGTATTAATTTTCCAGAAAAAAATAGTTAAAATATAAAGTGTTACTTTCTACCTTAAAACTAATATTAAAAAATGGAAGCTGCTAAAGGTACAATTAAACCGCAAACTTTATATAGAAAAAAAAAAGATTCACAAGTGTAAGTAACTTCCAAATGTTACACAGAACCAGCTGTAGACAACAACAAAAAGAACACACACACACACACAAATAAGAAAAATGAAAAAAGAAGGAAGAATGGTGGACTTTTACAAAGAAATTTTTTACCACTCAATATATTTCAAAGGACACGTGTATGCAAAATTAACCTATTTTGATATTAATTGACTAGGTTGATTCAAAGGCCACATTTGTTGAGGGCAACCAAGATGGGCCTTGAATCAACGACTCCACATTATATTTTGAGGCTTCCACCGGGCTCATTGCGGGCTTATATCCAGCCCACGTAACCCGATTGGCCGTATTCGAACCCAAACCCGTATTATGATACTCTCCATAGAAAATGGAGGCGGGTGGATCCACATTTGCTACCCATGAAATCCAGCCCTTGGGATTCAAAAATCCTCCAATGCTAGTTTCCATTATAACTGTTGTTGAGAATTCTTTCCACGGACGGCCCAGATACGTTTGGGCCGTGAGGTTGTCCAATGGGCTCATTGTACACCGTTGGATCGAAATTCCAGTGTTCTGATTGGGATCCTTCTTTCCTTGGGCAGTTATGGTCACAAACTGATTGGGCATGGGCTGCCTGGGTTGAATGTTGCAGCCTTGGAATACAACGCCTGCGTTGCCGAAGATGAAGTCTATCGTGCCCGTGACATCGCAGTCGCGGTAGAATTGGCGGTTGGAATGCGCGTAGAGTGTGTCTTGGAAGGCGTCGAACAAGCACCGGTAGTAGACAGATTCGTCGGAGCCCGACCGGAAAGCCACGGCCTGGTGCTTGGCCGCCCCGGCCGTGTTCTTGAACGTTATGTCCCGAGCGATGAATCCTCTCCCGGCAATTGCTGCGGAATCACAAATTAGGTGCTCGTCAAGTGATATACAGTTGTGTCATGTGATGTCATGTATATATTTATGATTATAAATAAGTATAGAATATCAATTCTTTCTTCTTCTTCTTTTTGATATCATGGGTAGAATATCAATTCTTATATATTGAAGGTATTGTCAGTTGTCACATCTTAATATTTCTCTTAACTAGAATAATTCAATGCCTAACCAACATGTCTTTATTATTCTTGCAGCCCAAATTGGACAACTTGTTAACAACATTTATTTATAAGGCAGCTGCCACCAGACAGTAGACATCAATGCAACCTGGTATGGAATATTTGTAATTTATGTTTTCCAATTTCTCTCTCAAAAATATATCATAACGTTCCACAAGATTTTAGATATATCAACTATTAAAGCAATGTATTAGACGACAATGTAAGAGGCTAGGTAACACAAATTAATAAGTAATAAAAAAGTTAATTGTAGTTTATTCGAATTTGAAAATTTCACATAATTTTTAAAATGTTACAAGTACACAATCTTTTTAACTTTTTTCTAATTACAACATCCATGTATATTTCTTTCAACAATATAACTACATATTAGATAATTTGATGAAAAACTAGAAATGTTGTATTTGCACAAAAATAAAAATCACAATATTGTACTTAGGGGTGAGAAACGGTTCGGTTTCGGTTAAACCGGATCGAATTTGTTCGAAAAAGTGGAATCGAAACCTAACCGGTTTATATTTTTGACTAACCGAAAACCAATCGATTATTATGGTTCGATTTTCGGTAAACAAAAAAACCAAAAAATAATAATTAATAATTAAAATAATTAATTATTATTTTTTTAAAAATGAAATTTATTAAAAATAATTCAAATAATAATTAAAATAATAATTGAAAAATTGAAATTTATTAATAATAATTAAAATAAAAATTAAAAGTTGAGATTCTAGAAGTTTTAATCAATTATATAATAATTAAAAATGAACTTTTTTTGGCTCCAAACATCTAATCGGAACCGCTTCGATTCCAATTTAGTTCGGTTCTAACTGAAAATCGAACACCCTAATTGTACTTTTGCAACATTTGAAATCCAAATAAAAATTATAAATTTAGAGAAACATGATGCGATTTCTGACAATTAACCTTAAACAAACCGTAACATACAAATAAACAAAAAAAGAAAAAAAAAATAGAAACCGTGTCTAAAATGGTGAGTGCTAAAATGATGCACATGGTGGGATCTAAAATCACTGATTTTGGTAAAAACATTTAGGTGCATGGGGAACACTTGTACAAGAAATCACATGGGAGTTTGATCATCACTATGTTGTCTACTTGTGGTTGAGGGCATCCCTATTTTTTCTCAAAGCCCACATTTATCAAATATACATAATATTTCATTTCGTTTTATTTATATATTATTATTATTATGTGGATAATCCGTCTTCTCAAGGTGCATACTGAATGAATACATACACCTCGTTAGAGATGTTAATGGATTGGTTTTACTCGGACCAGAATCAATAAATAAGTAATGGTTCTGGTTCTGGAATCGACCCATTAGATACTGGATCCGAACCGGACCGGACCATCAATTATGGGTCTTAAGCGATCCGGATCTGAGTGGATCTAGAATTAGAACCGGACCAAAACTGGAACCGAAATCGTTGCTTTATAATTTAATGGACTATGAGTGATTTCGAATCGATATGTATAAAACTAACTCATTGATAAGCTTATTTAAACTTAGACTTGTCAATAGACGTGTTTTACTCGGATCAAAACTAATAAATAAGTATTGATTCTGATTCTAGAATCGAAACCGGATCCGGACCGAACCAGACCAACAAATTATTGATCTAAACGATCCGAGTCTAAAGTAGGTCCGGAACCGGAATCAGAATCGCTACTTTAAAATTTAATTGATTTTGAATGATTCCGAATCGATCCCGAGTCTCGTATTTTGATTATTAATGCATGCTGCTTCGTGTTGAATGTATTAAGCCGAGCATGTGACGGAGGTTGAGAATGAAACATAAATGAATGAAGAGTTGTTGCAGAAAACTAAATTGCATTAATTAATGAACTTACCAAACGTCGCCGTGGAGAAAGTCGGAGTTCCGTCGACGAAATTCCTGCTGCCGGATATAATGGTGGCGCCTTTCCCATCACCGTAGATCATCACATTCCAGTGAGATTTGTCCATGTCGATATGCTCCACGTATTCTCCGGCCTTGACGTATATCACAAACCTCGTCGCGCTCTTCTTCGGAACCATAGCCACCGCCTCCGCCACACTCTTCACATCCCCGCTGCCATCCGCGGCCACCGTCACGTTCGGCGTCGGCCGGATCTCCTGGAGCAGCCGCCTGTCCCCCTCCGTCACCCACGCCGGGAACCCCAGCAGCCGCCGCCTGTGAAGCGCCGGAATCTTAAAATCCCCAATCACAGCGACGATCTTCGTCGCGATGGCCAAACTGTTGCTGGCGAATTCCATCGAGTTCTTCATCAGCAGCTTGATTTCGTCGGTGAAGGTGGTGTTCGCCTCCTCCAGCGCGTCGAGGCACGTCTCCTGGTCCGTCAAGGTGGCGCTCAGCCACGTCCGCAGGTCGTCGATGCGGTTCCCGCCGCCGTGAACTGCGGAGATCGTGTCGTTCAGCGACTCGACGGCGTTGTCTAGCACCGTGCCGCAGACATTTAGGGCTTCTTTCACCAGCTTATTCTCCGTCCTATTGGCGTAAGCCTTCGGAAAATTAGCGATTTTAGCCAGAGAATCCATCACCACCATTAACGAAACCTCGAAGAGTTTAGCCGGATTTGTTGAATTTGAGGACTCCAGACTTGCGATGCACGAGTCCTTATACCGAGTGACGCCGCAGATGGACTTGACGGCCGCCAACTGAGCCGCCGCGACGTCGCCGGAATCTTTCTTGCTCTTTTTGTGAGCTAAAGCTCCGGCGACGACTCCGATGATGAGAACGATTAGTAGAAGTAGCGAAATGGAGAGGATGATTGCGCGTTTTCGCGATTTTCTTCTGAATGCGGCTTCTTCGAGTTCGTCTACTTTGCCGTAACCCTTGAAGGAGTTGACGGAATCCATCGCCGGCGACGATATGCCGGAGTTATTACAGATTGAGGAATGAGAGTTCTTAGTAATCTCAGATTTTGGGAGTCTTTTTTATTTATTTTGTGTTGGTTTTGCTGTCTCATGCTTTAATATATACTATTATAGAAGTATGTGTAGGGTCTGTTAGTATATTATTATACAATTTAATATAACGACATCAAGATTTTTGGTGGAAAATTGTTTTCTCGATCCGTGTATGAATATTAATATCAATTATAAATATTCTTAATATAAGATTTATTTATTTCTTTATAAATTTTAATTCTTAAAAACACAAAATGAAATTTCAATCGAGATACCATTAGGGGCCAGAGAACTTTTACTAAACTAATTGACAGGAGTAAATTCTTTTTGGATATATACAAACTACATACCATATTATGATAAAATACAAGATACAAAAGTACAATATGATGCAGTAAAAAGTGTTACGAGGGTGTCTTTTTTACTTTTAAGTTTATTAAATTTAGTCAGATTGCCACTTTAGATGTTTGGACTTTATTCCTTTATTCTTTAGCTAATCTTAGTCCATTAAAATACGAGAGATTCCGATCCGTTTTGCTTTAACTAATAATATTATTTAATGTTGTTGATGTATATTAAATAGAAAACCGATTAAGAAAAATCTTGTACGATTTTGAAGTACATAGCACCCACTCTTGTAAAGATGATTCCGGATACAAGATTTCACAATAGAATGATGGATTGGGAGCACGTTACGAATGAAGAACAAATTGAACAAAATAAATTATACGTAGTATATTCATTTTTATAAATATATGTTTTTGGTATACGACCTAATAAAATTAAATTTTGAAAGAGTAAACCAAAGGATGCATTGGGGGTTGTACTTCACTAGGTATCACACAGTGATTAGTGGGCAGCACATTCGATTCAAATGAGAAAAAAAAGAAGAGAATAATCCGAATTCCCAGCTGTACTCAGAGATCAGATAAACCGTTATTCTTTCATGAAACCAAATTCAACGCGTCAACTATATCTTTCTTCTTCTTGCTCTTCTTTCTTTCTTTTTTCTGTTCAATTTTTATTTGGAATACACTCTCGACTTTGACATACTTATATCCAAAATAATGTATTTTGTTTTTGGATTCAATTTTTTCGATACAGGAAACTCAAGTAGGTGCATAAATTTCACGGGAATTTTGCACAATATATTAAATAATAATGATGATATTTTTTTCTCTTTACAATTACATCATATCTAAATGATCTATGATGATTTCAGACAATTAGCCTCATATTTTAGTATCAAAAAAATCGAGTTATTCTAGCTTTGAAAACAAAAGCATTCTTTTAATTACTAATATGTCAAAATTAAAAGTATATTCTAAATTTGAAAATCGACTTAAACTTGGATGTGTAAAAGTAATTTTTTCATGGAGTTAAGGTATGGCGGCTCTCAAGAGAGAAATCTCTTTTAGAGCAAAGAACCAATCACAATTTGCGAGCGTATTATATGAATATTCAAAGATCAACTTATACATTCTCTTACATTTTCCAAATCATAAGCATTAGGTTTTTGTAAATTTTATTTTATAATAACGGCCCTAAACTGTCGTGGATAATAATATCATGAGGAAAATAAGGCTATTTGTATGCACTTAGTACAAAATATGAAATTATATATATAATCCATACATAATACTAGATATTCATTTTATGTGTATCATATCTTTTTCAAAGACATGTCCAAACTGTCGTTCAATATTAATTAAGAGAAAGGGGAATTGCGAAATACGTATTACTCACGTCATTTCGAAAGTGAGACACGTTTCAACGAATTTGATGAGGGGTGTCACATTCTTATATTGAATAGAAACATTAATGCATCATGTGCTTTTTGTTTAGGCCTAATTAATTGGCAAGACATGATATAAATCAATAACATTTTTCTATTTTATAAGCGGAATACACGTCGAGATGGGAGGACAAGTCACAAACATACATTTTCACACACAAACACACACATAGACATATAACATCTGCGTCTGTCTATATGTATCAAACTCTTATTCAGACATAACAAATCAAAACTTTATTATAATGGATTAGTGGTGGGATGAGTTTGTAACCGAGTACACCATCAATACTATGTTCCATGTAAAAAGATTGGGCCGAACGGGTCCCCTAGGCTGGCCGAGGGAGAACTGGATATTTGAGGACCACTGTAATTCGATTTTCACTTTTAATTTATGCTGCATGGGCATGGCCCATTAACCACGAATCAGATTTTGATCTTGAACCAGATAAATAGAGTCAATGATGACCTTTTTGAATTAGTCAACACGGAATCTTTTGTTGTAAGATTCTGAAAAAAATTTACAATTGCAAAAGAACGAAAAATAATTGGTATGAGTAAAAAGAAAATGACCCATTTGTCGTCTGTTCATAAAGCCTAAAAATTAAATAGTCAGTGCATTTTCCCACCAGATTTGAGCCCAATAACGATGACCCTAGTATTAGAAGCAAAATCTTAAACCTCTTCTAAGTAGTTTTTCATGGAGAAGAAAAAATCGAATCAAGATTTTACTTTAGGTTTCATGTTTGAATATGACAAGATATTGAAGTACCCAACTCGAGGAACTATTATTGAGATCTAGCTTAATATTGTTATTTTAGTGTTATATGCCTATGTATGGTTTATAAATTATTTATATAATTTATATATATATATATATATATATATATAGCAACGATGTATATATACCATACATTTATATAATAAAATGCAAAAATGTTAGATAATTTGGGTTTGGACGTTGTGACTTGTATGTGATGCTCATGTTTGTACATGTTTCTATGCAACACATGAAATGTGTCGCTTTTTCGTTTTGATTCCTTCACAACAGTGTTATTTATTTTTTTATTTTTATTTTTTGTGCGTTTTTAGTTAATTTCTTCTATGTCTAACTTTAGCATTGATAAAGGTCGGAAACTAGGTTGGAACGTCACTAACATCTTTATAGATATGAGTTTATTAAACATGGTTTTTCAAGTGTGATTTACCCGTCCCATATAATTTGCAGACTATTATACAGGAACATGAGATTTACCCAGTGTTCACAAAAGTTAGCGGCTGTAGGTTCTACATTAATTCAAAAAGAAGGAAAAAAAAGTTGAGGAAACTTAAATAAAATACCATTTTTTCGGTTTAATGAGAAAAATCATAAATAGTGTATACATATTGAAGATAAACTCGGTAAAGTGCCATAGGAGCCAAATCATAGCTCAAACAATGAATTACCACAAAACAACAAACTGTCACCATTGCAAAAATTAAATGAAAATAAAATCTATGATCTAAAAGCTGCAACAAGATCCTATAAAACACACTATAGATATATAATCTAAATTACAAATAAAAAAAATTAATGAGTGTATGGAAGATTGAAGATGTTGAGCAAGTGAGAAATATCTGAAGACAGAAACATGTTTTAGAGGAAAGC
The DNA here is from genome assembly GCA_036937905.1 of Salvia rosmarinus. Classification (NCBI taxonomy): domain Eukaryota; kingdom Viridiplantae; phylum Streptophyta; class Magnoliopsida; order Lamiales; family Lamiaceae; genus Salvia; species Salvia rosmarinus. The sequence goes on from CM072819.1 coordinate 43,960,230, forward strand.
GTTTCAAATTAAGGAATATACTAATTCTGCGTTGGATTGGACCTGCTGGGAGGCACCTTTCTAGAGCTGGAGTTGGTCTTCTTGTAATGTCTCTTGGCCTTGCCTCTCAAGTTGTTGAGAGTTGTCGACTGTGGTTTCTTAGCAAGAAGTAACCTGCAGCTTGCTTCTGCTTCTCTTACATGAAAATGAAGAGAGAGAAGCAGTGTAAGAGCGAGGACCATGCTCAAATGGGACTTCATAGCTCAACTTAGCTTATTTCTTTGTCATAAATTAATATGATTATGGTTTTAGCTATATATGTATATATATATATATTTGTGTGTGTGAGTGTGTTTTGCGAGGTATTGTTGGAATGGAATCCTATGTGAAGTGGGATCCTGTGATGATTCTTTGACTGAGATGAATATGATAAATTATACTATAATTTGGTTTAGGAGTTTCAGTGTGGTCATGTGACTAGCCACGTGATTATGCATTACAGTAATCCACTTTATACACTACAAAATCCCAATCGAAAGAAATATTAATCATGCGATGAGTTTTAGTACAAAAGAATAAAAAAATGAAAACAATGACGTGTATCTTAAATTTCTTTGACAAGATTCAAATTATTCAATATACGACAAGATGGTACCATATATAAAGTTTAAAAAGCATTATCGGTTTTGTATTTGTTGACTAATTAATTAATTGAATTTAATAGATGTTGAGCTTAGTATTAGGTAAGAAAAGAGGCATCAATTCAGCGCCTTCCATGCTGTCTCAAATCTCTATGCAATTTGAACATAACTTTGTGTTAAAGCGGGTATGTAAAATGCGAATATAACGATAAAGGGAATCTATATATATACCGAGGCAAGAGTTAGACTCTTTCTCCATGAATAATATTGCTCCGCCACTGATGCACGCGATTCAGCAAAGAATTATCTCCAAGATACAACGGTTTAACAAATACGGTAGTTGCACTACTAGGCGTATTCCGTGAACTACTAGATAGTCGGGACGAGAGGATTTAGAAGAATGAATGAGTAGATTGATTATCTTCGTTCGGTGTGTTTAATCATCTTCTGCAGGTCCCTTTATAGCCCACGGTGCTGTTCGCGAAGTGGTGCGAAGGCCCAATCTGACCGAACCGGTCGTCGATCGAGGCTATCGAGTTAGCCCGAACCGGCGTGATGGTTCGTCCATATACGAGCCCAACCGCCCGCCACGTAGTTGAGTCCGACGTGTCGCCGAGCCATCTCCGGTGCCATGTAGGCAAAACTTTTGGCTCCTCAAAGCTCCTCGCGACGATGCGTGCGTCACGAAGTGCAAAGTGCGCCTCTAGCGCCCAATGCGACAAGTGCGGCGTGCGTGCTCGGACTCGGACTCTCGGACTCGGATGGTGCTTGCACCATCCTCGTAGTATTGGGTTAGCCATAAAATAGCTAATTAAAACCGCTGGGGTGCGCCATAGATGGTGCACACTTGATTATTCCTTATTGATGTGAACTCGTTTATAAATAGCTTAGAGCTTCCTTATTTTTCCAATGTGGGATAGAAACTTATTCCCACCATTAAGAAGCCATCTTTGTGCATTAATTGTTCATTCATCCCACAATGGATTTGAACACATAAATACACTATATTGATCTACATAAAATGTAGATTCCAAATCTAAGCTCATATATAAATTTATTCCAACAATCCCCACATGAATGACGATTAATGCAAATGCAAGTTTTATCAAAGTCCGATGACCTATTATTGCATTAGGATAGGTAGTTGTTGGCTTTGAACCTTCCTTAGTATAGTGTTATCGGATTTACTCACGCTTTCGGTGAACACGATGTCTTGAACCGATCGGTTTTGTGTAAACCAAGACAATAACACATACACAATAATAGATACACTATCTTTCGTTCTCACGTTGTGTCCATTTTGGCCTTGGACCATATCTTGATTCATAAGTGTTATTTATTTGAAGCGGCCCACACTTCACACTTAGATAGGTGATCTCCATGAAGAGTATCTGCTATACTCCACCAATAAGGCTATAGGAATCATTAAAAGTTCTTTAAAACTTACCCTTTACCACGAACTGAGGTTACACTTGAGCACTACGAGAATGGATTATTGAGATTTCAAGTGTATAACGAACCTTCATAACTTAGTTGTCTCTTTGAACCAGTTTTGGGATCTCCAATCATCATGGTTGAGTTACCATTATGAGCGTTCTTTAAGCGTGGATTTTAATCCCATTCCCTTATCGCATTGTATAATTGATCACGATTAATACCTTTAGTAAGCGGATCCGCTATATTGTCTTTTGACTTTACATAGTCAATACACATTATACCGATCGTGATCAATTGTCTAACGGTATTGTGTCTTGACGAATGTGTCGAGACTTACCGTTGTACATGCTACTCTTAGCTCTCCCTATGGTGACATCTTTGTCACAATGCACCATAACGGAGGTATGGGTTTTCCCAACAAGGAATATCTTCTAAGAAATTTCTTAACCATTCGAACTTCTTCATGACTTTATCTAAAGCAATGAATTGATTCCATTGTAGATCGAGCTATACAAGTTTGCTTAGAAGATTTCCATGACACTTTGCTCCTCCACCTATGGTGAACACGAATCCACTTGTGGATTTGGAGTCTTTGTATCGGATATCCAATTTGCATCACATGTCCTTCCAAAACAGCTGGATATCTTGTGTAGTGTAAACTATAGTTCAAAGTATGTTTTAAATACCTTAGAACTCTAGTTAATGCGGTCCAATGATCCTTGCTTGGATTACTTGTGAACCGACTCAACTTGCTAATTGAATATGCTATGTCGGGTCTTGTACAATTTGCTAAGTACATTAGACTTCCAATGACCCTAGCATAGTCGAATTGGGATATCGGGTCTCCTCGATTTTTGGCTAAGTGTAGACTTAAATCAACAGGTGTCTTAGCCGGAGGTAGATCATAAGCTTTGAATTTCTTAAGCACGTTCTCAACATAGTGAGATTGTGATAAGACAATTCCATCATGTGTTCTAGAAATTTTAATTCCTAGAATCACATCAGCTATCCCAAGTCTTTCATATCGAATGTTCTCTTCAACATTTCTTTAGTATTCATGATTATATCACGATTACTACCCATTATGAGCATGTCATCAACATAAAGACATACAATGACAAAATTATCGGATGTCCCTTTAATGTAAACACATTTGTCGCATTCATTAATTTTGAATCCATTTGACATCATCACTTGGTCAAATTTCTCATGCCATTGTTTGGGTGCTTGTTTAAGTCCGTATAAAGACTTAACAAGTTTGCAAACTTTGTTTTCTTGTCCGGGGATAACAAACCCTTCAGGTTGTTCCATGTAAATTTCATCTTCTAAATCCCATTTAAAATGCTGTTTTACATCCATTTGATGTACTTGAATTATCTGTGCAACGCACTATAGCAAGTAGCGTTCTTATGGATGTAATCCTTGTAGCAGTGAGTATGTATCAAAGTAGTCATACCCTTCCTTTTGTTTATAACCCTTGGCTACTAAGCGTGCTTTGTACTTATCAATAGTTCCATCGACATTGAACTTTCTCTTTAGAATCCACTTGCATCCTAAGGTTTACAACCGGGAGGAAGGTCGGCGATTTCCCAGTGTGATTGTTTAAGATAGATTCAATTTCACTATTGATAGCTTCTCTCCATAAGCGACATCGGACCGAACAATGCTTCCTCGATTGTCTTAGGATCATCTTCCAACGAATAAACCACAAAGTGCGGACCAAAGAACTTTGCGGTTTTGTTCGTTTTCCTCGTCTTAGTGTAGGTGTTGGCTCAACATTTGGTCGATATTTTTGAAATTTTCTTCATAAGTTCTCTTTTTAGAACTTGCGTGGTTCTTTTCTTTCTTGGGAAATATAGTTTCAAAAATGTAGCATTTCTTGATTCTATGATCATTCCCTCATGCATGTCGGGTATTTCCGACTTGTGTACCAAAAACGATATCTACTATTGTTTGCATATCCATGAAGATGCAATCAATAGTTTTAGGGCCTATCTTGACTTGTTTTGGTTTTGGTACTTGACCTTTGCGAGACACCCCACACTTTCGTGTATTTGTAGGATGGTTTCCTACCTTTCCATAATTCATATGGGTTTTATCTTGTTTCTTTTGGGGTAACTTGTTTAATATTTTATTTGCGAAGGATAGCTTCCCCACATGTTATGTGATAAGCCGAGCTAATCAACATAGCATTCATCATTTCCTTTAATGTTCTATTTTCCGTTCGGCAATACCATTTGATTGTGGTGAGTAAGGTGCGTTGTTTGATGAATAATACCGTTTTCACGACAAAATTCTTCAAGCGGTTGCAACATACTAGCCACCACGATCACTCGAATCATCTTGATTTTGGCATTGAGTTGATTTTCAACTTCACTTTTGTAACTTTTGAAAGCTTGAATGCTTCGTCTTTGCTTCTCAAAAGATACACGTAACAAAATCTTGTGCAATCATCTATAAATGTTATAAAATAATTCTTTCCACCTCTAGTTTGCACAAGTTTTAAATCACATAAGTCGGTGTGAATCAATTCTAGAGGTGTAGTTGATCTTTCCACGAATGAAAAGGTTTCTTTGCCATTTTAACTTCAACACAAATTTCACATTTATTATGTTGATCAAAAGATATCTTTGGCAATAGCTCTAAATTCACTAATCTTCGTAGTGTATTTAAATTTGCATGTCTAATCTATGATGCCATAAATTAGAGACTCAATCACATATGCAACGCTTTCCTTTATTTCATCATTGGAGATTACATTGAGTGCGCTAAGCTTGAAAAGGCCATTATCTAGATAGCCTTTTCCTATAAAGTGACCATTTTGGTCATTACAACTTTAATGCTTCAAACACTAGTCTAAAACCGACTTTGCTCAAAAGCGAACCGGACACAAGATTCTTGCGAATGTCGGGAACATGCAGACGTTGGTCAACGTCACTTTCAATCCCGAAGTCATCTTTAGCACAACTTTTCCCGTTCCAACGATCTTGGAAGCTGCGGAGTTGCCCATGTACAACTTCCTCTTTTCGGTGACGGGTTCATAGGTGGAGAACATTGACTTATCAGCACAGATGTGCTTTGTAGCACCAGTATCAACCCACCACCCAGTTGGGTTGCCTACCATGTTGACTTCATCTACAACAGCAGATAAATCGAGTTCAGATAAGTCAAGGGGTACCGTTTTTTCCTCCGTCACGTTTGCTTGTTGATGACCATCTTTCTTCTTTGGTTTCCGACAATCGCCGCCATGTGCGGGTTTGCCACAGTTGTAACAATCTCCTTTGATCCTCTTTTGTTTCTTCGGGTCTTGCTTCTTCCCGTTGAACTTGCGTTTCTTGTTGTTGGTGCTTGATTCAGCTAGATTTGCCTTTGCCTCCATAGACGATTTCTTTGCCATGTTGTCAGATTTGCGGTTGTCTTCTTCGATCCTCAGTCGTACAATAAGATCTTCAAGTCCCATCTCCTTGCGTTTGTGTTTGAGATAGTTCTTGAATTCTTTCCACATTGGTGGTAATTTCTCGATCATCGCATGACAACACGAAATGATTCGAGAAGTTCCATACCTTGGCGAGAATATCGTGAAGGATCAACTGAGTTCTTGCACTTGTTCAAGTACCGTCTTGCCATCCACCATTTTGTAGTCTAGGAAGCGTCCGACGATAAACTTCTTTAGACCGGCATCTTCCGTCTTGTATTTTGTCTCTAAAGAGATCCATAGTTCCTTGATGTCTTGGCATTAGAGTAGACACTATAGAGTGTCGTCTAACCCATTGAGGATGTAATTGCGACACGAGAAGTCGCTATGATGCCATCATCTAACGCGTTGCGTTTTGTTCATCGATCTCATCTTCCTCCACGGTGGGAGGTGACTCATTCAGAAACAGGCCAAATTGAGAGTAGTCGGTGAAAAGCATTTTAGATTGCCAACGCTAAATTCGAACACGAGAATTTTTCCGGCTTTTCGGCATGAGCAGGGCATTCGAATCTTTGCTTGACTTGTCGCCATTTCCACGAATATTATCTTGCGATTGTTAGAAACGGGTATGTAGAAATGCGAATATAACGTATAAAGGGAATGCTATATATAACCGAGGCAAGAGTTAGACTCTTTCTCCATGAAGATAATATTGCTCCGCTCTGATGCACGCGGTTCAACAACAATTATCTCCAAGATACAACGGTTTAACAAATCAGTAGTTGCACTACTAGGCGTATTCCGTGAACTACTAGATAGTCGGACGGAGAGGATTTAGAAGAATGAATGAGTAGATTGATTATCTTCGTTCGGTGTGTTTAATCATCTTCTGCAGGGTCCTTTATAGCCCACGGTGCTGTTCGCGAAGTGGTGCGAAGGCCAGCTTGACCGAACGGTCGTCGATCGAGGCTATCGAGTTAGCCCGAACCGGCGTGATGGTTCGTCCATATACGAGCCCAACCGCCCGCCACGTGGTTGAGTCCGGCGTGTCGCCCGAGCCATCTCCGGTGCCATGTAGGCAAAACTTTTGGCTCCTCAAAGCTCCTCGCGACGATGCGTGCGTGCGAAGTGCAAAGTCGCCTCTAAAGCGCCCAATGCGACAAGTGCGGCGTGCGTGCTCGGACTCGGACTCTCGGACTCGGATGGTGCTTCGCACCATCCTCGTAGCATTGGGTTAGCCATAAAATAGCTAATTAAAACCCACTAGGTGCACCATAGATGGTGCACACTTGATTATTCCTTATGATGTGAACTCGTTTATAAATAGCTTAGAGCTTCCTTATTTTTCCAATGTGGGATAGAAACTTATTCCCACCATTAAGAAGCCATCTTTGTGCATTAATTGTTCATTCATCCCACAATGGATTTGAACACATAAATACACTATATTGATCTACACAAATGTAGATTCAAATCTAAGCTCATATATAAATTTATTCCAACACTTTGCCACCTTTCTTATTTTCGACTGCACATGACAGAGAAGATAAACAACTTTAAAGAACTTAGAGTACCTATTCTATGAGGTGCTCGGATTTAATTAGATTTAAAATCTTTCGACCACTAATTTTGAGACTAGTTCATTTGAAATAGAGGTGATGGAAAAGTTGTCAAATTAAGAGATCGGGCAGAACAAATGTTAAATTGCATAAAACTAATTCAACTCAGCTATGCATAGGCCTTTACTCATGTTCAATTTGTAATTAACTTATAAGTTAAGTATTGTTGATTTGTTGAAATAATATATTGAATATATTTTGAGAATAATAAACTAAAAGTATCCAATCTTATCAAATAGCTTACATTACAATTGATAATAAAGTTATTTTTTTATCTTTGAGTTTGAGCACACATTCGAACAATGGAGAAGTTAAACGATTTGCAAGCCTATAGTAGATGATATGTTTATTTTGAATATGATTGTAAGCACATCTTTTTTCTAATACATTTGAGAGTTGAGAGTTTACTTGACATATATATCCATGCCGTGATTATTTAAAGTTTGAAAAGGATAGGTGTTGACATTTATTGACATGTGTGATGTTGGGATACGAGTATTGCATGTGAAAAATTTTCAAATTTATGAGGCCATAGATCGTTACCAATCCAATTGTCATGTTTGTGTCTTTGTGTTTTTATTTTCGTTGTTTGGGGACAATCAACCGTTTAAGTTTGGGGGAGTTGAAAAACATGGATTTTCAATTGTTTTAATGCATATTTGTGATCAATTTATAATATAGTTTGAGAATAATATTATTTTGATGGTTTTTGGGATTCATACTGGTGTATGGGAGAAGGAGGGATACACTAGTTAAGGCAATCAAGAATACACAAGAAAAACACTTCGAATTGTTGATTAATCGTCCCAAATGGCTTAGAACCAATAGTTCATTATCTAATGGATCTTTTCGTTCTAATACTCAGTATTTATCAACGCTGTTCCTATCTAACGGAATGCTAAAATTTTCGTTTCCCAAGACTAAACCTTCTACTTAGTCAGTAGGCGTCGATTAACTAAAGTTAGCTCAGTACTGGTGTTAGTACTGCTGATCAGTTCAAGTAATGGGAGTCTTTGTTCAAAGTGATATCAATTAGCAAACCTACTGACTACTGAGACAGCTGGTCAGTTGGATTGATAACTGATGTGTGTGATGAATATGATGGTTATGTTTTTACCTTTACTAAAAACTTAAACGGATGAAAAGTACTTAGTCAAATTTTAGCTTAATTAGTTTTCATTTTATCTCTTCAGTATCAAACTGATACTGATAGAGTATTTCAAAACAATGTGATGTGTTGCGTGTACTAATAATGTTCAGTTCAATAATATCCAAGGTAAATATGATACTGAAAGTAAAGAACACTTAGTTTTTACGTGGTTCAAAGAGATCATCTCCTTCATCCACGGACTGATAACGTAGTCAACCCACTACTTGGAATTTGGTCTTATTTAAGGGTACAAGGGTAAACCTAGATACAGACTTTAACCTTTTATGTATCCCGTCTAACTTGGCAATCCTTCTACGTTTGCGGGTGCTAGAAAACCTCTGACTACTTATGAGTCTCGTCGACCTAACTTCTTGCTTACAGATGCAACACAACCAAGCTTTCAGCAACTAACACTTTGTTGCTTACTTGTCCAAACTTCTACTTAAACTTTTGGGGATGGGGTAGAGGGTTTTTCCAACTAAAAGTTGAGCTTTCACAAGCGACATACTCAATATTTCTAGACTTGAGATATTACAAGATAAGAACCTAGAGTGTAAGAGAGTGTATACTGAAATCTCGAGTTGATATGTATATTTAAGCTCTGAAGATTTTCTTATGCAACTTTGGATCTCATTTCTTCGAAATCGCTGGATAAAGGTTCTTGAGATATAAGCTCTGGGTGCTTTACAATATTTCAATGCACAATATTCCGGTAACCTTCAAAGATTAGACTCTGTGCGTATTTATAGAGCGGGCGATGAATAGCGATATCCATTCAATTTGTTGTCTGAAATATGCCTGTTTAAATCATCGTACGTTGTTGTCGGGGTTTGCATCATCGTGCACTGTAGCTTTGCAACTCTGAACAGTGGTTCTGGCACGTCAGGATCTTCTGCAGATACGCTACGACACATGGTAAGTCAAACACTCAAGGTTTAAATAACTTCGTATTTCTTCAGTTGCGTTAACTCCGTGTCTTTTCAGTACATTGACTTCACATCGTATCAGTCGAGTCTGCTCCGAGTTTCATCAGCAGGCTGGACTTTGTCTTTTATCAGTTTCGTGATCCTGAGTCAGTATCACGCTTTGGCTTGGATGTAGATCTCAGCAGCTTTGACTTCTCAGCTACGGGTGCGACACTTGGTCATATTTTTAACTTCTTTGTTTTCAGCAGCACTGAGTCTTCAGTTTTCGACTTCACACTTCAGTAACATTGTTCATCAGTGTCGTGTTACTTCAGTCTTTAGTCGCAATCTTTAGTAGTGCTTTTCTTCCATTGTGTTGGTGCAAAACTTCTTTTAGTACGGTGACTTGATCTACTTGAACTCAATCGATGTTAGTGCATTCAAATTGGTAGTTCTTCTACTGAAACCTGTAATAAAAAATATTAACTCCATAACATATGAGAAACACTATGTTACATCAACAGGACAATCATCAGCGGGTTTTGGGTTTTAATCAAAACACAATTAAGATAATTTTCACAACATCTTTGGCAAATTTTGCCATTTTTTGTAGGAAATTGAAGAAGGATTTAAAGAGTAAAAAATGGATAGGATTAAAGTACGTCTTGATAGGGGTCTATGGTGCAAATAGATCATAATTCGCAGTTTAGACGAGTAAGAATGAGATGAACAAAAACATCGCGTGCAGTCGACAGACTGACCGACAACCGTTGGACACAAGTCAAAAAGTGTCTGTTTCCAGCAAACACTGGATGCAGCAGCCGCTTCTGAAGGCTATTCTCATGTTGATATAACTGGTGAATTGTTGCGAAGTTTCTTATATTTCCGATTTTCACCTTTTTCTTGTGTTTTTGATCCATACTAGGATTTCAATTTCTATCCAATTTCATCCCAATTCTTTTAGGATTCAATAGGCTTTCTCCACTTATAAATATCTCTCTCACATACTTGATTTTTCATCATTCAATCCTTTACTTTCATCTACACAATTCCTTGGAGTTTTTTGTTCTATTTTTAGTTTTATTTTTCAAGTCAAGTTAGAAGACTCAAGAATTCAAGTTTATCGTCGTGATCATCGAATACGAGTTTTATTTATATATTTTTATTTATTTAATGTTTACTTTATTTCTTCTGTTTTTTTCTTTTCTTGTAATTATGTCTAGTTAATTTCTTAATTGATCCTAGGGTTTGTATGATTTTACCAAAATTATTTGATTGATCTTTTAATATCAATTTGTCTTTCACTTCATGATTTGTGATTCTTGGTGATTATTCTAATGTTGATATAACTGATCACTATTAATGCATGCTTGTTACTTAGTTAAATACTTACGTGTTTAATTTAGTAATCGAATTCAAAAAAAATAAATACGATTAACCTAAATACTTAGGGCTTTAGAATTAATTGTAGGAAGAATAATCTCTGTGAACCTTTTGGAGTTAGTATATTTTCTTGAGACTTGACAAAGATTCAATTTATGATATTCAACGATCTCTTGACTTGTCGAGAGAGAGAGAGAGAGCTTGTGGTATTTATGTGATCTTCATATTATTTGAATTAAATAATGGTAAGTGGATTAATTAGTTAATTACATGATTAGGTTGAGTCAATGCAATCTCTAGGGTCAGTCTTTTTTATCTGTTTATCAAATCCAGTTTTTCTAATTTCTTTGCCTGATTTATAGTTATCATACCTCATAACCTCGTTTCGCCTAAATAATGACAAACGTTATGTTTAATTACTTGATGTGTGATCAAATTATAACTTTTGTGAATAGAATACTCGATTTACTACTATACTACAATTGCACCGATTATTTGCGGTTTTATTTGTTAGAAAATTAGTGAACAATACTATATAGAATTATCATACAAATCTACTAGATTTATTTGATTTGAAGCCTGAGCAGTCCGATGGGTTCATTAAACGGGTTTTTTAGGCTCTATTTTTTTTGGCATCTCTTATGAGGCCAGCCCAATTAAAGGGCCCGTCAGGCTGGGCTAACTTTGAACGGCTTTAGGTAGAGGTGGAGGAAAAGGCTACAACGAAGAAGAGGAGAATGATTGGGCCATGTGAGAAGATTTGAGCCCAATAGCCATAATTTGATTGCTCTTTGATAGAAAGAAAAAGCCCAATGTTTTGGGCTTCAACGTTTGAATTCAATAAGAGTGAGCCCAAGCATCGGGCCGTAATCTACATAATTATATGAAAGATGAAATGTTAAAACACGAACTACTCGTAGGGCTGTGCATCGGTCGGTCGGTTCGACCGACCGACCGACCAAAATTTCAAAAACCGAAAACCGAACCGAATTGAACTTTTCGAACCGAACCGACCGATCGGTTGTCGGACCGACCAAAATCGAACCGAAAAATCGATCGGTTTGGTCGGACCGATAAACCGACCGAACTATGTATATATATCACATGAGCTAGTTCAAGAAATTCACGTAACCATGCCTTTGAAAGTATGATAATAATTTATTAAAAAAGGTGAAGTTTACCAATTGCGATCTGCGAGAGGACAAAAAAGCAGCTTTTCATTGAATTTGAAAACCACAAAGATAACCTTTTGCACACAAAAAGAAAAGGTATACACAAGCAGGAAAAGGTATAAACCATTAGCCTGGTCTTACTACATCTCCACTCCATTCAAACCCGTAATTCCATTCTGCTGCATAAACATTCGGAGGATGAAAACAACTAGGATTTTTAATTTAGATCAGCGTGGAATCATACTTGATAGGGATTGAAGACTCACTACTCGAGCAGAGATATACACATCGATTGCATCATGAATCACTTCATGGAATAACTAACCTCTCTTAAGATATTGGAAAACAAATGCTTTTGTAAGTAAGCGGAACACTTTGTCACCCAAATGCCCATCATATATAGCGAATAGCCCAGTTCCGACCTCGTGTCTGTACAAATTTGGCGACATGGTAATCCTCCATAGGATGATTGGCCTTCCTTTTACTAAACTGAAACCATACTTGGCGGTCCACATGGCTCATTCCTTGCAAAGCCACCCGATGAGCAGCAAGAGAATGAGAAAATCAAATTAAAATGGGAACAAAGCGTGTTGGATTGTAGAGTGATAAAATAACCATGATAAAAATGAAACATGAGTAAGTTACCTCTAATCAACGATCTTTGGAAAGGCGAGAGGAGGCGTCGGCGGTAGGATCGTGGGAGGAGGCGGTGGGCGGCGTCGCGATGGAGAAACCGTGAGGACGAGGAGGCGGTAGGGAGGCGGCGGCTTTGAGGAGTGAAATGAGAGGAGGCGTTAGGGAGGCGGCGCCCAGGTGGCGGTGGGAGGAGGCGGCGGGCGGGTGAGGATGAGGCGGGACGACTTGATTGAGAAGCGAATGGGGGCCGGTGGGAGGGGCAGAATGGGATACACATTAGGGTTTATTTCAGTTTTTAATTAAGTACATGTATATTAATGTTAAATAAATAAATAAATAAATATATATATATATATATATATATATATATATATATATATATATAGTTTGGTTCGGTTCGGTTACCGACCGAACCAAAAATCGAGCGATAACCGAACCGAAAACCGATTTCACCAAAATTTATAAACCGAACCGCCAACCGAATATCTTAAAAACCGAACCGAACCGACCAAAACCGATCGATTCGATCGATTTTTTCGGTCCGGTTCGGTTCTTGCACAGCCCTAACTACTCGACTCGATTTTTTCTTTTCTAATAATGATAGATATAATCAAAATGGAAAGATGCAAATTACAATTCAATAATTGCGGCTGAAAGGGAAAGCGATGATGGCCTAAAAGAACACAACGGAACCATTAAATGATGCTTAATCACAACTGAAAGTACAATAGTTGGGCTCAAGCATACATATCGGGCCGAGGGAAAATGAGTGGCCCATACGAAACACAATCGAATCCTAGAACAACATCTTTGTTGCCACGAATCTAAACCTGTACAAAAATAAAAAAATAAAAAAAATTACATGCAATATTTCGTGTGAATTACATAGAAGAAGCAAACTGTATTGCTTAAACATCAGATTACAATTTGTCAAGCAAAGAAACATCAAATTATAATAGAACAAAATTAAAGAGTCAAGTTTTAAAAATGATTACCATATGGACTGCAACAAGCGATCCTTTTCATATATCTTTGAATAAAGCCATAATCTACGTACTTTAGTCTAAATATTGATACATAATATTAAATTACGTCTCCATAAAATTGAAGAAATTGTCAGGGACAAGTACTAAAGTGATTGAAAAGAACATGACATACAATTTATGATATTTCAAACGACATCTATATATATATATATAGGAGATGGATCAGGTAGGAATGGATAATTTAGTAGGAAATAGAAATGAATCTGGCGCTGATTTCTATATCAATGGTTGAGATTTAATTTTCGGTGTCTTCTGATTTTATGTTTTGTGTCTACATGGATTATTGTGCAACACTATAACTCTTCTTGTCTTCTGTTGCGATGAAAGATGTCTTCTTATTCTTATTTTAAATACGTTAAGGAGCTTTCTCACCATAACCAACCCCTATATATATATATATATATATATATATATATATTTTAAAGAGTTAAAAGAAAGTTACTAGTTATCCTTTGAATTCCCCGGGGATGTTGGCACTTTTCTAGTGCTGGACTTCATCTTCTTGTAGGGATTCCTCTGCTTATCTCGTAAGTTGTTGAGAGTTTGTGAAGAAGATGATGATGTTGTTGTTGATGTTGGCTTCCTCCTAGCAACATGTAGCTTGCTTGCTTCTGCTACTTACGCTTCCCTCACATTAAAAATAGAAAAAAAGCGACAATGTAAGGCGACAGAATCACAATCATCACGAAATTGGACTTCATCGCTCAAGCTTCTTTTTTTTTTTTTTGATAAAAGATTAATGTTTTAGTTAGTGAGATATATATGTGTTCGTCTATTGGGAGATATATGTAGTTGACATGGAATCCTATGTGATGTGATGAGAGTCTTTGATTGAGGTCACTTGGGGAATACTATATGAGGATCTAGTTTGGCCACGTGAAGCCACATGATTTTTGAAATTTCTGTCTACTCAATTAACAATAAATAATCCAAGTTGATTAGTTTTTTTGTTGATAAAGTTGTGAACAAATAAAACTGAAAGAGAATTTAACATATTTCTAATCAATAATATTATCTCGTATTCTGAAATAGTGTTTGATGTTTTTATATATTCATATTAGAAGGGTCAAAACAGTTTGATCGAATTAGCTTGGCATAGTTATCGAATTGTATGGAGAAATCGAACTGAATCGGACCGATCCTAATTCCTACATAAGCCCTCCCAATAAGGATCCTACACATTTTCAACATATGATGTGACAAAGTCACAAGCAAACCACTGCAAAGCCGTGCACGTCATCATCTGTCCCACCACTCTTATTCAAGATTGTTGATTGTAAATTAATTAGCTTAGCTACCTAGCCTTCACATCAGAAACAGAGCAAAATGGAATGAGCCACCAATAATTCTTCGATTACGCCAGCTAAACAAAACTCACATGCTTCATTTTTGCAAACCTATTTACCCGTGATATAGCTGAAAATTCAAACAATGTGATTCCTCGATTTACATATTTTGAGTCTAATATCAGAATTTCGTATCAACAAATATATTTGGTAAAACTATAAATGAAATATACCACGAGAATTTCATCTCGAGTGTGAAACAAATAACTTGAAAGGAACATTGTCATCGCTAGAAGCAGTTTTTCTGGTAGTGCCACTTCAAACTTGCAATGCAACACAAATGCTTCAATATTGAAGCAATGGTCAACTGATGGGATATGGCCCAACCTCTTGGTACTAACAAGCCCAAACGTGGCTAACGTTGAAGCGGGCCACGCGGTTGGCCTGTCATTGCAGCAGCGCCAGAACCGCAACCGCCACCTCCGCCGATGGAAAGATGAACCAGGTCGGTAGCCACCTCCACGTGGCGCGCAGAAGGCGAGAGGTCCCTGCTCCGGCCAATGGAGGGCACGCGGAGGAAGAGTCACGCCACGACCAATGGAGGTCGGTAGCGCGCCGAGGGCAGTCGGCGGTATAAATAGAAGGAAAAGCGATGTTAGAAGGGTTAGCAATTTCTTTGAATACAAAGGCTTGTAAACAATACCCTCATGCAAAAGCTCTAGTGAAAGTATTGAGGAATCATTCCTCCGTGGGCGTAGATCTCATTAACGATCGAACCGTAAAAAGCACGAGTGTTCTTTATTGCTTCATATAAATCTCGCACACTCACGTAGCTAGACTCATCATTTGGCGCCGTGCGTGGGAACACGAACAAGAAAGCTTCGTTCCTCTACGACTAAATGGCGAGAACACGCACAACCGCCGTCGGCGCTCGCAACAACCGCGGAGGGCGACCGGTGGTCGCTCGGCGTCACGGAAAGGAGATCGCGGGCGCCACGGCGGGCACACTCACGAGGCCACATGGAAAATGTCTCCATACACCCGGACCGCGCCACAGCGTGCGGAAGGCGTCGACCTCAGCGAGGGCGAGCAAGCAGCTCATTCGTCCCACGAGGTCCTCGGCGGTGTGGCGAGTTCTCCGTTAATCTCGGCCAATTCAAAGCTTCCTCAACGAGAGGACCAGCGGGCGGGTCCTCTAGGGTCCCGGATGAACACCACGGCCTCCCGGCCGCTCCCCATCTTGAAAGCGATCGGCGCTCACCTCGGCGTGATAGCCGAGCGCGCGCTCCAGCGCCCGACAGCGGAGCCGCTCACCGCGACCGAGCCGCCGACCTCGTTCGCGGAGCCACTCACGCGGCCGAGCCGCCACCAATCGCCGCCCGCCATTCGCGCGGCCGCTCTCCCACCTCGTCATGCCGACGGAGAGTCGGCGAAGCGAAGGAAGAAAGGCGGTCGAACTCCCCGGAGGGGCGATGGCGTCGCTATCGATCCCCACCCTCCGAAAGAGACGCAGCGATCTCCGGGGTTCGACCGATGCGGAGAATCGTCTCCCTTTCTCGGGAGATTCTAGACACGCCCACCCCGTGATGCGGGCACCCAACATAGCGGCCTACGATGGCCTCGGAGACCCTCCGACTTCCTTTTCGCCTCACCACCAACATGGCGAATCGAGGGATGGAAGATTTTCACATGTGCAAAATCTTCCCGAGTCTTGATCTCCGCCGCGGCGTTGGTTCACCTCGCTCATGAGCAGCATCCATTGTTTCCGGGACCTCATGGATCGGTTCAGTGGCGCTTCTCGGAAGATGCCGCCCGTGACCTTCCTCCGACACGCTCACAATCCGCCAAGGCGGGGCGAGGCGATGTCAAACTTCGTCTCGAGGTTAATCAAAGTCGCTCAAAATCGGCGGCGACAGCGATCTCTACATTATCAGCGCGTTCAGCGGGATCCGACCGGTGTGAACAAAGAAATCACGGGGAGAAACCAAGGCGGCGAGTAAGCTTTGGAACACGGTGGATAACCGTTAAGGGAGGCAGTCGGATCGGAAGCAGGAGATCGGGACGACGGCGGTCAGGAGAAAAAGCGGACGGCCAAAGTCGGCGCGGACATGAGCGCCTTCGAGAATCAAGAGGGCACTGGTCGGACTCGGACCTCGGCCCACCCCGGAGGCGAGCGCCCTGCTCAAATCAAGGCGGAAATATTCGAGCTCCACGAGCTCTTCCGAAACCCGCCCCTATGAAGGGGATCGAAGAAGAGGTCCACAGACGAGTATTGTGACTATCACCAAGGGTATGGTCACGATACTGAGGATTGCGAAACACAGGCTCACGGATCGGCGAGCTCGTTAAGGAGGGCCTCAAAATACCTCGGGCGGCGGGGCGAGAATGAAGCGGAAAGGCAGGCGGCAACAGCTGGCCGACCCGTGGCGACCCGACCCGAAGGCGGCGAGGCGAAGGTCCCAGCGCCATGGGCAGGTCTATGTTGTTCGGACTGCCCTCGGGACGGCGAGTCGTCCACGAAGAACGACGCCCGCAGCCGGCCGGAAGAGCCGAAGAACAAGCGACTCGGGATGGCGAGAACATAACGTTCTCGAGGAGGACCCGTGCCCAAGATCATGCCGCACCGGCGCCATCACCATACTGTGCGCGTGGGCAACAAAAGCGTCCACGGGTCTATATCGACATTGGAGCCTCCGTCGGCATCATCTTCCGTGGTATGCGGACAAGCTTGAGTCGGAGGCATTCGGTGCTTCCGCCCTCCCACTCTGAGCTTCACTCGAAGCGATCCGGCCGAGGTCATTACCGCTTCCGGTCCACGGCGGGCGGGCTCCGGTCGGTAACCAAGGCCGTCCGATTCTTCAGTCGGGCTCCTCTCCGTACAACATTATCCTCGGGAGAGATTGGTACATCGCCACCAAGGCCGTTTGTTGGTCTACCACCTCCGTCGAATCCCGCGGTGGGAGTGCTCGGCATCGAGGGGACCAAGCGGCTGCAAAGAATGCTCGGCTCTCAACTCGGGATGCGGCCTCGCCCGGGCATAGCAATTACCGCGCCCGGAGGCCGACACCGGGATGACTGACCAAGACCTCCAACTATCGATGGCGATCCTCGAGGTCGTCCAGTCGGCACCAGGCGGCGGACATCGGCGACACATCATCTGATCTTGAAGGAATATAGGGGCGTGTTAAGCTTGGTCCCTTCGATATGACCGGGGTGTCGCCCGAGCTCATAACTCATCGCCTCGACATCGACCCGGCCACCAAGCGGTCAAGCGGAAGAAAGGATATTCGCGGCGGAGCGCGGCCGGTCGTTAGGGACGAGGTGACTCGACTCGAAGGCGAGGTCTTGTTCGAGGTCGAATACCCGACTGGATGGCTAATCGATCGTGGTCAAAAGTGAGGGTGGCGCGTGTCGTCGATTATACCGACCTCGACAAGCCGCGCCCAAAGATTGCTACCCGCCACGATATTGACAAGAAGGTGGAGGCTTTGGTGGGCCATGAGATGTTCGGTTTCACGGATCTATACTGAGGGTACCACCAAATCTGATGAGCGGAGGATGCACCAAAGCGCATTCATCACCGACTTGGCGTCTTTGCGTGCGAAAGATGCCCTTGACCTCGAAACGCCGGGCTACTTACGGAGGATGGTGGATGCAACATTCAAAGACCACGTCGGGAGATCGTCGAGGTCTCGTCGGCGATATAGTAATCAAAGTCGACGGAGGCTGCGCGGCGACCTCGGCCGATCCTCCAACTCCTCGGTCGGCCAACCTCAAACTTAACCCCCAAAATGCACGTTCATGGTAAAGGCGGGAAATTCTTGGGGTCTTGGGTTTCAAAGAAGGCGAGGCGAACCCACCAAGGTGAAGGCGGTGCTCGAAATCTGAGTGCAAAAACCATTCGCGAGGTCCACAAACTTACGGGTGCACAGCGCCTCGATGGGTTCCTCTCCGGCTGCAGAAGCGGCTCCCGTTCTTTAAAATCTTGAGGAGGGCCGGACTTCGCATGGCGGAAGAGCACCACCTCGCACACGGTGAAGGAGTACCTCGCCGACCGCCTACCTTGACCGCCCAAAAGCGAACTCCTCTCCTTGTTGGCAGCCTCGGACGAGGCGATCGGTCTTGATCTTGGTGCGGGACGGTCGGGACGCCTGACTTCTATCTACTTCATCGGCCGAGCACTCAAAGGACCGGGAGACAAGGCACGCCGCCTTGAAAAGGTAGCTTGGTGAATGCTAGCGGCAGCTCAGACCCACTTTCGGGCTCACTCCGTCCAGTCTTGACCGACCTACCCACGAGGCAAGTCTTATCAAAACACAGGTCATCAGGACGGATAGCCAGTGGGCCACGGAGCTCGGCGAGCACGATATCTCGTCTTCTCACGGACCGGCCATAAAAGAGCAAGCTCTACCGATTTCTGGTAGAAGCGAGTTCTTGAGCTCGGTCGGACCGCTAAGATTAGCTCCTCCAACGCCTCCACCTCGGTCGTCCCGCCCTGCGGAGGAGGCGGACCTCGTCCACCCGGATAGTTGTTGGCGGATGTCGTGGGCGGGCCTCATGCAAACGCAGGCGTGGGCGGGCATCCTTCTCCTCGGCCCGGATATGCGAAGTCGCCTCGCACTCGGTTTACCTTCCCACCACCAACAACGAGGTGGAGTATGAGGCCCTAATCTCGGACTCCGCCGCTAAGGAGGTGGGGTGGGTGAGATCCAAATCTTGGCGATTCCAGGTCGTCGTGAACCGGTGTTAAGCAATCGAGGCGAGGAGGACCGAGATGAAACAATACCTCGACAAGGCGAAAGAGATGTTGACCTCGTTCGGATACTTGACATCCACCGAATCCCAGGGAAAACAGTAGGTGGCGTCCTCGATGGCTAAACTGCGTCGTCAACAAGTCCACGGTGGAGATCCGTTCGAGCATAGCGAGTCCCACGTCGGCATTATCACCGAGATGGGCGAATGGATGTCTCCACGAAGGCTACACGGAACACGGCGCACTACCTTCGGATCGGCTCGAAGCAAAAGATGATGGCAAAGTCGAAGTATCTCATGCGTGAGGCGTTCTCTGGAAGTCTTACCTTGACCCTCACGAGATGCCTCGGGCGGAAGAAGCCGACTATGTGCTCAGCGAAATACAGGGATCTTGTGGAAGCCACGTCGTCATGAGCACTTTCAAAGAAGGCGCGAGATCGGGATACTCTTGGCCCGCCCTCGTGCAAGATTCGGCCGAGCTCGTCGAAAGTGCCCAAAGTGCGGATCCACTCCACGATAAAAAGGCGCCTCAAGCGGTTTGAGCGGCTGCAGAGTCCGTGGCCTTTCATGCGGTGGGGATCGACATTGTTGGCCCGTTCGGCCGAGCACCGGTCGACTCGATATTTAGTCGTGGCCATAGACTACTTCACAAAATGGGTCGAGGCCGAGCCACTTTCGAGCATCACGGCGGAAGGATTCAAACGCTTTGTGTGGAGAAATATAGTCGCGCTTGACGCATACCGCACGTCTGGTCTCGGACAACGGCGCCCAATTAGTCGACAAAAACTTCAAGGTGGTGCGAAGAGCTTCACATCGATCAACGCTTCACTTGATCGCACACCCGCATAGCAAATGGTCGGACCGAGGGTGACGAACCGCGCGATCGTACAAGGATTGAAGAAGAGGCCGGATCGAGCTAAGGCGTGGGCTGAAAATCTCCCTCAAGTCCTCTCGGTCTCTGGGACCACACCTCGGACGGCGCGGGAGACCCCTTTAGCACAGTCTGATGCAGAGGCGTCATACCAGCCGAGATCGGCGCCAAGCCTCACACTCTCCACTTCAACCAGGCGGGAGCGAGGAAGACTGCGGACCAACCTTGGCGCCTCGAGGAGAAGCGAGCTCGCCTTCATAAGCGAAGCCAAGTACAAAAGCCGGTCGCGCTACTACAACAAAGAGTAAAGGCCTCCACACTCCGGTGGGCGACCTCGTCCTACTGAATAATGAAGCAAGCCGAGCAGCGGCGCCTTAACAAGCTTGATCCGACATGGGAAGGACCTACCGCGTTCACGAGGACCTCGGCAAAGGGCATATAAGCTCGCCCACTGTCAGGACACTTATTCCCGAACACGGCACATAACTCGTCTAAGGAGGTATTTTACATAGCTTTGATTTTAGATCGGCGACATGCTAGCCCTCCTATTGTTTTGGTGATATGCGATCTTTATTCTTGTTTAATAAAACATATGTTTTCTAATGAGTATTTCACTTACGTTCGTCTTACACCTATGTGAACATCCATTCGGATATACCACGTCTAAACCTTCACAGGGGCGCCTTACGAAGATGAAAATCCCACTAAGTAGGGTAAGCATCTGATTACCCATTAAGTTGGGCGTCTACATGCAAAGCATCTGATTACCCATTAAGTTGGGCGTCACATGCAGCGACATCTGATTACCCATTAAGTTGGGCGTCACATGCGGCGACATCCGGCCGATCTCGCCACCTCATACCGCTTTATTTGGGAAGATATGCACTCGGTACAAAGTCTAAATGCATTAACGACTACAAACAAAGTACCGAGCCATATCTGAGACAACGATCTTCAAAGCTCGTTTCTACCCCTTTATTTGGGAAAATCGTTGTATCACAGTATAAATACATTTATGACCAAAGCGAAGTCTAAGCTATGTTTGTACCTCTCAAAGGGAAGCGTACACTTGAAACAGTCCGAAAATATTTATATCTACATACAAGGTCTATACTATACATGGCCTCATTCCGGCCTCAGGCTCCGCCTCGCGAGGCCAAGCGCAGCCAATTCTCTACAAAATCCCGGGCCGG
The DNA here is from genome assembly GCA_036937905.1 of Salvia rosmarinus. NCBI lineage: Eukaryota > Viridiplantae > Streptophyta > Magnoliopsida > Lamiales > Lamiaceae > Salvia > Salvia rosmarinus. The sequence continues at coordinate 43,981,715 of CM072819.1, forward strand.
CGATGTATGCAGAGCGAACTCGGTGCCTTGACCCGGTCGATGAGGCCGGAATCACCACGGCCTGCTCGAAGCGCTCGGCGGGCTCGAGGCAGCCCTGACGGGCGTCGACTCGGGATCACTTCCGCGCCTCGGGGACACTCAAAGTGGCGGGCGCAATCTGAGCATCCGGGCGGGGGCGCACCCGAGTCACACCCCCCCACGACCGGACACGGGCCCCGTGTGCGACCTCGGCCCCGGCTCAAGCTCTCCCACCGACACGAGGACCTCGGTCGCCGGCCGGTCCCAAGGATCCCGGATAATCCGCCCTGCCGGACCCGTCAACCTCAACACTACGGCGTGATCGGATATCGCCTCCTCCGGCTGGTTCTTCTATGATCGGCTCGTGAGCCGTTCTTACCTCGCCACCTCTCCGGGGCATGCGGCGTTTCGGACGATGTCGTGCGTCTCCATAAACTTCACCACGGGTTGGCGCGAACTTTGAACTTCTTCTTTGTTGGGCCTTCCGCCATCCCTCGACACCATGCCCTCCGCCAAGAAGCTCGGACTCGGTCGTCGGCCGGATATGGTAGTCCCACCAAGCGGGCGGACCGCCTCTCGTACTCTGCATGCTCCTCGAGACAACGGCGAGCCTCTCGCGGTCGATTCAAGTCGTTCACCGCCTTTGCATCAGCGTCCTTGGATTTCGTCGGCGAGATATGTCCGCCTGGACTCGCCTTGCGCAACTTTCAACCGGCGCCTCGTTCTCGGCGAGGCGGGCCACTTCCCGGTCGGCCGTCCGACTTCCTCTTGGATCGGTGACGGCCGAGGTGACCTCCATAGTGGCTAAAACTTGGGTCACCTCGGCTGCAAGCTTCTCGGGACGGCGCCTCTTCTTCCTTATCGGCCCGGAACCCGGACCTCTTTTAACTTTGTCGACAAGTCATGGTCAAGTCCGACCCAATCGGTGTGGATCTTGAAAATAAACAAGACAACACCAACTTTGAAATCTGCGTTTATTACTCAACAAGAGGAGAAATTATTACAAAGGCTCGGGGTCCTATCGACCCGCGGTTCACGCTATTACATCGGTCCGCGACCTCGGGCTATGGCGGTCTCGGCGACCTCCTGCTCCTGCTGACTGCCCACCTCCGTGGGACCTCCAACCCCGCCTCCTCCCCTCCGCCTCCTCCTCCCTCCTCGCCGGCGGGACCTCGGCAGGAGCTCCTGGCTCGCGATCCTCGTCCGCCTTGCATTGGGCGGCGCTCGGTGATCGAAGGGAAGAGCGGATGCGAGCCTCGGCCAGGAAAAGTCGGCCGTCGATCACCGGGCGTAAGATTTATCCACCTCTCTCGGGTCGACCTCGGTCCTTCCATGCTTCACCTTATCAAAATCGGGCATGGTGGCATGACTTCCCAGTAATTCGACACCACCTCGGCTTGACCGCGGCGGCAAGATCGGCAATGAAAACCGAGAAGCTCTCCGGCTCGATGAGCCGGTGGCAAGGCCCTCAACAAGGGTCCACAGTGCGGCCGCCACCTTTCTCTCGTCGGCGAGTTCCTTCTTCGCCCGACCCGCTCGCTCCTTCTCCTCCGCTCACGGGCGGCCTCCAGGCCCAGTGCCTGCTCGTAGGCGGCAGCGACAACCCTCCGGCCAAAGCGGCAACCCTCCCGGCCTCGAAGCCTGGCGGCCTCGGCCTCGCCCTCGCCGTGGGCGCGGCGGCCTCGGCCGGCCCGCGGCTGAAGCTCGTTCAGCGCCACTTGCGGGCCGAGCTCTCGGTGGCGAACTGGCGGCCACTGCGGCCCCCCGGCAGCTACGCAGGGCCCCGTCATCGAGCTCCCACCTGCAAAAGGAGATGCAAAGTCGATAACTCGTCTCAAGGCAAACAAGCTGGCGAAGAAGCTACGTGCCTCGGGAAGGGATGCGACCGAGCTTGAAATGACGCCCGTACTCAAGGCGGCCACGAGGCGCGACTCGAGGCGGGCTGGACCCGCTCGAGCCCACCCATCACCGGCCTGCTGTCAACCTTCTTCTGCCCCTACTAGGCCCAGCCCATGCTCTGCTTTTTCTTCATGGTCGCTTGCCCGATGATAAGCCCTCCTCGTCCAGTAGCTTCACTGCGTCGGAAGAAAAGACGTATTAGCGGACAAAATAAAGCGAATAAGGATTAAGAAAAGGGGATGCCCTCACCGTCGGACCGGTCCCGACGCTTGGGCAAAACACTCGGCCGGCCTTCATGGATCGTCCTCGGTGTAACATGGATAAGATCTCACCGGGTTGCTCAACAAATCCTCCATATGGCCCGGGGCTTGATTTTGGGTCCACCAGTGCCGATACCCCACTCGTACCTCCGCCTCACCTCACCCGCGAAAAAAATACCTATTACGCGATGGGACACGCCGAGGGCGGCTACCTTAAATTTGAGCGGGTGACGGTAATACACCCTCCTATGGTCTTCACGCTAAAGCGCATCAAGACCTCGAAGGTCAACTCTCGGCAATCTTGGTAACAAGAGAGCCCCAGCCCACCAACCCTAACGGAGTTAAAATTGATTGACAAATGGGGATCTGGAAGTACTCTTGAAGGCTAAGATAAATGGAGGATGGAGGGTACCTAAGACACTGCCTCAAGCTGTCTACATAGGCGGTCACAAAACCCTCGGAGGGCCATCGCCTCTATCTCTCTCATCGGCGAGACACCACCACGCCTCCACTGAATCGGCCTCCTCACAACCTCAAAGACCTCCTCCAAGGTTAAATCCGACCTCATGACCCCACTTTCAAACCATCCCGTACAGAGGATACCGGCGGAATGCTAGAACTTAACCTACGGACCTACCCAAACCGTTGTAGCAGATAGTCTCTAGCGCCGGCAACTCACGCCCGAACCCGGCGGAAAGGAACTTTCGAGCGAGAAGAAGTTGAGGAAAGCATACTTACTTTTCAGGTGGTATCGGCTACTTCAAATAAAAATCGGGTCAACTCGGAAAATCAACTCGAGAACTCTCTCGGGATTTTAAGCGTCGAAGAAGAAAAAGTGAGCGATTGCCTCTTTGCGCCTATTTATAAGACTATGGGCGCGCAAATTGCGTTTCAGATTGACACGTGCTACACGCGATTGGACGTGCGTTTCACGCGCAAGCGATTCGAGTGCCCAACTACCGCTGCGCGCGTATGGCGTACGCCACGATAGGACGAGCGCGCGATCGACCTAGCAATCATCATGCGGACCCCGAGTCCTCCGAGATGGCTGCGCCTCGAATCGCGCCCGTTGAGATCGGACCTCGTCCGCGGATCGGACCTCGTCCAACGGATCGGACCTCGTCCCACGGATCGGACCTCGTCCAACCAACTCGGACCTCGTCCCACGGACGCACCTCGGCATAACCAACGCGAGGGGCCTTATCGAGTCGGACTTGACTTCCATCGTGCCACATCTTTCTCCGCGGCGGACAATAAACAACCAAACTCGGATCGGCGCGAAGACCTTCACGTCGAAGAACAACTCCGGCCCGGCCCACTTTCGGCGGCCTTGTATTCACTCCACCTCGCCTCGGCGTGCCTCGGCTATTCGGGGGCTATGATGGGATATGGCCCAGCCTCACGGGCCCACTAACGAGCCCAAACGAGTGGGCCTAACGTTGGAAGCGGGCCCACGCGGTTGAGCCTAATCATTGCCCAAAACGCTAGCCCCCGTAACCGCCACCCTCATGATGGAAGATGAACCAGGTCGGCGCCACCTCCACGTGGCGCGCGAGCGAGAGGTCCTGCTCGGCCAATGGAGGGCACGCCAGGAGGAAGAGTCACGCCACGACCAATGGAGGGTGGGCGCGCCGAGACAGTCGAGCGGTATAAATAGAAGGAAAAGCGATGTTAGAAGGTTAGCAATTTCTTTGAATACAAAGGCTTGTAAACAATACCCTGCATGCAAAAGCTCTAGTGAAAGTATTGAGGAATCGTTCCTCCGCGGACGTAGATCTCATTAACGATCGAACCACGTAAAAAGCACGAGTGTTCTTTATTCTTCATATAAATCTCGCACACTCACGTAGCTAGACTCATCATCAACTTTGTCCCGTAACATTTTTCCGAACTAGTACAATTATTAGCCCTTTTCGCATTGCTGCTCAAATTAAGATCATTTTCTTCATTGGACAGGAACATCAATCACCACCATCACATCGGGGCTCGCCGTCGCTGACGTGGACGGCTGAGCCAGATGATCCTCCTCCACACAAGGACCAAGTGCATTAACCTGAGTGTCATCGCACCAAAACAGCACGTTTGTGGGCAGATTTGGACCGTCTGAAGATGCCTGATCTTGATCATGCAACGTTGATTCAGAATCTGATGGCTTCTGATTCGAAACAGTTTTTCTACAGAGAGGGCAAGTAGCATGAGACTGGAACCACATATCAATGCATTCAACATGAAATCCATGGCTGCATTTGGGTAGAATTCTCGCCTTTTCACCCTCACAAACTTCACACAGACACACAGCACACTCTAATCCATCTTTGAATTGATTAGGATCGAATGCAACAACAGGTATGGATTTGAGAACGCAAGGTTCTAGGCCAATGCGGGAGTTGGGAATGACTGTAATTTCTTGGTGGCCAGAGGCGAAATCGAGACGGCGGCGTCGGTGGTTGCGCCGCCTCATGCCGGTGGTGCTTTGGTGACGGTGGAGATAGAACCACTTGAAATAGAGGTGGAGGCAGATGAAAAAGATGACGACAAAGAAGAGGAGGATGATTCCCACCACCATTACTTTCCCTGCCAGCTCAACTACATGATCACCTGCTTTTCTTGATGAATCTCCCATTTTTCTTCAGCAAGATTCGATCTTTTCTGCTTATAACAACAGAAATCGAAATAGAATTTGTTGAAGAAGAAGAGAAGGATAAAGTTTTATAATGGTGAGTGAGCATACAAGAGATCAGTCAAGATTCACTGATTCTTGAAATTCTTTGAGAGAATTAACAATCTGTCTTAATTATAACATTGAGAAATGGGTAACGTTTGAAAGAATATTGGTTTCCGGATGTCGAACACAAGTCAGGATCTCTAGGAAAATGAAATTTATGGGATAAATGTATAGAAGATGAAGATGAGATTGTGGTCTACGTGGGAAGTGAGAAAATGACCTTAAAAATGGGGGGATGCAATTTAACAAGAAGGAGCAGTCAACGGTTTCACGGGGGAAAATGAAAGTGTGACGGCGGCGTGGGGCGGAAGACGGCGGAGGGGATCAAAATCAAACGTTGTTTGTAACAGCTCATCAAGTCGTATTGACTAGTATTGTGGCTTCAGTTTTGGGGGGTGGCAACTACTTTTTGACTTTTCTTTTGGTTTTGAGTTTCAAAAATGGTAGGAATGGATTTTGTGGTTTGTTCCAAATTCTCTTCTAGTTGTTTCCTAGATTTTTGATGGGTTGGAATATAATGATGTTTATGTATCTAAAATGATAATTTGGATTAAGAGCATTGTCATTTTGAGATTTAGTATCTCATAATTAGTGTGTATCCTATTTACAATTTTATGTTTTTTTTCATTTTTTCTTTAATTTAGATTTTATATGCTTTAGTTTAATTTTATAATATAACTAGGCTTTATTCTACCCAATTAGGATATATAATTATTTTTTATCATTTTATTTTATTTTTATTAGTTAATAATTTGTTATTATGGTTGATAAATCCAAAATTAGGGTATATGATGTTTAAAATTTCATTTTTTTAAAAGTAAAGTTAAAATGATGCATAATGTTATAATAAATGTTATTTTTGTAAAAATATTATTAAAATAATAGATATAATAATGAGATGGGATGACACTTACAAAAATATATATAGGACATTGGATCTCATCCCCAGTCACATTGGCTTGAATTCATTAATTATATTATATTTAATTTGTGGTCCAATAGTATTATGAAATCTTAATATTATATAAAATACATTCATTGTATTTGCAACTTGGATGATGGATCTATCATATAATGACTTTTAAGATGGCAAATGATATATAATCTATCTCAATTTTTTGGTTTGAGAAACGTTATTGAATTGAGTACTATGTTAGTCGGCGGGGCGGGGAGGGGGCATTTAAAATGATTTGAGGGATGGGTAGTCGAGCGGTGGGTAGTTTGGTGTGATTTTGAACAGTTTTCAAAGGTGACATGATTCAATGAAATTTTAGAAAAATAACAATATTTGAATCAACACTGTATTTTTATTATGTATCTTTAACAAAGCATATATATCAATAACACACACACACACACATATCTATAGGGTTGGATTTTCGTAGTATCAATTAGGATAATATGTAGTCTCCAATCTAGATCGCGCATTTGAACATGTGACCGCACTGAAGTTGACACGTGGCGGTCATTTTCTTTTCTTTTTCACAGGGGCAAATGGGAAGAAATCAAATCACCCTTCTTCCTCTCTTTGATGGTAACGGACGACAGCAGGAGGCGGCGATGGCGACAACGACGGTGACAGCGACAACGATGACAAAGACCGTGAACAACAACAATATAAACAAACAATAGATTTTGAAAGAAAAAAAGAAGAAAAATTTGAGAACAACATTGATGGATTTTGAGAAAAAGCAGGAAGATAAATTTGATAGATGATTGAAGAATCGAAATATGGTGGCTATGTCGGTGGTTCACGCGGTAATTCGTGTCGGGAAAGAGACGATGAAATTGATAGAGAATGATGAATGCGAGATTTGTTGTCGAAAACCATAAAAATGCATTGAACAAAACATAAAACTGCATGTTGCCACAAAACACAAACATGCATTGAACAAAGCACGTTCATGCATTGAACAAAGTACGTCCATGCATTGATCAAAACATGTCAATGTATTGAACAAAACATAAAACTGTATGTTTCCACGAAACACAAACATGCATTGAACAAAACACGTTCATGCATTGAATAAAGCACGTGCATGCATTGATCAAAACATGTCAATGCATTTAACAAAACGTAAAAATGCATTGTTGGCCAACGAAAGCGGCGGCGTCGGAGATCGGCGAGCAATCAGCTGTCTGCTGCTGGCGCGCCCACTCGTTGGGCGAGAAACAACCGCATGCATTATTGTGTTCAACTACATGCATTTTTTGTTCATTTGAATGCATTATTCAGTTCAATTAAATAGATAGTTTTTTTCGCAATCACATAATAAATCAAATTACTAATCTACCTTACTATAGCGAAAATCAACGAAACTGAGGTTAAAAAGTCCGAAAAAAATCTCAACTATAGAATCTATGAGATGAATGGATGAGATTGAGTACTACATACTATCTCTGGCTCGAGTACTATTTGATTCCTCATATATATATAAATGGGATGAAATTACAATTATTTTAGAATTAAACATAAATGAGTCAAGAAAGACTTGCAATCACTACTTGGAAATATATTTTAGTAAAATTACGCTTTTGCATCTAGAAAATCATATATATTTGAAATATAGACTTTGTTTCGTAATTCTACATAATTGAGTTACTGTATTCGACCCCTAAACCACTTTCCCCATACAATAAAACTTATTACATACTTTTGTTATAAGAAAAGGTCAGCTGTAACAAATATTCCTTTCGTTCAATTATTATTAACTTGTTCTATTTTTGAATTATCCTATGATGGGATATGGCCCAACCGCTAGGCCACCGGCAGCCCCAAGCGGCCGGGCTCGACTCGATGACGACCCACGCGGTTAAGCCTAAAGCCCAGCCTCTAAACCCTAATCAAGACCCTAATTAAGACGAAGTCAAAGGCAGAGATCGTGGTGGGTTATGGCGGAAATCGTGGTCAGTTATGGAAGGATCGTGATCCCACCAATCGAGGATTGATATGAGATCCACGATCATGTATAAATAGAGGTTAGGTCGACAGTAAAAGGGTTAGCAACTTGTTGAATACTAGAGCCTTTTAGATACACTCATTGTAATCCGCTTATAGTGAAAGTATTGAGGATCATCACCTCCGTGGATGTAGATCTCATTCTTGATCGAACCACGTAAAAACTCTTGTGTTCTTTACTGCTTTTTTTAAATCTCGTCTATTTACATATACTAGATTTATCATTGGCGCCGTCTGTGGGAACCTCAGAAGAACAAAAAGCTTCGTTTTCTACAACTCAATGGCAAGAACTCGTGCAAACGCAAGTACCGTCGGAGGAGCTGGCAACGACCGTGCTGAGGGTGATCAAATGGTCACACTGGCAGCGGAAAGGGGTCGCGGACGCCACGGCAACACACCTGAGGGTTACATGGAGAACATTCCCATACACCCTCAGGATCGCCGCCCTGACGAAGAGGAAGGTGTCGACCTCAATACTAGTGAACAGGAGGTTCACCGATCTCATGAGGTCCTCGGCCGTGCAATGTCCGAGTTCCTCAATGCAAATCTCGGCCAATTCAAAGTTTCCTCAACCGGAGGACAAGCGGGCGGGCACCTCAAGAGTACCCGAACTGGTGATTACGGGCGCCCGGGGTCGTTCACCCCATCGAAGTGACCAACGCTCACCTCGGCACAATAGCCGAGAACACGTACATCACCCCACTGCCCGAAGTCAATCACCTCGCCGTGATGGTGCAACCATTCGCCCGCGTCTCCGTGAATTGCTCGCCACCTCGACGCAGCCCAGAGCCGGCGGGACGAGAAGAGAGAGAGGTGGGCGAACTCCCTCGAAGAGGCGATGAGCGTCGCTACGGTCTCCCACCCCTCCAGAGAGAGATGGCAATGATCTCTCGGGGTTCGACCGGTACGGGAGAATCATCTCTCATTTCTCCAGAGAAATTCTGGACATGCCCTTGCCCTAGCGATACAGGGCACCCAACATCGCTGCCTACGATGGCCTTGGGGACCCATCCGACTTCCTTTTCGCCTATACTACCAACATGGCGAATCAAGGAATGGAGGATTTTCATATGTAAAATCTTTCCGGTGCTGATCTCCAACGCCCGGCGTTGGTTTACCTCGCTCATGCCAAAACAAAGATACATCTTCCGGGATCTCATGGATCGGTTTAAGTGGCGCTTCTACGGAAGATGCCACCTCAGCGACCGTCCGACCTGCTCACTATCCGTCGAGGCGGGACGAGGCGATGTCGAACTTTATCTCGAGGTTCATCAAAGAGTCTCTCAAAATTGATGAGTAACGATCTCTATATCATCAATGCGTTCGAAGCGGGATCGGACTGGCGCCTTTGAATAAAGAGATCACTCGGGAAAAGCCGAAGGCGGCTGATCGCCTCTGGACCACGGTGACAACTTCATCAAAGGAGGCGAGTCGGATCGGAAGAAGAGAGATGCAGGATGAGCAAAGGGTGAAAGAAAGAAGCGGATGGCCGAGGTCGGACGTCGATCGAAGTGCTTCGAGAGGATCAAGAAAGCCCGATCGAATCGAGCTCGGACCTCGGCCAAACCACAGCGACAACGTGCCTCATCTGCTCAAATCGAGGCGGAGATATTTGAGCTCCACGCCGACTCTTCCGAAACCCCTCCTATGAAAGGAGGATCCAAGAAAAGGTCGACGGAGAAGTATTGTGACTATCACCAAGGGTATGGTCACAATACCGAAGATTGCAGAAACTTGAGCTCGCAGATTGACGAGCTCGTCAAAGGAGGAGCGCTCAAGAAATACCTCGGCCGACTGGGCGGGGAATAAGCGAGAGGAAAGAATGGAGGTGGCAACAATTGCGGGCCGACCTCGGCGACGACCAACTCGAAGGCGGCGAGGGCGAAGGTCCCAATCGTTGGGCAGGTCTCGCCATTACCGGACTGCCCATAGGAGCAGCGAGGTCATCGTTGAAGAATGAAGCTCGGAGGCGGTCCAGGAGCCGAAAAATAAGCGACTCGGGACGGTGAGAACATCGTGTTCTCGAGGAGGAACGGTGCCCAGATCATGCCCACCAAGATGCCATCACCATACAAGCCGTGGTGGGTAACAAGAACGTCCACGGGTTTACATCGACATCGGTGCCTCTGTCGAGATCGTCTTCGTAGCTGCTTGGATAAACTCGAGGTCGGCGAGTTGAAATACATCCCGCACCATCCCAGTGCAGTTTCACTCGGGAGGCGGTCCAGCCCGGCGTCATTACCCTCCCGATTCACCGTAGGGCGTCTCCTGTGTCGGTCACCAATGCCATTCAATTTTCACAGTGCGAGCTCCTTCTCCGTACAAACATCATTACGAGAAGAGGCGGCTATACGCCACCAAAGCCATCCGCTCGGTGTACCACTCACCATCAAGATACCGCCCGGTGGGAGTGCTAAGCATCGGGGTGACCAAGCGGTAGCCAAAGGTGCCTACGGTCTCAACCCAGATGTGGCCTTACCTCGGGCCTAGAATTCTGAGAACCTCGGTGACACCGGGGACGACTTGGTGAGAACCTTCAACTATGCGGCGGCGATCCTCCAAAGTCGTCAAGATCGGCACCTGGGTCCAGCGATATTCGACGGAATGTCAAGCGACTACGAGGGAATACAAAGATGTTTTCGCGTGGTCCCACTCGACATGACCGGAGTGTCACCCGAGCTCGTCAATCATCGCCTCAACATCGACCCGGCCACCAAACCAGTTCGACGGAAGAAGAAGTTTGCGCGCAGCCCAAGTCATAAGAGGCGAGGTGACACAACTACGGGAGGCAAGATCTGTTCGAGGTCAAATACCCGACTGGATGGCTAATCGATCGTGGTCAGGAGCTTGAGGAGGAGGGTGGCGCATGTGTGTCGACTATACCGACCTCAACAAACATTGCCCAAAGATTGCTACCCGCCCGATATTGACAAGAAGGTGGAAGCCTTTGGTGAGCCACGAGATCTTGAGTTTCTGGATCTATACAAGGGTACCACCAAGTCACGATGAGCATGGAGGATGCTCCAAGGCGGCGTTCATCATCGACTTGGTGTCTTGGCGTGCAGAAAAATGCCCTTGACACAGAAAACGCCGAGCTACCTATCGAAGGATGGTGGGCGCCATATTCAAATATCATATTGGGAAGATCGTCGAGGTCTACATTGGCGACATCGTGATCAAAAGCCAAAAGCAGAAAGTTTCGCCGACGACCTCAAAGCGATCCTCCAACTCCTCGGATCGGCAAACATCAAGCTCAACCCCAAAAGTGCACATTCATGGTGGCAGGGAAATTCACGGGATCTTTGGGTTTCTCAAGAAGGCAAGGCGAATCCACTAAGGTCAAAACAGTTTTCGACATGCAGTACCAAAAACCATCCGTGAGATCCACAAACTCACCGGATGTTTGGTACGCCTCGATGATTTCTATCTCGGGCTGCCGAGAAGCAACTTCCCTTCTTCAAAATCTTGAGAAGAGCTCCGGACTTTGCTTGGAAGGAAGAACATCATGTTGCCTTCACCCAGCTGAAAGCATACCTTGCCGACCGCCCACATTATGCCTTAGAAGAAAGGCGAACTCCTTTCTTTATACAGCGCCTCGAGGCGAGGCAATCGGTCTTGATCTTGGTGCGAGATGAGGTTGGTAAACAACTTCCTATCTACTTCATCGGCCGAGCTCTCAAGGGCCGGAGACAAGGTACACCGACTTGAAAAACTAGCGTTGGCACCGTGAGCCAAGCGACATCTCGACCTTATTTCCAAGCCCATTCAATTCAGGTACTGACTGACTTACCTCTGAGACAAGTCTTGTCAAAACCGGAATCATCAGGGCGTATAGCAAAGTGGGCACTGGAGCTCGGCGAGCACGACATTTTGTACTCGCCCAGACCGGCCATAAAGGGCAAGCCCTAGGCGATTTTACGTAGAGGTCGAGTTACGAGTCAACCCATAAAGAGGTCACTCCGACCCCACTCCCACAGCGGGAACGACCTCGACATACACGAGGGCTCTTGGCAAATATCGTGGGCAGACTTCGTGCAAAGCGGGTAGCGGAGCGGAATCTTGCTCCTGGCCCGGACAAACAAGAAGTGACCTATTCACTTGATTTACCTTCCGACCACAAACAACGAGGTGGAGTCTGAAGCGATCTCGGGACTCCACCTCGCAAAGGAATGAAAGTGGAAAAATCCGGATCTTTGGAGATTCCCGGTCGTAGTAAACCAGGTCCTAGGCAAATACGAGGCCAAGGAGAATCGAATGAAGCGATACCTTGAGAAGGCAAAGGAGATGCTGACCTCATTCAAGTATTCCGCAATTTATCGTATCCCACTAGGGGAGAACAGCCGAGCTGACATCCTCAATAAGTTGGCTTCATCATCAACAAAACCTCCGGTGGAGAAGTTCATTCGAAGCATTGCGGAGTCTCGCGTTGGTATCATCAGAGGCGGGCGAGCTGAATGTCTCCTATAAAGGCTTATCTGGAAGAAGGAGCACTACCTCGGGATCGGCTCGAAGCCAAAAGATGATGGTCAAATCCCAAAAGTACCTCATACATGATGGTACTCTCTATAAATCCTATCTTGACCTCTCTCCCGAGATGCCTTGGGCGGAAGAAGCGGACTATGTGTTAAGCGAGATTCACATGGGATCTTGTGGAAGCCACATCGATCACGAGCTCTCTCAAAAGAGACACTTAGGTCGGTATTCTTGGCCCTTTCGTCAAGATTCGGCCGAGCTCGTCAAAAGTGTCAAGTGCGCCTTCACTCCACGTCAGCTGCACCCGGATCTCGATAGCCTCTGTCCGTGGCCTTTCGTGCGGTGGGGATCGACAACGTTGGTCCATTTGATCGAGCACAGTCGGCTTCGATGCTTAGTCGTGCTGTAGACTACTTCACAAAATGGGTCGAGCGGGCCACTATCGAGCCTCACGAGCGGAAGGATTCGAGACCCCGTGTGGAAAAACATAGTTTGCCGCGGCGATACCGCATGTTTGATCTCGGACAACGACACCCGTTAAATCGACAAAAATTTCAAGGAATGGTGTGAAGAGCTTGGATCAAGCAACATTTCACCTCGATCGCACACCGCGGTGAATGGTCGGGGCCGGGGTGACGAACCGCACGATCGTTTAAGGGTTGAAAAGAGGTTGAACCGAGCTAAAGGTGGTGGGTCAAAATCTCCCTCAAGTCCTCGGTCCTCTGAACAACACCTCGGACTTCGCGGAGAAACCCCTTGACTTGGTCTACGGGATTGAGGCTATCATACCGGTTGAGATCGGTAGCCGAGCCCGCGTACTCTTCACTTTGACCCGGCCGCGGCGAGGAGGACCTACGGGTCAACCTTGACGCTCTCGAGGAGAAACGCGAGCTCGCCTTCATAAGCGAAGCTAAGTACAAGTGCCGGTCGCGCAGTGCTACAACAAGAGGGTAAAGCCTCCACACTCCAAGTGGCGACCTCGTCCTGCGAAATAATAAACCCGATGGGGCCGAGCGTCTTAACAAGCTAGATCCGACATGGGAAGGTCCATACAGCGTTCACGAGAACCTCGGCAAGGGGCTTATAAGCTTGCTCACCTATCCGGTGCACTTATTCCCAGAACACGGCATATCACTCATTTGAGGAGGTATTTTACATAGTTTTGATTTGGATCGGCATCATATTAGCCCTCTTATTGCTTTGCGGTGCGATGTTATTTACTTGTTCGATAAAGCGTTTGTTTTCTAATAAGTATTTCACTTCGTCTCGTCTTATACCTATGTGAACATCCATTTGGATCGCCATTTAACCTTCAGGGGCGCCCTTGCGAAGATGGCACATCTGAGACAACTCATGAACTTGAGCGTCTAAGTGCAAGGCATCTGATTACTCATTAAATTGAGCGTCTACATGCAAGGCATACGGATAACTCATTAAATTGAACATCTACATGCAAGCGGCGTCCGATCGGATCTCGTCAATTTATACCCCTTTATTTGGGAAGATATACACTTGATGCAAGATGAATACATTTACGGCTAAAACCAAGTCTAAGCTATATATGTACCTCTCTATGGGAAAATATACACTTGGTACATTTCCTAAATACATTCACTACTATACACCAAGTCTAAGCTATATACAACTCACTCACAGCAGTTTCACACGCCAAGTCTTTGCTGAAGCTACACGATTCGAGACAAAATCCGGGTCGTGATGAACACCGGGATGAACTCGGTGCCTTCTACCCAATCGGCGAGTCGGCACCACCACGGCCTATTCGATCGTACTTTGAACCCGGCGTAGATGGGTCCCGACACGAAGGGCACTCCGGGAACCGAGTCGCTGCCCCTACGAGGTTGTGCGTGGGCGAGGAATACGACCTCGCCCGACACCGCCTCTTCCTCGCCGACACGAGGTCCCGGGCGCCTCGCACCTACCGACGACTGACCCCTAGTTGCTCCCCTCTTGGCTGGACCTAGCAACCGAGCACTTGGCATGGTCAGCATAGCCGCCCCCCACCTCGGGTTCTTCGATTCTTACATCAGTGAAGCCGGCTGTGGACTCGCTGTGGGGTTGGGGCATGCATCGCTTACGGACGAGCTCGTACATCTGGGCGTACTTCACAATGGAGTCGAGGCAATCTTTAAAAATTTTGCTATTGGGCCCCTCCTCGTCCCTTAGCACCATGCCTTCGGCGAGCAAGCTCTGCACTCGATCATCGGCCTCTGATATGGTTATTCCACGGATCGGCGGATCACTCTTCATATTGACATGTTCCTCCGAGATCCGAGCCAGCTTCTTCGTCGTCAGCTCGAGCTACTCCTCACATTGAATTAAGCGCCCCTGAATCACGTCGGCAGATAAGTCCGCCCCCTGGACTTCGAGATGTATGATCCTTAACTTTAAAGTCTCATTCTCGGCCGGGCCACCTCTCGTTCGACCTCTTGCGGTTTCATCTTGACCCGACGGTTGGCCTTGGCGGTGATGTCCATGTTGGCCAAAGTGCGGGTCATTTCGGCGGATCGGCTCCTCCAAAGCAAAGATCTCTTCGTCCTTCTCGGCCAGGCACCTCGGGCCTCTTTTAGCTTAGTCGACAAATCATGATCGAGTCCGGGGTATTGAAGTGAAGTGCTAAAAATAAAGGGACAACACACATTTCGAAAGTTGTAACTATTATTATTCAAAAAGTGGGAAATTTTACAAGGCTCGGGATCCTATCGACCGGAAAATCAACCTATTACATCGGGTCCACCGACCTCGTGGCTCTTTGCGGACTCGTCGACCTCCTGCTTGCCCTGCTGCTGCTTCTTACTGGTTGTCCCCTTCGAAGGAGCTCGGAGATCGGCTCCTCCTCCTCCGGCCCGCGCCTCGGCGAGCTCCACAAGCTCGGGATCTTCATCCTCCTTGCAGATGAGCAACGGCCTCGGCCGTCGAGAGGGAGGAGGCGGGCGCTAAAGCCTCCAAGCCAGGAAGGACCCGACCCGAGATCACTCGGGCATCGCCTTATTCGGTTCGGGGCGACCTCGACCCGGCCATGCTTGACCTTATCAAAGTCGGGCATGGTGGCGTAACTCCTCGGTGGTGCGACACCACCTTGGTCTTGAGCACGGCGGCGGTCGGAGATGAAGAGAAGCTCTCCGACTCGATGAGCTTCTTGGCGAGCCCTCAACATTGGCCCCGACCTTCCGGCCGGCCTTTCTCTCATCGGCGAGCTCCTGCCGCGCCTCCCGCCTCCTCACGCGCTCCGAGCTCCCCGGCGATCTCGATGCCCAAGCCTCTTCTTCGCGGCCTCGGCGTGGCCTTCACGGCATCGGCCTCCGCCCTCGCGGTACCACGGCGGCGCCGGCCGCCCAGCGGCCACGGCGGCAAGATCTGCCCGTGCAACGAGCTCCGCTCCCGCCTCCTCCTCGCCGGCGAGCTCTCGGTGATGTACCCAAGACACGTTGCGGTCCCCGATCACGAGCTCGCTTCACGAAAACAATACAAGTTAGTACACATCACGGCGAGATAAAACCAAATATGGAAGAGTTTTATAACTTGGGGAGGGATACGGCGGTGGGCCGGCACCTCATCACGCGATCTTGGGTGAGTCTGTTTCTCGATGCGGACTCGACCACGGCGAGGCCCGTCGTCGATTGGCGAGATCGTCAACCTTCTTGGGGCTTAGCGATTCGACTGCCTCGCGCCTTCTCCTGGGCGCCTTGCTCGGCGGATGAGCCCTCTCATGGCACCGGCTTCACCGCACAATAGAAGAAAATCGCGTTAACACGGCGAGATCGGTTTATAAGGAATAAGAAGAAGAGGTGCCTCTGCCATCTCGGACCCGACCACAGGGCCTTTGACTGTGAATGCTCGGTCCGGCCTTATTCAGTCTTCCTCGGTGAACCTACGGAGACTTCACCGAGCATGTTAAGCTGGTCCTCTGACGGCCGGGGGTTTCACTTTCAAATCCTTCATCCTACCCAACCCCACTCGTAGCTCGGGTGCCCCTCACCATAAAAAGAAATATTTACTTTGTCGCTGCGGTACCTTCGAGGCGGTAATCTAAATAGTTCCGAGGCAAAAAATAGTACACACCCCGTACTCTTGTTGAAAAATCGCATCGAACCTCGAAAACTCCTCGACTATCTTAGTAACAAAGCCCCATCCCAACTACCGACCTAATGGGTTTGGGGTACATTGGCATATGGAATTTGGAAATATTCACGAATGTACAAAATATGGGGGCTAAAGGAAATCTAAGACCGGCCCTCGGGCATCTACATACACTGTCATAAAACCCTCGGAGGCTCAAGCTTCGGTCGGGATCCCGGCGGGCACCACCAGCCTCACCGTGGATGGCAATCCTCCCTCGCTAAGTACTTGACAGCGGTCGAGACGATCTAACGTCCCCGACCTTATAACCATTCCAAGCAAGAAATCGGCGGAACCTAACGCTAATGCTGAGGTTTACCCGCAAAATTATGACACATGTAGTCCCTAATCTCTACCTCGCTATCGGGGAAGAAGAAGAGCGCGCGGAACCGATATGGAAGAAGAAGTCATACTTACTTTTTAGTGATGGGTTGTTGCTTCTTCGATGAATTGGGAATAGATTTCTAAGAACTACGAAAATGCAGTGCATTTTCTTTTTGCTCAAAGCGATGGGAGAAGAAAGTGAGCAGTTTCTCATTAGGGCCTATTTATAGTGCGAATGAGCGCCCAAATTGCCGTTTCAACTTCCCAGTGGTCGATTGCAATTTGATGTAGAGTAGATGTAGGAAAACTAGGTTTAGCCCTCGCTTGAGGATCTATCTTGGATATTTAATTCACCATACATTGATTATATTCCTAGCATGCGTCTATATAATTAATTGCAACACGTAGGGTTTTCTCGTGTTTACCTTTGGATCCAGCCGAATCGAGCGGAATGAGCGGATCGAGACTCGTGCTTTGACCTTACGGGCGTATCCGGTTACCCAATATCGGCGCCGAGTGAGGGCGATCTATGGAGAATGCTTGGAAAAATCGCCAATGCTCTCAAGATGATTTTGAAAATCCTCACTAAAGCTCTAGTGATTTTCGGAATTATGAGGATGGATAATTAAGGATTAGCCTTGAATCTATCTCTTACCTTATATTTATAATGCATTACCATAATCCCATTAGGAAAGGATCCATGCATATCCATAAATATAATAATATCCTTAATGGGATTAAGAGAATCAAATCCTTTCCTTATACACATAGGGCGCCGATTTTCCTTAGCTAAAGGTGCGGATGGGCCAGGCCAGGATCAAATGCAAGGAATAAAGATGGGTCTCAAATAAATTAATTATCTTATGTTCAGCCGAACATAAATTAATTTATAAACATTTATTCATGCCACTAGAGAATAAATCTTGACTTACCCCTTTATTGCCGAAGGTGAGTCGGACTTGCACTTAGACATTCTGAATCCCGTAGTTAAGATATCGAGCGTCCATTAATTATTTATAGCATTACGACGACTTAAAATAATTAATAGCTTTAATTCATAAGTAGTACCACTCAACCTTATTATTGTACTTGAGCTAACTCAACTGCGGGGTTTAGTACAATAAACCTTTTGAGCTCCTTAAGGGGCGTCATCATCCTAAGCGGATCGGTGACTCGTCTGAATAACTAGCATGACATACAAACACCGCCACCACCCAAGATCACGGAGAATGTTGGGTTAGAACATATAACACTCACCCATAACAAGTCAAAGTGATGGTCGGTAACTCATACTCACCTAATACCTTATCGAGATTTAGAACATCGTAAGTCACGAGATCTGGGTTCTTCACTACGGTCGAGATAGAAGAACTCATCTCACTGTGATCCTTGATACGTCGAGGCGTGCCGGCATAGACAAACAACCAAGTCAGTCACTTCTTATCTATACAGCTATCCGACAACTCGTCCTCAAGTTGTCTCGGTGTGAAACTTTTATATCTCGTTAAGCTTGAACAATCATACGGACTTACGTGATCTTCTACACAATTGTATGATCTAACATATATGAGATAAGGGGACACGGATATATGCAATCAAGTATACAATTCAGATAGGAGATTGTAATAGTGGTAACGAAACATTGTATACAAGCTCAACCAAAGCGCTTTGATATACAAATCCAACAATCTCCACTTATACTAAAGCAAACTTTTAGTATACAATGTGTCTCTCTACTAGCTATTACAAACAAAACCATCACTTTGCTTCTCCCACTTATACAAAGTTTCCTTTCTAAGTGGGTGCCATCAAGCGCAATCCAAGTCCTCTAACGTGTCCGTCGTAGACTTTTGCGGCGAGCTCTTCGTGAATGGATCCGCTAGGTTATCCGTCGTATCAATCTTCTCAATCAACCCGTCACCTCGTCTAACGATTTCTCGTATGACATGGTACTTTCTCTCTATGTGTTTGGTGCGCTTGTGGGTCCGTGGTTCCTTCGAGTTTGCCATTGCACGAGTTATCACGATAAACTATGATACTCTTGGGCAAACCGGTACCACATCTAGATCCATGAGGTAGTTCTTGAACCATCTGACCTCTTTAGAAGCCTCTGAGCGGCTACATATTCGGCTTCCATGGTGAGTCGCAATGCATCATTGCTTTGCACTCCGCCATGATATCTGCTCCACCTCCCAAGGTAAACACATGGCAGGGTAGACTTTTTCTCATCACGGTCGGCTTGGAAATCCAGTGCAGCTATAACCCAGGCATTAGACTATCGCATGGTAAACTAGCCTATAATCTCGAGTCCTTTTGGTGCTTGATTATATGCTTTCTGCGATCGAATGAGCTTGTCGAGGGTTGGGCGATATCTAGCTACTATGCCTACCGCATAGCGTATATCGGCCTCGTGCATAGCATTGCGTACATGAGACTTCCTACGGCGGAGCGTAAGGAACTTGTCTCATTTCTCTATCTCCTTTGCGGTCATAGGTGGTGCGTCTTGAATAAAGGAGCGCCATGTCCGAAGGTAGCAATCCTTTCTTGGTGGTGCGCATACTAAAGCGGGTAATCACGGTATCAATGTAAGGCGCTGAGATAAGCTCAACATTTTCTTCTTGCGATCTCGGTAAACCTTGATCCCAAGAATGTACATGCGTCTCTAAGTCTTTCATTTGAAACGATCGGATAACCAACTCTTTCGTCGATAACGACTTCACGTTGTTGCCAACTAGAAGAATGTCATCTACATAAAGTGCAAGAAAAACCACATCACCGTTAACATCTAACCGATACACACAACTCTCGCTAGCAGCTGGGTAAATCCATGGGACTTTACCACCTCGTCAGCGTAAGTTCCATGATCGGGAGGCTCCTTAAGTCCACAAATGGACTTCTAAGCTTCCATACTAGATGCTCTTCACCTTTACCACATAACCTTGGGTTGTTGCATATAGATGTCTCTACCTTCCTCAAGGTAACTGTTTGAAGCGGTTTTAACATCCATTGCCAAACCTCTAGGTTGAGTGGGCTGCTATGGCTAGAAAAATTACGATGGACTTGAGCATTGCTACGGTGAAAGGTCTCGTCGAAATCGATGCCCTCAATCACTGAGTGTACCCTTTACGCCACAAGCACGGCTTTAAAAGCGAAACCTCTCCATCGGAATCTCTCTTCCTTTTGTATATCCACTTACTACCCATGGATTCCTTGCCATCGGTAGAGGTGTCTTTTCATATCATCCATAGCGTTATGGACTCCATTTCTAAGTCCATAGCGGTGTGCCATAATCTTGCATCAATGTCTTGTATCGCCTCCTTGTATGTCCATGGGTCGATTATTGCTGTTCGTTTCACGGGACTAAATCAGAAGATTCTCCACGAACATAAATCGCTCGGGTTGACGAACAACCTCCCACTGACGAGGTTCTACATGCACTATGGCAACGGTGGGTGCGAAACTTGTGGTTCTCATCTTGCACAACATCTTTGGTGAGTACCACTTGTGCGGTCGGTATCTCGGTGGAACTCGACCCTTCAATTTCTTGAAGCATCTCGGTGTCGATCCTCCCACTAGACTAGACATCTCGTACCTTTGGCCTAATCGGTGGTGGAATAAGATCATCTTCTAATTCTTGAAGAATTATTTCAACTTTGGATTTATGATTTTCATGTAGTCCTCTTCTAAGAATCGAGCATTTGTGCTAATAATGACCTTCCGATCCTTAGGACTATAGAATAAACCACCTTCGTTCCTCTAGGATAGCGATAAACAACCTTGCGTCGGATCTAGCCTCCAACTTGTCGGCCTTCTTGTTCGGCACATGTCTTTGGGCCGCCCATATCCTTATGTGGCTTAAACCGGGCTTGCGCCCAAACCACAACTCGAAAGGGGTCTTTTAAGTGACTTGGATGGTACTAGATTTAGCAAGTATGCCGCGTTTCTAAGGCATACCCCGAGCGAAATAAGCGATGTTGCATAACTCGTCATTGATCTAACCATTTCCAAAGAGTCTGTTTCTTGGCTCGACACGCCATTTCTTTGTGGTGTGCGGGAGAAGTCTTGTTGGGGCGTAATCCCACACTTCACTAGATAGTCCATAAACTCGTTCTTGAGGTATTCGCCACCGCGATCGGGACCCATGATGACTTGATACTCTTACCTAGTTTCGTCTCCACTTCCGCCTTAAACTCTTTGAATTTCTCAAAGCATTCGGACTTATGGTGAAGCGGTATACGTATCCGTACCTTGAGTAATCGTCGATGAAAGTGATAAAATACTCGTACCCTCCACGAGCTTGTGTGGACATCGGTCCACACGGTCGAAATGGACCAACTCAATATTTCTTTGGCTCTATAACCCTTCGCTTTGAAGGGTGCAGTCGACATCTTACCTTCTATCACGACGATTCATGAGGTGGGAGCGAATGTGGTGAGATTACCCAACGCTCCATTCTTAGCCGTCTTTGGATCCTATTTAGATTGATGTGACCTAATCTAAGATACCCGAGAGAAAAGTTGTGTCATTCTTGAAGAAAACTTTCTCTTTTAGGGTTTGAAGAAGATCTGACATAGTTATAGGTATTATGTTTTCGAGAAATAGTATAAGCGAATTATATAAAGTGCCAACACGAGATAACCGTCATTTCTTATGATAAAACACCACTATCAAAAATAATGAATATCCATGAGTAAATAATTTGAAAGCGAAACAAGGTTCACGAAAATCCGGCACATATAAAGCGTCTTTCAAAACTAAAGCTGTTGTCCCAAAACATAAAAAACATCTCCAATCGCAAGCTGCGCCGACTTTGCGCGTTGCCCATCGAGATCGTTATCTAGCCATTAGCTAGCTCCTTGTCCGCGGAACCCTTGCAAGGTATAACCAACATGATCGATCGCTTTGTATCTACTACCCAAGAATGGGTAGAACAATTAGCTAAACATGTTTTCGTTACTAAAGCAAACAGCAGACTTGAGCCTTCGAGCATAGGGCACTTAGCCTTCCAATGCCCAATCTTGCCGCGCTGAAGCACTTGCCTTCTCCTTTGACTTCTTCAAGCCTCCGTGGCAGCCGTGTTCTTGCTCCCATTACTCCCACTTCTTCCTTGCCTCTGCACCTTTGGTGCCCTTTTCTTTTCCATTTTGCAGCGGAAAATTTGGGCCCTTAGATGTGCTAGCAAGAGCATGTGCTCCTTTTCCCATAACTCCTTCCAGCCTCGAGATCATTAAGCAACCGACTAAGTGTATACTCGGTCTTGCTCATGATCGCATTCACACGAGTTCTCAAAAGACTTGGGCGGTGTATTGAGGATGATATCGACCTTGGCCGCGTCAATACTTCCTCCCAACCGATCAAGACTATCCATGAGATGAGTCATGTGGGAGACATGTTAATGGACGAACTTCCTTCTTCCATCTTACACGCCAAGATTTCTCTCATTGCGTGGGCGGACGATCCGATCCGATCGCCCAAACTTACTCTCGAGACTTGACCAAATATCGATCGCGTCTACCATCGGCGATCTTTGCGGTATGCAAGCCTTTGGACATAGTAGTCATCATATAGCATTTAGCCATATTGTTTGACTTATTCAAAGTGCGCTTGACTCATTGCTCATCGGTCGATCGTCGATGAGGCATCGGGTTTAGGAGTAGTGAGAACAAACATGTGTTCTTGATAAGAACATATTCAAGTTTCGTTTCCACTCGATAAAATTTGGACGGATAGGGATTTTGTGCGAGCATATTGATAATCGATTGTAAGAGACATATCGAAGCGATAATGAAAAAAAACACATAAGCATACGATCGCACATAATTACGTAACAATAATATTGTAACCTTTTGATAAAACAATATTAATTGAAACCTCCAATCACCCAAGGAATCCCACATGCAAGCCCGCGCGTGTGGGCGTTTACATGAACCCCTCGACGGACTAAAATATACCTTTTAGTCATTTAATTTCAATCCATGTCAACTTAACCTTATGACAAATGAAATTAACGATTGGACCTTACTAGACCACATCACTATCGCGAGAAGGACTTGGCGGGAAGTTGTACTCGGTGATGTCTAGCAATGACCACATTTTAACGTGAGAAAATGAATTCTTAGAATTGGCATACTCACTCGGACCATACCGCTTCCAATTCAAATTCTTTTGTTATCTCATTTATATCTATCTCTAGAGAACTTATGAAAATCGCACATACGAAGCCGCAGCGTGTGGGCGTTTACATGAAACTCCCACTTCTCAATAGATTTAAAATGTTTTATTTAGAAATCTCATCTAACAAACTTATGATAAACGATTGCAAGCAAGCCACGTGTGGGCGTTTACTCACAGTCACGTATCACTTTGTTTAGAGATTAAAAGTGGAGGTCTTGACATTTTAATTTGGAAAATAATATGTCGGGTTGCTTGCTTAGTCTTTTTGTTCAAAATGTTTGTCCATGCAGATCACGTAATCTAGCATGCTTGTCTATAGAACTCAACATGTAAAACATGCTCGCATGAAATTCTAAAATATGCTTGAAAACGCGATAAACCTAGCATGCTTACTATGCTCACCATTAAATCGTAAAACACTTAAAGGTTTGTCAGCGTAATTTAAACATAAATAGCATCTCTTGCATAATTTAAACATCCACGATATGCAATGAGCGATAATAATAAAATAAAACGTTCATCGTGGCCACACGTGGAACCTGCACTTTCATGCCTAATCTATTACATAGAATTGCAAAGTATAGAATTAAACTTGACGGGCCTCGCGTGCGAGGCACGGACGGATTCGTCAGCGGATTCCGCCGAACAATGGAGCAGGCGAACCGGGTGAAAAATCGGATGCGGGCTGAAAAGCGGGTCGGGGCGAACCGGGTTGGGTCGACCGAACAAGCGGGCGGGTCGAAACAAGGGCTGGGCTGCGTGCTGGGCTCGGCCCGTGCGCGCCGGCTTTCTTTGCCGCCGCCTCATTCGCGCGAAGCGCCCGGCGCCCGTGCCTCCTGCCGAGAAGACGCCGCCGACTACCGAGAGCCCTGCGAGTGCCGCCCGGGTGTGCGCTTCTTTGCCGAGCGCCAGCGCAGCGATCTGTATTCGCTGCCGAGTCATCGACGTGCTGCCGGGCCTGCCGAGGCGAGCCGTGCCGCGTCGCGGCCGCCGAGGCTTCTGGCAACGCACGCCTGCGTAGCCTGCCGCGCGAAACACGCCAGCGCTCTTTGAGGTTCCAGCGTCTCGCTGTTGAGGCCGCCGGCGCCGCCGGGCCTCGCGAGATCGCGCGCCTCGCGTCGCCAGCTACATGCGCCGAGCCGCTACGAGGTTTCCTCGCGCGTCCGCCGAGACCTCGTTGAGGTTTCCCGCCTCGGCGCGCCGACGTGCGAGGCCTTGCACAAGGTTCGCGCGCCGCGCGCCCGGCCGCCGAGCTGCGACCCTGCGCCCGCCTGCCCGATCTTGCGCCTAACCGAGAGCAGCGTCTGGGCGCCGTGCTGCCCAGCGTCCGACCGAGGCTGCCTTGTCCGCCGATCTTTGCCGAGCAGCAAGCGGCGCCGAGTCTTCCGTGCATCGGTTTCTCGGTAAGTCTTCGTCGTCTCGTTCTTCGTGCTTTGGTCTTCGTTAACGCTTTACGGATAAGATTTACGAAAAATAAATCTAATCTAACCACGGATTTTCTCGTGGTGAAAACAAAAACCAACAAAAACAAAGCGAGCCACGATGAGCAGCGGAACCAACAATTAATTAAGCGCGCGTAATAATCAAGCGTGAATTAATCGATAGAACCAAGATTACGATCCCGTGGGCTCGATACCAATTGTAGGAAAACTAGGTTTAGCCTGCCCAGAGGATCTATCTTAGATATTTAATTCATCATACATTGATTATATTCCTAGCATCGTCTATTTAATTAATTACAACACGTGGGGTTTTCTCGTGTTTACCTTTGGATCTGTCGGGGTCGAGCAGAATGAGCGGATCGAGACTCGTGCTTTGACCTTACGGGCGTATCCGGTTACCCAATCTCCAGCGCCGAGTGAGGGCGATCTATGGAGAATGCTTGGAAAAAATCGCCAATGCTCTCAAGATGATTTTGAAAATCCTCACTAAAGCTCTAGTGATTTTCGAGAATTATGAGGATGGATAATTAAGGATTAGCCTTGAATCTATCTCTTACCTTATATTTATAATGCATTACCATAATCCCATTAGGAAAGGATCCATGCATATCCATAAATATAATAATATCCTTGTGGGATTAAGAGAATCAAATCCTTTCCTTATACACATAGGAGCGCGATTTTCCTTAGCTAAAGGGCTGGATGGGCGGCCAGGGGATCAAATCACGAGGAATAAAGATGGGCCTCAAATAAATTAATTATCTTATGTTGTTGAACATAAATTAATTTATAAACATTTATTCATGCCACTAGAGAATAAATCTTGACTTACCCTTTATTGCCGAAGGTGAGTCGGGCTTGCACTTAGACATTCTGAATCCCGTATTTAAGATATCGAGCGTCCATTAATTATTTATAGCATTCGGCGACAAAATAATTAATAGCTTTAATTCATAAGTAGTACCACTCGACCTTATTATTGTGCTTGAGCTAACTCGACTGCGGGGTTTAGTACAATAAACCTTTGAGCTCCTTAAGGGGCGTCATCATCCTAGCGGATACGGTGACTCGTCTGAGATAACTAGCATGACATACAAACACCGCCACCACCCAAGATGCGGAGAATATTAGGTTAGAACATATAACCCTCACCCATAACAAGTCAAAGTGATGGTCGTAACTCATACTCACCTAATACCTTATCGAGATTTAGAACATCGTAAGTCACCGAGATCTGTGTTCTTCACTACGGTCCGGATAGAAGAGCGATCTCACCGTGATCCTTCAATACGTCGAGAGCGTGCCGGCATGAACAAACAACCAAGTCAAGTCACTTCTTATCTATACGCGTCCTATACGACAACTCGTCCTCAAGTTGTCTCGGTGTGAAACTTTTATATCTCGTTAAGCGACCAATCATACGAGACTTACGTGATCTTCTACACTGTATGATCTAACTTATATACGAGATAAGGGGACACAGATATATGCAATCAAGTATACAATTCGAGATAGGAGATTGTAATAGTGGTAACGAAACATTGTATACAAGCTCAACCAAAGCGCTTTGAGATACAAATCAGCGATGAGCGTGCGCACGCGTTTGACGCCCACCAACCGTCAGTGCAGTGGCGTGATCAAAGACGCACGGCACACGGTTAATCATGCAATCATCATTCGACTCGGGACTTGACGTCGTGCCCAAGCAGCGTCGCCGCAACGTCGAGCGTCTCGAGTTGGACCTCGTCGCTCGACTCCGGACCTCGGCATCCTCGAGATGGATATCTCTATCGGCTCGATCCTCGGTATCATCGAAGGATATTTCTATCGAGCCGGACCTCGGCATCATCGAGATGGATATCTCTATCCGGCTCGGACCTCGGTATCATCGAGCGAGATATCGCTAGCTTGGCTCGGTCCTTGGTATCATCGAAGGATATTTCTATCGAATCGGACCTCGGCATCATCCCGATGGATATCTCATCCGGCTCGGACCACGGTATTATCGAGCGAATATCGCTAGCCGCTTCGGTCCTCGGTATCATCGAAGGTATCTCTATCGAATCGGATCTCGGTATTACTCGGACGAATCTGCTATCGGTGGGACCTCAACATCCCTGCGGGACATCTACGTCCCGTGACGAGCGACTTCGATTCGGTCCCGACAAGCGATGCGCCCGGCCGACACACCGTCCAACTTCGATTCGGACCCGGATCGTCGAATCTAGCCCTAATGTCGAAAAGGCGACCTTCGACAACAACCTCGGTAGAGCACCAACGGCCCGGTAGAATCGATCTTCCCGCTTTCGGCATAGTTGTTACTCGACTATTTGGGGAGCTATGATGGGATATGGCCCAACCGCTTAGGCCACCGGCGAGCCCAAGCGAGCTGGGCTGACCGATGACCCCCAGCGGTTAAGCTAAAGCACAACCTCTAAACCTGTCAAGACCACTAATTAAGGCGAAGTCAAAGGCGAGAGATCGTGGTCGGGTTATGGCGGAAATCGTGGTCGATTATGGAAGGATCGTGATCCCACCAATCAAGGATTGATGTGAGATCACGATCATGTATAAATAGAGGTTAGGTCAGCGGTAAAAGGGTTGTGACTTGTTGAATCTTGGGCCTTTAGATCACTCGTTGTAATCCTCTTATAGTGAAAGTATTGAGGATCATCACCCAGTGGACGTAGATCTCATTCTTGATCGAACCACGTAAAATTCTTGTGTTCTTTCTTGCTTTTCTTAAATCTCGTCTATTTACATATACTAGATTTATCATCCTATTATTGTTAATTTTATTTTAAAAAGAAATTATTTTTATATATAAATATCTTAAATTCTGTAAACTTTATTATTTTATATATAAAATATATATATATTTTTAAAATATTCTAAAATTTTTGAGCCAAGAATATTAGGAGGGTGGGAGTATTAATCGTAAAAGATCTCTAAACCGAATTTTATCCGAACTAAGCAGTCTCAAAGGCATATTGGCCGAAGGCAAAACCTCGGTCAACATTCTCCACATGTCGCCCCATATATTGAAAGCCCAAACCAGATCACGCGCAAGGCACGTGACAACGGCCACCGCAATTTTCCTCTCCCTCCACTCCACCTCTACTTCTTGTTCAAGAAAACCTTTCAGCATTTTTACTAACTCGAATTTAACAGAATTAATAATCGAATCCGAATACTCCAAAAATGGCGCCGGAACCTGAGGATGAGATCATGGACGAGAAGAATCCTAAGCCGCTCGATGAAGACGATATTGCTCTCCTCAAGACTTATGTACTCTACTAATTATTTATTCAAGCTTTTGTTTTTAGCTGAGATTTTAGTTCTTTCAGCACTTGTTATGTGTGTGAGCTGAGAGTTTCACTTCGTTTCTTGGCGCCTTTTGTTTTCATTGGTTCTGAATTGAGATCTTGGCTTTCAAGATTGATTAGGAGCTACCGTCGCGTGTTTTCTATTTATTTTGAGTTTTATGCTTTTGGGAACTGGGTTGTGAATGTAGGTTTTGTGTATTTACCTCTTATGATAGTGCGTTCAGTTGACTCGATTATTTCTGGAGGATGCTGGCTGGGGTTTTGCTAATATGGATCCGGATATAGAATTTTGGTGGAAATTTACGATTTGCTTTACTTTACTTTTATTTGAATTCAATAGATTTAAATAACTTATTTATATCTGAAACATTAATATTTGGTTTAAGCAGTTTGGGTCTTTTGAATTTATCTGTAGCGGACAATAAAGTGGTTGCTATCGTAGAACTTGCTCAGTTCATTGCTTGCCTTCCAGTTTAGGAGCATGAGTCTTACAATGATAGTTCTTTCACTTGATATAATTGGACGTTCTTGAAAATTGAAATGCTGTTGAGTTTTTGCTTACACTTAAGTTTCATGACATGATATGGCCAGGGCCTGGGGCCTTATTCTACAAGTATAAAGAAAGCTGAGAAGGAAATTAAGGAGATGGCAAAGAAGATTAATGACCTATGTGGTTTGTTTCTTGCCCCTCAACTTACTTTTATTATTGCTTAGAAATGCATGCCTGAAAATGAGTAAAAGGCTTGCTATTAATTTTGATTTATGTCTGTGTGGATGCTTATGGGTTAACTTCTCAAAATGTTACCAAACTATAGAGTTTGTATCAAAAAGGTTACTAAACTAAATTTTGTATCAAAATAGACACTAAACTTTCATTTTCTTTCAAATAAGGTATTTCTCTCTTTTTTAACTTATAATGTCCTGAAAATTATTTTCTTCTACAATTTTATTATCTAATATTCTCAAACGAATAAAAGTATTATTTTATTCACTATACACTAAAAAAAAAATTAGGTCCCCCAAAAAAAAAATCAAGGTAAAGAATATGCATAAAATGTATATACTGTTAAAATATATAAAATTAGATAAATATTATTATTTACTAATAATAATAATAATAACAATAATAATAATAATAATAATATTTATCCTATTTTAAATATTTTGGATTTAATATTTTGGGAAAAAACTAAATTTGTTTTTATGAGTGTATAATAAAAATAATATATATATATTTTTTGAATATTAGATAGTAAAATTGTAGAATAAAACAATTTTCAGGTATTATAAGTGTACAAAAAATAAATAAATGCCTTATTTGAAAGAAAATGAAAGTTTAGTACCCATTTTGATATAAAATTTTGTTTAGTACCATTTTTATACAAAATGTTTAGTACCACTTTTGATACAAACTCTATAATTTGGTAACCTTTTGAGAAATTAACCCGGATGTTTATTGAAGTTTCAGTGATGCTACTGTAAATAACTGTGCTGCTTTGTGCCTTGGAATTTTATCTGTTTCATTTTCATCTCATGTTAGGTATCAAGGAATCTGACACTGGTTTAGCTGCTCCTAGCCAATGGGATCTTGTGTCTGATAAGCAAATGATGCAGGAGGAACAACCTCTGCAGGTAAGTTGTTTTCTTGATTGGTTCGTAAAGTTCTTTAATTCCTCTCCTCTTGCATGTATATATGTAGGCTATAATTTTTGTTATGATTAGGTTGCTCGGTGTACAAAGATAATCAATCCAAACACTGAAGATGCAAAGTATATTATCAATGTTAAGCAAATCGCAAAGGTATGCTTGTTTGCCCTTTGCTTGGATGGATTTCGTAGATGTGTTTCTTGTATTGCTTGAATAGAAAGAAACAAAAAAAAGGAAGGGAGGGAGGATGATTTCCCTCCATTAACTTTTATTTTCACTACTTGTGCAGTTCGTTGTTGGATTAGGTGATAAAGTTTCACCTACTGACATTGAAGAAGGCATGAGAGTTGGCTAAGCTTTTACAATCAGGGTATATCTTAGGAAATGATGGAGTGTTTAAAGTATGCTGCAGGGGCTTCTGGATTTTTAGTGTTTTGTACTTGAAAATAAATTGAATGTCGTGCCTGGTTAACCTCTGAAACATGTTGTATTCTTATTATGACAACTGTTAAATTATGCATGTGCTTGAATTCGTTAAGGGCAAATGATCTGCAGAAGAACTTGTACATATTTGTTTCAATTTTTTTTGGTTTTGTTTTTGTGACCATATTTTTGCTGCTGTTACTTTTGTAGTTGCCTTTATGAATTCTTTAAATCTTTATTAACCTGTAAGAGAAGGACACTTCCTGAGAAGCGGCTTTAGAAGATTGAATGAATCGGCTGTAGCTATGTTATTGCTGCTGTTGCATTTGGCAAACTATATAATGTGCACTTTGCCTCTGTCTTGTTTACTGCAGTGTTGATCGGAATAAGTACCAAATTCAGATTCCCTTGCCTCCAAAAATTGATCCAAGTGTTACTATGATGACCGTTGAGGAAAAGCCAGATGTGACGTATAATGATGTTGGTGGGTGCAAGGAGCAGATTGAGAAGATGCGAGAGGTGAGTCAAATATTAATATCTCTAGTTATGCCTCTAGTATGCAAGTTTGTTGCTGCTATCTATTCCTTGAGTTCCCCTGTTCTCGGACCAAGTATTTATTTCTAATTGTTTAAGTGATTCTATAGACTTCTTTTGTTTTTTTGTGAGGTTGTTGAGCTTCCCATGCTTCATCCTGAAAAGTTTGTGAAGCTAGGTATCGATCCTCCCAAGGGTGTACTGTGCTATGGTCCTCCTGGGACTGGTAAAACCCTATTAGCCAGAGCTGTGGCAAACAGAACCGATGCATGTTTTATTCGAGTAATTGGAAGTGAGCTTGTTCAGAAGTACGTCGGTGAGGGAGCTCGAATGGTTCGCGAACTTTTCCAGGTCCGGTTCTCATCACATTTTGTTGGTAATTTGTACATGTCATCCAGTATTACTAAGTAGATTAATGATTCCTTATTCCCTGAGGCAGATGGCCCGCTCGAAAAAGGCATGCATTGTATTTTTCGATGAAATAGATGCCATCGGAGGTGCACGGTTTGATGATGGGGTTGGTGGTGACAATGAGGTCCAGCGCACCATGCTTGAAATTGTGAATCAGCTCGATGGATTTGATGCTCGTGGAAACATAAAAGTTCTAATGGCAACCAACAGGTTATGTATGACATCTCAATTAACATATTAATATAGGAGTTTTAGCAATTTGTTTGCCTTTGAATGTTTTTTCAAATTCACGAAGGATAAACTTGATAGAAAACTGCAGGTTGTTTAAGCACTAGTAATGCTTATGGCTTTGTGAGAAAAGGAAAAGGGCAACTTTTAATACAGGAAAATTGAGATTGCACGTACCATAACATCGTATTCTTCTTCGTCTATATTCAGACCTGATACTCTTGACCCTGCACTTTTACGCCCTGGAAGGCTTGATCGAAAAGTGGAGTTTGGGTTGCCTGATCTAGAGAGTAGGACGCAGATATTCAAGATCCATACACGAACAATGAATTGTGAGAGGGATATTAGGTTTGAACTTCTTGCAAGGCTTTGCCCAAATTCTACAGGTAATCAATTTTCCTAGTCAATTATTAGTCACATTTGGATCATCTGCTGTTTAAGTAGATAGCTTTATAACTATCCGTTCACAAAGCAAGATATTTAGGCATAGTGCATCTTTGATCTATGTTTTGCAGCGCTCTATATTTTCATGTTACATATCGTGTATAATAATACTCTGCAATGGCTGATTTCTTTGTTCGTCCTGTTTGCAGGAGCTGACATTAGAAGTGTGTGCACTGAGGCGGGAATGTTCTCGATTCGAGCAAGGAGGAAAACAGTGACAGAGAAAGATTTCCTAGATGCTGTGAATAAAGTGATCAAGGGGTATCAGAAATTCAGTGCAACTCCCAAGTATATGGTTTATAATTGATGATTGCTCTTCTATTCCTTTCTTTCTACCCTTGTATCCATAGAGCTGCACACTTAAATGTTGTTACCTTGATTCCAGTTCAAAATAGTACCACAAAACAGCATTGTTATTCACAAATTTCCTAGGTATTCGCAATATTTGATGGAAAATTGAAATTCAGAAAGGGGACACTTCTTTTGAAGTTGGGGTGGATGAGGAATATGGCATGGATCTTGAAGCTTCTTTATTCGTATAAAGACGAGGAATATCACTAATGTAAGGCTTGTTGTGGATTGAACGACGAGCATGGATGATTTTTTGCTTGTATTGTTGGTTAATGAAGTTGTGAATTCATTAATTATAGTTTGTGTTTCTAATTTTTATGAGCTTTCTAAAAATATCTTCAATTTTAGTTAATGTATCAAAATGTTTTCAATTTTAACGATATTTTGAAAAATATTACGATTGAAGTTAATATATTAAAATTTTTAATTTCGACAATATTTTGAAAATGTTTCTGATTTTGAGTTTCTGACAATTGAATGTTATGTCAGTTCGTTGGATTCTCGTATGAGTTATATGATGCGGCGCAAGTTGCGGATGATTTTATGAAACGCACGGATCATCCGAAGAATTGCCGTAATTCTGGAAAATTTCAGATTTTGAGGAAAACTTAGTGTTTTTCGGGTTTAATCGACGTTCCGAAAAATAATCATTACTGCGATGATTGATGGCGGTTCGGGCAAATTCCATCGTTTAGAGGTCGAATTCGCGATTTAGTGTTTTCGGGGTTATTTTGCAATTTGAATTTTGTTTTGGCCTTTTGGCATTTCTTGTATTTTCGGAGATTAGGGTTAGTATTTAATCTCCGTAGCTTCTTTTCGTTGGCAGCTTTTGACATTTTTATGAAATCGAGATTTATCTCTTATCGTCGATTCTCGGTATTCCTTTGAATCAGCGAGTTTTGATCTTGTTCTTCTGTTCCACGCATGCGCCGCATCGTCGAGTGGTATCGATATCCGGCCGATCTGCGTCATGCCGCCCGGCGACAACAGGAGAGCCATCAACGATGTTGATGACGATGTTGATATTGCTGACTTGCGTCGCGACAACGCCGATCTACGTCGACCGGTTGAAATTTTTACGCACCGATTGGATGAATCCGTCAACTACCGTCGTCTTGAGGATGATGATATTACTGTCACTGATGAAAACCCTTCGGTGGTCTCGGAATCATTCCCCACGCCCTAATCACGGATGGGAGCAGGGTTTCAGGTGGAATTCCCGTTTAATGGCGATCTTAAGCTGAAGAGCTCATCGATTGGCTTTCACGGGTTGAAGAGATCACGGAATTCAATGAGGTTCGAGATGAGCGCCGTGTTTCCGTGGTTACAATGCGCTTGCGTAGTCGCGCACAAAGCGTGGTGGCGGCGATTGAAGCGGAACCCGTGTGCGTCGTGGCGAGAACAAGCTCTCGAGTTGGGACAAATTCGAAGAAGCATATTAGGCTGCGTTTTTACCCTACAATTTTGAAAGGAATTGTACCAGCGATTCGGAATCTACGTCGAGGGTTCTCGCCTGTCGATGATTATTCCACGAATTCTATGAATTCCTTGCACAGTCGATATCAGCGAGTCCCCACTTTGGTTTCTCGATATATTGGTGGTGCTGCGCCCGATTACGGGGCGTGCTCAATATGTTTGACCGCTTTAGCGGTTGCGAAGCACATCAACGAGCCTCCTGGTGGAAAAGCAGTTGGCTCGGCGTGTGAGCACCGATTTCGCTGTTTTACGCTGTGGTGGTCGATTCCTCTAACCCGACCAGACGGTTCCTGGCGATGCACACCTCCCACCGTCCCGACTTCGCGGGTATTGACCCCGCACCGGGCGCCGATGGCTTCGGTGTTTTAATTGTGGTGAATTCGGCCGTAGGAAATCGAGTGCCGTAGAGCACCATCGTGTCGTGGTCTTTTCGATACTATTGAATCGAATATGCCCTATGCTTGATAACCCCATTTATGATGATGAAGTCGAGGATGTGGTTGAAGAATATGTGGCAGGTAGGGGTGAGCAAAATCGAACCGGACCGAAAAACCGAACCGAACCGAACCGAAATTAGCGGTTTGGTTCGGTTTGCACAGTAATTCGGGTTCGGTTCGGTTTGAAAATATTAAAACCGAAATTAATTCGGTTCGGTTTCGGTTTGGGGAAAAAAATTTGGTTTTCAAACCGAACCGCCCGAATTTTTTTATTTTTATTTTATATATATATTATATATAGATGTTATTTATATTATTAATACTTAAATTAGTTAATATTATATATATATATAATATATATTATATTATAAATATTATAATATTTATATTAAATGTAATTTAAATTGGGTAAAACTAACGAACCGAACCAAATCGAATATTTCGGTTCGGTTTGGATATAAACAGTTTGGTTCGGTTTTGAACGAACCGCCCGAATCTTTCGCCCTAGTGGCGGTGATGTTGGTCCCTTTTGATGTTACGTCGAACCTTCTTATCCCGCGTGCCCACGAGGCGGAATGGTTGCGCAATAACCTTTCCACTCCACTTGTACTATTGGTGGAAAAATTTGCACGTTTATTATTGATGCAGAAGTTGTGAGAATGTTATCTACGAGGTCGCTATTTCTAAGTTGGGCCTCGTGGCGACCCCGTCCAAGCCTTATCGACTATCTGGCTCGGTCAAGTGCGAATGTTATGGTGTCTAGCGTGTTTTAGTGAACTTTCCATTGGGTCGACTTATCATGTGCCGTATCTTGTGATGTGGTTCCTATGGATGCTTGTCATTTCTTTGCTTGTCGCCCGTGGCAATATAACCATTACATTCGGCACGATGGGCGTTCGAATACTTATTCCTTTATGTTTCGGGGAAAGAAGATTGTGTTGGTCCCAACCAAACCCGAGACAATTCTCCTACCATTGATCGGTAGGCGCCTGCGCCTCTTGTCTCGAGTTCCTTTTCGAGAATGCCATGGAGGAATCGGTGTCGTCTTTGTCTTGTTCTCTCGGCCGATAGTAGTCTTGATCTTCCTATTGTTCCGCAGATGAGGTTCAACCGTTGTTACGGGAGTTTGCGGATGTGTTCCCAGTCGTTACCCTTAGACTTGCCACCGCTACGGGACATTCGGCACCACATTGACTTGGTGCACAGTGTTTTTTACCAAACATGCCCCATTATCGTATGAGTCAGAAGAGCACGAAGAATTACGGAGACGGTGAAGACCTCCTTGCGAGGCCACATTCGGAAAGCCTTAGTCCTTGTCTTGTGCCGACCTCCTTCTCCCAAAGGATGGCTCTGGCGTATGTGTGTGGATAGCCATGCTATCAACAAGATTCTGATCCGTTATCGCTTTCCAATTCCTCGATTGGATGATTTGTTGGATCGGTTGGGTGGTGCTTGTGTGTTTATGGCTGGATTTGAAGGCGGATACCATCAGTTCGTATTCGCATGGGGCAGTGGAAAACAACATTTAAGACCCGTGAAGGCCTATATGAGTGGTGGTGATGCCGTTCGGCCTCTCTAATGCCCCTAACACTTTCATGCGGGTTATGAACCAAGCTTCGTCCTTTCTGTTCTCCTCAACCAAATTGTTCTACTCTTGATCTCTTATTTACAGCTTCATTTGTGATTAAACACAAGGCGGTGTCTCTACGAGGTCCCTATAAGCGTGGTAAGGTCGACCACAGTCGAAATCTCTCGAGGAAGACTTAACAGGGCTTATGATGTGTTACGATAAAAGCAATAAATCTAAATCTAAACTTGATTTGGGGTGATGATTAACTAAGATTAACATGAAAATTAAACATGCAAGCGATTGACGATAGCGTTCAGCGGTTCAATCATAGCGAATTCTTGAGAATGTGAGATAAACTAGGGCATTAGGGTTCTTCGCCTTGATTAATCGATTTATTGCTTGATCGAGAAATTTACCTATTCATGCAATATTGAAACCTCAATCCAAACACTCGACTTTCGTTCGTGGATTAAATCTAGGTTATCAAATTTCACAAATATATAAACTATTAGAGTCCGTTTCGGTAACCTCTAATCGATCTATTCCTATGATGCAGCGTATCTATCTCTCGATAATACGAAACATAAACAATTAAAATAGTGATTAATCAATTACCAAATTCATATCATGCGTATCCATCTCTCGATAATACGAAACATAAATAATTGATAGAGATCAATCACTCAACAATAAACCACAGGTTTCAATTGGTATTCTCAATCAAACAAATCATCAATCAATCAATTTGAATCACCCAACCTAGAAAGGAATTGGTTCATGCTCGTCTCACGATTCAAACAATTAAAATCGATAGAAATCATTATCCGACAATCAAATGAAGAAAAATCGAATAACAAGCCTTACAATCGTAAATGTGGTTGATGGTTTCTCGATCAAATGTCTTGAATCAATCCCAAATGCAAAAAATTACAAGAAAATAAAGATAAGCGATTGAAGTGGAAGAATTCTAAAGCGGCGGATAAAAGCGAATGTGTAAGAATGTAGTGCGTAAGAAAAAGTAGGGTTTCACGCGTTTTAAAACATATATATAGGTGCGGAAATTTCACGCCCGGTAGGACGAGTCAGCGCGGACGAAAGTCTTCAAAACAAGCGAAATCAGGCACCAGCGCGGGCGTATACTCGGCGCGGGGCCTTGGCGCGTGAAACAAAGGCGGCGCGGGCGCGGCCCGCGCGAAGCGGCAACTCTGGACTTCTTCAACCGGCGCCGGCGCCGGGCGGCGCCTCCAGCTTCTTCAACCGGCCTTGGCGTCTCTGAGCAACTTCACTTGGCGCCCGGCGGGGCGCCTTCAGCGCGGGCGGCGTCTCTGAAAACTTAGCGTGGCGCCCAGCGCGGGCGCGCATGCCGGCGGGCGCGGGCGCCCTAAGTGTGCCTGGCACCCGGCGCGGGCCAGCAATCAGCGCGGGCGGGTGCCTCTTTAGATCTGACTTCACGTGCGTTTTATGCTCAAAATGCTTAGCGAACATTCCTACACAAAACAAAGCGAACATGATTCGATAAAAGATATTCAAAACTTAAGCATATAGGAACCAAATCGTATCAAACAAACACGAAAAACACAACAAAACATGCAAAACAACTCCCACACTTAACTCTTTGCTTGTCCTCGAGCAAATTTAGTTTCTTGAAAAGAGTGGTACACATAGAATCAATACTTCAAATAGAATCAATCTCATATTCACATCCATTCAATGCGTCTTAATAATATAGTTCTCAATATAATGATCCTCGTTCTTCAATCAAAACATGTGACTAATCATAGAATAGGCGTGCTTGACTCGATATGATCTCAAAAATCAATATCGACTTATATGGTTCCTTTTCATGTAAGATATCCCATGACAAAATCAAATAAAATTTGTGGAACTTAAAACCGATTATAGGACAATGATGGTTGGGTGGAAACTTGAGTTATACACTCGAGTATCTAACGTGAATATCTATACCCATAGCAAATAGTCTCCATTCGAGACAACACAAGCAAGAGGGTAGAGCCCCTTATTGAATTTTAAGCCCACTTATTTCATACATTTTTTTTTTTTTTTTTGTCCACTTTTCTAGAAAATCATACAAAAGCGGGTTCCATTCTGAAGCATATGACATCCGATCACACACTTTGTCTAAACACGACTTCTAATTATGTCCCACAGTTCAATTGGCCTAAAATTATCAA
Organism: Salvia rosmarinus; assembly: GCA_036937905.1. Taxonomy (NCBI): domain Eukaryota; kingdom Viridiplantae; phylum Streptophyta; class Magnoliopsida; order Lamiales; family Lamiaceae; genus Salvia; species Salvia rosmarinus. The sequence continues at coordinate 44,019,165 of CM072819.1, forward strand.
ACTAAAACCATATACCAAGATGCAAAGAAATTCGGATCAAAAGCATAATCAATTCAACTTAAAGCATAATTCTTCATACACCATTGATTTCGAGAGAATAAATTAGTCTCTAATCGAACAAAGAGTTAAAGCGACGAAACACAACGACAAGGCGCAACAAAGCGGGAAGCGACAAGCGACAAAACAAAAAGCGACACAAACCAAGCGATATCCCCACACTTAAAAGCAGGCGAGGTCCTCATTGCATATGAATATAAAAGTATAGTAGAGCGACTTCCACGAAATTGGCGAAAGCAGGCGGCGGGGACATCAAAAGCGAAACAAACCTACAAAACAAAACACAAAAGCGAGCGAACAAAGAACAAAAACAAAGCGAACAAAGAAAACAAAAACAAAGCGACACACACAAAAGCGGCAAAACACATACACTCGATAGTGAAGAATCACTATTGGTCGGGGCAACGGTGGTGGAGGTGGATCGCCATGAAATGAAGTCAAGCTTTCCTTTGAGCCTCGAGGCGACCATCGCGATTATGCTCACCCATCTGCTGATTGTATTGGTTCGGCTGGTTACGCTCTCTCAAAGTCGGTTACGTTAGTCGAGGCGTTCATTTGTTGATCGAATCGAGAGGAGATGTCTTGTGAAACTCTGTCCATTGACCGGCTAATTCATTCTGAGCTGTCCAAACTCCTCACGCATGGAATAGTAGCCACCTACGATGGACCTTCTTTGAGGCAGGAGCTGTGGGTGATATGGATCGGCGTTGCTACGAATAGGCTCATGCCCTCTCCTGCATCGGCATCTGATCTCCTTCTTCATCAGATGCAAGAGTGGTATCAAAAATCATCATGTCACCAGAAGGGGGATGGGATGGTCCTGCCGCCTCTGCTTGAGCTTCGGCGAGCTGCGCATGCATGTATCTCCTCACACAGTTCCTCCTATCATGCGGTACAAGGGTCGTCTCATTATAAGCAAACGGGGCACCTCGAAGCTCACTGAGGTCAATCCTTTTCGGCCTTATCAAATTCTGTCCAGGAATGTGCGTGCCCTCATTACTAATTATCCTCAAATGCGGCTAGTCGGTGGGGATTTGGCACAAGGTAGCCGACACTTCTTCGGTTGAATTAGCTGCGATGCTCCCAAATGAAGAAGGTTGGGCTAACCTTCATTTTCTTAACAGCATGAGTGAGGAGGAAGACCTCGGCCGTATTAACTTTATTAGCTTTGTTCATTGCGAAGACATTGAAGGCGATGAATTTGTGCACCATTACCAAAGCTGGATCCTTGATAAATCCACTCGGCATCCCAACCGGCGACCGATTATTAAAACACAAAGCTCACCTTAAGCCTCTCTCACATTGAATGATTGAGGTACACCACGTGCAGGGTGAAATCGAATACACCCTTCATAACACGAGGTGTAACAACATACTCATTCCCCACAGACGACGGTCATATTATCGATTCATCATCAAAACTCATTATGCGGTAGAATTGACCAACAACGGAGAATATCCGAGGCAATTCCATCATAGCATCTTGAAGTAAGCCTAAGTTCTTTAAATATTTTTAATCTTATCTTCGGACCCAAACTTATCATCGGTTGCCAATTAAATACCGCGGAGGTAATATCTTGATGGATAAGCGGCGATGAAGAGTACCTTCCACGGGATTATAGATAGGGAAGGCGGTGAATACATATCTTGATATCTTCAATGGGTTCCTCCATAGGAATGTCATCATCTAAGTGGATAGCGTGAGCTAGATCTGCTTTGGATTCTTTATGCGAACCATATCCGTAAGGGAGGTATTTGGGCAAGGCGGGTGGCGCGGACGGGCGTGCAACGCATAGCGTTGGCGCGGCGTTGGAAAGATGGGCGCGACGGCGGGCCTTGGCGGGCGGCGGAGGCGGTGTGAAGCGCGGCGCGTTCAGCGCCGGGCGGAGGAAGCGGCGTGTCGCGCGTTTGAAGCGGCGCGGACGGAGAACAAAAGCGGCGGGCGGCGAAGCTTCAGCGCGGGCGGAATAGGCAGCGCGCGGCGAGATCAACACCGGGCGGAGAAACGCGTCGTTTGAAGTGGCGCGCGGAGCGCGCGGCGGGTAAGCGGCGGCGTGTTGAGCGCGGGATGAAGCGGCGCGGCGGCGTGTTCAACAGCGGGCGGGCGTGCAGCGTTTGAAGCGGCGCGGGCGGAAATGCTAACAGCGTTTGAAGCGGCGCGGGCGAGCGGCGGGTGCGGCGTCGCGTAACGCGGGCGGATGGAGGCGGCGCGCGAAACGCGGACGGAGGCGGGGCGGAGGGCGCGGGCGGGCGGTAGCGTCGGACGCGGCAGGAGCTGGCGCGGACGAGCTGGCGGCGGACGGAGGAGAATCGTTGGGATGGATCGGCGTGGGCGGAGGCGGTAGCGTCGGACGCGAGAGGAAATGGCGCTGCGAGAGAGAAAGATAGAAATTAGGGTTGAATCCACACATAAATATTTAATATTATTTATATTTTTTTTTTTTTATTATTTTTATTTTTATTTTTTATTTTATTATTTTAATTTTTTTTTTAAATCGGACCCAGTGGGTTGCACCGTCCGTATTTGGGTAACCTCTGAAAAATAAAATTTTTCAGTAGGGTTTGGATCGTCCGTACCTCTCTGCCAATAATAAAATTTCTCCAGTAGCGGTTTGGATCGTCCGTATTGGATAACTCTCTGCCGATAACAATAATCTCCACCAGTAGCGGTTTCGTCCGTCCGTGTTGGGTGGCTTTCTTCAATTTATACCCGGTAGCGGTTTGCCTTTAGTCAAGTGCAGGATCTCCTGAGACGGAATTTTAGTCTTTTCTTCTTGTATCCAACACTCCAGATATTCAATTCCAACTGCGCCACAAAACAAAAACAACATCAAAACACAAGCGAAACAAAAACAAAAGAAAAGCGAGGAAAACAAAAATAAACATGGGTTGCCTCACGAGCGCTAATTTTAACGTCGTTAGCTCGACCATTGAATCCTCGTTCGACATTGCTTCTTGGAGTCTTATCGACTCGGTCTCCATCACATTTGATGCTCCTTCAATGTACAACTTCACCGTTGTCCATTAACTTGAAAGGACTTCTTGTCATCACATTGTATAATTTCACCGTTCCATGAAACACCTCTTCTATCTCATATGGACCACTCCATCTACTTGAAGCTTCAGGAAACAATCTTAACAGTGAATTGAACAAAAGCACTTTCGTTCGGGTTGAAGATCTTTTCTCACTAATTTCTTATCGTGAATCCTCTTCACCTTTTCCTTATAAATTCGAGCATTCTCATAGGCTTCATCACGCGAGTTCTTCAAGCTCGAGACAAGCTGTAAAGTTCGCTCTTTTCGGCTTGAGACAAATCCAATTCACATTCCTTATCGCCCGGTATGCTTTATGTTCAATCTCCACGGAAGATGACAAGACTTACCATAGACCATCTTATAAGGGCTCGTCCCTAAAAGCGGTCTTGTAAGTATTCGATATGCCCACGAGCCTCGTTCAATTTAGTTGCCCAATCTTTTCTCGTGACTTCACCATTTTCTCGAATCCCTTGATTTGCTTGTTGCTCGTCTCGGCTGTCACGAAGTTTGAGGATGATCGGTGTTGCAACTTTGTGGGAAACTCCATTCTTCTTCATCAATTTCTCAAATGATTTATTACAAAGTGTTTTCCCCATCATTGATTATAGCTCGGGGAATCGAACACGCAAAGAATATTATCTGCACAAACTTGATGACAATATTAGCATCACATGTCCGGGTAGGAATCGCTTCCACCGTTTGGACACATAATCTCTGACAAGAAGAATATACTCAAATCCACAAGATTTTGGAAGCGGACCCATAAAATCAATGCCCATACATCAAAATCTCAGCGGTAGATTAGTATTCAAAGGCATTTCATTCCTAACTCTGTCGCGCCCCCCGTTGACACCTATCACATGCTAAGCAAAATTATGTGCATCCTTAAAGATTGACGACGATAAAATCCGGATTGAAGAACCTTAAAGCGATCTTTCGACCCCAAAATGTCCTCCACAGTTCGAAGCATGACCTGCGTCGGGATCTCTAGCTGCTCCTCTGTGGAATCATCTCGATAACCTCATCCTTACCAAGGCGAAAAAGATGAGGATCATCCCAATAGTAATTCTGCAGGCGACAAAAACCTTTTCTTCTCTTGAGAAGAAATATCGAGCGTAATTTTCCACTTGCAAGATAATTACATATGTCGACATACGAGGAATAACGAAGTCTCAAATGCATGCTCAAGGGAAACTCATCACTAATGCAGTTGATGCAAGTCATGCGCTTGGGAGTTAAAGGGAAGGCGAGATAAATGATCCGCTCTGCATTCTCACTACCGCTACATCCTTAATCTCAACATCAAATTCTTGCGACAACAAAATCCACCTAATCAATCTAGGTTTGGCACGAGGTTTTGACATCAAATCTTAGAAGAGCTGCATGATCACTGTGTACAATTGTTTTAGATCTTAGAATATAAGACCTAAACTTGTCTAAAGCAAAACCACGACCAAAGCTCCTTTTACGTAGTCGTGTAATTTGCTTGCGAAAATTTAGAGTTAAACTTGCATAGTAAATCACCGCAACATTTTATCAATCGTTGACCAGGGCGGCTCCTCTGCGGTGTTCGATGCATCACACATAATCTCGAGGGTAATGACCAATGCAGGGGCAACTACAATGGGTGCGAGATAAGTTTTCCTTCAAAGTATTGAAAGCATCGAGGCAACTTTCATCAAATAGGAATTGAACATCTTGGGCAGCGGTTTACACAAAGGTTGACTTATTTTAGAAAAATCCTTAATAAATCGCCTATAAAATCCTGCGTGCCTAAAACTTCTAATTCCTCGACATCAATTGGTGGAGCAATTTTCAATTACATCAATTTTGCTTTATCAACTTGAATCCCTTTTTGGATATCACATGCCTAATACAATCCCACTCGTCACCATAAAATGACTCTTTTCCCAACTCGATGTAAGATTGCATTCAATACAACGTGCGAGAACCACATCTAACTTCCTAAGACAATCATGAAAAGATAATCCAAAAGCGAAAAATCATCCATAAAAACCTCAATGAAATTACCAATCATTTACGAAAGATAGAAGTCATGCACCTTTGAAATGTTCGGGGGCATTACACGGACCAAGCGGCATCCTCCTCCGCGAAAGTGCCAAGCGGACAAGTGAAAGTTGTTTTGGCTTGATCCTCCGAGCAATTGCTACACGATAATAACCAGACGGACCATCGAGGAAACAATAGTATTCATGTCCGACTAACTTATCTAACATTTGATCGATAAATGGAAGAGGAAAATGGTCCTTTCTAGTGGTGGCATTCAACTTTACGTAGTCGATGCATCCTCCATCCGATGGTAGTCCTTGTAGGCACCAGCTCTCCTCTATCATTCTTCACCACGGTTATACCACCTTTCTTGGGTACCACGTGGTGGGTGACCCAGCGGTATGCGGCGGGGTAGATGAGTCCTGCGCAGGAGCTTTAGAATCTCCTTCTTGACTACCTCCATAAGGTTAGGATTCAACCTCAGTTGTCCTTCCCGAATTAGCTAGCCCGTCTTCAAGTACTATCCGATGCATGCACATTCTTGGGCTTATCCTCGAATATCGGACATACTCCATCCAGAGCTCGTTTATTCTTTCTTAGGACCTCAATGAGTTGTTCTTCCTCTACCTTGCTTAACCCGGCAAAGATTATGACAGGCTTCTGCTCACTCTCTTCAAGGTAGACATATTTGAGATGCTCGGGTAACTCTTTGAGGTCTGGTTTCCCTTGCGAAGGTAATCTTTCCACTTCTATCTCCCGGTTCTCCTCCGCAACCTTGCTCTCCAGACAGAGCTTCTCTTCATTCTCATCATAACACTGCAGGAAAGTTTCTATCGATCTTCACGCAATACACATGTCTCGACCACCAAGCAATCAATAGCATCTATGTAAGAACAATTATCAATTGCATCGGAAGATGGTACTATAGTGCTATCTCTAACGAGAAAAGGACAGTTTCTCCCAACCTTTGTCATTTTCAATACACCATTTTAACATCAATCAAAGTGTTGGTAGTAGCCATAAAGGTCTTCCTAAAAGAATTGTGTGCTCTCTGCCATTCTCTTTAATGTCACCCACATCTAGAACAACAAAATCAGCGGAATGATCAATCCACCCACTCTAACTAATATGTCCTCGATAATCCCCTAGGATAGCAATTGATCTATCGACTAGCTGTAAACACATGCGAGTAGGTTTTAATTCCCTAATTCAGTTGCTCAAAAATAGAGTAAGGCATTAAATTTATACACACCACCAGGTCGAGCATGCACAGTAACTTCCTTTCCATTCCCAAGCAATCTTTATCACAAAGCTTCACGGATCGCGTTGCTTTGGTGGCGATTGATCTTGAAAAATAGCAGCAACCTCGGATACAATCACCTTCTCATCATCTACAAACTTCCTCTTCTTGATGCTAACTCTTTAAAGAACTTGACATAGGTGGGACGTTTGAATAACGTCGAGGAGAGCAAGTTCACATTCACTAGATAGCATCTTGTAGAACTCTAAGAAGCTGCGATCCTTCTTTTCACTTCTCAATCGCTCGGAAAGGGAATTGGAGGTTTGTATGGAGTCTCGGCTTTGTGAAGCCTCGGATGGCTCTTCTCTTCCTTCTCTGTGCTCTCCTTTTCACTTCCTCGGTCACCTTAGTCAATTCGGTTCCTCAGTGGAATTTCCACTTTATTGTCGATTATTTTCCACTCTAGGCTGTATTTGTGCTTGCTCGGGTTGACTAAGCAATTTCCCTTTTGTCCTTGTTGTGCCGGTTCTCCAGCGGTCCCGACCATTGTCCCACTTGAGTCTCTATCCTCTTCATTGATGCTTCCACGAGACTCAAATCTCGATGACTTGCACGAATGAAAGTGTGTAGAGAATCTTCAGTGTTGGCTTCCTCGGACACCATTGCTTTGTTGGGTTTGTGGAGGTGGGCTGCTGCAATTGTTGTTCTTCTTCTTCTTTGGAACCATTCTTCTTGAGGAGGTTCTTTGTCTGAGCGAGCTCCTTGACTAGATCCTCCTTGATTACGGTTCGGGAGAAATTAGGATGATCTCTCCGGCTGGATTGTATGAATTGGAAAAGGGATCATATTTAGGCCTCGGTTGATACCCTTGTTGATTGCCTCTTTGGAACCACTTCTTTGGAACCCTTGCATTGCATTCACTTGCGCTTCCTCATATGCCATCTCATTGGCTCGTTGGCATATGTTGGCCCCATGTCGCTTCACCACAAATCCCACATGTCTCCATCGACATCAACTTGTTCTTTGTTGGAATTGGGCGGTGGTTGAGATCGTTCACCCTCATTAGTTGAACTTGGCGAGTGAGCTCCGCCATTCTTGTGTCACTTCATAATTGGGTGTAATCTCTTTAGGCTGCTGCGGCGGTCTTAAATCTGCACTTCTCCTTTGAGAGTTTGCAGCTAGCGTCTCGAGAATCTCGCTAACGTCCTCGGTGGTGTGGTTTCCAATGTCTCCTCAAGCCGCATTATCTATCATATATTGATAGTCCATCGTCAATCCATCGTGAAAAAGCGATTGAGAAGCTCGGTGGGTAATGATGATCACGGACCTTCTTTTGTAACGACTTGAACCGATCCGTACCTCGTGCATAGGTTCTCCAGCCATCTGCTTGAATGTGGCTATCGAGCCCTCGACTCTTGTGTCTTTTGGTTCGAGTAGTACTTTCCATGAACTTATCATACGGCTTGCCAACTCGTCAATGAACCGGGCTGTAGAGACATCAACCATGTCTTGGCTCTATCTTTCAGGGTGTAGGGAAAACACCTCATTCTCAGCGTATCCTCGGTAAGCCCGTTCAGTGGAAAAGTGTGAACCACTGCATAGAACTCCGGATGAAGTTCAGGCATCCTCGCTAGGCATCCGTAGAATGGCGGAGCGGGTTGAAGTGAATGGGCTTCAACTCATAGTTCTGGGCGGATCCCAAGGACTATGCATGGCGTTGTCACCCCGATGACGGGTCGAGCAAAATCACGCATCCTCGGGTTTACTTCTTCATGGGCTCCTCCATTTGCTGCCATTTCTTACGGCACAAACTCCTCACTTGGAGATCTCTTCCCAAACTCTCGTACTCTCTTGTTCTTTGCACTTGCCTCACTTTCGGACAAGCTTTCTTCGAGTTCGAAGGATAAAATTCTCCTACCACAGTGAATGTTGTCGAACACGGTGCCAACTTCCTTTTGAGACTTGACGACCTAGCATACACAAACACAAGACAAGAAAAGCGGATTACGTGCGCTTTGTGGGAAGAATTAATCAAACAAAAATAAAAATAAACCAAAATAGAAGATAGGTGGGAAAATAACACAATCAAAATGCCTAAAAGCCTTCCCGACAGCGGCGCCAAAATTTGTTCCGACCAAATTGTTCTACTTAGTCGCTCATAATATACGAGGTCCTATAAGCGTGGTAAGGTCGACCCAGTCGAATCTCGAGGAAGACTTAAGGGGCTTATGATGTGTTACGATAAAAGCAATAAATCTAAATCTAAACTTGATTTGGGGTGATGATTAACTAAGATTAACATGAAAATTAAACATGCAAGCGATTCACGATAGCGTTCAAGCGGTTCGATCATAGCGAAATTCTTGAGAATGTGAGATAAACTAGGGCATTAGGGTTCTTCGCCTTGATTAATCGATTTATTGCTTGATCGAAATTTACCTATTCATGCAATATTCAAACCTCAATCCAAACACTCGACTTTCGTTAAAGTGGATTAAATCTAGGTTATCAAATTTCACAAATATATAAACTATTAGAGTCCGTTTAGGTAACCTCTAATCGATCTATTCCTATGATGCAGCGTATCTATCTCTCGATAATACGAAACATAAACAATTAAAATAGTGATTAATCAATTACCAAATTCATATCATGCGTATCCATCTCTCGATAATACGAAACATAAATAATTCGATAGAGATCAATCACTCAACAATAAACCCTAGGTTTCATTGGTATTCTCAATCAAACAAATCATCAATCAATCAATTTGAATAACCCAACCCTAGAAAGGAATTAGTTCATGCTCGTCTCACGATTCAAACAATTAAAATCGATAGAAATCATTATCCGACAATCAAATGAAGAAAAATCGAATAACAAGCCTTACAATCGTAAATGTCGTTGATGGTTTCTCGATCAAATGTCTTGAATCAATCCCAAATGCAAAAAATTACAAGAAAAATAAAGAGAACAATCGTGTGGAAGAATTCTAAAGCGGCGAATAAAAAAAAAATGTGTAAGAATGTCGTGCGTAAGAAAAAGTAGGGTTTCACGCGTTTTAAAACATATATATAGGTGCGGAAATTTCACGCCCGGCGCGGACGAGTCAGCGCGGACGAAAGTCTTCAAAACAAAGCGAAATCAGGCACCAGCGCGGGCGTATACTCGGCCTTGTCGGAAAGCGAGCGGCCGGAAGCGAGGCGGCCAACCACTCTCAGGACTTCTTCAACCCGGCGCCGGGCGGCAACTCTCGCGGGACTTCTTCAACTTCTTCGCGGCGCCGGCGCGGGCGCCTCGGGCGCGGGCCGGCGTCTCTGGACAACTTCACTTGATGCCCGGCCGGGGCCGCCGCCCGGCGCGGGCGGCGTCTCTGAAAGCTTAGCATGGCGCCCAGCCGGGCGCATGCCGGCGCGGGCGCAGGCGCCCTAAGTAACCTGGCAAGGTGGCCGGGCCGGATCAGCGCGGGCGCAGTGCCTCTTTGGATGCAACTTCAGTGCGTTTTATGCTCAAAATGTAGCGAACATTCCCTACACAAAACAAAGCGAACATGATTCCATAAAAGATATTCAAAACTTAAGCATATAGGAACCAAATCGTATCAAACAAACATGAAAAACACAACAAAAACATGCAAAACAACGTGCTTGGTTTTGATTCTTTTCTGGAATTATATGTGGATGACCCTTTCTTTTCTCATGTGCTAGCAAAAATCCAGCAGGGTGAGCAAGCGGTTTATCTCGAGAGAATGGATTTCTTTTAGAGGACTCAACGTGCATCCCTACCTGCATTTCGCTTGAAGATGATTCGGGAACTTCATAATGAGGGTCATGTTGGTGGTGATCGTACTTTTCAGGTGCTTCTTTGGTTCTACTATTGGCCTTCTATGCGCAAAGTTGGAAAATTTGTGGCTCATTGCCGTGTATGTCAATTGGCGAAAGAGCTTCTACTAACGCGGATTATACATGCCTCCCTATTCCCACATAGCATTGTGCGATGTCGGTATGGATTTTGTCCTTGGCCTTCCTCATACCTGCGTGGAAGTGACTCTGTTATGTGGTGGTTGATCGTTTCTCCAGATGGCTCATTTATCCCATGTAAGAAGACTTACGATCTTGTTGTTGTTGCTCATCTCTACTTTAGTGATGTATACCGCCTTCATGGTCTTTTGCCTCTATTGTTTCGATCGTGATACTCGTTTGTGAGCCATTTTGGTGAAGTTTGTGGCGCGCCGTTAATACTCGATTGAACTTGATGGTGCTTACCATCCTCAAGCGATGGCGGGCGGGTTGTTAACGCTCCTCCCGAAATCTCTTGCTTGCGTTTGGTGGGGATCATCCAGGCGTGGGACCTAAAGTTACCCCAGGCGAGTTCGCACATAATCATGTTGTTAACCGACGATTGGTTTTAGCCCGTTTCACGTGGTCATAGTGCATCACCCCGGGTCCCCTTGATCTCCTTGCTCGCCCGGCAGGTTCGTCAACACACCACTCGCCGGCGATCTTATTGCCCAATCAGCTGCAGATTCACCAGCAGACGCATGCTCGGTTGGTGGCCTCGACGAAAAAGTATAAAGCCCATGCCGACCTCAGCGTCGGTTGTTGAGTTCAGTTGGTGATTTTGTTTGGGCTATTCGACCAAAGATCGTTTTCCTACCGTGAGTACTCAAGCTTGCCTCCAGAAGATTGGTCTGTTGAGATTGTGGAAGATCAACCCCAATGCCTATCGTCTGCTGGCTGCCGAGCCAGCGTCCACACTTCGGCGTGTTCAATGTCAAACATCTTGTGCCTTTTGTTGGGGATTCTTCGATGATGATGACACCGTGCAGTTAAGTCGAATCTTCTACGCCCGGCGGTATGATGCGGCTCAAGTTGCGGATGATTTTGTGAAACGCGGATCGTCAGAAGAATTGCCGTGATGCGAAAGTTTGATTTTGAGGAAAACCTAGTTTTTTTCGGGTGTAATCGACGTTCTGAAAAATACTCATTGCTTTGCAATGATTGATGGCGGATTTCGGGCAAATTCCATCGTTTAGAGGGTCGAATTCGCAGTTTAGTGTTTTTCGGGGTTATTTTGCAATTTCGGAATTTTGTTTTGGCCTTTTTGGCATTTCTTGTATTTTCGGAGATTAGGGTTAGTATTTAATCTCCGTAGCTTCTTTTCGTTGGCAGCTTTTGACATTTTTATGAAAGCGAGATTTATCTCTTATCGTCAATTCTCGGTATTCCTTTGAATCAACGAGTTTTGATCTTGTTCTTCCTGTTCCACGCACGCACGCTGCATCATTATAGTTCAAATGATTCAGCATTGTGTCTCGTGTGGATTATAATCTAAATATCTTAATATTCTGTCATCGAAAATTCTGGAATTGAGATATTTTTTCAAAGTATCGTCAAAGTTAGGAACATTTAATGTATTAACTAAAATTGAGAATATTTTTCAAATCTCATCAAAGTTGGAAATATTTTAATATATTAATTAAAATTAAAGATATTTTTCAAAATCTTATCAAAATTGGAAACACAAACGACAATTATTCCTTAAATTTGATAGGATGAAATTGAAACGTACACTTATCTCGAACATCACATAAATCCACACAAAAATGTAATTACAACAAATGAATTCAGTTAACGTACCTGTTGCTCTTCACAATTTTGACAATTTGTATTAGCAGTCTAAACATTAGAAAATACATATTTCAACACAAAAACTTTTGTATATACGTCAGTATTGTACGAATAGACAAAAATATTTTTCAACATAAAAACTCTTGTATATCCGTTAATATTGTACGGATGGATAAAAGTATCATTTGTTCTTAACAAAAATATAATTTATATTGAAGAAAAATATCATTTATTTTTTATACTATAATTTAAAAGTATCATTTATATGAAGAATAATATCTTTTATACTGAAAAATATATAATTATCCGTACCTATAAACATCCACGTTAGAAACTACCTCATATTTCAATTCTTAATTTCAAGGCGACGTGCAATTTAAGAAATAAACTTATACCAATAAGGTAAAAGTTCTATAAACTAGTAATGAATGGTCACATAGCGATATGATTATTTAAGATTTCATGCACTACCTTCACTGAAAAATATTGGTGGTAATGATTCTACTGACTCGACCATCTGGTGACGTGTGTGTCAACAAAGAAGGGTATGCCGACAATAAATGGGATCCTCTATCTCATTTTTTTTTAGTTTTAATTATTTTAGTTTTAGTTTCTTATGATTTAGTATAATTTCAAAATTATTAATTAGAATTCACTAATTCATATTAGGGTTTATAATTTATTTTTTTATTTAACAATAACTATTTGGATTGATTTTCCAAATGAATTTGGTATATTATTTTAAAAAATTTAATTTTGTAATAAATATTATTTATAATTTTTATATAATAATAAATTTTTATTTAATAAGTGTAATAAAATTAATAATAAGACACCACGAAACCAAAAAAATTTGAGATCCAAAAAATTGTGTACAGAGTATCCATCCTACGGTGACAGAGAAACCATGATGATGATGGTGCAACAGTGAAAGAAAAAATGACGCATGTAATCCAAATCGACTCTCCAATCGCAATTTATTGCGCAGATATACATGCACACATTTCTCAAGAACCTTTTATCCTTTTCCGCACCAGCCCTTACAAAATACATTTAGAGGACGTTTGGTTGAGTTTATAAATTCTTTAAAATAACTTACAAGTTATTTAGGAATTTATAACTTATTGAAAAATGTTTGTTAAAATACTTTCCTAAATAGCTTATAAGTTGTAAAAATAAATTTCAATAGCTTATAAGCTCACCTAAAAATAAATTGTTCAAACCCAATTTATTTTTTCATAAACTTATAAGTAACCATGAATTTATTAAAATAATCTTATTATAATTCGTTATTTCCTATATAAATACTACTAATTTCATTTATTGTCAATTTTATCTCTTTAATTCACGATTCTTTTCATAATTTATAAGATCAATTATCCAAATACTTTAATAAGTTATAAGTTTTTGAAATATTACCTCTTATAAATTCTTGAAACATCTTATAAACTCTTTAAAATAAGCTTAGCCAAACACCCCCTTATATACATTGCGAAAATCCATTACAAACCGCTTTCTTTCTTACATACTTGTAATTGTCGAAAAACGCAGGTCGGAATGGCAGGCGTGGGTTCAAACAATTTCTTGATTGTGAGTGATGAGAATGGAGGGTTTTGGATTTGTTGAAGTTCTTGGTGTTTTATGATCATGGAAGTGCCGCTAATTAGGTTTCTTGGAACTTGTGGGTCGTTACAAGAAAAGCTTTTGGGGGATGATCACGGCGGCGGCGGCGATCGTGGGGAGGTGAGACCTGATCACAGGTGGGTGATAGTCGAGTCTATTTTGGTGAGGAAAATTATTAAGGTAGTCGGTAAGCCCATGGAGTGGAGTGGCTATGTTGTGGAGTTTATTCTTATATAATCTTTTGTCTCTCAATGGCAACTTCCTTGGATTGATGTTCGGAATCCTTCATGGTATCATCACTCTCTACTCAACTCTATTTTTTAATTTAATTTTGTTTTGGTTATTTCTTTTCTTCTTATTTTCTGTGAATTGTTAATGATACTGATGTGCTAATATATATGCGATTTCTAGTACTGTGCGAAGATGGTTTTTTTGTGCCCATTGGATAGCCTAGCAGGTGAAATAGGGACTTCATAGTTAGAATGTCTTAAGTTAGAACGTGAGCTCCTATTTCATTTCATATAGTTATGCTGGACCTATGATTTCAATTCAGAAGGGTCCAATTCGTAATAATTTTAAAATAATATACATATATTATAATTCATTATGATTATAATATTTTTAAGTATATCGCATCACTAAAAAAGTTAATAGTTAAATATTACTTTCACAGCATTTTCTTTTATATATATACGTATTATAAAATTGTTGCATAATAACTTCATTTGTAACAATTATACATAGATCTCTTCCGATGTGAGCTACTAAGATTAAGCAAATATCGACAAGTCTAATACTTACATGTTAAAATTGTAAGTATTTAGTAATAACATTGATTCATTTTTCCAATACTCACTAATATTATTCATATAAAAAAAACTAAATATTTATAAATAAGTTAATAGAAATAAAGTATATATAACCAGAATAAATAAAATATAATCCACTAGTATGTAGTGGTTTGAACTAACAACTGACAACTTAAATATTTAATCAAATGAGATTAACAATAATATTTTAAAGACTGACATAATAAAATTAAACTTTTCAATTGAGAAACAAACTAAAATAAAAAATCCGTTACATAAAATGTACAGAGAATTGATCATAAGGTATATTGCAAATGTGATTGTAAAGAATTTTACATTTAAAGCTCAAATCTCAATTTTAACTTTTTGAGTCCATAACAAAAAAAATATATCAAAATCACTAATTAGATAAAGAAATATAACAACAAAGTTATAATTAACATATTATGACAATTTTTATAGAAAAAAAAAAAGAATTTAAATATAATTTTATTTAAAAAATTAATGTAAACTACACAATATATACTATTTTTTTCAAATTAATGTGCATAGGAGTTGTTGCAAGATGAATAATAAATAAATAAATAAAATATGCATGGAAATATCGGAGTTTAGGCAGGATTATGATGTTTAGGAGGGATAATTTCATGCAGAAAATTTTCTTTTAGTATAATATATGATTTTGGGGCCGATGGGATATGGCCCAACCGCTCGAAGCCCACTGTGAGCCCAAGCAGTGGTTGGGCTGACCTAATGAAGCGGTCCGTGGTTAAGCACGAAACCCAACATCTAAACCTAGACCAAATCAAAGGAGATATTCGAGGAGCAACATATGAAAGGCGATATTCGAGGATCGAGATATGGAAGGAGATCGGATCCCACAAATCGAGGATCGGTGCATCTTTAGAGATCCTAGCGTGTATAAATAGGGGTTAAGTCGGCGGTAGAAGGGTTAGCAACTATTAGAATACTAGAGAGCTTTTCAATACCTTCATTGTAATCCTACATAGTGAAAGTATTGAGGAATACTCCTCCGTGGATGTAGATCTTATTCTTGATCGAATCACGTAAAAGCCTCGGTGTTCTTTACAGTTTTCATAAATCTCGTACACAAGATTTATCATTGGCGCCGTCTGTGGGAATATTCGAACAAAAAGCTTCGTTTTCTACAACTCAATGGCAAGAACTCGTTACAAGCGCTAGCACCGCCGCGGTCTTGGCAACTCTTGCATGTGAGGATGATCAAGTAGTCACGCGCGCCGTGGGAAAGGGATCGCGAGGCCGCCGGCAATAACACACGAGGGTTACATAGAACATTCCTATACACCTCGGGATCGCCGCCCTAACGAAGAGGAAGATGCCGACCTCAACCCGGTGAGCAGGCGGTTCACCGATCTCATGAGTCTCGGCGGGCCGTGTCCGAATTCCTCAGCGCCAACATCGGCCCGATTCGAGTTTCCTCAACGGAGGACAAATGGGCGGGCACCTCAAGGCGCCGGGGCCGGTGGTTCTGGTGCCCTAGGGTCATTCGCCTCGAAGTAATCAGCGCTCACCTCGGCGTGATGGCGAGAACGTCTGCGCCCGTCGCTCGAAGTCGATCACCACGGCGGGATGACGCAACCATTCATCTCCGCGCCGCCGCGTCGGTTACCTCGCACCATTACGAAGTCGCTCGCCTCGGCACACCGTCCATGGAGCCGGCGGGACGAGAAAGAGAGAGGCGGGCCGATCTCCCTCGAAGAGACGATAGGCGCCGCTATCGGTCTCCCGTCCTCTAGAGAGATGGAAGCGAGCTTCGAGGTTCGGCCGGCGCGGAGGATCGTCTCTCCTTTCTCGGGAAATCCTGGATCGCCCTTACCTCGATGATATAGGGCACCCAACATCGCCGCTTCACGATGGTCTCGGGGATCCTCCGACTTCCTTTTCGCCTACACCACCAACATGGCGAATCGAGGAATGGAAGATTTTCATATGTGCAAAATCTTCCCGGTGTTGGTCTTCAACGCCCGATGTTGGTTCACCTCGCTCGCGAGAAATAACATACAACGCTTTAAGGATCTCATGGATCGGTTTAAATGGCGCTTCTACGAAAGATGCCACCTCGGCAACCTTCGTCCGACCTTCTCACCATCCGCCAGGGCGGGGCGAGGCGATGTCAAATTTCATCTCGCGGTTCATCAGGAGTCCCTCAAAATTGATGAGAGTAATGATCTCTACATCATCAATGCGTTCAAAATGGGATCCGACTGGCGCCTTGAATAAAGAGATCACCGGAGAAAAGCGAAGGCGGCGAGCCGCCTCTGGACTACGATCGACAACTACGTCGAAGGGGACGAGTCGGATCGCAAGAAAGAGAGACACGGGACGGCGGAAGGTCGAGAGAAAGAGGCCGGGCGGCCGAGGAAGAGGCGATCGCCGAAGTGCCTTGACGGGGATAAAAAAGGCCCAATGGAATCGGTGGGACCTCGGCCAAACCACGGTGGCAGCGCCTCGTCTGCTCAAATCGAGGGTGAAAATATTTGAGCTCCATCTTGAGCTCTTCCGAAGCCCCTCCCATGAAAGTAGGATCCAAGAAGGTCGGCGGAAGTATTGTGATTATCACCAAGGGTATGGTCACAATGCGAGGATTCTGAAACTTGAGCTCGTGGATCGGCGAGCTCGTCAAGGAGGAGCGCTTAAGAGTACCTCGGCCGACTGGTAGGGAATAAGCGTAGAGGAAAGAATGGAGGTGGCAACAGCTGCGGGCCGACCTCGGCGACGACCCGACTGAAGATGATGAGGATGATGGTCCCAGCGCCATGGAGCAAGTCTATGCCATCACCGGACTGCCCATAGGTGCGACGAGTCGTCGTTGGCTGAAGCTCGGAGGCCGAACCCGAGGAGCGAAAAACAAGCGACTCGGGACGGTGAGAACATCGTGTTCTCCAATGACGACCAGTGCCCAAGATCATGCCCGCCAGCGCGCTATTACTATACAAGCTATGGTGGGCAACAAAAACGTCCACGAGTCTACATCGACGCCGAAGCCTCTGTCGGCATCATCTTCCAGGCTGCTGGACAAACTCGAGGTCGGAGGGATCTAAATACATCCCGCACCGTCCAAACTCGGGAGCTTCACTCGAGAGCGGTCCAACCGAAGGTGTTATCACCCTTTCGGTCGCGGTGGGGCGTGCTCTCAAGTCGGTCACCAAGGCCGTCCAGTTCTTCTTGGTCGAGCTCCTCTCCATACAACATCGTCACGGGGAGGCGGCTCTACGCCACCAAGGCCGTCTGCTCGGTCTACCACCTCACCATCAAGATACCCGGCCGGTGGGAGTGCTAAGCATCCGGGGTGACCAAGCGGCGGCTAAGGAATGCCTACGAGTCTCGACCCGGGATGTGGCCTTACCTCGAGCCTAGCAACTACGAAACCTCGAGGCGCCACCGGGACGATCTAGCGGCGACCTCCAATTATCTGATGATGACCGCTTCCAAGGTCGTCAAGGTCGGCACCGAGGTCAGCGATATTCGATAGCTCGTCGTGCGACACGAGGGAATACATGGGCGTGTTCGCATGGTCCCCACTCGACATGACCGGAGTGTCACTGAAGCTCATCACTCGCGGCTCGACATCGACCCGCACAAACGACCGGCGGAAGAAAGAGGGTTTATGGCGGGCTGACCGGTCGTAAGAGATGAGGTGACCCAACTCAAGAGGCGAAAATCATGTTGAGGTCAAGTACCCGACACGGATGGCTAATCGGTTGTGGTCCAAAGCCGGGGAGGGTGGTGCATGTGTGGACTATACCGACCTCAACAAACACTACCGAATGATTGTTACCCCGTCCACGATATTGACAAGAAAGTGGAGCCTTTGGTGGACCACGAGATTTTCGGTTTCTGGATGCATACAAGGGGTACCACCAAGTCTTGATGAGTTAGGAGGATGCTCCAAAAACGGCATTCATCAACGACTTGGTGTCTTAGCGTCCGAAAAATGCCTTCGGCGAGAAAACACCGGAGCTACCTACCAAGGATGGTGGATGCAATATTCAAAGATCATATTGGGAAGATCGTCGAGGGTCTACATCGGCGACATCGTGGTCAAAAGCCAAAAAAGCAGAAAGTTGCGCGACGACCTCAAAACTATCCTCCAACTCCTCGGGTCGGCCAACCTCAAGCTCAACCCACAAAGTGCACATTCATGGTGAAGACGGAAAAATTCTTGGGGTGTTGTGTTTCCCAAGAAGACTTGAAGGACAATCCCACCAAGGTGAAGGCGATACTTGACATGCAAGTACGAAGACAATCCGTGAAATCCACAAACTCACGGATGCTTGGCAGCCTCGTGATTCCTATCCGGGCTGTCGAAGCAACTTCCTTTCTTGAAGATCTTGAGAAGAGCCCGGACTTCGCTTGGAAGGAAGAACACCATGTCGCCTTCACCGGTGAAAGAGTACCTCGCCGACCTGCCCGCCTTTGTGCGCCCGAAAGAAGGCGAGCTCGCTTTCTTTATATCGGCGCCTCGGACGAGGCAATCGATCTTGATCTTGATGCGAGATGAGATCGGACGACAAATCCTATCTACTTCATCGGTAGAGCTCTCAAAGGACCGGAGACTAGGTACACCGACTTGAAAAACTAGCGTTGCTGGTGAGCATGACGGCGCCTCGACTTTATTCCAAGCCCATTCAATCCAGGTACTGACTGACTTACCCCTGAGACAAGTCTTGTCAAAACCCGAATCATCAGGGCGTATAGCTAAGTGGGCATTGGAGCTCGGCGAGCATGACATCTTATACTCCCAGACCGGCCATAAAGGGGCAAGCTCTAGCTGATTTCCTGGTAGAGGTCAAATTTACGAGACAACCCCGCTTGAGATGTCACTCCGACCCCCTCTCTAGCGGAGGAACCTATCCTCGACCTACACGAGGGCTTGGCGTGTCAGCGATGGAGCTTCGTGCAAAACAGGTAGCGGAGCGGGCATCTTGCTCCTCGGCCCGGAAAAACAAGAAGTGACCTATGCCCTCCGGTTTACCTTCCCGACCACAAATAACGAGGTGGAGTATGAAGCCCTTATCTCGGGACTCCGTCTCTTAAAGGAATTGAGTGGAAAAGATCCAATCTTTGGAGATTCCGGTCGTGGTAAACCGGTCTTAGGAAAATCTGAGGCCAAAGAGGATCGAATGAAGAAATACCTTGAGAAGGCTAAGGAGATGCTGACCTCATTCAGGTATTCCACAATTCATCGCATTCCACGAGGGGAGAACAACCGGTGACATCCTCGATAAATTGGCTTCGTCGTCAACAAATCCACCGGTGGAGGAAGTTCATTCGAAGCATTGCGGAGCCCACATCGGCATCATCAACGAGATAGAACCGAGCGGATGTCTCCCATAAAGGCATATCTCGGAAGAAGGTGTACTACCCCAAGATCGGCTCGAAGCGAAAAAGATGATGGTCAAGTCCCAAAATACCTCACGCATGAAGGCACTCTCTACGAAATCCTACCTTGACCACTCACGGGATGCCTTGGGTGAGGAAGAGGCGGACTACGTGTTAAATGAGATTCACATGGGATCTTGTGGAAGACACATCGGATCACGAGCTCTCTCGAAAGAAGGCGGCGAGGTCGGGGTATTCTTGGTCCACCCTCGTCAATTCGGCCGAGCTCGTCAAAAGTGCCCGAGTGCCGACTTCAGTCACGGTCGAGCTACCACAGACCGACCTCGGTAGCCTTGAGTCCTTGGCCTTTCATGAAATGGGGAATCGACATCGTTGGTCCCTTGATCGAGCACCGGTCGGCTCCGATACTTGGTCGTAGCCATAGACTACTTCACAAAATGGGTCGAAGCGGAGCCTCTTTCAAGCCTCACGAGCAGAAGGATTCAGACATTCGTGTGGAAAAACATAGTTTGCCGCTTCGGCATACCACATGTCTTGATCTCGGACAACGGCACCCGGTTCGTCGAGCGAAACTTCAAAGAATGGTGTGAAGAGCTCCGGATCAAACAACAGTTCACCTCGGTTGCACACCCACAGGAGAATGGTCAGACCGAAGTGACAAACCGCACGATTGTACAAGGATTGAAAAAGAGGTTAGACCGAACTAAAGGTGATTGGGTTGAGAATCTCCCTCAAGTCCTCGATCTCTGAGCGACACCTCGGACTTCGCGGAGAAACCCTTGACCTGGTCTGGGACCGAGGCCGACATACCGGTGAGATCGGCGCACCGAGCCACATACTCTTCACCGACAAGCACGACAACGAGGAGAACCTACGGGTCAACCTTGATGCTCTAGAGGAAAAACGTGAGCTCGCCTTCATCAATGAAGCCAAGTACAAATGCCAGGTCGCAAAGTATTACAACAAGAGGGTAAAAGCCTCCACACTCCAAGTAGGCGACCTCATCCTACGAAACAATGAGGCCAGTAAAGCCGAGCGTCTTAACAAGTTAGATCCGACATGGGAAGGCCCATACCGCGTCCACGAGGATCTCGGTAAAGGGGCCTATAAGCTTGCTCACCTATCCGGTGCACTTATTCCCGAACACAGCATATCACTCATTTGAGGAGGTATTTTACATAGCTTTGATTTCGAGATCGGCATCATGTTAGCCCTCTTTTCGCTTTTCGAGTGCGATGTTATTCACTTATCAATAAAACATTTGTTTTCTAATGAGTATTTCACTTCGTCTCGTCTTATATTTATGTGAACATCCATTCGGATAAAACATAATTAACCTTCAAAGGGGCGCCTTGCGAAGATGGCACATCTGAATAACTCATTAACTTGAAAGTCTACGTGTGAGGCATACAAATTACTCATTAATTTGAACATCTACATGCAAGGCATCGGATGACTCATTAAATTGAACATCTACATGCAAGCGGCGTCCGGATCGGATCTCGTACAATTTATACCCCTTTATTTGGGAAGATATACACTTGATAAATAGTGCGAATACATTTACGGCTAAAACCAAGTCTAGCTATATTTGTACCTCTCTGGGAAAATATACACTTGATACAAAGCCTAAATACATTCATGACTATAAACCAAGTCTAAGCTATATACAAATCATTGGGCTTCGAGCTCCACCTCCAGTCTCACTGAAGCTACACGATTCGAGACAAAATCTCGCGTCGGAGATGAACACCGGGATGAACTCGGTGCCTTCCACCCGGTCGATGAGGTCGGCGCCACCACGACCTACTCAGCCGCACTTTGAGCAGTAGCGAGAGGGCCCCGACACGAAGAACTCCGGAGCAGGGTGAACTTGCCCTTGATCTTGTCGCTGGCCGGGTTACGACCCATCCCCGACTCATGATCCTTCTTTGCCGACATAGGCCCCTCGCCCGTCCAGCTCTGACGGGGGCCCGCTGAGCGACATTCCAGACATGTCCGCTCCCATCAGCCGAAGCACCTCGGCGTGGTCCTTATAACCGCCGCCCGCCCCGACTTCTTCAACTCTCACGTCGGCAGGGTCGGCTGGAGTCTGACTGCAAGGCTGGGGCATACGTCGCCTGCGGACGAGCTCGTAAATCTGGAGGTATTTGACCGATGAGTCGAGGTAATCTTTGAAATTCTTGCTAGGCCCTCCCGTCCCTGCACCATGCCTCGGCAAGCAAACTCGAACTCGGTCATCGACCTCGGATATGGTGACACCACGGATCGGTGGATCACCATTTCATATTCGACATGTTCTTGAGAGATCAGAGCCGACTTCTCTGCGCCAACTCAAGTTGTTCCTCCGCCTTTGCATCAAGCGCCCTTGAATGGCGTCGGCGGAGACATCCGCTGCTTGAACTTCGGATGGATGATCCTTAGCTTCAAGGCTTCGTTCTCTGCTAAAGGCGGGCCACCTCGCGTTTAGCCCCTGCGGTTGCTTGTTCAGCCCGGTCGCCGATGTCGAGCAACCGACCCGACAACAGGCTATCCATGCATGCAAAGTCTGGGTCAGCTCGGCAGATCGGCTCCTCAAGAATACCACCTCCTCGTCCTTCTCAACTAAGGCACCGCACTTCTTTCGGCAGTCGATAACTCGTGATGGAGCCCAATATATTGCGAAGAAGAGTGCTAAAACAAGGAAAACACATTCATTTCAAAAAGTGTATTTATCATTCACAAAAGTGGAAATTTACAAGGCTCGGGATCCTAGTGACCCCGATAATTGAACCTATTACAAGGGCTCGCTGACCTCTGCCTCTCTGTCGGGCTGGCCGGCCTCCTGCGTCGGCTCCTCCTGCTGCTGCCGACCTTCAGAAGGAAGGTCTGAGCTCGGCCCCGCCTCCCCAACTTCGGCCCACACCTCGGCGAGGAGTTCCTGAAGCTCAGGGTCTTCGTCCTCCTTGCATTGGGCCATGGCCTCAGCCGTCAGAAGGGAGGTGGAGGCCGCCAAAGCCTCCAGCACGGGGAAGGAGCCCGCCTTGGCGATCACCCGGGCATAGTCCTTCTCCATCGTCCGAGGAGCGACCTCGACCCAGCCATGCTTGACCTTGTCGAAGTCAGGCATGGCAGCCGCCAAATCCTCCAGGTGGTCTGACACCACCCGCGTCCTGAGCACGGCGGCCAGGTCGGAAATAAAAGAGGAGAAGCTCTCCGACTCGATGAGTTTGCTGGTGAAGGCCCTCAGCATCGGCCATTGACCCGCCAGCAGGGCGCTCCTCTCCTCGGCTAGCTTCTTCTTCGCCTCCGCCGCCTCCTCTCGCGCCTCCTCAAGCTCGGCCCGAGCAACCTCCAATGCCGGGCGCTTCTTCGGGCGGCCTCGCGGCAGCCCTCGCGCATCGGCATCCGCCCTCGCGGCCGCCACCGCGACATCGGCATCCGCCCTCGCAGCGACAAGCGCGGCCTCGCGGCAGCCCACTCCTCTCCAACGCCTCATGCCGAGGCGCCATCGATAATGTACCCGACAATGTCTGCAGCTCCCCATCACCGAACTCACTTCCTGAAACACAAAACAATCAGTAACACATCACAAAGGAGATACAGATGAATATGGAAGAAACCCATACCTTAGGGAAGGATATGGGAGAGCTGGAAGTCGGCACCTCGTACATGATTCGAGTACGGGTATCCCTCTCTGAGGTCGGACTCGACCTCGGTGAGTTCAAATCACCGGTGGTTCAGGTCGTCCACCACCACGGGCGCCTGGGCAGGCTCGGTCCGCCTCGCCTTCTTTTGCGGAGGCGCTGGCTCGGTGAATGTGCAGGGGGTGACGAGGCCGCCGCTGGGCCTTACGTGGATCGAGTTTCACTGCACAACAAGAAAAATTTGTTAACACGACGACATCAGACATATAAGCAATAAGGAATAAGAGGGTGTCCTCACCCAGATCCAACCCGATCACGAAGGCTTCGACCTATATATGCTCGGCCGGCATCATTCGGATCGTCCTCGATGAAATTGTGGAAATTTCACCAAGTGTCTTGGTGATCCTCTACGTAACCAGGGGCTTCACCTTCACATCCTTCATTTTACCCACCCCACTCGTAGCTCGGATGCCCATCCGCTCAAAAAAAAACTTATTTTGCCATTGCGACACGTTCGAGGCGATCACCTAAGCGACTGCCGAGGTGAAAGATAGTACACACCTCCGTGCCCTTGACGCTAAAAAGAACGCATCAAGACCTCGAAGGAGAACTCCTCAGCAAGGCCATTACAGGCGAGCCCCATCCCAACCACCGACCTAATGGAATTCGGGGTAAATTGGCATATAGGAATTTGAAAATATTCCTGAATATTCAAAAGATGGGGCTAACGAAACCTAAGTCCGGCCTTCATGGCGTCTACATACTGTTTATTACAAACCCCCCGGAGGGCCAGCGCTCTGTCGCCGGATTGCGGAAGGCACCACCAAGCCTCCGCCGAATGTGGCATTCCTTCCTATTCTACACACATCGGCGGCGGTCGGAGGCGATTTCACGTCACGACCTTATACTCGTCCCAAGCGGAAGATATATCCGGCATCCTGGCGCTAATACCCTAGATCTACCCTCAGGGTATGGCACACGTAATCCTTAATCTCGATAACATTATCGGGAGGGAGATGAGCAGGCGGAGACCAACAAAGAAGAAGATGAAGAAGTCGAAGTCATACTTACTTTTCAATGATGGATCTTTGCTTCTTCGATGAAGTTGGGAAGGAATTTCTGAAAGCTCCGAATATATTTTCTCTGGAACGAATGAGGAAGAAGAAAGTGAACAGTTTCCTCATTTGGGACTATTTATAGTACAAATAGGCGCTCAAACCTGCCGTTTCAACTTCCCACGTGGCTAATCGCGATTTGATGTGAAGTGAACAGCAGTGTTCGAGCACCCACCAACCGTCGGCGCATATGGCGTGTCCTAGGGCGCGCTTGACACGCCCGGTCTAATCGTTCAATCATCACTCTAACTCCGGACCTCGGCATCGTCCTTCCAATGGACATCGCCATCCAACGTCAGACGACTCAGGTCGGACCTCTGCATCAACCGGACGGATGTCGCCGTCCAGGTTGGACCTCGCGGACATCTCAGTCCAGGTCGGACCTCGGAATCCTCCCGACCACATCTACGTCCGGTCGGACCTCGGAATTCTCCCGACAGACATCTCTCGTCGAGTCGGACCTCGGCGCCCCTACTTATGGATGTCGCCATCCAGGGCGGACCTCGGCGCCTCACGACGGACACCTCTGTCCAACGCCAGCGACTCGGTCGGTCCTCGACAAACCGTCCCGGCCGGGGAAGGCGGATCGCTCTTTCACTCGGACGGGAGAACCAATCAAACCACGACATCAAAAGATTGAAATCCTTCGACAACAACCTCGGCCGAGCAACAACCACCTCGGAAAATACGCTCTTCACCCCACCGGCATAGTTGTAACTCGACTATTTAGGGGGCTATGATGGGATATGGCCCAACCGCTCAAGCCCACTGGCAGGCCCAAACGAGCTGGGCCTGACCTAATGAACGGCCCCACGCGGTTAAGCCTAAAACCCAACATCTAAACCCTAGACCAAATCAAATGAGATATTCAAGGAGCAAGATATGGAAGGAGATCGGATCCCACAAATCAATGGATCCAGTACATCTTTAGAGATCCACAAACGTGTATAAATAGGGGTTAAGTCGACGGTAGAAGGGTTAGCAACTATTAGAATACTAGAGAGCTTTTCAATACCTTCATTGTAATCCTACATAGTGAAAGTATTGAGGAATCACTCATCCGTGGATGTAGATCTTATTCTTGATCGAACCACGTAAAAGTCTCGATGTTCTTTACAGTTTTCATAAATCTCGCACACAAGATTTATCAGGGACAGTATTACTATGTTGGTGCATTTATGTTATGGTGAGCTTAGCACATATATTAGGAACTTCACCAGGTATTGCAAAATTGCGGTCTTCTTCAATTCAAATTCTGTTCAACAATACATTAACGAATATAACAATCTACATATGGGAAGGCAATGTGGAAATGCCAAAAAGGGGTTCAGAAACATTCATAAGCGCAATTGGACATTTAGATGGACGACTAGACCTCTTCAGGATCGAGAGACCATCGAAATACGATGATTTTGAGAAAAGAAGTTGGCAAGTGGAGATGGGGGATCGAGCTCTCATGGACCTGTGTATGATGAGTTCCAAATTAGCATACGAAAATGCTAAGGTTGTTAGAAATGTTGTACAACTTCATTGGAAGGTTAGATGTCCTTGCATTAATGGCCTCTACGTGTTACAAACTTAAGCTTGTTTGTTGTAACAGATTGAGATTATTGAGCAATTAAGAAACAGAAACGTAAAGATAACACAGATTTACGTGGTTCACCAACAATGAGTTGGCTACGTCCACGGGCAGAAAATGAGAACATATTTTATTAGACGGCTAGGGTTTCTGGGATGCACTATCGCGAGCTTACAATCACCGTTCGAAAGCCCGCGAACTCAGCCTGAAGGACGATTTGCTGTCTGCCAAACGAGGAGATAAGTCTGTTGCTGATTATGCGCGCCACTTCAAGGCGCTGTCCGATCAACTAACTTCTATCAGGAGGCCGATTGATGAATCGGATAAATCCCATTGGTTCCTTAGAGGTCTCGGTCCCGAGTTTTCCGGTTCACGGCGGCCGAAATAGCACAAGATCCACTGCCGGATTTTACAACTCTCTGCGGGGCACAAAGTCACGAGTTATTTCAAAATCTCTTGACAACACTAATCATTCACGATTGTTTCGCAGTGCTTTACGCAACAAATCGTGGGCGTGGGCGAGCTTGGGGTGTCGCGACGCGGCTCTTCCTCCAACAGGCCGGTGGCAACAACAATTCGTCAATGGTTCCGGTAGTCATCGTGGCGTAGGAATTTCACTCCACGGTGCTTTTACGTGGTGAGGCGGACCATGATGCGTTCGATTGCCCCAAACGTTTGATCGTAACTATGATCGCTCCCGTCGCCGTCAATACAAACAAACCTTGCAGAAGCCTTCGCCGCCAACTGTAATGTCTCGCCTATCAATCAGTCTGATTGGTATTTAGACACAGGTGCATCGGCTCATATGGCTGTGGATCCCTCTCATCTTGACAGTATCTCTTCCTACTCCGGCACCGATCATGTGACCGTCGGCAACGGTGCGAATTTATCAATCTCTCACACCGGTTCTCTTTCTCTCTCGCATGATATTACTTTACGGAATGTTCTGGTTGTGCCTAGATTAACCAAGAATTTATTGTCTGTGAGTCAGCTGACTCGTGATTATTCGGTTCAAGTGGTTTTTACTGATTCACAGTTTCATATTCAGACTCGGGATACGGGGCGGTACTATAGCAGGAACTCGTAATCAAGGCCTTTACTTGCTGAACTCTCCAAGTCTTGCTCTTGCTGCCGTGATCAAGAATAAAGGTTTAAGAGCTTCTTTCGAGTTGTGGCACTCTAGGCTTGGGCATGTTGCCCCTACGATTGTTTCTTTATTAAACAAACTTGGTTTATTATCTCTTACTGCTTTACTTCCTTTACCATCACTTTGCAAGACATGTCAACTAGCTAAGAATACTCGCTTACCGTTTGTTGCGAATGATAAACGTGTTGATGCTATATTGGACTTAATTCATTGTGATTTATGGGGTCCGGCACCGGTTGTGGCCACTGCTGGTTTTCGCTATTATGCTATTTTTATAGATGATCACAGTCGCTTTTGCTGGTTTTATCCGTTGCATGCGAAGTCAGATTTTCTGGATGTATTTTTGACTTTTCAAAAGTTTGTTGAGAATCAGTTTTCCAGAAAAATAAAGCAATTTCAGAGTGATGGAGGTACAGAATTTACCAATACCCGCTTGCAGCATTTTTATCCTGTGGTATTCGACATCTTATGTCTTGTCCATACACTCCAGCTCAAAATGGTAGAGCAGACGAAAACACCGTCACATCACCGAGATGGGTCTTGCCTTACTATTTCACTCCTCAGTTCCTTTTTCTTATTGGGTTGATGCTTTCAAAGACTGACAGTACATCATAAATCGGTTACCTCTTGGGGTCCTTTCGAATAAATCCCTTTGATATTATCTTTGGTCGGACTCCTGCCTATGATTGCTTTCATGTATTTGGCTGCAGAGTATATCCGTGTTTACGTGACTATACTAAGACCAAGTTTGAACCTCGGAGTATGCCATGCATCTTTCTGGGTTACAACACCAACCATAAGGGCTTCCGATGCCTCGACGCATCCACTGGACGCATGTATATCACTCGACATGCTAGATTTGACGAACACCACTTTCCGTTTGCTCGTTCGGGCCAATCTAAACTGACTTCGGATCTCTCTATTTCGGAGTTTCTCGATGCTTCTGACTCGCGCCTCCTCCGTGTACCCTCTTCTGACCCGGGTGAAACCTCTCACATGCCAGCTCATAAGTCTTCGCTGCCGCCATATGTTGTCTACCCAGGTGATGCTTCCATTCCTACAGATGATGAAGTTATTCCTCCGCCGCCACTCCAACAACATGAAAACACGCCTCTGATCTTTGAAGTTATTCCTCCGCCGCCACCCCAACAACATGAAAACCCGCCGCCACCACCTGCTCTCATGCGCACTCATCCGATGCGAACCCGTGCTCAGTCGGGAATTTTAAAACCTCGCTACCCTGCAGATATAGCTCTCATTGAATCCAATCCTCTATACTCTGCTCTCACAGCCGTTACCGAACCAAAAGGCATCAAGACTGCTCTAAAACACCCAGAATGGATTCAAGCTATGGACGAAGAAATGGACGCTCTTCGTCATAATAAGACTTGGGATTTAGTTCCTCGGCCCATGGATACAAACATTGTTGGCTCGAAATGGGTTTATCGCATCAAATTTCTTGTCGATGGTTTAGTGGATCGCTACAAAGCCCGTCTTGTAGCTCAGGGTTTCAGCCAAGTTCCTGGTTTTGATTTTACACACACTTTTAGTCCTGTGGTAAAAGCTTCCACGGTCCGTATTATTTTATCTCTTGCGGTTATGCATTCCTGGCCATTACACCAACTCGACGTAAAAATGCATTTCTCAATGGTTTTCTTGATAAGCCGGTTTATATGGAGCAACCCCCTGGTTACGTTGATCCTCTACATCCTAATCATGTTTGCCGTCTCCGAAAGGCGTTGTATGGGCTTCGGCAGGCTCCTCTAGCCTGGTATCAGCGCTTTCGCGCTTTTCTTCTTCAACTTGGCTTCATTTGCAGTAAAGCTGACACTTCTCTCTTCGTTTTCCGACGCCAAGAGGTTCTTATCTATCTGCTCGTCTACGTTGACGACATCATTGTTACCAGCAACAATCCCTCATCGCTCAGTGCTTTGATAACTCAATTAAGCAAGGAATTTGCGATTAAAGATCTTGGTTGCCTCGGCTATTTTCTCGGTTTGGAGGTCTCATATCCTTCATCGGGATTATTTCTCAGCCAGTCCAAGTATGCTCGAGACATTCTTATCCGTGCTGATTTGCTAGACTCAAAGCCCGTCTCTACACCTCTGGCGCCAGGGGCTTCTTTCACTTCTGCGGGTGCCGATTTTTCAGATCCTACTCTATATCGCTCTCTTGTTGGCGCTTTACAGTATTTGACCATCACTCGCCCAGACGTCTCTTATTAAGTCAATCATGTTAGTCGGTTCAAGAACGCCTACTACCGAGCATTTTCAAGCAGTGAAACGTATCCTCAGATATGTGAAAGGTACCCTCAGTTATGGTTTATCCTTTTCTCCGGGCAAGCCAACCCTTCTTGGTTACTCGAGGCCGATTAGGCACGTTGTCCGGACACCAGGCGTTCCACCTATGGCTACTGGTATCTTCTTGGGTCCAAATCTTATCTCACGGTGCGAAGAAGCAGCCAACGTGTCTCGGTCAAGTTGTGAGTCGATCCGAGCTTTGGCTAACACATCACCGAACTTATTTGGGTATGTAACATTCTTCGTGAACTTCACGCTCTACCGTCGACAAGACCGGTTCTACTAAGTGACAACAAGAGTGCCTCTTTCTTACTCAAAATCCAATCTCACACAAGCGTGCCAAGCATATTGATATTGATTGCCATTTCGTCAGAGAGCTTGTTGAGGCTGGTCGCTTGACTACTCGATTTGTTCCATCTGCTCTTCAGCTCGCCGACATCTTCACTAAGAGTCTACCGCGTCCGCTGCTTGAAATGTTTAGATCCAAGCTTCGCATCATTTCTAATCCCACGCTTTGCTTGCGGGGGGGTATTAGACGTAATTAGTGATTTTCCATATCTTTATGTATCTTCTATAATTATCGTCTTTCCTTATTTTGTGGATTCCTTGTACTCTATTTTAGACAGTATCAATGAATTTGTTTCTTGAGGCAAATCTTTTCCTCCTATCAGTTTCAGATTACAATTACAGCTTTCAAAGACCATATTATACTAAGAGAATACACCAATTGGGCTCAGCCCATTACGAGTATACCTCGTATTGGCATCAGCATAATTAAAATCTCAATCGATTTTTGGAAGCAAGGCCCACGTCATATTGGAGAGGAGGAGATGCTGCAACAGCTGCTAGGCGTCTACACCTTCGGACAGCCTAGGGTTGGCAACGGGGAGCTGGGAAGATACATAGGGGCGCGTTTGGAAGCAAGGTACCTGAGGGTAGTTTACTGCAACGATCTCGTTCCGAGGCTGCCTTATGATAACAAAACATTATTGTATAAGCATTTTGGCATCTGCTTATACTACAACAGCCTCTACATTCAGAAAGTAAGCTAGCTACTTATTGTGTTAATCAACATTCACATAATCTACGTACATGTTGTGTGGTAAATTAACACATTTAGCATATATGATTTGCAGAAGGTAGTCGAAGAGCCAAATAGGAACTACTTTGGCTTGCTTTACTTGATCCCAGAATATGCAAATGCAGTGTGGGAATTGATGATGGAGTACGTGTACCGCCCCGTTATCGGGAGTCGTTTCTGCCGAGGTTAGTTGGACTTGCAATCCCTGGTCTCTCTGCTCATAATCCACTAGATTATGTCAACTCTATTAGGCTAGGAAGACAAGCATCCGAGGTTGATGTCCTAACAGATGAATATGACTCGAGGTCGCTGTCGTCTCCCTCCCTCGTGGGATCAGGGCGTTAAATGAACTGGGTTAATTTTTGCCTGTTTTGGTAGTAGAAACATATGGACATCATTACTGTAAACGACGTACAGTTGGAGAAATGAAATATGAGATTGAAATTAACTATCTATCTATGTGTTTTGGTAGTAGAGACATATAGTATGACTTTACTAAATTATAAACAAAGTACATTTCACATTTGGAAAAATAAATTTCGAGATTGAACTATTGCATTTTGTATGACAAACTTGGGGTTTCAACAACGAATTATGGTCATGTGTGGGGGCTGACTTGCGGTAGAAAAAGTGTAAGACGTTGCCATATTTTGAAAACAGCTCTTGTACAAACGCTAGTCAGAGAAAGATATATACTTTTCAATCCACAATCTAATTAAATATATATTCTTTACTTTTTTCTTCTGGAATTCTTATATGTTAATTTGAATGATATAATAAATATTTGTTAAGAGTAGACTATTACATTGTCAGTATTAATTGTTTTGAAAATTGTATTTCGTGTGTGTTAAGTATTTTATAATAAATATAAAGTCGATATAAAAAAAAGTATTTTACATATATTCGTATTTGTGGATACTATACCGTACACATTTTAACTAACAAAATACGTACTACAACGAAAAAAAAGTTTATAAGAAAATCTCATGAAATTAGTGACGGATCCGTAAGAAACTAATGAGTTTCTGATTGGGCTTATTAGTTCAATAATTAATAATTAACATTTAGATAGTCATGCTTTGTTTTGTGTGCGCTAATTTTTCCTACATTTTTCTTTTGAAAAAAGGATAAATTTATCCATGAAAAATATATACATATATAATAAACCTAAATTTTAAACCCGACCAGTTGGGCTTTTCCATCTGGTTCGGTTATTATTAAGTCCATGACTAATTTATCCTTTAACTAAATTGGCAGGTAAAATATAATATGAGGAAGATCTTCTATTCCTTTTTCACATAAAAATTTTAGGAAACAAATTATGATTCGATACCTCAAAATTTGCTATCATACAAGATATGCATTACTATAGTAGTAATTAGGGATGTTAATTCTAATCAAATTCTGCGGTTGATCCGAATAATTCAATAAAAATTAGAAGGTTGGACTATAAAATCATAGGTTAAATACAAAATCGGGCTATTAGGGTTAGTCCATTCGAGTTGACTAATCAAATTCTACGGTTGATCCGAGTTGACTAATTCTATTAGGGTTGTTTTTGAAACTCTCTGTCAGTATCAGTTCGATACTTAAACAATATTCGACAAAGTGTTAAAACCTGAGTCTCAGTTTTCTATAAGGTAAATCCAGTAACATCCACATTCCGCACGTGCATCAGTTATCAGTCCAACTGACTTGCCGTCTTAGCAGTCAGTAAATTTGCTAACTGATATCACTCAGTACAAGACATTCTCTATCTGAACTGACCAACAATACTGGATTGCCAATTACACGATCAGCTGCTGTCAACAACCAGTCAATCGTGTCTCCCATAAAAGTTTTAAATTTATCTAACTGATGTATCCCCCTATACACCAGTATGTACCCCAAGGGACCCATCAATTACGTAATTATTTTTCTTATTTTATCAAGTTAAACATTTTATGAAATTAAATTAAATATGTTACGGGAAAAAGTTATGTATCATAGTCATACATCAAGATATAACTAAATAAATGCATATAATTAGCGGAATTAGTTGAATTAATTTATGAACATAAAACTTTTTATTATTAAGAAAAGATTATGGAATTCAATTTTTGAAAAATAGGGAATATCAGAATCTCTTCCTTAATTAACGCATAAGATTGTTATGTAAAATATTATTTTACTTAAAATGATTAATGACTTAGGAATTATCTATAATAAAAATTACTAAATATCCAATTATGTATGTATATTTAGCACTACTTTTAAAAAATTATTTTTGGCCTTTCGTACGTTGATTATGACCTTCTCTTTTAGTATTTACCAAATGGTATGTACGATGCATTTATAGATATTAGAATTAAATTAAATTAAATTATATATATATATATATATAGAGGTTCAAATAAGAATCAATTTTAACGTGAGAACTAAGAATTATGAAAATTCTTTACGAACAAAATGAATTTGTTATGAATGTTAATGAATCCGCTGAGAAAATTACTGAATCCAAAAATTCAGAATTTTCACCAGGGTTCGAATCCCATGAGAAGAGAAAATTCATTTTTTTGGATTCAGTAACTTTCCCAGTGGATTCATCAAGTTTCACACTGAATTCATTATTTTTTTGGTTCTCATGTTCTCACGATAAAAATGGTTCTTACCTTAACCTCCCATATATATATATATATATATATATATATATATATATATATAGAGAGAGAGAGAGAGAAATGAGAGATCATATGGTATCCAAATTTGAAGTAATATGTAGTACTCATTCACATTCATTCATCTCATAGATCCTATGGTGAAGATATTTTCAGATTTTTTAAGCTTATTTTCGTGGATTTCGTTATAGTAAGGTAGATTAGTAATTTGATTTGTTATGTGATTGAGAAAAACAAACAATGCATATAGTTGAACTAACTTATGCATATAAATGAACATAAAAATGCATGTACTTAACACAAACATGCACGTACATTGGAAGCGCACGCTCGTGCACCCTTGACGCCCGTTGACCAACATGCATTTTTATATTTTATTATATGCATGACTGTATTTTGTCTGCATATTTGTATTTCATTGCCAATATGCAGGTTTATATTTTGTTATATGAATGAACGTGTTTTAGTCATATGCATGTTTCTGCTTCGTGCCAACATGCAGTTTTATGTTTTATTATATGTACGACTATGTTTTTCGGTAACAAATCTTTCATCAATCATTCTCCATCAATTCCATCGTAAACCACTGTTGCGGTTGTTCTATTTTTCTCAATTCCATCTTTCTATATATATATTTTGTTATATTCCATCTTTCTCAATTCTCAATCTTCTATCAAATTCATCTTCTATTTTTTCTTCAAAATTTTTTCTTCTTTTTTTCAAAATCTATTATTTGTTGTTGTTCGCGTCTGTCACTGCTGCTGTCCATCGGTGCCACTGTCACCATCTGCTGTCGCCGTTGTAAAAAAAATTGAAGAAGAGGAGGGGAGAAAGTTGATTTGCTTTCTTCCCCATTTTACTCCTTGCAAAAATTAAAAAATAAATGGAAAATGGATTGACATGTGTCAGCTTGTAGTGCGGTTACATGTTCAAAATATATGGTCAAGATTGGGTACTGCATACTACCTTGATGATCGGATACTACGAAAATCCAACCTTTTATATATATATTGTTACAAATTTACAGAAATTTAAGTACAAAATAATTCTTATTTTAGATATATAAAATATATATACATATATATTAAATTATTAAACTACATCTATAATTAAAATAAATAAGACATTATAGGTATAATTAAAATTTGTGGAATACATGTTCTTATAATATAATATACTCCATCTATTCCTAATTTTCTTCATATTTTTTCTTTTTGATATGTCCCTTAAACTTCTTTCTATTTCATTAATTATGGAAATTATCATACAAAATATTCTCTACTTATTACCATCAATAAACCCTCTATTTACACTTTTTACCATCCATGATCCACCGCTATCTCTCATTTTTAGCCTCAATAACACCACTTATTTATATCTTTTACCACCCATGATCCACCACTAATTAATTTAAAACTACACTAACATGAGACCCTCACTTCACTCACAATACACTCAACAACTTTTGTTAAAACTCATGTCAAAAATTTCAAAAAGAAAATTGGAGGACGGAGGAAGTATCATATAGGAGTATATTATACTTTTCTTCTTTAATTAATTACTATATAGCAAAATACAAAAGATATTATAAGTATAATTAAAATTTGTAGAATACATATTATATTATTATCCTTAAATTAAAAATATATTAAAGATATAATAGATTAACTAAAATTTTATATAAAAAACTCTTATAATAGGTGTATATAGATTATAATATAATCTTCAACGCTCTATTTATAAACCAAGTACTTTCAAATTTATTAACCCCATCACTAAAAATCATGCCAAAGGTTAATATATTTGGAATTAATTAGGTATTACAGCTATAAGGTACTTTTATACATGTAATGTAAAACATCGTAATTTTGAAGGGGAAGGAATGTTCGAGGAAAAGTATGATTTGTTGCAATCCGTTCATTGAACTTAATGACGTGTTGCGTGCATTTGTTGGATGCTGCAATATCTAAAGTAGCCACTTCCATTTTTTTTTGCGTGGGATGTTTGGGGGGGTCTATTTGCTAATTCACTAGAGAAAGCAATGCTTCCAATAGAAGTTTTTGATAATCATGATAATATAATACTATATTTTAAATATATGCACACACCGACTTTTGTTAATTAATTTGGATACGCTTGTGATTAACATTTTCAAGAAATGCTACTATTAATTATAATCACCAACAGAAGCTTCCAGTTTATTAATCCAATGCAGGTCTCACGCTGACCTTATCACTTCATTATTATGATTATCAAACCTTTTAAATTTGCCATTTTCCCCCTTAATCCCAACTGGATTAGGCAAAGGAAGAACTGAATAGAGAGTATATCATATATTTGTGGATAAATATCACTTTAAACCCCAAACTATACCTATTTTATCAAAAATATCCTGAACTTTAAAAAATATCATTTTAAACCCTAAACTATTAAAATGAGTATAGTTTGAGATTTAAAGTGATATTTACCCTATATTTGTCAACAATCTTAGACATTAGGTTAATTAATAAGGGTAAACTGAGCAGCCACTGAGACAACTTCTTAAGTTAGTGAATAAAACCCTTGTTAATGATAGCTTCTACTTAAGCCATTATCATCATCTACTTAAATATAGAAAAAGAGCTCGAGAAACTCATTTAAAAACCAAATATTTATTATTAGCATCACAGCTATACTGACCATTTTCTTAATTGAGATCTACTTCTTCATAGAGAGAGAGAGATCAGAACAAATTGTGATAGATTAATCTGCAAGAGATTAAAACAAGTGAATCCATAGGGATTTGAAGTTGTCTTAGATAAAGACCAAATCACACTTCACATGCCAAAATATCAAACTTGACAGATTTTGTAAATCATCATTTCAATTTTGTTTCTTAGGTCCTACGTTAAAAATTCAGAAACAAACAACCATAATATTCTTAAGCTGTAGATATTGTCATCATGGTATTCAGATTCTTCAAAGATTGTGAACTTCGGTTATTGCATAATTAAAATGAATCTATGATACTAGATCATATTTATCGGACACAACTGTTAAAACTAACACTCTTTATTTGTATATATAACTAAACGAAAAATAAATATATACACACATATATTTATAAGTATCCAACAAATTACATATATTAAGAATGAATAAAATTTTATAATATTTGTAACTTTATTAATTATTATATTAAATTCATTCATATAAATAAATATCAAATTTCAAGAATATTGAATAAAGGTAAATAAAAATGTATCATAATTTTATTTTCAAATTGTAAACTATGACATTTAGGAATGGAATAAAGGTAAATAAAAATGTATCATAATTTTATTTTCAAATTGTAAACTATGACATTTAGGTGGCGGCTGGTATGCAGGAATGGAATTGTGATTCCTACATTTATTCCTAATCATATGGCTGATAAGATTTTTACGGTATGAATCACCACTTCCGAATGAATGTTTATTCATATGAACATGAGATTAATCATTCATCCCCTCCCTATAGTATTAACTATTCTCATGAACATGGGTGTAACCAATTTTTTCTAACAAAACTATTTTTATTTATTTATTATCTTATAAATTAATAATAATAATAATAATAATGAATAATAAATAATAAATAATAAAATTTGTGATAATAAATAAATAGTAATTATTAACAATAAATAATTATAATATAATAATAATGATAAAAATTATAGTTATTAATACTAACAAATAATAATAAAATACAATAAATAGTATATAATAATAATAATAATAATAATAATAATAATAATAATAATAATAATAATAATAATAATAATAATAATGATGATGATGATGATGATGATGATGATGATGATTGAAAATATTAACATAAAAAATAACAATTAATACAAATAAACATAATATTAAATAATAGTAATAATATTAATTAATTAATAACAATAATTAGTTAATTAATTATTATCACAGTAATGATAACATAAATTATAAAAATAATGTTTATTTCATTCATATTCGTTCATTCCTTATACATATCAGGCATATGAATCATATATTTCATTTCATTCCATTCTAAAATGTATTTTATTCCTATCTAATTTCATTCATGTATACCGACCAATTGAAAAACAATACTAAAATACTAATAAAACACTTAGAAAAGAAACAGACTGGAGTAAGCTATTTTTGTAAAACCAATAACCTAGGATTCCGATTTACGACCGAGCAACCACATAAGCAATTACTGTGTGCAGCAAATCCGACACACTACGCATAATACAATGCCTCTCATTAACTATAGTCGTATATGTTAACAATTAATGTCCAAGTTATTAAGCATTAATCCTCCTCCATCTCTAATTACCCTTAATTTTATGATCCCGTTTACACTCAAAATACACCTCATTCTTCAATCTCAATCCACTCTCTCTCTCTCTCTCTCTCTCTCTCTCTCTTAACAGTAATTTATTGCTTCATTTTCCCATGCACAGAGAGAGAGAGAGATCCCAGAAACTGGACCATGTTCACCCCCTCACTTTCAACTCCACCTCCTATAAATATATATCAAAGTCAGTCCACACTCCATTTTTCAGGGTCCAGCTCCATTCATTTGTGAGCTTTTTACCCAACCTTTTTCTCTCTCATCAAGGGATTCAAGAAAATAAAATAAAAACAAAAATGGGTGAAGTGATGAACAACTACAGTGCATCGAAAAAAAGATCAAATGGATTCACAAGAAAATGCTCTTCTTTAGCGAAAGAACAACGAGCTCGCATTTACATCCTCCGCCGCTGCGCCACCATGCTTCTCTGCTGGTATATTCAAGGAGATGATTGACCACCAACCTTCCATTTTCAATTGCCCTATATATATATATATGATTTTCCCTTTTAATTTTATAATATATATTAGCCTCTGCCTCTCGCATGAATATCGGAATTCCAAGAAAAAGAGCGAGAAACTGTGCGCGAGCATGACCGCTGTGAAAGGTTCCTGCGTTGTTTTGCTTTTCTGCAATTGCTTCATTTGTTCTACCTAGTCCAATATATATACCTCTCTCTCTCTCTCGAAATGCCACTACCTTTTTTCATGTTTTTTTGACCCTAGATGGTGAGATTCCATTGGGTTTTTTTTTCAAATTGAGAGAGGTAGAATGATATATCTATTGGGGGCTATGACAGTTGAAGCTTTTTAAGAACGAGACAGAGATCTGAATTGAGAAGTAATCATGGACGATGAAGAAATCACGTGATATATCTTGGAATTGTTGGAGGCCGAGGACTGGAGAAATATTTGAGGTAATAAAGGGCTCTACATGTAATAGTAGGCGATTTTATATTTTGTGTAATAATTTCCTCTCCTTAACTTTGAATTAAGTACAATAATGT
Source organism: Salvia rosmarinus (assembly GCA_036937905.1). NCBI lineage: Eukaryota > Viridiplantae > Streptophyta > Magnoliopsida > Lamiales > Lamiaceae > Salvia > Salvia rosmarinus. The sequence goes on from CM072819.1 coordinate 44,057,831, forward strand.
GCAAAAAAATAAGATGCGATTTAGATAATGCAGGTTTAGGGAATCAATAAAGTGGAGGGAGTTGCATGTTTTCTTGATTTTGATGTATGTAGTTATATGTATGTTCTCCTTATGTAGCTTTGAATGATGTCTCATTAATGGAATAAAGGAGCTTTCTGATAAATGATGCCACTTTAAAATAACATTTCTTATTATACTTTCCTGTTCTTTTATCATATCTCGCTATTGATGAAGTGAAGCAACATATGACATGAAAATGTAACAAGAAATCAAACCGGACATCACCTCTTGTTTCTCTGCTTGTTTACACAAATTGGACCTATGAAAACGTCTTTAATTTTCTGGAATTTAATTTCAGACAGTAAAATTCGAGCTCTTGTCCAAGTTTTGAGCATGAACTAATACAGAATGTACTGTTATGTCACAACAGAGGGCAGCCATTGCTAACTCAAACACCGTTCCGGTTGCTTAAAAATCAAAATGGAGGAGTTTGAAATCATTTATCGATCCAATCTTTGAACACGAGCAACACATATAAAGGAACGTTGAAGGCAGCAATGATCATTAGTGCTCGTAGCGCCCGCAACAATCTCCAGATTATTATCTTGGCTTTCGATCTGTTCGTTCTACCTAAACCAATATGTATACTCACATCCTCACTCCTCACCTTTCCATCCTGTTTACGAGCTTTTGATCGCATCACAGCATTTCCCCTACAGATGAGTAGTTCAGTTTTACTGCACAAGCTAGAAAGAAAGTGAATCTGAATCCAATGAAACATCGAGTTTTACCTCTCGACCGAGCTGCTCTCGTTCACGACCGAAACCTTTTTGGTTTTTTTGATTAGGTGCATTGATCCTTCTGCATCCCACATCTCCTCATACTCGACATTTTCATCTTCATTTTTCTCTTTCACAGCACTGCTAAAGCTTTTAAGCACATCTCTGATAGCAACCATGAGATTACCGAGCTTTTGTGATATAAGAACCTCATTCGCTGGCCAAAGGAGGATAACAACAAGGGTCATTGCAAAGAGAGAGAAATACCTGAGACATCCACCAAGTTAATTAAACTTCAGAAAAATGAATGTTAGTTAACCACAACCCCAACGACTTGAAGGAAAAGAATTGAGCTAGAAGATAATAGAACCATATGTAGATGTGAGTTTGCATGGGGAGAAAGCAGAGATTAGTCATAACAGCATCTTCGGGCATGATTTCATCCGAATTCGACGAATTCTTGGCAGATAGTAGCATAAATGAAGGATACAAATTTCCTTGTTGCCAGCTTACAGTTCCTACAGTATGCTGCATAATTTCATGAATCAAATGCAAACACGGTCACATAATTGATTATATGAAGGCAAGAAAAGTCGAATTTACCTCTGTCGCATGACCATTGTTATACATATGGGAAACGGTGCATTGATCATGATCATGACCAGAGAGGACTAGTGCCTGCAGAAGCACAAATTAGGTCCTATCCATTTCCGGTATTGTTTCAGCATATGACATTAATGTAACACATACAGGTCTAATTAGATCCAGTAGGGAATTTGTTGATTTTTCAGTGACATAATTCTGATACCTGCACCACACAAAATAATTGGAATAATTACTGGATGATAAAAGTGGAACCTAAATGCATCTGGTATAGGAAGAACAAAAGTAGCTTACATAATCTCTTGATCATGATCGACATGGTGAACTCGCTGGAGAATGTATAAAATCACGCATACATACACTTATTAGACAGTTGGGATGTAAATCTGTATGACACTGGAATTAAGCAATACACCAAAACAAATGCATGATAGAATCTTAACATATTTACTTGATTGATGATGGGCGAAGATCTGTAGGGGCCGCAAGGAGTCCAATCCGACCGATATAAAGGGATGTGAGTCAACAACACCCTGAGGGTAGAAGATATATCTACAAAAATTAAAACAATGTCAAGGGGGCAATAATGAATGATGTCTATAACTTGAACTCGGTTTCTATTACCTTTAGACGCATTTTTTATGAAGCCCCAGGTATCCGATGTGAAGTTACCTTGTGGATGACCTGCATAAAGAGAAAAATAAATAAATAAAATACCCTTAAGTTCTAGTGACACTGCAGAGCAGCAAATGCTGGTTTATGGAGAAGGATTTCTTCATCTTTTATGGCAAACATTGGCAAGTTGTGAATAATCCAACATAGATAATCCTCCATAACTTAATTTGCATTCCATGAACTAATAGCAAACAAGCCTATATTCCAAGTACTTTGGGGGCTAGATTTGTACTTTCAAGACAGGTCAATATCAATAAAAATTAACTCGTAAGTTATAAAAGAAGAGGACAAGATGAGTATTGTTTAGCTAGAATATACTTCAGAGGTCCCAAATCTGTAGCTAACAACTGATCAAAGCTGCAGCGAAGTGAATTACCATCCAAAGTCTGTGCATCAATGGCAATGAAGTCCACTTTTCCAATTGTAATTTTAAAGTTCCTAGCACCAAATTCACTCTCGTAGCGTTTGATGATCTGAGTTAACATAGAAGATACAGTATATAGGATCAAAGGAAGTTTTACAGAGACAACATTTGAGGAGTAGCAAATGATATACCTCTGGCTTTTGGTAGTACATCGATGAATACCCGATGTCATGGTTCCCGGAAAGGTAGTATATTTTTATGTTTGAGGTTTTCTGAATCATATTCAGGTTGAAAATATGCCTGAAACGGCCTAAGGATTCCTGCCATCTAGTAATAAAACAAGTCAAAACACTGGCTTAGAGCACTAGTTAGGATAAAAGGTAGTTACAAATGAGATGATTCATCCTTAATAATTCCAAAGCAAACAAGATAAGCAGCACCAGATACATGTTCTTCACATAAGTAAAGAGGGTTCAGGTTGTTTAGGTCTCTTACCCAACACCTTCAGATTGGATTATTTTTTACACAGCGGCGAGAGAGCCTTTGCCAAAACATACTTAATTGTTGACACTTTACAAAAACCAGGCAAATGGATACAAAACACGAGTGAAACTAGATGAAAACTAGGGGTGGCATACATTAAATATGACCAAACTTACTCTTCATCTGACAACCTGTCGCTCCCATCAAAATAATCACCCAAGAACAGAATGACATCCGGATTGAATGGCAATATAGACGAGAGGAATGCCCTGCGCATGTATAAATCTGTATAGAACTGCACAACCTCCAGGGCAAGCGATTTTGGAGCAAGAGGAAGGGAAGTTCTATCCATGAGCTATCAACAACCAAATGGTTAAACAGACTCAGTCTAGTGATGGAACAGAAACAATGCCAAGATAAAGACAATCCCATGAAGGGTTGGTTACCTGAGGGTCTGCAACAACAGCAATTTTAACATAATCACTCGAATGATTCGACTGAGATGTTCAGAGATAGCACAGTCAGAATTCATGCTTTCGGACAAATGCATTATTCTACCACTAAAACAAATATGAAACAAACAACAGTAGCTTCTGTAATCTGAGTGTCTTTCCCCATTGAGAATGGGAGCCTAAACTGTCGAAGAGTATTCAAGGAAACCAGCCCAACCCCTCAACAATAACTATTACTACAAAAAGGGAAAGCAAAACGTAAGATAAATCAAGATTGCAAGTTTTCAAATCAAATAGAGAAATTGAAGTGCTCCATCAGAATACAAGATCTACAGCTCAATCTACAAAGAAACCAACATAAACAATCACAATCAAATCCATATATAGATAGTGATGAAAAGAGTTAAAAGTCAAAATATGAAGAAATGAAGTAATAGGCTGAAATGGGGTTTACCGGAGACGAATTTGAAGGGCGTTGAAGATGAGGCCAAGAACATGTCCACTGCGAAGGCACCAAATATGCATACCACTCTCCATACAGTAAATTCACCGCCCAAAACAAGCCCAGAAATACCGTTAATTTCATCCTCTAATTTATTCGATGAGATCAATTTCTTCCTAATTTCTCAGCTCATCTTATTGTCGGAAAGTGTAGATTGCACTCCACCTCTTTTCTCACCTCCCCAGCTCAACCAAATTTTTTATTTTCTTGGGATTAGCACATATTTTATCAGAAGAAATTATGATCAATTTATTTGGAATTTTAATAAAGAAGAAACTATCTGAATAATAGTTAATACCATTATTTTTTGGAAACATCATAGTTACTAATAATAAGACTACAACTACTGTATTTTGGAAGTAAGATTTAGTAATGTTTTAGCAATTTAGTATATTGAAGTACTTAAAAAGTGGACGTGTATCTAACTATATATGAACATGGATAAATACTGTCATTTGCTTACTATTTCAAGTCCAAGCTTTAGATAAAAAGTACACAGTTGTAAGTGTAAAAAAAAAGATAATTTTGGAAAATAAAATCTACTACTACTTATTCTAGTTATTGATAGGGTCATTTTTATTCATAGCATAATTAAGACCATTCAAATAACAAGTGTATATATGAACACAAATGACATGCCGTTCACTTCCATGAACATCTTTCACATTTAGGTCATATTATATATATATTTTTGGTTTTAGATATTTATTTTAATTCTATTATCTCAAATATTATTATTGCATTATTAATTTTATAAATTGTATAAAAATCAATCTTTTTCCTTAACTTTAAATTGATAAATATTCAATTCCCAAATTATTCATTTTCTTTTTGAAGATTTCAAATTGTTATTTGGATGTTGTCTAGGGTGGTAAAATGGTTTTGGTTTCGGTTAGAATCGGACCGAACCGAATCGACAAATTGATTACCAAAACCAAAATTGGTTATCGGTTTGGTTCAGAGTTGAAAAAAATTAGGTTATTGGTTAACCGATAACCGAATCTGTTCGAACCGAAAACCAAAAACCGTTTTATTTTTAATTATTATTTTAATTACTAATTAATTAATTAAAATTATAAAATCAATTTTAATTATTACTTTATTAATTATTGTTAAATATTTTATCTATTTTAATAAGTTTCAGTTTTAATTATTATTTTATTTGTTTTATTATTATTTTATTTATTTTATTATTAATTAATTTTAATTCGGTTTTCGGTTAACCGAAACCGAACCGCGAATCGATCGATTTTCGGTTAACCGAAAATTTAAAACAGTTCGGTTTCGATTCTATATTTCGAGAAATTGGTTCGATTAGCAAAAATTTGATTCGATTAACCGAAACCGAACTGTTAGACACCCTAATGTTGTCCCATTTTGGCCCAACTTACTTTGACTGTGTTCGTAACTCTCAACTACTAGTAGTCCATTTCTAGAAAAATTGTTGATTACAATCAATATAAATAGGGATGATTCTATTCATAGTTCCCATTTTATCATCACAGCTCTCTATTTAAACTTATAATAAATAATATTTATAAATTACTATGTTAACACATGGCCCTAATTTAAAATTAAAATAAATATATAAGCAAATCTGAAAAATCATAGACTACTACAAATCAATGAAAAAGAAAATATTATCAATGTCGTTTAACACTTATCTTCTGCCTAATTTTCAGTTTGAAGCCTTCCATAATATCCTTGAATTCATTGCCATCGACTTGTAGGAACTTATGGGGTTAAATCGTAAAGTTTGAAAAAAGGACAAATAGTTCTTCAATTACTTATTCCCCGTTCGAAATTTGTTCCATAATTTTTTTATTTTTAAAATCTCTGTCAATTATGCCACAAAGTTTTTGTTGCCCTTGGTCTGACATTTGAATGGAGGTAAATTATTACAATGATTTACTCACTTCCTTCTATCAGTAGAGATTAAAAGGAACAATGGGTTAAATATAACTGAAATCCTCAATCATTTTGGATTATATTTTTATTTCGATTTCCAGTTATGCTTCTCTGCTTGCTTTCCTGATTGTGTTTCTATTCAACTCCACTATCGGAAAGCATCTCAAAAACTTTTACAAATATATAACGTAACCCCTGTGAATGTTGTAACGGATCTATAGCCATGGACGGATCTAGGTAGTAGCTAAATTCAAAATTAGCCCAATCCAAAATAATTAAAAAATTAAAACAAAGTTGTTATTGTTGGATTTTCTTATATTTTTGACCCATAAGAAAAGATTGAAGCAGTCAAAACAGAAAATTCGTAACCTTTTTTTCTCCTCTCGGATTTTCAGTGCGCAGCTTCAGAAAAATTCCGTTTTCCGGGGATTAAACCGTTAGATCACCGTGATTTTTGTACAAAAGTTTCACAGCATCTGGGCCAACGTTTTGGACGGTGGAGATCGGATTTGGAGTTTCGAAATTCGGGTTTCGTCGATCTGAATATAGGAGAATTTCTGGTGATATTTTTCTTGATCTTTGCTCGATTTTGATTCCATACATCTTGATGTGCTTATTTTCGAGTGTATGATATTTTGTATGTCTCTAATATAATCTAGAGAAGATTGTGTACTCATCCATGGTTGATTATAGTGGATTTAAACGGCTCTAGTAGTCCCGTGATTTTTTTCCTTTCTTTCGTTTTAAGAGGTTTTCTACACTAAAATGTTGTGTCTCCTTATTGTTGTATGCCTCTTCTTGAACGATGTATATTGATGCTTTTGGAATACCCTATTTGTCTGCATCCTCAAAGGTTCATACGAGTCGAAAAAATTAGTCAAACAAATGTATCATATTCTTCTTCAGCGCTGTATTTGCTCAAGTGTTTGCTGATATTGCTCTCTGCCCATTCGAAGCTGTCAAAGTTCAAGTTCAATCACAATCAAGTTTTGTCGGTGGTTTGGTTGATGAATTCCATAAAGTTTATGCTAAAGAAGGGTTTATATTGAAAGAAATTTTATTAAAAATATAAATATAAACTCAATTATTGATGGATTCCCTAAAGTTTACGCTAAAGAAGTGTTTATATTGAAAGAAATTTTATTAAAAATATAAATATAAACTCAATTATTGATGGATTTTGTGTATTGAAATCTCGTAAGACAACTTATGAAAACATAGAAATATTTTAGCATTTATGATATTTAATACTCAGAAGTATTTAGTTTATTACCCATCATCAACTTACGGATCCATAGGTATAGCACTACATATGATTCTAAAGCAAAGCAAAGTTGGAACGATAAATTATTTATTAGATATTTAATGTGGGTTATAAGGATGTAACACAAATTTTCCGTATTTAATTTTATAAACACGAAATTGTATACAAAATCTAGGGCTGTTAAACGGTTCGGTTTCGTTTAACCGAACCGAATTTCTCCGAAAAGTCGAACCGAAACCGAACCGTTTTAAATTTTTGGTTAATCGAAAACCGATCGGTTTCGACGGTTCGGTTTTCGGTTAACCGAATTAAAATTAATTAATAATAAAAATAAATAAAATATTAAATAAAATAAATAAAATAATAATTAAAAACTGAAACTTATTGAAAATAAATAAATTTTTTAACAAATAATTAAAATAATTAATAAACTAATAATTTAAAAATGATTTTCAGAATTTTTATTAATTAATTAATGATTAAAATAATAATTAAAAATAAAAAACGTTTTCGGTTCTGAACCGTTCGGTTATCGGTTAACCAATAACCGAATTTTTTTTCAACTCTGAACGAAACCGAACCGTTAACCGAATTTATCGATTTTCGGTTAACTGAATTTATCGATTCGGTTCGGTTCGGTTCCGGTTCTAACCGAAAACCGAAAACCGTTTAGACACCACTAACAAAATCAATCTAATTTAGATTTAATACATTTGTGATGAGTTCGATCTTCTATTTATCCTCTGATTATTCTCTCGGTTTGAGTTCTTGAACGATCTTTGGATGTTCTTCAAAGTGTTTGGAGGGGATATGGTTCCTTGATCTTCTTGAACTTGAAATTTGGATTTGATGATATTGATCTGAAGGACCTTGACCTTATTTTCAGAACAACTGTTGGATTTGGTTTGATGTGCTGAAGAAAGCCTTAAAGATCTTCAACTTGAACGCCAATGCAGAGGGATTTCACCTTGTTTCCAGATTGAACACCATCTTTGATTTGATTTAGATGATGATTTCGGCGAAGAACGTGGTAATTTGCATGAAGAACGTGGTGATTTGCATGAAAACACATTGAATGTTGGAAAAGACTTTGTAGAGAATTCTTCGAGTGTATTGAACTCTTCAAGCCATCACTTCCCTTCAATTGTTCTTCACTTCACTTCACTTCACCTCCCACTTATGAAGCCCCAACATCCCTATTTATAGATGTGAGCTAGTGGTCTTTGTGGGCTTTGTAGGCTTATGTGGCATTTTAAAGCTTATGTGAAATTAAAACTTATATGGCGCAATTTGAGTGGTTATTCATCTTCGAGGTGTCATTGCCACATGTTGTTCTCCCATTTGTCGATAAAATTAAATATAACAATATATCTATTAACTTTGGAATAAATTCCACTAATAAAATAAAAATATAATTAATTATTTAATTTATAAATTACACGTGGTGTAATCTCATTTGCTAATAATTTTAATTGTCTACAAATTGTTCCATCGAGACTTTTCTTGGACGAGTTGTGTTAGAAATGGACGAGTCTCAAATTCACTTAGATAATTTAAACTCTTGTCGATGAGTTCTTGACTTTGAATTTGATCTTGAATTTGTAAACAATTTATACTCGTATTTATGAGTTCTTGAATTTGATTTGGAATTTATAAACAGTTTATACTCATATTTAGGAGTTCTTGAATTTGATTTTAAACTTATAAATAATTTATACTCTTATTTATGAGTTCTTGGACTTGATTTTGAATTTGTAAACATTTTATACTCGTATTTAGGAGTTCTTGAACTTAACTTTATTAGAAAGTTTATACTCGTTTCAAAGAGTTCTTGAACTTGAATTTGTTAGGAAGTTTATACTCATTTCAAGGAGTTCTTGAATTTGAACTTGAATTTATAAACAGTTTATATAAATAGTTCATACTCGTATTTAGGAGTTCCCGAGTTTGAACTTGAATTTATAAACAGTTTATACTGTAGGAAATCTGATTTTAACCATCTCCCGAGGATCTATCTTGGATGTTTAATTCACCATACATTGATTATATACCTAGCATGCACCTATATAATTAATTGCAACACGTTGGTGTTTTCTCGTGTTTACCTGAGAATTTGTCAGGCAAGGATTGGATCAAGACTCGTGCTCCGATCTTCTGGACTCTATCCCGATTGCCTAAACTCCAATGTCGAGTGAGGACAATCTATGGAGAGTGCTATAGAAATTCGCCTTCTTCCTCCCTTTTGAAGTTTTCGAAAATCTCTCTATTTGGAATAGTAATTTTCGAAAAATCTTCTCTTGGATTAGGGTTTGATTTTCTTTCACCTTATATTTATAATGCAATCCTAAATCCTATCAAGATAGAATTTATGCATATCTAATAAATATAATAATATCACTTAAGATAGATATGATCAAGACAGAGTCGCAGTGGGACTCTATATGGAGGGACGAAAATCTTCATAGTCTGTAGGCTGGATGGGCCACTGAGGATCAAATCACGAGGAATAAAGATGAGCATCAAATAAATTAATTATCTTATGTTCAACCCGAACATAAATTAATTCATAAACATTTATTCATGCCACTAGAGAATAAATCTTGACTTACCCCTTTATTTCGAAGTTGAGTCGGGCTTGCACTTAGACTTCACGAATCCCGTATTTAATATATCGTCGTCCATTAATTATTTACACGCTACATTGCTTAAAATAATTAATTACTTTAATTCCTTAAGTAGTACCACTCAACCTTATTATTGTACTTGAGATAACTCAACTGCGGGGTTTAGTACAATAAACCTTTGAACTCCTTAAGGGGACGTCATTATCCTAAACGGATACGGTGACTCGACCCAGGTAACTAGCATGACATACAAGCACTACCACCACCCAAGATGCAGAGAATCTTGGGTTATCTCATGTAACCCTCACCCACAACAAGTCAAAGTGATGGTCAGAAACTCATACTCACCTAATACCTTATCGAGGTTTAGATCAATGTAAAGTCACCGAGATCTAGGTTCTTCACGACGGTCAGATAAAAGAACTCATCTCACTGTGATCCATTAATACGTCAGAGACGTACCAGCATAGACAAGCAACCAAGTCAAGTCACTTCTTATCTATACCACAGCCTATACCAACAACTCGTCCTCAAGTTGTCTCAGCTGTGATACTTTTTATATCTTATTAAGCTTGACCAATCATACAGACTTCTGTGATTTACAACACACTGTATGATCTAACTTATATATGAGATAAATGGACATACATATGCAATCAAGTAAACAATTCAGATAGGAGATTGTAATAGTGGTATCAAGAAACATTATATACAAGCTCAACCAAAACTGCTTCCAGTATACAAATCCAACATATACTCGTATTTAGGAGTTCTTGAGTTTGATTTTGAATTCGTAAACAATTTATACTCAGGAGTTTTTCAATTTGACTTTGATTTTGAACTTGGACTTGAATTGACTTTGCATTTCGATTTTATGATCTTACTCTCCAAAATTAAGCTCATATATTTATTTCAATTTGGTAAGAAATTATCCATTGGGCCATTTTAATTCACTTCCATTTCTTTTTCAAAATTGAACTTGTTTTGAAATATGGCCTATCTTTAGAAACTTTCAGCAGCCCATAGAAGAATTTAAAGCTTGGGTTTTACTCAATTTTAAATGTAAGCCCACATCTCTATCTTATTTTCGCATTCTTCCCTTTAAAAACAGAATCTCAAGTTGCCAGCTTGGCTGTAGAATGAAGACAAAAGGCAATAACTTTTGTTTGTTTGAGAGCTTCAGATTTGCTGAGAATTTGTTGAAGCCTATAGAGTTTGTTCAATCTTGCAGTGGAGTTTGATGATTTTGCAAAAATGTGATTGAAGCATCCCCTTATCTGGACAGGTATATGCAGCCCGTGACTGCTAGGGTTTGGCCTTGAACCTTGCTTGCTCTCTATAAATTGGATCGTTCCTTCACTCTAGGGTGATCACAACAATCACTTAGATAGGTCTTCTCCTTCTTATTCATGTTTCGCCTCTGCCTTACTTTCAATCCCTTCTCTACCAACCCATCAAATAAAGAAAAAGCAGTATCAATATCCTTGAGTTTACGGCATAAACTGATCACCAAGGTATAAAAATGTATTACTATCTCCACGCCCATCTCAGTCATTTCATCAGACACATCTTGCTCGTTCAAATCCGACTCAGGCATTTTATAGCGCAGCTTTGCACATCTCGATTCCACACATCCTTATTCCCAACAAACTTGAGTCGTAGATCCAATATACATGTACAAGGCATGGCAGAAAAGAGGACAAAGCAGTTAGCTAGTGGTGCCGGGTCGACAACGATGACGGTAGTTGAACAGGTGACGGTTGAGGACGGCAGAGGCTACCTGATGGCGTGCAGGAACCCTGGCGGAAGCGGTGGTGATGGCATCGAGCATTGGTATAGATTTCTTTTGGGTGGATACTGCCTTCACATTGGTGGTGGCGCAATTGGGTCGGCGGATGCGTTCAGAATCTGTTGGAGCTTGCCCAGACTCGTGTTCATATTCTTCAAGGAGACTTGGAGCGCCGATTGGATCCCTTGCAGAACGTGGCATCCGACGGAAATTGGGGCAATGATGATTGGCAGTTGAATGGGATGCATTAGGCCTTGCAGAGCCCTTGAATATGTTGGTGCCGCAGATCTGGCTGTCGGAGCGACGACATCATCGCTGGATCTAACGGAGATGACGACGCGACTTAGCCGAGAGGAGAGAGGAGCGGTGGAGGTTGGATGGGACCGCAGTTTCCAAAGACGGTGGACTGGAGATAGATAAATCAGCTGTTCATCGAACTCTGGAAGCGACCCGACAATGCTCTACCAGAAACAAAGGCGAGGATTGCTCGACGGAGACGAAGGCACAAGCCCTGTTTTCAGGCCATAGCTGGAGACAGACGCACGTGTAAGGCCAGTGACGGAGGTAGCGGCGCTACCGTCTTACTGCGGTGGCCAGGAGTGAGACGGCCACAGTGACACGATGGAGCTCGTCGGAATCAGGAACAACGACAATGGATCTGGAATTTGAGAAGATATGATTCCGCCTCGTACCTTTTTTCGACGCAAAAAAAGAAAGCCACGCTGAGGAAGGCATGGCAGTACACAACTGTTGTGACACGACGGCGCTCGCCGGAGCGGTCGAGACGGCGGCGACGAACAGTGAGAGAGTGAAGATAAATCATTGTGTGTGCGGCTGCGTGTGTGTGTATTTGAGAAATAAGAGATGGAGGAAGTCATGCTCGTGGTGACGGCACAACTTGCCGACGCGACGTGGTTCGTCGGAGATGAGAAGGAGACAACGGCATTTGTAAGGTGTGAGAGAGAGGTAGATGTCATGTGCATGAGGCGAGAGAGATGAAGCAACTAGAAGAATGAGATAGGGTTTTGGGCTTTTAGGGTTTCTTTTGATGATGTGAGGTGTAAAAATAAAATAAAATTATGGGCTATGAAATGTGATTAAAATATTCGGCCCAAAAGACATGTGCTGCAATATTTCAAAATAAAATAGGTTGTAATTTTTTTAGAATATAGGATGTGGGCTGCGATTTTTTTTTTAGAAGATAGGATATGGGCTGTGATTTTTGATAAACCACTCACATGGCCTGAATTTTGTGAGCCCATTTGTCTATTTCTGATCACAATTTTCATTTTTTTTCGGAGATTATTTATTTGTAGTTTGACTTTGATTTTTTTGATGACTTGAGTACAATAAATCATATTGATTTTTTTAGTACATACATTTTCACAATTTTGTGCTTGTGGCTGCCTTCTTAGGTTGCACAAGTTCACGTAATTCAACTTCAACTCTTCTTGCTCAAGAGCCGATCGACTAGAGACTTCAAATTCAATCAACTCCAAGACTTTGACTTTTGAGCAGATGTCATCCTCATTTTTGTGCAGGAGCAATGACCTTCTTCTTAGCCGATGCGACGACATGATAATGGAGGCGATATCACATTTTGATGGAAGAAGCAACAACGACATTGCATGAAATTTGACATCATGATCTCAGTGGGCTAAAAGCAATTGCGAAGAAAAAGCTATAAGTGGAGCCGATGATGGAGAAAGCTAGAAGCGACATCAACGGAAGAGCTAGAGGTTGTGCGCTATCTGGGAAAAGAATTGATGCCAAGACGACGAAAGAGATCGAGATCATAGCCTCATCGAGCTAGAAATGACTGCGGATGAGGAGCTAGGAGATGTGTGTCAACCACGAAGAAAGAGCTAGAAGCTATGCGTCATTCGCGAAGGGGAAGCTAGAAGTTGTGCGTCATTCGCGAATGGAGAGCTAGAAGTTGTACGCCGTCTGCGAAGAGGAAGCTAGAAGTTGTGCACCGTATGCGAAGGGGAAGCTAGAAGTTTTGCACCATCCACGAAGGGAGAGCTAGAAGTTGTGCACCGTCTGTGAAGGAAATTGAAGCCTAAGCGTAAGTGGAGATCGGCATCACGGTCTCAGCGAGCTAGAAGGGACTGTGAAGGAAGAGCTAGAAGTTGTGTTCTCAACCAAAAGTCTAGATGCTGGATTCATCAAACTAAAGCCATTTTAGAATCGAGGTTGGAGATATGGTGTTGAAACCATCAAGCTGAGACTATCTTCAAAGTGAAACTGGTGAGATGGAGTTAGGTTCAACAATGTGAAACTATCTTCAAAATAGAACTAGCAACATCGAGCTAGACATAAGAAGTTGGGCTCTCTTCAAAGCAAAATTGACAGCATCGAGTTGGTATTAAGAAGCTGGAGCCATTTCCAAGGCGTAAAACTAGAATCAAAAGTTGAAGTCATTCTTAAAATACGTTAACAACGAAGTAGTGAAGGCTCCAACCTCGCTGGTTGTTGCCCCATGATTGTCTTGCTTCTTTATAATTTTTATGAAGTCTTACTGTCTCTTTCAGACGCTTGTATCATTTGACTTGTTTTGATCACCCAACTTGAAGTACAAAATTATGATGAACTTTGGTCACGCGACTTGAAGGAGAAAGAAACATATCATGACTGAACTTAGAAGATATCTAAGCTACCTACTTACCATTTTGAAATAGATCAAGTCAAAACGTAGTTCAAAAGATCAACTTATGTTTTAGGGGAGTGCCGTGCAAAATTTATACTCATGCGGGCCAGGAGTAACATGCAGTTTAAAATCGTGCGTCATGGAGTTGTCTTGCTCTTTTTGTTGATTTTCCTTCATAGTGACGTGCAGTTTAGGCTTGTGCGTCATGGAGCTTTCTTGCTTCTTTTTTTTTTTTTTCTTGGCGTGACGTACGGTTTAGGGTCGTGCGTCATGGAGCTGTCTTGCTTCTTGGTTGTTTGACTTTCTTTTATAGTGACGTGCAGTTTAGGCTCGTGCGTCATGAAGCTATCTTGCTTCTTGTTTGTTTGATTTTCTTGCTTTCTCAATTTTTTTGACTTTTTGGTTTTCTTCATTTTTTTGCTTTTCTTTTAATCTATGTACATGCTTTCACTGCTACATTTCAGGGATAGTAGCACTTCAATTGTTGCTCGAACTTCCAAATTGTCGTTCAATGTCGACTTGCATACACTGTTAGAGATGTAGTGAGATAAAGCCGCCCTTTTGATGGTGATTCGAACAGGCACTTTTGGCATAAATCCCAAACCCTTTTGGTATTTTGGACCACATCATCTTTTTTCTTCAAGTAGGGTTCCTGTGTAGAGCTTCCTTGAGGATTATATCCAGCATTGACGAGGAGCTTATATGCCTTTACACCAAAATGCTTAATGAGTTCGTTGTCTGAAGTGAAGGAAAATCTTATTTTAACCCTCTTCCGAGGATCTATCTTGGATGTTTAATTCATCATACATTGATTATATACCTAGCATGCACCTATATAATTAATTGCAATATGTTGGTGTTTTCTCGTGTTTACCTGCGAATATGTCAGACAAAGAAGAGGATCAAGACTTGTGCTTTGATCTTCTGGACTGTATCCTGTTTGCCACAACTCCAATGCTGAGTGAGAGCAATCTATGGAGAGTACTGCAAAAATTTATCTTCTTCGTCACACTTGGAAATCACGAAAATCACAATGATAACAATATAATTTTCGAAAATCTCTTAACTTAGGATTACATTGATTTTCTTTCACCTTATATTTATAATAAAACCTCTAGAAACCTATTAGGATAGGATCTCTCATATCTAATAAATACAATCATATCTTTTTAGATAATGGAGAATCGGAACAGAGTCCCAGTGGGACTCCACTATGTGAGGGGCGAATTCTTCAGCAGCTACAGGCCTTGATGGGTCAGCCCAGGGATCAAATGCAAGGAATAAAGATGGGACTCAAATGAATTAATTATCTTATGTTCAGCCCAAAGCATAAATTAATTAATAAATATTTATTCATGCCACTAGATAATAAATACTGACTTACCCATTTATTTCCGAAGTTGAGTCGGGCTTGCACTTAGACTTCAAGAATACCTGTATTTAAGATGTCGCACGTCCATTAATTATTTATAACATTCTGACTACTTAAAATAATTAATCTCTTTAATTCCTTAAGTAGTACCACTCAAACATATTATTATACTGGAGATAACTCAACCTGCAGGGTTTAGTACAATAAATCTTTTGATCTCCTTAAGTGGACGTCATCATCCTAAACGGATATGGTGGCTCGATACAGGTAACTAGCATGACATAGAAGTACTGCACCACCCAAGATGCGAGAGAATATTGGGTTATCTCTTGTAACCCTCACTCATAACAAGTCAGTGATGGTCAGCAACTAATACTCACCTAAAACCTTATCGAGGTTTAGATCAACGTAAAGTCACAGAGATCTAGGTTCTTCACGATGGTCGATAGAAGAACGCATCTCACTATGATCCATAAATACGTTAGAGACGTACCAGTATAGACACGCAACCAAGTCAAGTCACTTCTTATCGATACCGCAACTTATACCGACAACTCGTCCTCAAGTTGTCTCAGCTGTGATGCTTTTTATATCTCATTAAACTTGACCAATCATACATACTTCTGTGATCTACTACACACTTTATGATCTAACTTATATATGAGATAAAGAGACATACATATGCAATCAAGTAAACAATTCAGATAGGAGATTGTAATAGTGGTAACAGGAAACATTGTATACAAGCTCAACCAAACTGCTTCCAGTATACAAATCCAACAATCTCCCACTTATACTAAAACAAACTTTTAGTATACAATGTGTCTCTCTACTAGCTATTACAAACAACACCATTATTTTGCTTCTCCCACTTCTACAAAAGTTTCCTTTCTAAGTGGGGGCCATCTTGCGCAATCAAAGTCCTCGAACATGCTCGTCGTAGACTTTTTGTGGCAGGCTCTTCGTGTATGGGTCAGCTAGGTTATCCGCAGTACCAATCTTCTCAATCAACACGTCTCCTCGTCTAACGATTTCTCGTATGACATGGTAATTTCTCTCTATGTGTTTGGTCGCCTTGTGGGTCCGAGGTTCCTGCGAGTTTGGCACTACACCTAAGTTATCACAGTACACTATGATACTCTTGGGCAAACGAGGTACCACATCTAGATCTATGAGGTAGTTCTTGAGCCATACAGCCTCCTTAGCATCCTTCGAAGCGGCTATATATTCGGCTTCCATGGTAGGGTCCGCAATGCATCGCTGCTTTGCACTCCGCAAAGATACGGCTCCTCCTCCCAAGATAAACACATAGCCCGAGGTAGATTTTTTCTCATCACAATCAGCTTGGGAATCTGAGTTTGAATAACCCAAAGGCATTAGACTATCTGCTTGGTAAACTAGCCTATAATCTCTAGTCCTTTTCAGGTACTTGAGTACATGCTTTACCGCATGATCCGTGAGCTTGTCGAGGTTAAGCGATATCTAGCTACTATGCCTACCGCATAGCGTATATCGGGTCTCGTACTGTGACATCACATACATGAGACTTCCCTCTGCGAAGCGTAAGGAACTGTCTTATTCCTCTATCTCATTTGCGATCATAGGTGGCTTTCCTTAGATAAATGAACACCATGTCTCAAGGGTAGCAATCCCTTCTTGGCGGTCTACATGCTAAAACGAGTAATCACAGTATCAATGTAAGACGCCTGAGATAAGCTCAACATTTTCCTCTTGCAGTCTTGGTAAACCTTGATCCCAATAATGTACGCTGCATCTCCTAAGTCTTTCATTTGAAACTGATCGGAATACCAACTCTTTACATTTGATAACAGCTTCACGTTGTTGCCAAGAAATACCTCGTCACCGTTGACTTCCAAACGATACACACAACTCTCGCTAGACAACTGGTAAATCCATAAGACTTTACCACGTTGTCGAAGTGTAAGTTCCATGATCGGGAAGCTTGCTTGAGTCCATAAATGGACTTCTTAAGCTTCCATACTAGATGCTCTTCACCCTTCATCACATAACCTTCGGGTTGCTGCATATAGATGTCTCTAACTTCTTCAAGGTAACCTTTTAGAAAAGCGGTCTTCACATCCATTTGCTAAACCTCAAAGTTCAGGTGAGTTGCTATGGCCAGAAGAATTCTGATGGACTTGAGCATTGCTACAGGCGAAAAGGTCTCATCGAAATCGATGCCCTCTATCTGAGTGTACTATTTCGTCACAAGCCTGGCTTTAAAGGCCGAAACCTCTCCATCTGAATCTCTTCCTCTTGTATACCTACTTACTACCTATGGCTTCCTTGCCATCTGGTAGATGTGTTTTCTCGTAAACATCCATGGCTATTATGGACTCAATTTCTAAGTCCATAGCGGTGTGCCATGATCTTGCATCTATGTCTTGTATCGCCTCGATGTATGTTCATGGGTCGATTACAGCCTGCTCGTTTCCTGGGACTAAATCTGAAGATTCGCCCATGAACATAAATCGCTCGGGTTGACGAACAACCCTCCCACTACGAGGAGACGCTACTGGCACAATGGCAAGGTTGGGTATAGTAACATGTGGTTCTCTATCTTGCACAACTTGTTGGGTCGGTATCTCTAGTGGAACTCGAGCCACTTCAATTTCTTGAAGTATCTGGTGTCGATCCCTCCCATTAGAAACGATATCTCGTACCTTTGGCCTAATCGGTGGTGGAATACGATCATCTTCTGATTCCTGAAGTATGATTTTAACTTTGGATTTGTGGTTTTTTCATATAATCCTCTTCTAAGAATCGAGCTTTAGTGCTAATAACGATCTTATGATCCTTAGGACTACAGAAATAACCACCTTTCGTTTCTCTAGGATAACCAATAAACAGTCTTGCATCAAATCTAGCCTCCAACTTGTCAGCTTTCTTGTTTAGCACATGTGTTGGACTGCCCCATATCCTTATATGGCTTAAACTAGGCTTGCGCTCAAACCATAACTCTAAAGAAGTCTTATCGACTCACTTGGACGGTACTAGATTGAGCAAATATGCCGTTGTTTCTAAGGCATACCCCAAAACGAAATCGGCAATGTTGCATAACTCATCATCGATCTAACCATCTCTAAGAGAGTCCTATTTCTTCGCTCTAACACACCATTTTGCTGTGGTGTGCCCGGTGTAGTGAGTTGGGATGTAATCACACACTACACCAAATAGTCCATGAACTCGTTACTGAGGTATTCGTCACCACGATCAGACCGCAATGACTTGATACTCTTACCTAGCTTTGTCTCCACTTCCGCCTTAAATTCTTTGAATTTCTTAAAGCATTCAGACTTGCGGTGAAGCAGGTATACGTATCCGAACCTTGAGTAATTGTCAATGAAAGTGACAAAATACTCGTACCATCCACGAGCTTGTGTGGACATTGGTCAACACAGGTCAGAATGGATTAGCTCCAACACTTCTTTGGCTCTATACCCCTTTGCTTTGAAGGATCTGGTAGACATCTTTTCCTCTATACAGGATTCGTGGACTGGGAACGGAGTAACCGTAATTTCAACCAATGCTCCATTCTTAGTCAGTCTTTGGATCCTATTTAGATCGATGTGACCGAATCTAAGATGCCAAAGATATGTGGTGTCATCTAGCGAAGAAAACTTCTTATTCTTAAGGTTTGATGTAGATGCAACATAATTAAAGGTATTATGCTTGCAGAAATAGTATAAAGCGAATTATATAAAGTGTCACCACAGATAACTTCGTCATTTCTTATGATAGAAACACCACTATCAAAAACAACAGAATATCCATGTATAAATAGTTTGGAAATCGAAATAAGGTTTCGCCGAAACTCCGGCACATATAAAACATCTTTCAATACTAAAACTGTCTTATCAAAACATAAAGTAACATCTCTGACTGCAAAGGCCTTGACTTTCGCCGCCTTGCCCATGGAGATCGTTATCTCGCCATCAAACAACTCTTTTGTCCGCTGGAACCCATGCAAGGTGTAACAAACATGATCAGTCGCACCCGTATCTACTACCCATGAATGAGTAGAATAAGTCGCTAAACATGTTTCCGTTACTAAAGAAAATGACGTACCTTAAGCCTTGAGCATAGGGAACTTAGCCTTTCAATGCTCAGTCTCACTGCACTTGAAGATTTGCCCTTCTCATTTGGTTTTTTCAAACCGCTGGTAGAGCCCTTTGTATTACTCTCACTCTTTTATTTAGCATTAGCATCTCTTGAATTCCACTTTACCTTTTCATTTTTCCATGAAGCAGTGGTCTTCCTTGAGGTGCGTACTAAAGATTGTGCACTTTTGCTCATTTTGCTTTCCTCCGTTACTAAATCCTCTTGCAATGAATCTAGAGTTGTTATACTTTTCATAAAGGACTACTCTATAACAGAAGTTATCAAAAGACTTGGGAAAAGTGTTGAGGATTATATCGATTCTGACTACATCATCAATATATCCTCCAACCAACTCGAGCTCTCCGAAGAGATTGATAATTTTCTCTACATGGTCATGCACTAAATCGTCTTCCGTCATTGAACTTGACATAATTAATTTTGTCAAATTATGACTAGCGATTCTGTCCGACTCCCCATACGATTTCATGAGATTTAGCCATATAGTGGTCGCATCATCCATCTCTTGATGCTGGAGTTGCAAGGACTCACACATGGTGACCAAAAGAAGGTAATTTGCCATTCTATTTGATTTGTCCCATTTCTCGTGCTCCTTGCGCTCCTCATCGGTAGATGAATCATCTAGGGGGTTGGACGGGGTGCATTTTCTTCGGCAGTAAGAACAATCTCAATGTTTTGTTTCCACTCGATAAAATTTAGACCGGATAGAGGATTTTGTGAGAGCATATTGATAATTGGTGTAAGAGACATATCTCAAAAGTAATATAAACACATAAGCATATGATCGCACATAATTCGCAACAATAATGTTGTAACCTTTTGATAAAATAATATTAATTGAAACCTTCAATCGCCCAAAGAAATGAAGAATCCCACATGCAAGCCATGCGTGTGGACGTTTACATGAACCCCTCGACCAGACTAAAATATACCTTTTAGTCGTTTAATTTCAATCCATGTCAACTTATCCTTATGACAAATGAAATTAATGATTGGACCTTACTAAACCACATCACTATCGCAAGAAGGGACTTCACGAGAAATTGTACTTGAGGTGATGTCTAAGCAATTACCACAATTTTGATAGCAGAAAATGAATTCTTAGAATTGACATACTCACTCGAACCATACCACTTTCAATTTAAATTCTTTTATCATCTCATTTTAAATCTATCTCTAGAGAACTTATGAAAATCGTATATGCAAGCCACGCGTGTGGACGTTTACACATGAAACTCCCACTTCTCAATAGATTAAAATATTTTATTTGAAATCTCATCTAACAAACTATGATAAACAAAGCAAGCAAGCCACGTGTGTAGCGTTTACTCACAGTGCGTACCACTTTGTTTAAAGATCAAAAAGTGGAGGTCTTGACATCTTTAATTTTAAAGATTAATATGTCGGGTTTATTGTGTTTTGCATGTTTTTGTTTTGTTTTTCTCTGTTTGTTTTCGACGATTTGATTTCTATTTGATTTATATTTGAATATCTTTTATTGGAATCATATTCGTTTTCGTTTTGTGTAGGGAATGATCGCGTTGAATCAATTTGTGCATATAAAGCGCACCCGAGGCCGGACTCGGCGTAGCCGACGCTGGGTGCTCATCACGTCGCGAGGAAGTGAAGTGAAGACCCGCGTTCGGCGCTGCAACGTCCGACGTAGGGTTCCGATCGAGCGCCCGCGTCCGACCTTTGAGTCGTCCGGCCGGGCCCAATGCATGAATCGTCCCGAGAGCGCCCGCGTCCGGCGCTGGGCGCCCGAAATAAAATTCCTCCCGAGAGCTCACCGTCCGTGCGCAGAAAAAGTTTTGAAGATCGTCCAGAGACTCCTTGCGTTCGGCGCTGGCATGGGTCCGGTGCTGGCACCCCATTTCGAGAGCCTTGAGTCCGGCGTTTGAGTCGCGTCCGTATTGGGTTGCTCGCGTTCGCCTTGTTTTTGAGCAGCGTCCGTCGGCTGAAGTTCGCGATCAGCTGCTGCGTGTGAATTTTCGGGCATTATATATAGGATTTAAAATGCTGAAACCCTACCTCCTTTTTCATTATTCAGTTTTTAGGATTCGTTTTGAGCGCCTCCTCTCACGCGATTTTCTTCCTTCAGTTTTTCTAAGTATTTCTTTGTCATTTATGATTCAAGATTATTGTAAGGATAATTATTATTGGTTTTCGCTCCGAAAGACTTTAATTTAAATTCCATCGTTCGTTCTTATTCGTATGATTTCTTTATCACTTTCTACCGTTTTTTCGTATTTCTTTGATGATGATTTCTATGCTTTGGTGTTGATTACTATTGGTGTTTGCTTAATTATTCTTGTCTTTCATTTAATCTATTCGATTTATGCCTAGGGTTCATCACGTTGATTCTATGTTCTTCAATCTAAGGTTTAATTCTTGTCTAGATAATTTCTTTGCTTTGTCAATTTCTGCCTAGTTAATTCGTCTTTCTTTCCTTAGTAATTCATCGCCTAGGTAATCTATTGTTTTAAGGTGACGATCAAACAACTCTTCATGATTAGAATGTTTAGGAATTTAATTGCTTTCGTGTGGTAACTTAGTAACGCCCTATTAAGTTTTCCTTTAGAGACGACTCGGATTAGCTTGCTCGCTAGGACGACCTCGTTAGATTGCGAGGGACTTTATTAGTGATCTTTTCAGTCCAACAAATTTTGGCACCGTTGCCGGGGAACACTTTAGGCGTTTTACTAATGTTGCATGTTTTTGAAGGGAAAAACTATGTTTAGCCATCTCCCGAGGATCTATCTTGGATGTTTAATTCACCATACATTGATTATATACCTAACATGCACCTATATAATTAATTGCAACACGATGGGGTTTTCTCGTGTTTACATTTGAATCTGTCGAGGCGGAATGGATCGAGACTGGTGCTTTGACCTTACGGGTGTATCCGGTTGCCCAATCTCCAGCGTCGAGTGAGGGCGATCTATGGAGAATGCTTGGAAAATCACCCTCAAGCTCTCAAGAATTTTGAAAATCTCTCAAAAGATGAACCCTCAAATTCTCGAAAATAATGATGATGATTATTAATCATTGACCTAGATTTAATCTCTTACCTCATATTTATAATGCATTACCATAATCCTATATGGAAATTACCATAATCCCATATGGAAATTACCATAATCCTATATGAAAATTACCATAATCCCATATGAAAATTACCATAATCCTTTATGGAAATTACCATAATCCCATATGGAAATTACCATAAACCTTTATGGAAATGATTATTACCATAATCTTATATAGAAAGGATCTATGCATATCCCATAAATATAATAATATCCTTATAGGATAAAGAGAATCAAATCCTTGCCTTGTAGAGCATAGGGGCGCAGATTTTGCCTAGCTTACGGGCCTGGATGGGCCAGCCCAGGGATCAAATGCAAGGAATAAAGATGGGCCTCAAATAAATTAATTATCTTATGTTCAGCCCAGAACATAAATTAATTTATAAACATTTATTCATGCCACTAGAGAATAAATGCTGACTTACCTCTTTATTACCGAAGTTGAGTCGGGTTTGCACTTAGACATTACGAATCCCCGTATTTAAGATATCGAACGTCCATTAATTATTTATAGCATTCTGATTGCTTAAAATAATTAATATCTTTAATTCCTTAAGTAGTACCACTCAACCTTATTATTGTACTTGAGCTAACTCAACCTGCAGGGTTTAGTACAATAAACCTTTTGAGCTCCTTAAGGGGACGTCATCATCCTAAACGGATAGGGTGACTCGTCTGATAACTAGCATGACATACAAGCACTGCCACCACCCAAGATGCGGAGAATATTGGGTTAGAACATATAACCCTCACCCATAACAAGTCAAAGTGATGGTCAACAACTCATACTCATCTAATACCTTATCGAGGTTTAGATCATCATAAGTCACCGAGATCTTGGTTCTTCACGACGGTCAGATAGAAGAACTCATCTCATGTGATCCTTCATATGTCGAGACGTGCCAAATAGACAAGCAACCAAGTCAAGTCACTTCTTATCTATACGCGACTATACCGACAACTCGTCCTCAAGTTGTCTCGGTGTGAAACTTTTTATATCTCATTAAGCTTGACCAATCATACAGACTTCTGTGATCTTCTACACACTGTATGATCTAACTTATATATGAGATAAGGGGACACAGATATATGCAATCAAGTATTCATTTCAGATATGAGATTGTAATAGTGGTAACAGGAAACATTGTATACAAGCTTAACCAAAACTACTTTCAGTATACAAATCCAACAATCTCCCACTTATACTAAAGCAAACTTTTAGTATACAATGTGTCTCTCTACTAGCTATTACAAACAAAACCATCACTTTGCTTCTCCCACTTATACAAAAGTTTCATTTCTAAGTGGGTGCCATCTAGCGCAATTCAAGTCCTCTAACGTGCCCAACGTAGACTTATAGCGGCAGGCTTTCGTGAATGGATCCGCTAGGTTATCCGTCGTATCAATCTTTGCAATCAACCGTCCACCGCCTAACGATTTCTTGTATGACATGGTAATTTCTCTCTATGTGTTTGGTCGCCTTGTGGGTCCGTGGTTCCTTCGAGTTTGCCATCGCACCGAAAGTTATCACAATGAAACTATGATACTCTTGGGCAAACCAGTACCACACCTAGATCCATGAGGTAGTTCTTGAACCATACTGCCTCCTTAGAAGCCTCCAAGCGGCTACATATTCGGCTTCCATGGTAGAGTCCGCAATGCATCGCCGCTTTGCACTCCGCCAGATATCGGCTCCACCTCCCAAGGTAAACACATAGCTTGAGGTAGACTTTTTCTCATCACGGTCGACTTGGAAATCCAGTCAGATAACCCAAAGGCATTAGACTATCGCATGGTAAACCAGCCTATAATCTCGAGTCATTTTCGGTGCTTGAGTATATGCTTTCTGCAATCCAATGAGCTTGTCGAGGTTAGATTGATATCTAGCTACTATGCTACCGCATAGCGAGATATCGAGCCTCGTGCATAGCATTGCGTACATGAGACTTCCTATGGCGGGCGTAAGGAACTTGTCTCATTTCCTCTATCTCCTTCGCAATCATAGGTGACTCTTCGCTAGATAAAGGCCGCCATGTCGAAAGGTAGCAATCCTTTCTTGGCGGTGCGCATACTAAAACAGTATTCACGGATCAATATAAGACGCCCGAGATAAGCTCAACATTTTCTTCTTGCGATCTCGGTAAACCTTGATCCCAAGAATGTATGTGCATCTCCTTAGTCTTTCATTTGAAACCGATCGGATAGCCAACTCTTTACGTCGATAACGACTTCACGTTGTTGCCAACTAGAAGAATGTCATCTACATAAAGTGCAAGAAATATCACATCACCGTTGACATCTAACCGATACACACAACTCGCTAGGCAACCGGGTAAATCCATAGGACTTTACCACCTCGTCAAAGCGTAAGTTCCATGATCGGAGACACCTTAAGTCCATAAATGGATTTCTTAAGCTTCCATACTAGATGCTCTTCACCCTTTACCACATAACCTCCGGGTTGCTGCATATAGATGTCTCTACCTTCCTCAAGGTAACCGTTTAGAAAAGCGGTTTTAACATCGATTATTGCCTGTTCGTTTCCTGGGACTAAATCCGAAGATTCTCCCACGAACATAAATCGCTCGGGTTGACGAACAACCCTCCCACTACGACAAGGTTCTACAGGCACAATGGCAACGGTGGGTGCAGAAACTTGTGGTTCTCTATCTTGCACAACTTGCTGGGTAGGTACCACTTGTACGGTCGGTATCTCCAGTGGAACTCGACCCACTTCAATTTCTTGAAGTATCTGGTGTCGATCCCTCCCACTAGACTCGACATTTCGTACCTTTGGCCTAATCGGTGGCGGAATACGATCATCTTCTAATTCTTGAAGAATGATTTCAACTTTGGACTTATGATTCTTCATATAATCCTCTTCTAAGAATCGGGCATTAGTGTTAATAATGACCTTCTGATCCTTAGGACCATAGAATAAATCACCTTCGTTCCTCTAGGATATCCATAAACGACCTTGCGTCGGATCTAGCCTCCAACTTGTTCAAAGACGCGTGTCTTTGATCGCCCCATATCCCTATGTGGCTTAAACGGGCTTCATACGCTAAACCACAACTCGAAAGGGTCTTTTCGGTGACTTGGATGGTACTAGATTTAGCAAGTATGCCGCCGTTTCTAAGGCATACCCCGAACGAAATAGGCAATGTTGCATAACTCATCATTGATCTAACCATTTCCAAAAGAGTCGTATTTCTTAGCTCGACCCACCATTTTGTTTGTGGTGTGCCCGGTGAAGTCTTGTTGGGAGGTAATCCCATACTTCACTAGATAGTCCATGAACTCGTTCTTGAGGTATTCGCCATGCGATCGGATCGCGATGACTTGATACTCTTACCAAGCTTCGTCTCCACTTCCGCCTTTAACTCTTTGAATTTCTCAAAGCATTCGGACTTCGCGGTGAGCGGTATACGTATCCGTGCCTTGAGTAATCATCGATGAAAGTGATAAAATACTCGTACCTCCACGAGCTTGTGTGGACATTGGTCCACACATTCGAAATAGACTAACTCTAACATTTCTTTGGCTCTATAACCCTTCGCTTTGAAGGGTGCAGTCGACATCTTACCTTCTATACAGATTCGCGGACCGGAATGGAGTAATCGTGAGATTACCCAACGCCCATTCTTAGCCGGTCTTTGGATCCTATTTAGATTGATGTGACCTAATCTAAGATACCGAGAGAAATGTGGTGTCATCTTCTTGAAGAAAACTTTCTCTTTCTAGGGTTTGAAGAAGATGCAACATAGTTATAGGTATTATGTTTTGCGAAATAGTATAAAGCGAATTATATAAAGTGCCAACACGTATAACCGTCATTTCTTATGATAGAAACACCATTATCAAAAATAACGAATATCCATGAGTAAATAGTTTGAAACAGAAACAAGGTTCCGCCGAAAATTCGGCACATATAAAACGTCTTTTAAAACTAAAATTATTCTCTCAAAACATAAAGTAACATCTCCGACTGCAACGGCCTCGACTTTCGCCGCATTGCCCATGGAGATCGTTATCTCGCCATTACTCGCCTCCCTTGTCGCGGGAACCCCGCAGGTGTAACAAACATGATCGATCGCACCGTGTCTACTACCCAAGAATGGATAGAACAAGTTGCTAAACATGTTTACGTTACTAAAGCAAACGGCGTACCTTGAGCCTTAAGCATAGGGCACTTAGCCTTCCAATGCCCAGTCTTACCGCACTTGAAGCACTTGCCTTCTCCTTTGGCTTCTTCAAGCCTCCGGTGGCAGCCATGTTCTTGCTCCCATTACTCCCACTATTTCCCTTGCCTCTACCACCTTTGGTGTCCCTTTTTCTTTTTCCATTTTGCAACGGAAAATTTGGGTCCTTAGATGTGCTAGCAAGAGCATGTGCTCCTTTGCCCATAACTCCTTTCGCAGCCACAAGATCATTGAGCAACTAACTAAGTGTATACTCAGTCTTGCTCATGATCGCATTCACGCGAAAGTTCTCAAAAGACTTGGGCAGTGTATTGAGGATGATATCGACCTTGGCCGCGTCAATACCTCCTCCCAACCGATCAAGACTATCCATGAGATGAGTCGTGTGGGAGACATGTTCATGGACCGAACTTCCTTCTTCCATCTTACACGCCAAGATTTCTCTCATTGTGTGGAAGGATCGTCCGATCCGATCGCCCAAACTTACTCTCGAGACTTGACCAAATATCGTCGCGTCTACCATCGATCGATCTTTGCAAATGCAAGCCTGGACATAGTAGTCATCATATAGCATTTAGCTATATTGTTTGACTTATTCCAAAGTCCGCTTGACTCTCATTGCTCATTAGTCGATCGTCGATAAGGGGCATCGGGTTTAGGATTAGTGAGAACAAACATGTGTTCTTGAAATGATAAGAACATATTCCATGTTTCGTTTCCACTCGATAAAATTTGGACGAATAACGGTTTTGTGCGGCGTATTAATAATCGGTGTAAGAGACATATACGAAGCGATAATGTAAACACATAAGTATACGATCGCACATAATTACGTAACAATAATATTGTAACCTTTGATAAAACAATATTAATTGAAACCTCCAATCGCCCAAGGAATCCCACATGCAAGCCACGCGTGTGGGCGTTTACACATGAACCCCTCGACCGCACTAAAATATACCTTTTAGTCGTTTAATTTCAATCCATGTCAACTTATCCTTATGACAAATGAAATTAACGATTGGACCTTACTAAACCACATCACTATCACAAGAAGGGACTTCGTGGAAAGTTGTACTTGAGGTGATGTCTAAGCAATTACCACATTTTAACAAAGACGAAACTCTTAGAATTAGCATACTCACTAGGACCATACCGCTTCCAATTCAAATTCTTTTGTTATCTCATTTTATATCTATCTCTAGAGAACTTATGAAAATCGCACATACAAGCCAGCGCAGTGGGCGTTTACATGAAACTCCCACTTCTCAATAGATTTAAAATGTTTTATTTAGAAATCTCGTCTAACAAACTTATGATAAGCAGTGCAAGCAAACCCGCGCGTGTATGGGCGTTTACTCACGGTCGCGTATCACTTTGTTTAGAGATCAAAAGTGGAGGTCTTGACATTTTAATTTTAAAAAATTAATTTGTCGGTTTGCTTGCTTAGTCTTTTTATTCAAAAGGTTTGTCCATGCGAGATCACGTAATCTAGCATGCTTTTCTATAGAACTCGACATGTAAAACATGCTCATGAAATTCTAAAATATGCTTGAAAACGATATAAACCTAGCATGCTTACTATGCGCACTGAATTACGAAAACACTTAAAGGTTTGTCAACGTAATTTAAACATACATAGCATGCTCTTGTATAATTTAAACATCCACGACATGCAATGAGCGATAAAAATAAAATAAAACGTTCGCCGTGGCCCACTCGTGGAATCGCACTTTCCCGCCTAATCTATTACATAGAATTGCAAAGTCATGATCTTTATAATCTTCGAACGGCCTCGCGTGCGGGCACGGACGGATTCAAAAGGGCCTCGCGTGCAGCAGCGCGGACCGGACTCGTCAACGAGATTGGTGGAAAAAGGATGCGGGCTCGGCCCGTCACGCGGCGCGCGTCCGCGCGCCATGCTGCGCCTGCGTGCCGTCGCCCGCGCCGTGCGACCCGTTTTCCGTCGTCTCGATCCGGCCGCTTCGTCTTCGTTTTACTTTTACGGATAAGATTTACGGAAAATAAATCTAATCTAACCACGGATTTTCTCGTGGTGAAAAAAAATCCGACAAAATAAAACCGAGCCACGATGAGCAGCGGATCCAACAAATAATATATAGCGCGTAATAATCAAACGTGAATTAATCCAGCGAGCGAAGATTCGATCCCGGGCTCGATACCAGTGAAGGAAAAACTATGTTTAGCCTCTCCCGAGGATCTATCTTGGATGTTTAATTCACCATACATTGATTATATACCTAGCATGCACCTATATAATTAATTGCAACACGTTGGGGTTTTCGTGTTTACCTTTGAATCTGTCGGCGGAATGGATCGAGACTCGTGCTTTGACCTTTTGGGTTGTATCCGGTTGCCCGATCTCCAGCGTCGGTGAGGGCGATCTATGGAGAAAGCTTGGAAAATCACCCTCAAGCTCTCAAGAATTTTGAAAATCTCTCAAAGGATGAACCTCAAATTCTCGAAAATAATGATGATGATTATTAATCATTGACATAGATTTAATCTCTTACCTCATATTTATAATGCATTACCATAATCCTATATGGAAATTACCATAATCCCATATGGAAATTACCATAATCCTATATGAAAATTACCATAATCCCATATGGAAATTACCATAATCCTTTATGGAAATTACCATAATCCCATATGGAAATTACCATAAACCTTTATGGAAAGGATTATTACCATAATCTTATATGGAAAGGATCTATGCATATCCCATAAATATAATAATATCCTTATAGGATAAAGAGAATCAAATCCTTGCCTTGTAGAGCATAGGGCGCGATTTTGCCTAGCTTACGGACTGGATGGGCCGACCAGGGATCAAATGCAAGGAATAAAGATGGGCCTCAAATAAATTAATTATCTTATGTTCAGCCCAGAACATAAATTAATTTATAAACATTTATTCATGCCACTAGAGAATAAATGCTGACTTACCTCTTTATTACCGAAGTTGAGTCGGGTTTGCACTTAGACATTCTGAATCCCGTATTTAAGATATCGAGCGTCCATTAATTATTTATAGCATTACATTGCTTAAAATAATTAATATCTTTAATTCCTTAAGTAGTACCACTCAACCTTATTATTGTACTTGAGCTAACTCAACTGCGGGGTTTAGTACAATAAACCTTTTGAGCTCCTTAAGGGGCGTCATCATCCTAAGCAGATAGGGTGACTCGTCTGAGATAACTAGCATGACATACAAGCACCGCCACCACCCAAGATGGAGAATATTGGGTTAGAACATATAACCTCACCCATAACAAGTCAAAGTGATGGTCGAAGAACTCATACTCATCTAATACCTTATCGAGGTTTAGATCATCGTAAGTCACCGAGATCTTGGTTCTTCACGGCGGTCGATATAGAAGAACTCATCTCACTGTGATCCTTCAATACGTCGAGACGTACCGGCATAGACAAGCAACCAAGTCAAGTCACTTCTTATCTATCTGCAGCTATACCGACAACTCGTCCTCAAGTTGTCTCGGTGTGAAACTTTTATATCTCATTAAGCTTGACCAATCATACGAGACTTACGTGATCTTCTACACCTTCGTATGATCTAACTTATATATGAGATAAGGGGACACGATATATGCAATCAAGTATTCATTTCGGATAGGAGATTGTAATAGTGGTAATAGGAAACATTGTATACAAGCTTAACCAAAACTGATTTCAGTATACAAATCCAACAGTTTTTCGTTTTTATTCTTCTCCTTGCCTTTCTTATTTTGTACCGCAGTTGCGTTTGATCTCGTTTATTGAGTGTTGTGTATGCAGGGACGCCGAAGTCTAAATCCTAGATTAGCATCCCCGTTGAAGGATAGGAAACCACGACTGCCTAGTGTGGCAGAGTTTGATCTCTCCGATTATGATAGCTTCTGTGAGGACAATTCTCTCACTCTTGAAGGAGGATTCACTACCGTCGAGAATTTTTTGTTTGAAGAATTCCCACCGAGAACCATGGGTGACCGACAAAACAATAACCATGACAATGCAATCATGGCGAGAACGCTGCCCCTCGCCTGATGGGGGATTACTTTCGCCCTAAGATTGGGGAGACTACAAACCCTATCGTGTTGTGCCCCGCGGCACGTGGGTATGAGTTGAAGCCGAACCATTTCAATCTCATCCCTACTTTTCATGGCATGGTGAATGAGGATGCCTTAAGCTTCATCAGAGATTACAATTAAGTGGTGCAATCGTTCCCTCTGTTTGGCCTGAATGAGGAACAGTTGAAGATGCGTTGTTTCTCTTATGCTCTTAAAGATAAAGCCAAGTCTTGGCTTATGAGCTTTCCCGCCGACTCTTTGGCAAATTGGAACAATGTGGTGGAGCAATTCATGTTGAGGTTCTATCCGCAACAGAATACCAATGATCTTCGATCCAAGATTATGACGTTCAAGCAGGAACTGGATGAGCCGTTTCATGAAGCAAGAGAAAGATTCAAAGAGCTTCAGAGGCAATGCCCACATCACTTCTTCCCGTTGGTTCTTTTGTGCCAATTCTTCTATGACGGGATCCTTAAATTCGATCGGAAAAAGGCGGCGACGCGATAGGGGCAACATAGCTCATATCACGGCCGAGGCTCTTGGCGAGATCTTTGATGTCATGGCGAGCAACTCCTCCGAAGGCATCTAGTATGCGCGGTCTTCATCAATTACGTGGAGCAGGATCGGAATTAACGAGGCGGATGGCACGACTTATGAGAGAGATGAGCGAGATGAAGATGAAGCGGTGAGTTCCTTCACCACCCCAGGAGTTCGCTGCTCCTTCGCAGGAGTTCGTCGCACCTCCTCAGGATTTCTCTATGCATCCTTGTGGAATTTGCATGGAAATGGGACATACAGCAGATATTTGTCCTAATATGAGAGCACTCGTCTATGAAGGCGGAGTAGAGGCCTATGCTATGCAAGGTTTTCCGTCTCGGCAACCTTATGAGCCGAGGCCGACCTATGAGCAAAACCAGCCACAGTACAACTCGAGATGGAAGAATCAGAGCCAAGGTCAGGGTTCGGGTTCAAACCCACAGACTCGACGCCTCCCACACGCAGCGGTACCGTCATGACGATACACGTACTCAGCGATACCACTTGAGCGGCGAGCTTATGGTCAGCGATGTCGGTATCCACAGCGACAACATATCGACAACCGTCATACCCGCAGTATCCTTACCCACAGCAGCCGCCTCCGCCGCAGCAGTACCATCAGCAGCCTTACCAACCTCCACCGCGGCAACATGCTCCTCCGAAATCATCCATGGAGGATAGTTTGGCCGCATTTATGCAAGAGAGCAAGTTAGCAAGGGAATCACAAGATGCGACCATTAAGCGTCTTGAGAGTACGATCGGACATATCTCTGGTACTGTCAACGAAATGCAGCAACAACAATAGACAGGGAGGATACCGGGACAGGGGCTCTAGCCACACCAAGCTCAAGCAATAACTATTCTCCGAAGTGGGAAGAAAGTAGATAATAAGGTGCAACTCCCAGAGATCGTGGAGGAACAGATAATGAAGGAGAGAGTGATTGTGGAGAAACATAGAGTGGAGGAGAAAGTGATTGAGGATGAACAGCCGACAGTGCAGTTACACAAGACGGCAAACCTTTATAAGCCTCTAGTGCCATTCCCGAGCCGGTTGAAAAATGAGAAACAAGAGCGGCAGTTCTCAGATTTCTACAAAATGCTTTCCAAGGTTAATGTGAATCTGCCACTATTGGATGTGATCCGCAATGATCCTACCTATGTTAAGTTCTTCAAGGAACTTGCATCAAAGAAGAGGAGGTTTGTCGACAATGAATACATTATGGTATACGAGGTGGCCGACTCCATTATCGCAAAGAACCACTTCTGCCCAAACAACGGGATCCAGGTAGCTTCGTCATCACAATTGCTTTGGGAAATGGTAAGGAAGCCACAGGTATGCTTGATTTAGGAGCTGGTATTAATCTTATGCCTTACTCTATTTTCAAGCAATTAGAATTAGGAGAGTTGAAACCTACTGGCATGAGTCTCCAATTAGCCGATCGCTCTGTCCGCTACCCTAGGGGAATTGTAGAGGATATTCTTGTACGTGTCGGTGGCCTGATTGTACCTGTGGATTTCATGGTGTTAGAGATAGGCGATGTGCATGAAAATGGTCGAGACCATACACTGCTATTAGGGAGACCTTTTATGGCCACTACTAATACTTTGATTGATGTGAAAAATGGAAACATTAGGATGACCGTCCTAGGGAAACAATGTCATTTTCTGTGCATAATAACAAGGTCATGCCATCGATTAATTCAATTGAAAACTGTTCTTATATAGACTCTATTGATGCCTTGGCCGAGATTTCTTTTGTGCAGGATCACAGTGTGGAGGAAGTCTATGAAGGATCAGTAGACCTAGAGGAAAGACTCATGTTGGAAGCCGACTATGCTAAGCCAACCAAGCGAGAAACAGAGATCATCCCTAAAAAGGAGCCTCAGACGATAGAATTGAATGAACTTCCCAAGAACTTAAAGTACATCTTCCTTGAGGAAGGTGGACAAAAGCCCGTGATTATCTCTGCCAATCTTACTGATTCCCAACAATCCCGGTTGGTTGCCGTTTTGAAGAGACACAAGCTTGCTTTCGGGTGGAGTTTGGCAGATATAAAGGGAATCAGTCCTGCTATGTGCATGCACAAAATCCAGCTTGAAGAAGGAGCACGCCCACATCGAGATGGACAGAGAAGACTTAATCCAGTACTAATGGAGGTGGTGAAGAACGAGATCCTCAAACTCCTAGCAGAAGGAATCATCTTTCCAATTGCTGACAGTGAATGGGTCAGTCCAGTTCATGTCGTGCCCAAAAAGGAGGAATAACAGTGGTCCTTAACGAGAGAAAGGAGTTGGTGCCCACGAGACCCGTCACTGGATGGCGGATGTGCATCGACTATCGGAAGCTTAATGCTTCCACCAAAAAGGATCATTTTCCCCTTCCTTTCATTGACCAAATGTTAGATAAGTTGGCTGGTAATGAATTTTATTGTTTTCTTGATGGCTTGTCAGGTTACTACCAGATTGCTATAGACCCGGCGGATCAAGCCAAGACTGCGTTCACGAGCCCATTTGGAACATATGCTTTTCGAAGGATGCCATTCGGACTCTGCAATGCTCCAGGTACTTTCCAGCGATGTATGATGTCTGTCTTTTCTGACATGATAGGAGACTTTGTAGAGATCTTTATGGATGATTTTTCTGTGTTTGGTTCCTCATTCGATGATTGTTTAGAAAAGATTGAACGTGTACTTAGTCGTTGTGTGGAATACAACCTTACTCTAAGTTGGGAGAAAAGTCACTTTATGGTCAGAAATGGCATTGTTTTGGGTCACATAGTTTCTAGTCGTGGAATAGAGGTCGATACGGCAAAGGTGGAGGTAATTGAAAAATTACCACCACCCAGTGATTTTAAAGGAATCCGAAGTTTCTTAGGACACGTGGGATTTTATCGTCGTTTCATCAAGGACTTTTCAAAAATTTGCCAACCTCTTTGTCGTTTGCTTGCTCAGGATACGCTTTTCAATTTTGATAATGATTGTCTTGTTGCTTTTAATACTTTAAAGGAGAAATTGAGCACTGCGCCTGTCGTCATCGGTCCCAATTGGTCCTTTCCTTTTTAAATTATGTGTGATTCTTCTAACTCTACTGTTGGAGCTGTTTTAGGTCAACGTGTTGATCGGATATTACGTGTAATTTACTATGCTAGTTTAACTCTTAATCAGGCTCAAATGAATTATACCACTACTGAAAAAGAGATGCTTGCTGTAGTTTTTGCACTTGATAAATTTCGTCCATATATTATTGGTTCTCAAGTGATAATTCATAGTGATCATGCTGCTCTTCGCTATCTGTTGACCAAACCTCAAGCCAAGCCTAGGCTAATTCGTTGGGTGCTCCTGTTACAAGAATTTGATCTAGAGATTCGTGATAGGAAGGGTAGTGAGAACGCTGTGGCAGATCACTTATCTCGTCTAGATCACCTTCCCCCCACTTTGAATCTCGATGCCATTAAGGATTCTTTCCCATTTGAGCATGCTTATAGTGCCTCTTCTGTGCCTTGGTATGCTGACATTGTTAATTATCTAGCATGTGGTGAGTTGAGGCCTGACCTTACCTCCCAAGAGAGGAAGCGTTTTCTTTCTCTGTGCAGGCAATATTATTGGGAGGATCCCTATCTTTTCAAGTTAGGGAAGGATGAGGTGATCCGTCGATGCATCCCAGATGAGGAGCACACCAAGGTCCTTGAGATGTGCCATCAAGCTCATTGTGGTGGACATTTTGGAGGACAAAAGACTGCGCACAAGGTGTTACAATCCGGTTTATTTTGGCCCACTCTTTTCAAAGATTCTCATACCTATTGTTTGTCTTGTGATCGGTGTCAAAAGGTAGGCTCAATTGGACGTAGGAATGAGATGCCTCTTAATAACGTCTTAGTAGTTGAGGTTTTTGATGTTTGGGGAATAGATTTTATGGGACCTTTCCCCAAATCTATGGGGTACGAGTATATTTTACTTGCCTTTGATTATGTGTCCAAGTGGGTTGAGGCTATCCCCACTAGGACATGTGATTCTCACATTGTACTCAAGTTTGTGCAGGAAAACATCTTATGCAGGTTTGAATTTCCACGAGCAATCTTTAGTGATGGTGGGAAACACTTTTGCAACAAGTTGTTTGAAAAACTCATGAAAAAGAATGGCATCACGCATAAGATTGCTACCCCATATCATCCACAGACGTCGGGGCAGGCCGAGACTAGCAACCAACAAATCAAGGGAATTCTTGAGAAGACGGTGCAGCCATCCCGTAAGGATTGGGCTAGTAAACTTAATGAGGCATTGTGGGCATACCGCACGGCGTTTAAGAGTATTTTAGGGATGAGCCCGTATCGCATCGTCTATGGAAAAGCTTGCCATTTACCCGTCGAGATAGAATATAAGGCATATTGGGCCATCAAGACCTTGAACTTTGATCTCTCTAAAGCCTTAGAGCGTCGTTCACTCCAAATGTCCGAATTAGACGAGCTTCGTAACGAAGCCTATGACAATGCGCGCGTCTATAAAGATAAGGTCAAAAAGCTTCATGATCGTCGAATCGTGCATAAGGATTTGAAGCCTGGAATGAAGGTTTTGTTGTTCAACTCTCGTTTGAAGTTATTTTCCGGAAAGCTTAAATCCCGTTGGAGTGGACCTTTTGTTATTAAAGAAGTGTTTCCTTATGGGTCGGTGAGCCTCGTAAAGATGGAAATGCAGTGGTTCCTTGTTAATGGCCATAGAGTAAAGCCGTACCTTGAGGAGATCATGCAGCATAATGGTGGAATCAATCCATGTTTGCGATCCTCTGTCCATCAGATCAATTTTCGTCGAGCTTACGACAATAAACAAGCGCTTCGTGGGAGGCAACCCACGTTTCTTTCTGTTTTGTTCTTGTTTTCTTTCTATTTTATTTTTGTTTGGTTTTGATCCTTGTTTCTCGTTTGGTTCTATGTGGTGCAGGATTTGAAGTTGATTTATCGAGGAGTTGCGAAAAAAAAGAATCCAAGTGCCGGACGCATGTCAACCGGCACTGAGCATACACAAAATTGCATCCAGAGAGGTACCCCAGGCGTCGGACGTGTCGAAATCGGTGTTGGGGTACAAATGAAGAAGAGTACAGAGCGTTCACCCAAAGACCGAACGCGCGAAACCGGCTACTGGTGGCGAGAAGTGACCAAAGACGGACGCCATGAAACCGTATTGGGTCCTTTTATCTTTTTTAAAAAAAATTAATTAAAATTTATATATATTGTTTTAGAGCTAGGGTTTTTTTTTCTTACCTCTCATTTCTCTCTTTCAGTGCCGCTCTCTCCTAGCCCAAACGCGCGTTTCCGTTTCTTCGTCCGGCGCCCTTTATCTCCGTCTGGTGTTTGCGCTCTCCGCGCCACATCCAGCACCGGTTCTATCTCCTTCCGTTGCTAACCCGGCGCTCAGCTCCGAGCATCCGCAAGCCAGCGCCCTTTTTCTCCGTCCGGCGCTCGCCCAGCTGCCGTGCCCCAACTTTCGCTCTTCTCGTCCGGCGCTGCCTCAGTGCCGCATGCCTCGCGCAACCCAACGCCGCTCCCTCCACGTACCGCGCCACATCCAGCGCCCGCTGCTGCTCCATCCGGCGTTTCACTAAGCGCCACGCCTCTCCATCGTCCAACGCCGATTTTTGACGTCCGGCGTTTCGCGCCCCATCGCGCGTTAGCCTTCCAGCGCCCAAGCGCCACACTCGTCCGTCCGGCGCTACCCTCCATCGCCTCGTTGCGCTCCAACGCTTCACCGTCCGGCGCTTCGTCCAGCGCCGCACTCATCCGTTCAACACTCTCATCGCGTCCGACGTTTGCTGTTCCTTCCGAGATTCAACCTCCGTCCATTCTTCCAGTGCCCTCTCGTACGTTTATCAACATGGTTCGGACTAAGAATGCTGTCGGCTCAAGCTCCTGTCACCCTCGGGACGATGATGTTCCTATGGAGGAACCAATAGAAGATATCAGCATAATGTATTCAGCCGCATTTCCCATCTTTAATCTTATGGAAGGTACTCTTCATCGTCGTTTTATCCATCAAGATATAACTCTTCCGCGTCAATTCAATTGGCATTTTATGCAAAGTTTAGGTCTTGAGGATAAAATAAAGAAATATTTAAAGAACTTAGGGCTGCTGCAATATGCTATGATGGATTTGCCGGGATATTCATCATTATTGGTTGAATTCTCCGCACTTTGAATTTTGATGATGAATCTGATTCTATGACTTGTCGTCTATTGGGTAATGAGTATGCTGTCACACCTCGTGTTATGAAGGGGGTTTTTAGATTTCCATCTTC
The DNA here is from genome assembly GCA_036937905.1 of Salvia rosmarinus. NCBI lineage: Eukaryota > Viridiplantae > Streptophyta > Magnoliopsida > Lamiales > Lamiaceae > Salvia > Salvia rosmarinus. The sequence continues at coordinate 44,095,648 of CM072819.1, forward strand.
TGGTGCACGCGGTGTGCCACCTACGTTTAATGTAAGAGAGGCTTGGCATGAATTATCGGGGTTTAATAACTGGTCCTCAGTAGGAATGCCGAGTGGATTCATTAAGGATGCAGCCTTGGCCATGGTGCATAAATTCATCGCATTCAATGTTTTCGGGAATGAGCAGGCCTAGAGTTGGCAAAAGGGGCGGGTCGAGCCGGCCCGGCCCATCGGGCTTGTTGTTTTTACTGTGTCGGGTTGGCCCGGCCCGAAATGCTATCGAGCTAAAAATATGGTAACCCAGCCCAGCTCCATCTGGGCCATCGAGTCACCGGGCCAAACCCGCCCAATATTTAATTTACTAAAATATTATTTTTAATTTCAAAAAAATATGATAACAATAAATAAATTAAGTCTACTAACATCAATTTCAAAATAAATAAGATAAATTGTGTCTACTAACATCAATTTTATTTTCTATATTTACTATTTCGTATTTACTACTAATATAAAATATAAAAATTTAAATGTGTGGGCGGGCTTTTGGCTGTTAACCCGAGCTTTTTAAATTAAAGTCGGCCACCGATGGGCTATGTGGGCGAGCTTTTAGGCCCGATTTTTCGGACCACTATTTTACGAGCCCAACCCAACCCCATTTGGTACCTTGGGTCGCCCATCGGTCGGGCGATTTTGCTGACTCTAAGTAGGCCAACAAGGTCAACACTGCTGAGGTCTTCTTGCTCACTTGCGCGGTAAAGAAGATAAAGGTCTCGTCGACATTCTTTATCTGGGAACACTTGCAGCTGGTTCAGCGGCGTAAGAAGTGTCGGCCGACCTTGTGTCAAATTCCTACGGGTCTCGCAGTCCATTTAGGGATTATCAATAATGAAGGACGACACATTCTATCAAGATCGTCGACCTAAGATGATTGATCTTAGTGAGCTTCGAGGCTCCCCTTTTGCATATAATGAGACTACTCTTGTACCTCATAATTTGAGGAACTGCGTGAAGAGATATATGCATGCGCAGCTTGCAGAAGCCCAAGCAACAAGTGCAGGACCATCTCATGCACCTTCGGGTGATATGGCCATTTTTGATACTACTATTCCATCCGATGATGAAGGCGACCAGCATACCGAAGCAGGAGGGGATACAGAGCCCGTTCAGAGCAACGCCGATCCCAATCATCCACAGTTCCCTTTGGAGCAAGGTGCATCGGCGCAAGGTTATAATTCTATACGTGAAGAGCTGGGCCAGTTTAGGAGTGAATTAGCTGGCCACTTGATAGAATTTCGTCAAGACATTTATTCCCGATTTGATCAGCAAAATCAACGTCTTGACGAACAGAATCAATTGTGGCATAAGCAGAACCAACGGTGGAATGAGTATAATCCGCAGATGATTGAGCAGAATCAGCGCATGGTTGCTCTTGAGGCTCAGTGGAACGCTTGGACCACATTTCATGGCGCTCCACCTCCACCACCGCCGTCTGACCAATAGTGATTCATCACTATTGGAGTGTATGTGTTTTTTCTATTTTGTGTGCATCGTTTGGTTTTTGTGGTTTTGCTTGTCTTTGTTTGCTGTTTTTGTAGGTTTTATCTTTTGCTGCCCCGCCTTTCCGTTTCTTCACTTCCAGGGAAGTCGCCTCTACTTTTCTCTTATATATTTATCTGCAATGAGGACCTTGCCTGTTTTAAGTGTGGGGGGTTTCTTTTTCCGTTTTGTTTGTTTTGCTTGTGTTCTGCCGTTTTGTCGTTTCTTAACTTTTTGTTTGGATAAGAGAGATTTTATTCTCTTGAAATCAATAGTGCATGAAGAATTATGCTTTAAGTTGAATTAATTGTGTTTTGATCTGAATTTCATTGCGTCTTGGTATATGGTTTTTAGTGTGATGAAACTTAGGTGTCAATTTGAACTGTGGGACATAATTAGGAAGCTGTGATTAGACAATGTGTGTGATCGGTTGTCATAAAATTCGTACATGGAACCCTTTTCTTGTATGATTTTTCAAAACGAAAAAAAAAATCATTGTTGTGATGTTTGAAATAAGTGGGCTTAAAATTCGAATAAGGGGCTCTACCCCTCTTGCGTGTGTTGTTTCTTGAATGGGGACTCTATGCGATGGGTATAGATATCTACGTTAGGATACTCGAGTGTACAACTTGAAGGTTTCACCTAACGATTATTGTCCTATAATCGGTTTTGAGTTCCACATTTTTATTTATTTTTATCATTGGGATATCTTACTTGAAAGGGAACCATGTGAGTTGTATATTGATTTCTAAAATCATATTTGAGTCGAAGCACAGCTTTTCTATGATAAGTTACATGTTTGGATTGATGAATGAGTATCATTGTATTGAGAATTGTATTATTAAGATGCATTGAAAGGATGTGAATATGTGATTGATTCTATTTGAAGTATTGATTCTATGTGTACCATTCTTTTCAAGAAACTAAAATTTGCTCGAGGACAAGCAAAGAGTTAAGTGTGGGTGAGTTGTTTAGCATGTTTTGTTTTGTTTTTCTCTGTTTGTTTTCGACGATTTGATTCCTATTTGATTTATATTTGAATATTTTTTATTGGAATCAGGTTCGTTTTTGTTTTGTGTAGGGAATGATCGCGTTGAATCAATTTGTGCATATAAAGAGCACCCGAGCATCGGACTCGGTGTAGCCGTTGCTGGTCTTGCTTCAGCGTCATGAGGAAGTGAAGTGAAGACCCACGTCCGGTCTTTGGTTCGATCTAGACACCAGCGTCCGTATTGGAGTGCATCCGGCGTTGGACGCCCAATGCATGAACCATCCCGAGAGCGCTCGCGTCCGGCGTTGGCACGCGTCCGGTGCTGGGCGCTGAAGCCGAAGACTCCAGAGGACTCCCGCGTCCGGCGCTGGGTGCTCGAAATGAAATTCCTCCCGAGAGCTCGTGCGTCCGATGCTGCATCGCGTCCGGTGCAGCGAAAGTTTTGAAGATCGCCCAGAGACTCCTTGCGTCCGGCGTTGGCATGCGTCCGACGCTGGCACCCCATTTCGAGAGAGCGCGAGTCCGGTGTTTGAGTGCGTCCGGTGCTGGGCTGCTCGCGTTTCGCCTTGTTTTTGAACGCGCGCGTCCGACGCTGAGTTCACTTCCGGCGCTGCGCGTCAATTTTCGGGCACTATATATAGGATTTAAAACGCTGAAACCCTACCTCCGTTTTCATTATTCAGTTTTTCGGATTCGTTTTGAGCGCCCCCTCTCACGCGATTTTCTTCCTTCAGTTTTCCTAAGTATTTCTTTGTCATTTATGATTCAAGATTATTGTAAGGATAATTATTATTGGATTTCTGCTCCGAAAGACTTTAATTTAAATTCCCTCGTTCGTTCTTATTCGTAAGATTTCTTTATCGCTTTCTAATGTTTTTTCGTATTTCTTTGATGATGATTTCTATGCTTTGGTGTTGATTACTATTGGTGTTTGCTTAATTATTCTTGTCTTTCATTTAATCTATTCGATTTATGCCTAGGTTTCATCACGTTGATTCTATGTTCTTCAATCTAGGGTTTAATTCTTGTCTAGATAATTTCTTTGCTTTGTTAATTTCTGCCTAGTTAATTCGTCTTTCTTTCCTTAGTAATTCCTCGCCTAGGTAATCTATTGTTTTAAGATGACGATCAAACAACTCTTTGTGATTAGAATGTTTAGGAATTTAATTACTTTCGTGTGGTAACTTAGTAATGCCCTGTTAAGTTTTCCTTGAGAGACGACTCGGATTAGCTTGCTCGCTAGGACGACCTCGTTAGATTGCGAGGGACTTTATTAGTGATCTTTTCAGTCCAACAACTTGCTTAGTCTTTTGTTTCAAAAGGTTTCTCCATGCAAATCATGTAATCCTAACATGCTTTCTATAGAACTCAACATGTAAAACATGCTCGCAAAATTCTAAAACATGCTTCAAAACGATAAACCTAGCATGCTTGCTATGTGCATCTAATCACGAAAACTTATTACATGTTTACCTATGTAAAAACATACATAGCATGCTATTTCATAATTTAAACATCCACAACATGCTTTGAACGATAAAAATAAAATAAATTCGTTCATCGCGGCCCACTCATGGATCATGTACTTCCCTGCCTAATTTATCACATACATAAATTTGCAAAGTACAGATCTTCAAAAATCTCGAAACGGGCCTCGCGTGCACGGGGCATGGACACGGATCGGACTCGTCAAAACGTGATTTGGACCAAAATCGAAAAACATACCGAAACAGTGAATCGGACCGGGTCGGTCAGAAATCTGGATCTAGATCGAAAAATGGGTCTGGGCAAAAAAATGGGTCTGGGCCACTAATAGGCCGGGTCGGCCCAAGTGGACTGGGCCACACGCACTAGGGCATAGCCCATGCGCACGCCCAACCGCACACTACCGCCCCACCTTGCCATACCATCGCCCAGCCTGTCGAGGCTCGCCTCGCCATTCGTCGAGTGTCGTCTGGTCGAGCATCGCCCACTTGCGTATCAGTCGAGCACCAAGGGACGCATCGCGTGCGGAGTTTGTACGATGAACGCACGCCTTGCGCGTTGACACCCACGTCCTTCGTCGCCCGTGTGCCGAAAACTGTCGACCAGCGTGCTACCGAGGCATCTGCACAAACGCACACCTCCGCACGCCCTGCCCCACCTGCCGAGAGGCCCACCGAGATGTTGTCGAGATGTCTTCGCGTAATCTGCCGAGGTATGCCCGAACACGTCTAGCGTCGAGGCGTGCCAAGACGTCCGTGTGAGAAACGCGCGCCCCGCACGCCCAGCAGACGACGCCTGTCGAGAGAACCCGTCGAGGCTACCGAGGACTTCATGTGCTCCCGTCTACCCCTGTTCGCCCGTATGCTGCCGGAGCTCGTGCGCATCTATCGAGCAGCGTGCTGCGAGCATCGAGCACGCCTAGCGTGTTGTCGCCCGTACACCCTCGCACCGTGCGTCCGACTTTCGGCTAGTCTCCCGTAACATCGAGCGATGGGACTCGCCATCTCGTTCTTCTTTTTACAGATTAGATTTATAAAAATAAATTCTAATCTAACCATGGATTTTCTTGTGGTGAAAAACGAAATCCAAAAAAAAAACAAAACAAAATACGAGTCACGATGAACGACAGATTCACAATTAATTAATTACGCACATAATAATCAAACGTGAATTAATCCAACAGAGCCAATATAATGATCACATGCTCTGATACCAATTGTAGGGAAATCTTATTTTAACCCTCTCCGGATGATCTATCTTAGATGTTTAATTCACCATACATTGATTATATACCTAGCATGCACCTATATAATTAATTGCAACACGTTGGTGTTTTCTCGTGTTTACCTGCGAATTTTTCGAACAAAGAAGAGGATCAAGTCTCGTGCTTTGATCTTATGGACTGTATCCCGTTTGCCAAAACTTCAATGCTGAGTGAGAGCAATTTATGGAGAGTACTGCAAAAATTCGTCTTCTTCCTCACACTTGGAAATCTCAAAAATCACAATGATAACAATATAATTTTCGAAAATCTCTTAGCTTAGGATTACATTGATTTTGTCCCACCTTGTATTTATAATGCAACCTTAGAAACCTATTAGGATATGATCTCTTTTATTTAATAAATACAATCATATCTTTTCAGATAGTGGAGAATCAGAACAGAGTTCCAGTGGGACTCCACTATGTGAGTGGCGAATTCTTCAGCAGCTACAGGCATTGATAGGCCAGCCCAGGGATCAAATGCAAGGAATAAAGATGGACCTCAAATGAATTAATTATCTTATGTTCAGCCCAGAGCATAAATTAATTCATAAACATTTATTCATGCCACTAGAGAATAAATGGTGACTTATCCCTTTATTTCCGAAGTTGAGTCGGGCTTGCACTTAGACTTCACGAGTCCCCGTATTTAAGATATCATACGTCTATTAATTATTTATAGCGTTCTGATTGTTTAAAATAATTAATCTCTTTAATTCCTTAAGTAGTACCACCCAACCTTATTATTATACTTGAGATCACTCAACCTGCAGGGTTTAGTATAATAAACCTTTTAAGCTCCTTAAGGGGATGTCATCATACGATGATTCGATACAGGTAACTAGCATGACATACAAGTACTACCACCACCTAAGATGCGGAGAATATTGAGCTATCTCATGTAACCCTCACCCATAACAAGTCAAAATGATGGTCAACAACTCATACTCACCTAATATCTTATCGAGGTTTAGATCAACGTAAAGTCACCGAGATCTAGGTTCTTCACGACGGTCAGATAGAAGAACCATCTCACTGTGATCCATCAATACGTCAGAGAATTACCAGTATAGACAAGCAACCAAGTCAAGTCATTTCTTATCTATACCGCAGCCTATACCGATAACTCGTCCTCAAGTTGTCTCAGTTGTGATTCTTTTTATTTCTCATTAAGCTTGACCAATCATACAGACTTCTGTGATCTACTACACACTATATGATCTAACTTATATATGAGATAAAAGGGACATACATATGCAATCAAGTAAACAATTCAGATAGGAGATTGAAATAGTGGTAACAAGAAACATTGTATACAAGCTCAACCAAAATGCTTCCAGTATACAAATCCAACAATCTCTCATTTATACTAAAGCAAACTTTTAGTATACAATGTGTCTCTTTACTAGCTATTACAAACAACACCATCACTTTGCTTCTCCCACTTCTACAAAAGTTTCCTTTCTAAGTGGGGCCATATTGCGCAATCCAAGTCCTCGAACATGCTCTTCATAGACTTTTTGCGGTAGGCTCTTCGTGAATGGGTCAGCTAGGTTATCCGCAGTACCAATCTTCTCAATCAACATGTCTCATCGTCTAACGATTTCTCGTATGACATGGTACTTTCTCTCTATGTGTTTGGTCGCCTTGTGGGTCCGTGGTTCCTTCGAGTTTTCCACTGCACCTGAGTTATCACAGTACACTATGATACTCTTGGGCAAACGAGGTACCACATCTATATCCATGAGGTAGTTCTTGAGCCATCTGACCTCCTTAGCTTGATCTCAAGCGGCTACATATTCGGCTTCCATGGTAGAGTCCGCAATGCATCGCTGCTTTGCACTCTTCCAAGATACGGCTCCTCCTCCCAAGATAAACACATAGCCCGAGATTAACTTTTTCTCATCACGGTCAGCTTGGAAATCCGAGTCTGAATAACCCAAAGGTATTAGACTATCTGCTTGGTAAAATAGCTTATAATCTCGAGTCATTTTCAAGTAAACAATTCAGATAGGAGATTGTTGGTAATAGGAAACATTGTATACAAGCTCAACCAAACTGCTTCCAGTATAAGAATCTAACATGAAGATTCACCATGTTCAGTAACTTTACTTTGCTTTGGTCGAACAAACCCTTCAAGAGACAGAGAAGTTGGTCTCTTAGCATCGATCTTGGTCAGAGGCATCTTCAATCCCTTGAAAGAGTCCATCTTGGTGAGAGACGTTTTATTCTTAACAATTGGACCGACTTCAAGTTCTTTATCATGCTCAATTTCTACTTCTTTTGTTGTCTTTGCATTGTAGAATTTGGCATCAGCAAAATATGACTCAGCTTCTATAAAAGGCTTGTGATCGCCGACCAATGTCCTCACAACATCATCGTGATGATACTTAAGGCATTGATGCAACGTAGAAGGGATGACACCATTTTCATGCAACCACGGCCGATCAAGAAGCATTTTTTATGATGTTTTGGCATCAATTACATGAAGCAGTGCAACTGAACTTATGTATTCCATTAGTAAGTTCAACTTTATGGTGCCAATGGCCCTTTGTCCTTCGTGGTTGAATCCTTGAATCATCGATCGAGTGTTGGATAAGTCATCTACTGGAATTTCCAGTTGCTTCAATGTTCTTAGTGGCAAGATATTAACAACCGATCCTCCATCAATGAGGATCCTATTGACTTTCTGCTCGTGGTTGAAGCAACTCACGAACAATAGCCTATTATGAAGCAGACCCAAGCTATAAATCCTCGTTGGGGAATGAGATTGCCAAGACGCCTTCATCATCAATCACATTTGACTTGAATTGATCTCTTACTTAGTTTGTTGTATCATACAATGCCCTAATACCTTCCACTATGTCGTTAGATTCAGGAGTGACAATAGTTGTTGTAGCATTTTTCTCTTCGAGTGATATATTCCATTCTCGAGCTAGCCGCACGATCTTTCTTTGAATATAAATCAATCGTGTATGGGATGCCCAATCAATATGTGGGATTTGCAATATCTTAGGTCATCTGTGTTCGTCCTGCCTCATTTGGTCGTTTCATTTCAGGTAGCTCGATGAGTCCTTCTCTGACCAGGTCGTCGAAGATCCCAGAGACGTTGGAGTCTAAGAAAGGGTATTGTTTTTGCTGCATTTCTTTTAAGTGTCAACCTTCTTTGCCCCATGTCTTGAGGAAAAGTCTGCTTGCCCCATGTCTTGAGGAAAAGTTTGTTTTTCGCTTTTATTGTCATCCTTTCTTAGGAACTTGACAGGAATTGCTTTCGTCACCATTGATTTTTCTTTCGAAACATTTTCAAATGATTTGGTTTCCTTTCTGAATTCTTGTCTCTCTTTAAAGAGGTTCTTGGATTGGAGGCCCTTTGAATCTGCCCGTTGCCATACTTAGCTCCACATCATGAGCTCTGGTGGCCAATTCTTCGAACATTTTGGGCTGAATTCCTCGCAGAATATATTGCAAGCCCCAATGTATTCCTTGGATGCATATTTCGATGGCAGATGATTCGGGTAACCGATCCTTGCAATTAAGGCATAGGTTTCTCCACCTGTTGATGTAGTCGATCACTAGCTCTTCTTTGAACTAACGAGAGCTCGTGAGCTCCACTAGGGGTGACTATTCGATGCGGGTGGGTGCCTACCCGAAAAAACGGATGTGAGACCCGATTTTGGAGAAAATATGAAACCCGACCCCGACCCGAATTTCTTACTCGGGTACCCGAATACCCGACTCGGTAACCGAGTCGGGTATTCGATACCCTAATTACCCAATATTTATAAAATTAACCATTCAATATTTAAAGTGGCAGCGCGACCTACTGGTTTTAGCGTTGGACTCGCCCTTTAAATTGCTATGGGTCTCGTGTTCGATCCTCATGTATGTTTCCCTTTTTCTCTTTTCCTTTACAAATTCGATTTTGAAATGATATATATATATATATATATATATATATAAATATAAATAATATAAATTTATATATAAATATATAAATATATATATATATATATATATATATATATATAAATATGTGTGTGTCCCCTAAATTGACTACATGAGGATCGAATTTGTTCAGCAGTTTATAAGGCAAGCAAACGTAATATATATATAAATATAAATATATAAAATAAATTTATTATATTAAAGAAATCGGGTATTCGGGTATCCCGAATACCCGATACCCGATAATATAGATGTCACCATACCCGACCCCGACCCGTATACCCGATTTTGGGTACCGGTACCAATAATAAATTACGGTCGGGTGTCGGCACCAATACCGACACCCTAATAGTCACCCCTAAGCTCCACCATGCTGACTATTCTTCTGGTGTTGTAAAAACGATTGAGGAATTCATGCTCCAATTGTTCCCAACTATTGAGTGAGTTTGCCTCCAAATCAATGTACCAGTCAAAAGTATTTCCTTTGAGAGAACAAACAAATTGTTTGACCAGGTGATCTCTAAAGGTGCCATCATGTTGCATGTCTCGACAAAGTGAGCTACATGTTGCCTTGGGTTGCCTCTGCCGTCAAATTATTGGAATTTAGGTGGTTCATAACCAAGAGGTATTCTCATGTTGTCGATCCTTTGGGTATACGTCTTAGAGTAAATCCATGATGACTTGGAGTTTCCATCAAATTTATTTTTCATGGTCATCTCAATGAACTCTTTGAGTTGGTCTGCCTTGATGAAGCCATCGGAAAAGATTTGGATGTGTTTGCCAGAAGATTTTCTTTCGTCACGAGTTTCTTGCTTTTCGACTGCATCTTCATCGTCGTTGTGTTCACTTCCTCCATCATTGATGTGGCTTTATTCTGTCTTCTCTCCTCTGAGCTTTGCAATCTTCGCATCATGCTCTTGGATATGTTTGTTCAAAGATTCGACCAACCTTGTAAGATTTGCAAGCTGTTCTTCCACGGTAGAAATGTTTGTCATCATCATAGGCACCTCAAGTGGGTAACTTGTGATAGAATTTGCAATAGGGGATGTGAAGCTTCCTTCAGAACCAACACCTTCTTCATTTAAAGTGGCAATGTGTTGCTCTTTTCCCCTAGCAATGGCTGACTTCGAAGCTTCTTGAAGTTGTTTGTTTTTGCTTCGTGTGATAACGTCAATACTCTCTGAAGAAGCTTTTGAAGCGACCTTAGTTGCATGTTGTTGGATGAACATCGTTCCAGATTTTGGTGAAGAGTAGAGATAAGAGATATAGATGTCCCACTGGATGTGCCAGAAATTTGTAACACAAATTTTCGTATTTAATTCTATAAACACGAAATTGTATACAAAATCAATGTAATTTGGATTTAATACATTTGTGATGAGTTCGATCATCTATTTATCTTCTGATTCTTCTCTTCGATTTGAGTTCTTGAACGATCTTTGGATTCAAAGTGTTTAAAGAGGATGTGGTTCCTTGATCTCCTTGAACTTGAAGTTTAGATTTGATGATGTTGATCTGAAGGACCTTGGCCTTGTTTTCAGAACAATTGTTGGATTTGGTTTGATGTGTTGAAGAACGCCTTGAAGATCTTCAACTTTGAACGCCAATGCGGATTGATTTCACCTTATTTTCGGATTGAACGCTATATTTGATTTAGATGATGATTTAACGAAGAACGTGGTGATTTGGACGAAAACGTCTTGAATGTTGAAGAAAACTTTGTAAAGAATTCTTCGAGTGTCTTGAACTCTTCAAGCCTTCACTTCTCTTCAATTTTCTTCTTCACTTCACTTCACTTCACTTCACTTCATCTGTCATTTATGAAGTCCCAACATCCCTATTTCTAGATGTGGACTAGTGGATTTTGTGGGCTTTGGCTTTGTAGGCTTTTGGGTTTATGTGACATTTTAAGGATTATGTGACAATTAAAACTTATATGGTACAATTTGAGTGGTTAGTCATCTCCGATATGTCATTGCTACATGTCGTTCTTCTATTTGTCGATAAAATTAAATATTAACAATATATCTATTAATTTTGGAATAAATTCCACTAATAAAATAAATATATAATTAGTTATTTAGTTTGTAATTTACACGTGGCGTAATCTCATTTGCTAATAATTTAAATTTGTCTATAACGGGTAAAATAATAATGTCATTTTTATTATTATTATTATTATTATTATTATTATTATTATTATTATTATTATTATTATTATTATTATCAAAAATATTTATCAAATTCTTAAGAAAACACATAATGTGGCCATAAATCCAAAATGAATCCGACCACAACCATCGATTTGATTAGCTTCATCCACTAATTATTAGATATCGAAATAACATACTAAAACGACAGTATATATGTTAGTTGAGTCGTACAGTGCAAACGCTGATAATAAAAAAAGTCGATTAATCTAGAGAATTGGAATCAATAATCTTTAATGATCGAGTCCTACACTGCAAATACAATGTCGGCCTCTGGATCGAGTCCTACATTTGGAGAAATCGATTTCATAGTCTTTAACGAGCAATACAATGGTCTGATCCGGACGGCGGCGTGCGTCTCCGGACATCCTTAAGCCAATCGACAACTTGATTCATAGTCGGCCTCTGGATCGGATTCTGATTCAGACACAAAAACGCGATCTCAACAACTCTCATCATCTCCCCTTCAAACCCTTTCCCTCTCATCGCCGGATCAAACGCCTCCTCCACCTTCCCCTCACTCCTCATCCGCACCACCCACTTCACCAACTCCCTCTCCCCCTTAGGCTCCAGCACCAAAAACGGCCTCTTCCCGGTCACCAGCTCCATCATCACCACCCCAAAACTGTACACGTCCCCCCTCAACGTCGCCACCCACGACTGCCCGTACTCGGGCGGAATGTAACCCAGCGTCCCCACCAGCTCCGTCGTCACGTGCGTCTGGTACGGAAGAAGCAGCCTCGCCAGCCCGAAATCGGCCACGTGGGCCTCAAAATTGTTGTCAAGAAGAATGTTGCTGGATTTAAGATCGCGGTGCACTATGTGCGGGTCGCACGTGTGGTGCATGTGCGCAACGCCGGCTGCCGCGCCCACGGCGATCTTGAGGCGTGCAGGCCAGCTGAGGCGGCCGGCGGGCTTCTCGTGCAGCCAGTAGTCTAGGCTGCCTTTCTCCATGTAGGAATATATCAGACATCTGTAGCCGTCGTGCATGCAGTAGCCTTTTAGGGATACAAGGTTTTGGTGTTGGGCTGTGGAGAGAGCTTCCACCTCTGCTTTGAATTCTCTCTCCACCAGAAACATTTCTCCCGAGAGCCTCTTGATCGCCAGTTTGGTCCCATTTTTCAGAACTGCTTTGTATACTAATCCGAAACCTCCACACCCAATGATGTTGGATTCGCTGAAGTCGTCTGTGGCTTGCAAGATTTCTGCCATGGACAGACTCTGTATCTTGTTGTTGTTTGGGAACAGTATGACTAGGCTTGTGCTGTTTGCCTCTTCATCATCAATATTCGTTATCTCAAGGCCGCGCTTTTGTTCCCTTCTCCACCTTTTCTCCAAGAAGAGATATACAAGTAGAGACATGGTGAACATGGCTGAACAGATCACAAGTATTAGCACTACAATGACTTTCTTCTTCATTCTCCTTTTTGCCAGAGGCGAATTGTTGGTCGGGGCGACTGAGCAAGGACGCTGCAAGATTCGGCCGCACAGCTCTGGATTTCCTTGGAAGCTTGAGATAGTGAAAGTGTCAAACTGCCCTCCTGTGGGAATTGGGCCTTGAAGATTGTTGTCTGCAACGCTGAAAAAGGAGAGGAAATGCAGATTTTGGAGTGATGCCGGGATTTGGCCGGAGAAATGGTTTCTTGAGAGGTCTAGTTTCTCCAAGTTGGTGAGATTGGAGAAGGCGTCAGGGATTTCACCGGAGAAATTATTGCCGGTGAGATCAAGGGCTATGACGAACTTGAGCTGACCAATCGCGTTCGGGATGGTGCCGTTTAAGCTATTATTCCCTATATATATAGCTGTTGGTAAGCTTGAGAGTTGATTGTACTGAAGGGTGGAGACATTGTCAGGAGTGACAAAGACAGGCAGCTCTAGATGGCTGCTGCGGTCAATTTGATCAGAGCTCTGCTGAAATGCTAGCCTCTGCATTGCTGTGACTTCAATAGGGAAGTTTCCTGATAGCTGGTTATTTGACAGATCTAAGTAGAAAAGCTCTGAGAAGCTTCCAATCCAACCAGGAATTGTTCCTGTGAGGAAATTGAAGGATAAGTCTACAACCTCGAGATTGGGTAGCTTCGATAGCCACAGTGGAAAAGGGCCGGTGAATCCACAGCCACCAAGGGCGAGAATTCGGAGATTATGAAGCCCCTCGAGACCAACCAAGCTCTCATCACCAATAATAGGCAGGTTCTCGTCATAGAAATTCATTGAGAGTGTTAATGAGGTGAGATTCTTGCACCCTGTCAAGATTCTAAATGCACCTGTGATGTTGGTTAGGGTGTTGTTGGAGAGAGAGAGGAAAGACAAAGATGGCAGTGACACAATGGTGGGAGGAATCTGTCCACTGAGGTGGTTGGCAGCCAACCGAATCGCTTTCAGTTTTTTGCAGGTGAAGAGGCTTGTAGGCAGACTTCCTTTGAACAGATTGTTGCCTAGATCAACTGTTTTGAGCTGAACAAATCTTGAGAAATCGTAAGAGGAAAGTTCACCTACGAGGGAGTTGACCCTTAGATTCAGTGTTATCAGCCTTGTGCAGTTTGTTAGAGATGTTGGAATAGTTTCCCTCAGATGGTTTATGTGGAGCTGCAGGTGTTCCAAGCTGGAGAGGTTTCCAATATCTTGAGGGATAGCGCCTGTCAGCTCATTACCGTACAAACTGAGGATTTTGAGGTTGATGAGGCTGGAAATGCTTTGATTGATAACTCCAGAGAGCTTGTTTCCAGGCAGGTAGAGCTCTTGCAACATCGATAAGCTGTAGATGTCATGTGGGATCGGTCCGGAGAAGTTGTTGAAACCAGCTCTTAGGCTCTGCAGGCTTGAGGAGCAGTGTCCGAAACCCGGAGGAATCTGGCCTGAAAATTCATTGTTGGAGAAATCGAGGCACTGTAGTAAGGGCGAAGAGCTGCAGACGGAGGAAGGGAGTGATCCGGAGAAGCTGTTATTACTGACATCAAAGGCTTGCAGGTTTGATGCTGCCTCGAGAAATGAAGGTGGGAGTGTGCCATGGAAGGAATTGCAGGAGATGTTGAATATGTGGATGGTGTTAGGCAGATTGTTATGTGATGATGACAGGGTGCCGGAGAGACGGTTGAGGCTCAAATCGATGAGGTGTAGGGTGGTGAGGGAGGCGAAGAATCCATCCGGGAGAGGGCCGGAGAGGCTGTTGTGTGAGAGATTGAGGCGAGAGAGAGTGGTGAGATTCATGAGTGAAGGCGATATCATACCAACTAGGCCTCTTGATGGAAGCCAAAGAGTGGTGACTCTGCTGGAATGATGATCACAAGAAACACCTTCCCAACTGGTGCAGCAGTCTGCAGAGAGAGACCAGTTCAAGGGAGGTGCGGCGGAGGTGCTGAGGTTGAATGATGATAAGGAATCGCGGTCGAGCTGATTGCAGGAGCCATCAGATGTGCCTGCAAAACAAGATATTGCTACTACAAGTATGGTAGCAAGGAGAGAATTCAAGAGCATGGCTGCTTCAATTGATCACTATCAGAACAAAGATTCTATCTCTCTCTCTCTCTCTCATAAGTAGGAAAATGATCTTCACTTCTTGATCAGAGCTTATGAGAGAGAGAGAGATGGGGACAGAGAGAGGATGACATAGACATGGAACAATATTATAAACTTGAGGTGTAAACAACGGAAAAAAGTGGTTTAACTTTTGGGAAATTAATTAATTCGTAGACTATTACCGTATTGTGTTTGTCATCATTCATGGCAGGCTGAAAGTATAAATCTGCTAGAATTTGTACAACAATGGCGTCTGCTTGCATATGTTGAATTTGTATCAACCTAGAATTATTTTCCTTTACAGGGGAGAACACTGTTTTATGAGAAGCAGAAACGATGGGCTGTGTTGTTGAGTGTATCTGAAGATGAGAATGTCTGTCTTTTATTGCAAAATACGTACACATTGATAATGATCAATTTTATTTAATCTACATGGTAGCGTAAGTTAACAGGAAAATGATAAGCAAATTCGAATATATGTCGTTGGTGGATTCTATTAGTCTATATTGGAATAGAAATTATAGTCAATTGCGCGTTTGTCAATTATAACATATATGTTGCCATCATATGGTCTTCGGACAAGTCTTGGAAAGACCCGTGTACTACAAGGGAACGAAGCAATAGACTCTATCTATAAAATATCTATACCAAGAAATTAAATCGGAAGAGCATTCTAAAATTGACAATAATGTCAGATACTAACAACATTATTCTCTACCAAAAGCATGACATCTTTATTTTATTTGAATAATCTAGATAAACCTCTTAATAAAAAAACAGTAGCGGCATCTTCACATCATCTTTAATACTAATATCTACAAATGCAGATTGCAACAAGCATACTGTGAATCAATTTCATTGCACTGCTTGCAGCCTACCTCACATCCAAGAATCATCTTCAACCATATTGCATACAACATATAGGACGAGGAGACTGCTGTGGTTCCGCGACACCCTCTTTCTTTCTCCATGTTCGCCTCGCCTCGCCTCAATGTCTGTCAGCTACTTGGGCCATGTTATATACTCAAACATCACCTACAAAATCAATGCAAAAGGTAACATCACTTATCTTCTTGATTTATCCTGTTGGTCTGTTTTACCACGTTGTCATTAAATATGACATGAACATTATACATAGAACATGGTTATTTTCATTAAAACTGTCAAGAAAGGTTTTGAGGTGTAAAATCCAGTATATATCTACAAGAGCGACAAAATTGCTAAGCATTAGTATATAATCTATAAGGACTCACCATTTGATGCATCAACGTGCACAAAGAAACTAGCAGCGACAATGAGATAACACAGAATAAGCATCAACCCTTTGAAATAGTTCGACTGGCCTTCCTGCATCAATCGCACAATAGCAGCAACAATGGGACTTTATTACTTTGTTTTCTGTAAGAAAAGTGTTTAGAGAGGAGATGTGAGAAGTGATGATGCAACAAACCTGAAGCATAAATGCTCCTACCAAGACTGTGATAAACAGCGTCGCAGTCTCAAACAGCTGAAAATTCAAATCCATAGGCTTCTCCAAGATCCAACCGAATATTACACAAAATGGGATCTGCAGAGAATCAGTTGTCCAAGATCAATTGTGCTTTTGATGAAAATAATGCATAAAGTTCCCAACAATATATAAATGATAAAATGGCCTCACCACAAACATAGATATCTGAGTAGATGATCCAATTGCAACTCCAATAGTAATATCCTGTGAATTGAAGAGATTGAAGAGATTTCTATTGAAGAAATGGGCTTCAAGAATTCTGTAACACTCACAAGTTTGTCCTTCATGGCAAACATGATAGCACTAGCATGCTCTGTAGCATTCCCCACAATTGGAAGCAAAACAACACTATAAATACGACTGGTATATTCATGGAATCAGATGCACCCTGAAAATTAAAGATTCAGTTTAATTTTCTGTTCAAGCAAGCCCATTGTTTTGATGGTGTAATGAAATTATGGAAGGTATTACACTTTCTTATAGATAAAGAATGAGATATTATTTATTATAGAATACCTGTATTGTATCAACAAGATATCCAGATAAAACAGATATCCACAAAGTTATAACAGCAAGCCACACTATTGCTTCACAATATGTAATCTCTGGGACATCATCTTCCTCATCATTCTCCATTGCCTACAATAAGATTATTACCTACTTATCTGCACTCAACAAAACAAATGAATGTGCTATTTGCATGTTTTATCATCATATTATTGGAATATATACTCACTATAAACAGATACAACAGCAGAAGAGATATCATGAGTACGGAGTACCTCATCATCATCATCAAGAGAAGTATTAGTATATAGATTAGCTTGAGAGTTAAGCTGAAAGAAAAGATAGGATCCATAAGCAAGCAGCATGACACAGCTGCTAAACCGTGAAAGATTAATCTCCGACTTGCCCTCATGTATTTCTGTATGTGTGAAATGCAGCACTGCAGGGAACAGTAAACCCATAACGGCCATCAGTAACAACCCTGAGTTCACCAGGGCTGTGGCCTGAAAATATTTGCCGCGCATTAGCTTTTCATACTCATTACTTGTTATTTATGATATGCATGTGAGACAATAAAATGTCCA
The DNA here is from genome assembly GCA_036937905.1 of Salvia rosmarinus. Lineage (NCBI taxonomy): Eukaryota > Viridiplantae > Streptophyta > Magnoliopsida > Lamiales > Lamiaceae > Salvia > Salvia rosmarinus. The sequence continues at coordinate 44,113,174 of CM072819.1, forward strand.
CCACCTTATTGAACTTTTGGACTTTGTGATGAACGATCCCACCACAGAAGAAAGCGCATCCAAGGACCAGAAGCATGTTCGACAAGATAGAACCCAACAAAGATTGCTTAACAACCCTCAGCATCCCACTCTTCAATGCATACATAGAAATTATCATCTCAGTAGCATTTCCAAATGTAGCATTTAGAAGGCCCCCGACTGCAGATTCAACAAGAAAAGGCGAGCCATCAGTAGTCAGTACTAATGAACAAACTATATATGTGTAAGCTTACAAGTGTTTTATGGAGAACCAAATATTGAGTGATTAATTGGAAGGAAACTAATGCAAAGAACACAGTATGGCTTTAAAGCAGAGATTTGGGGAAACTATTATGGTTTTGCATTCAAACTCAGGAATATTGAGCTTATAAACATGAAATTTCCTCCCTTTGTTTCTAACAAATATTGTATTTTGCTTCAGTTTTTCCATTTTCTTCTCACTCATGATTTGGTTTTCCGTAATCACCTCAAAATGAACCATCATTGAATTGAAACAACCGTGAGGCAAAATTCAATAAATTACCCTTCAATGTGAAAGGAGAATAAAAAGGGAAATCTACCTGTTGGTCCGACATAAAATGCAAGTTGCCTACAAGAATAATTGAGTCAAAGCAATGTTCATCTATTTGTTGGTCCAAAGGGAGGGGAGATAACAAAAATCAAGGCGAAGTTGGGATACTTACTCGGTTGCATAACCAAGTCGCTCAGCTAAAGGAGTGATGCCAACTAAGCTGAAGAAGAGGACCCATCCCTGGAATTCAGAAACTCAAATCAAGTTTAAATATTAGCATCTTTGGAGAACTAACATGCAATTCTTACTTGTTTACTGGTAAAATAGTGCATCAATATTGCCAGGGGACCAAAAGGCAGCAAAGCATTGATCTTAGGTTTAATCAAAACATATACTCCTCAAAATGCTAACTCCACGGACCTCCCTTGGTGTTTCACAACTCAAAGGCTGCACTTTATTCATAGACTGAGATGAACTGAGTGGGGTGTGCTCCCCGGATTCAAAGCCTGACTTTTCTTCTATGGTTCCCATCTCTTGAACCAAAAACCATAACTCTATATCATTACTAGATGATCTACCTCTTATTGGAACAATGTAAAAAAACTAAGTTATCTAGCATGTAAACCACATACCTCAAAATATATAACATGTAAAAGTGAAGCTGCAAAATGAATTAATACTGCAAGAAAAGAGAATTGTGTTACAATTTACACACGAGTTAGCAAAGGTTCAATCTTTTTTTTTTTTTGGTAATTTAATACAGGAATTTTTAAAGGCTGCGTTACGGTGGACTCGAACCCGAGACCTTTGGCCTCGGGCATTAACCACTCTACCACTAGGCCAACACACACACACACCAAAGGTTCAATCTTGATGCTAATTAAAGTCCATCATGATACTTTAAGACAAAATTAAGTTGCTACAAACACTCAGCATCTGAACTAAACCTAAAATGTCAGTTGATAACTACCAGTGCACAAGCAAGCAGAAAAGCGCAAGCCCATATCAAGATTCTTTAAGTAGATGGTGAAAATAAAGAAAATGGGTTGAAATATATGAAGATTGTGGAAACTATATATCGAGCATGGTGACAGTGGCCAGACATGATAATACCATATAGCATGTCAATTATTGGGTGATCATCAAATATTTGAGTGAGAATACACTGGATTTTCCCATCACTTATTTATTTATTTATTATTGTATAGTATCCCATCACCACTCACACTCACTCTTGTTATATCATGTATGGATGAGGTCACTAGATAGCACCAAACCAATTGTGGCGCACCATTAATCTTCTTATATCTTATCAATTCATTCCTAAATCGTTACCTATTTCTCCATTTAAATATTTATTACTTTTGGTGTGTGCATATCATACGCGTTGCATAACGCAATAATAAAATCACAAAGTGATAAATCTAGTTACGTGAGTATGCGAGATTTATGTAAAGCAATAAAGAACACCAAGGCTTTTACGTGGTTCGATCGTTAATGAGATCTACGTCCACGGAGGAGTGTTTCCTCAATACTTTCACTATAATTTGAGTACAGTGAGTGTAGTTACAAGCTCTTAGTATTCGATAAGTTGTCAACCCTTCTATTGTCAATTTTCCTTCTATTTATACATCTCTGAGCCTGCGCCTGAAGGCGTGCTCAATCTCTCCATTGGTCGTGACTCTTCCTCTGGCGTGCCCTCCATTGGCCGGGGCTCTTCCCCTGGCGTGTCCTCCATTGGCCGGGGCAGGGACGCTTCGCCTTACGTGCGCCACGTGGAGGGTGGCGCCTGACTTTGGTTCTGGGGGCTAGGGTTTTGGAGGCGAGCCTGCTTCCCCTGGCGTGTCCTCCATTGGCCGGGGCAGGGACGCTTCGCCTTACGTGCGCCACGTGGAGGGTGGCGCCTGACTTTGGTTCTGGGGGCTAGGGTTTTGGAGGCGAGCCTGCTTCCCCTGGCGTGTCCTCCATCCATGCCTTACGTGCGCCACGTGGAGGGTAGCGCCTGACTTTGGTTCTGGGGGCTAGGGTTTTGGAGGCGAGCCCGCTACCAACGTTAGGCCCAGCTCGTTTGGGCCTGTTAGTGGGCCTGATCGGTTGGGCCATATCCCATCACAAAGCATGACCTTATCAATTAATTAAGTTTTGAAATATTGATGTTTGTGATCGACTTTGTCTTGTGTTTGATAAAATAGTACTCTTTATATAATTCTCCACTCTTGAACTAAATTTCTTGTACTGAATGTAATAGTAATCTGGAATTTCAATTCTTTCCACTACATGCAAGATGAAAATTTATTCTAATTATACTAAAGCAAAAACATATTTTAAAGCAGAAGCATTAAGTTGAAAGAGTCAATATCTTGTTTAGACTTGCGAGTTCAATTGTATCTCAAATTGTTCTACCTAAAAGGCTTAGATGAAATTCGAGTTCAAATCTTTCGATCATGAAGGAGTCCAACGAGCATATTCATTAGGTAATTTTATGAGTTAGTTTTTGTATATTCTGTGGGGTCGTTGGGTCTATATATGAAATTCAAGGCTATCATATTTACATTTCCTATTGCAATAGAGTATAGGGCCGGTTTTATTGTTGGCCTATATAGAAGGTTTTTTAAATAATAAATTTTTAAAGATCATGTGATATTAGACTTAAACCTAAAATCTTTGGTTTGGACATTTACTACTCTATCTCTAAACTAACACACGCACACATATATAGTAATTTTTTATTATGTAAAAAGAATTGAAGCAGCAAAATTGCAGTTTCTTTTGCAAATGATGAGATTTCCTTCTAGACTGAGTTTGAACTATTCGAATTCATCGTCTGTGTAAACCTTATCCCATATTTTTATCATTTGCCTCATATATGTATTAATCAAATTGAAAACGAAAATCTTTTGCATTGAAAGTGTCAAGTTAATTTGAAGAGTTATGCTTAGCTTAACATAGGCTAATAAGGTCTAAAGTCGTCACACCATCCAAGTAGGAGTGTAATAAATCGAGTCTTGGAGGATTTGAATTTTGCTCCTCTAGTTCTAAATCGAGCTTAATTCATAAAAATATTAAAGGTCGTGAATTTTATTGAACCTGATCGATCTTGATAATTACATATTTAAAATTTAAAGAATATTCATTAACAACTTATAACAAATAAAAAATAAAAAAATCTCGAATAACAAACTTATATAACGGGTACTGAACTTATTCAAACTTGATTTAGAGGGTGTTTGGCTGAGCTTATAAGCTCCGTAAAAACATAAAAAAACAGCCTCTTAATGTTTTACCAAAAGAGATTGAATGAACTATTTTAGAATCAATATGCGAACTACTCATAGAGTCATAGATAGCTCTGTTGGATTTGTATACTGAAAGCAGTTTGGTTGAGCTTGTATACAATGTTTCCTGTTACCACTATTACAATCTCCTATCCGAATTGAATACTTGATTGCATATATCGTGTCCCTTATCTCATATATAAGTTAGATCATACGATGTGTAGAAGATCACGAGAAGTCATATGATTGGTCAAGTTTAATGAGATATAAAAGTTTCACACCGAGACAACTTGAGGACGAGTTGTCGGTATAAGTGCGATATAGATAAGAAGTGACTTGACTTAGTTGCTTGTCTATCTTTGATGCGTCTCGACGTATTGAAGGATCACGATGAGATAAGTTCTTCTATCGACCGTAGTGAAGAACCAAGATCTCGGTGACTTACGATGATCTAAACCTCGATAAGGTATTAGGTGAGTATGAGTTGTTGACCATCACTTTGACTTGTTATGGGTGAGGTTATATGTTCTAACCCAATATTCTCCGCATCTTGGGTGGTGGCGGTCTTGTATGTCATGCTAGTTATCAGATCGAGTCACCGTATCCGTTTAGGAAGATGGCGTCCCTTAAGGAGCTCAAAGGTTTATTGTACTAAACCCCGCAGTTGAGTTAGCTCAAGTACAATAATAAGGTTGAGTGGTACTACTTAAGGAATTAAAGATATTAATTATTTTAAGCAGTCAGAATGCTATAAATAATTAATGGACGTTCGATATCTTAAATACGGGGATTCGTAATGTCTAAGTGCAAGCCCGACTCAACTTCGGTAATAAAGGGGTAAGTCAGCATTTATTCTCTAGTGGCATGAATAAATGTTTATAAATTAATTTATGTTCTGGGCTGAACATAAGATAATTAATTTATTTGAGGCCCATCTTTATTCCTTGCATTTGATCCCTGGGCTGGCCCATCCAGGCCCGTAGCTCCTGATGAAATCGGCGCCCCCTATCCCTCTAAGGCAAGGATTTGTTTCTCTTTATCCTATTATTATATTTATGGATATTATTATCCTTTATGGGATATGCATGGATCCTTTCCTTATGGGATTAAGGTAGTGCATTATAAATATAAGGTAAGAGATAGAATCAAGGTTAATGCTTAAGAATTGAGAGCATAATTTTCGTCCACTCCATAGAGAGGATCTCGAAAATTGCCTAGGGTTTAAGGGTGATTTCTTGTAGTATTCTCCATAGATCGTCCTCACTCGACGTTGGAGATTGGGCATCCGGGATACAGTCCAGAAGGTCAAAGCACGAGTCTCGACCGTTCGATTCGTTCATCCCATTCGATCCACCTCGACAGATCAAAAGGTAAACACGAGAAAACCCCTACGTGTTGCAATTAATTATATAGACGCATGCTAGGATTATAATCAATGTATGGTGAATTAAATATCCAAGATAGATCCTCGGGGCGAGGGCTAAACCTAGTTTTCCCTACAAGCTCAACTCTTTTAGATGCAATATAGGAACACTTATTAACACGTAATCTAATGTTTGGGGAGCTTATAAGCTCAGCCAAACACCCTCTTAATGTTTTACCAAAAGAGATTGAATGAACTATTTTAGAATCAATATGCGAACTACTCATAATCATAGATAGCTCAACTCTTTTAGATGCAATATAGGAACACTTATTAACACATAATCTAATGTTGAAAGTGTTGTTTTGTCTAAATACGAAACAGTTATATAGACTATTATCCACACACAGAGTAAAACAGCGGAATTAAAAACTTAAAGAACACTGAAGGTGAAACTTTTCTATAGATTATAGATGTCAATCTATGGCGAAATTATCCACTATAAGTGTACAATGAACGTTACAAAAACTCACTACTTTATCAAAAGATAAAGTCAGACACTTTAAATCGAAAACTATCTATGAAAACAAAAGACTTCCTCACAACATTCGTTTATAAAAACTGACGCACTTCTAAAACAATTAGAAGTTAAAACACTCGTGTTATCGAAAATATTATGAAAACAGACTCAAAGACATGGACATATCTTCAGTTATTTCTTCAAGAGTTGCATATGATTGCTGCCGATCTACCTTTCTTATATAGGAGTTGAGAGGCCTTCGACTGCACGCCTTGGACCACGTTCTGATTAGAGGTGGGAATCACCGATACCGAAAATTTGGTTAACTGATACCGAAAATTCGGTATATAACCGAACGATTTTTCGGTTAACCGAATAACCGAGAAATCAATTACAAATTTTGGAATTTGAAATTTGGTTGCATTATTTCAAAAAATGGAGAGGAAGAGGAAAAAACTTACCTTGGTCGCCGAAGAAAAGCTTTCAACAAGGCGGTAAGAGGCGAGCAAAGCACCAATGGTAACTGCTGTGAATCAGGCAGTGGGGTTACTGTAATTGGTAAATGATTTTATGGGGGAAGAAGAAGGGCTCGCGTGGGCAGGGGAGGGGGATAGGAAATTGAAATTAGATTTAATAAATAATTTTATATTTTAATAATTAGAAAATTGGAAAGTTAAATAAATATATATATATATATATATATATTATAATTATTTTTTGGTTATCGGCTATACCGATAACCGAAAATTTAAAAATACTTATACCAAATGCCGAAACAAAACCGATGAAATCGATTATTTGGTTAACCGATACCGAAAAATTCGGTTCGGTTATAGAAATAACCGATTATCCAGTACCAAACTCCCGCCCCTAGTTCTGATCAACTAGGATTAAGTTGGCTGTGACAGTTAGCAGCTCCAATTAGCTTCTGGAATATAAGAACCGAACAATTGTCTCCTTCATCCTTATCTCTTATGATATGCTTCCCCTGTTTCTCTGTGTGTTACTATAGTATCCAGCTTAACATCCGTATCATGCACACACTAAGGTGAAGAAATGACAAAACTCTAAAATAATTAATTTCATAAAAAGAGGAGACTCTATTTAGAGTTCAACAAACTCCAACAAATGGTTTAGGCAAAAAGTTATATTATAGAATTAACACACTTTCAGGTTTTTGTTTTTGTAATTTTATTTTAAATTAGATCTCGGTATACAATTTTATTCGTTGTGGCAAGTGGGTATACGCCTATGATCTTTTGACAAAACGCACCCTCAAGCCACTGTACTTTCATCTGTTTTTTTTTTTTTAATTAGATCTCTGTACGATTTTCCGTTTTAATAAATCTTTATACTCTTTTTATTTTATTTCATCTGGTCCTTATTTAATGGATCTTATAAATCCGTTAACTTTTATGATATCTCATAATATTATCATTTAACACAAATTCCATGTCATATCCCAATTGTAAATTTGATATAAATATTAAGAAAAACTCATAACATCTAATTAAATTCTAATTACCCTTCGTTTACGATATTGTCAACGGAGAGGCCGTACTTACACATTATCCTTCGGCACCCTTCGCCACTGAAGTGACCGCAACACCTACCTTTGAGCAAACTCCGGCGGGAAGCCGTGAATGTTGCCCCGACTTCGAAATCGAACATATCTAAAATGAATCGAGGAAGTTGGGGTCATCCGACCACTACGAAATTCCTTCACAATCAGGGTGCCGCTTTCGGTTTTCATAGGATATTAAGTAGGGTTATCTAAATAGTGTTTGTTTCTCACTAAGAACCGAACCAAACTAGAATCGGTGGGTTTGGATAACCAAAACCGATATTAAAATTCAAAGTTCGATTATCGATTCAATATTCTGTTCTAAAGTTTATAATTTTTTCGGTTATCGATTTAACTGAAATTGATCGATTTAATTAATTCGAATTAATTAGTTAAAAACCCTAGAACCTCAATTTTAATTATATTAATTTTAATTGATTATTTTAATAAACATCAGTTTCTTAATTATTATTTTAATTTTAATTGTTAATTTATTTTATTTTTTTAGTTAATCAAAAATTGAACCGTAATAACCAGTTAATTTTTGATTAAGTCGGTTAGATTTTGGTTACATTATTTGAATAAATTCAGTTCAATTAAATGAAAAATTCCACTCGATTAACCAAAATCGAAAAAAAATCAGCCCTAATATTAAGTGCGATTTCATCGAACATTCAGATGGTTCCTCATAACCCTCTTTCCTCTTTCACCGCAAAATCATAGTCTCCCTTCATCCATCAGATGGTTCTTTCTTGAATCTTGGATGCAATAATTTGTTGATAGTTAGGATTCTAGAATGATTTAAATGATGGCATTTTATTTCGTGAATGACTACTATATATTTCACCCTACATTTTTGTCCTTCCATGTTTTAAGTTTCATCTATCTTATATTGATTAGAAAAATTCTACAATCTTTTTTCCCTTATGCTATCTTGAAGAGTAAATCATTAAGTCATCCATTGGTTTATATCACACTTTTCTTGATTGCAGAAGTTCTTTAATATCTTTCCCTTCTGCTGAAGAGTAAATCATAAGTCATCCATCGGTTTGTATCACACCAACCTGTTGCCGAAATTGTCACCAATCTTGAAACCCATTTCAATTCTCAAGGTTTTATTTCAATCCTCAAGAGATTTAAAAGAAAATGTGGTCTACTTTGCTAACATCCGTATATTCGGATATTAATATTTAATACTATTATTCTGTAAATAAAACTTATTAATTATAGAGAAAAAATAAATAACTTTTTTTTCAATATAAATAATATTTTTAAAACAAATGATATTTTTATCCGTTTCCAGATATACCAAAATTTTATGTTAAAAAATTATCTGAATAAGCAGTATTATGGGCCTATCATGGATGTGCTCGTCCAAAATGCTCGCCGACAAATGTATTAATGTCGGTCGTTATTTAGATCAAATTTACAACTAAAATATGACATGATAATTTTTTAAATAAATAAATAATAATGTACCGACAATGAAAAAGTTAGCCATTTTACAAAATCCTTTAAATAAGGATTTGATGAAATAAAAAATAAAAGTATAAGTAGCTAATAAAACAAAAATTATATAAGGAACTAAGGATGGGTTTGCCTATTTCTTTTCCAACAATTTTCGCATACAACATGGTGAAAAAGCACATATAAATGCACAAATGTCGCAAAAATGTTAAAATTTCAATCTTTATCAGTTACTACCGACAGTTCGAGCATCAACATTAAAGTAAAAAAGATTTAACAGAATATAAAAGAACCAAGTTAAATATTCATCCAAATCTACAAAAAGAAAAAACGGACAGAAAATGGGAGTCCGAAAAGCTAAAACTAGACAGAACTTGCAATGTCCCAAGAGATGGTACAATCATATTACTTTTATGTACAGCAAAGACGAAATTGGCTACGGCTAGACAATAATACGTCAACAACTCAAACCATTGTTATTAATGCGCACATCAAATTGATGTAAATCACATTCCATTTCAAGAAAAATACACACAGCCTTGTGTGTGTGTGTGTGTTTGATAACAAACAAAAACACTACTATAATATATCATAATCCCAAAAGCATTTGCATTTATGTAATGCAAGATTGAAACAAGTTGAGTGTATTATATGATGAAGATAAAAGTAGGAGATGGAGAGGCAGTGATGAAGCATATGATCACATGTTGTGCATAGCAAAATGTTTTCTTTTCATGATTGGGAGTCTTGCCATAAAGTAACAAGTTGGAAAGACAATACGCCTCTGCCAAGCTAGATGTAGTATGCAAAACACACCGTCTTCCAAAATCTAAAACAACCAACCAAGATCGTTGCAAGCTCGTTGATTTGGTGGATTCCAACTACGACATCACACAACTATAGCAAAAGACCACAAGAGATGCAATCCCAACATAGCCAAGTTCGATTAATTTCAAAGGATAAGGATTCCATCAACAGGCAAAAAGAATATGTGCTCACTAGCTTATAATCTATCTCTTCTTTTGCATAGACAAAGACAGGTTGATGCAATGCAACTCAACTCATCAATTCACTGAATTAAGCTCAACCAAACAAGAAGCATCATAAAAGAATAGGTAGATCAAATTGGGACTCCAGGAAAATAGATTTTCATTCCTTTCAAGGGTTTAACATCACCGTTCAACTTAAGATGGTTGATCAAGATAAGTAATTAAGTATCCACCATTTCTCTACTTCCTTTCCCCACAATCCTAAACATGATCAACCTACTTCCTTTCCCCACAATCCTAAACATGATCAACCCACCACAATTCTTTAGAATTAACAGGTAAATCAAGTGAGATGAGAGCATAAAAAGGCACAAAACTAAGGAAATGAAGAATGCGGCCGAGGCGGGGGCAATAGGTGAGACTGATGAACCTGATTATTCCCGCTGCAGTTGCTCCCAGGCGGCGGAGAGGCATACTGCGCGATAAACGGATGCCTCAGCAGCTGAGCAGCCGTCCACCGCTTTGCCGGATCCCTTTGTAGGCAACAAGCAATGAAATCTCTAAACTCTCGGTTCGCCGTGGCAGGGGCCTCGGGCGGCTGCGACATACAAATGGCGCACATTAGACTAGCCCAATCTCCCTGCCTCCCCACGGCGAATGGGAATTTCCCCAAGTAAAATTCGAGAATGCTGACTCCCAAACTCCAAATATCCCCCGCGTATCCGTCGTATCTCCCGTGATTGAGATCGGTGTTGATTCTCTCGGGGCTCATGTACGCAATCGTCCCCACCGACGAATTGCAGTTGTCCATCGTCTGAGCCAGGATTCGTGACACGCCGAAATCGGCTATTTTCACTACCCCTCTCGAATTGATGAGCAAATTGGAGGGCTTGATGTCGCGGTGGACGATTTTGCGGCGGTGGAGGTAGTACAATCCGCAGAGAATCTGGCGGGCGAGATCGGAGAGCGAGGGTTCGTTGCGGATGTGCGTACCCTCGAGTGATCCTTTGTCCATGTACTCGAGGAGGACTTGAATTTCGCCGTTGTGATCGATGAGGTTGTGGCAGCGGACCACGTTAGGATTGTCGACGTCGCGGAGAATCTGGATTTCGCGGCGCATCTGATTGCGCACGGCGTCCTCGTGGTTGCCGTAGATCACCTTGAGGGCGTAGATTTTGCCGGTGGGGCGGTGGAGGACCTTGTACACGGTGCCGCCGGCGCCGCTCCCGATGCGGCTCACGCGCTCCAGCTCCGAGTACTCTAATTGTAGATAGGAGGAGACTGAGGAGGGGGCGGAGCTCGGCGGCAGGGGCAGGGGAACGGCCAGGGAGGTGTCGCGCTGGGGCATGGGAAGGGTTAGGTCCGGGCGGCGCCGTTGGCGGCTCGCGCGACTCGCTGCGGATCCGGCGGCCGGCGGCGGCTGTAGCGGCCTCATGAATGGTGAAGAGAGAGAGAGAGAGAGAGAGAGAAGAGAGGTGATTCAGCTGAATACTAGTTCAGTAGAATCGATGCTTGAAGTAATAATAGTAGGAAATCTAGGAATCAGTCATGGAGATTTTGGGAATGTTCTGTACAGAGAGAGAGAGAGAGAGGGTAGTATAAGGGTTGGTGTGGAAAGAAGACAAGTCCATGGATATTCAGCAATGGAGGAAGAGGAGGGAGAAAAACCCAAGGCCAAAGAAGGTTCTTGGAAGGAGGAGCTCTCAAACAGGGGATGTGTGATTTCAGAAAGGAGTATACACACACAAACACACATCACATAAGTTTCCCAAGTATTACTCGAATCAACTTCCATTATCTTACTCCCTCCGTCCACTATCTTTCTTTACAGTTTTGACTCGTCCACGTTTTAATAATTTATATTGATCTTTTCAGTAGGGATATATAGTTAGTGGAATTTGGATCCCACTTTTATTTTGTTTGTTATTGATTTAGTGTAGAAAGTGGAATTTGGATCCCACTTTCCTTCCTAAAATAAAAATTAAAATGTAAAGAAAGGTTGTGGACGATAACCAAAATGGCGAAAATGTAAAGAAAATTATGGGACGAGAGTATATTATATACTCATACACCCTACGTTTATTGTTATTTTATGTTTCAACTTATATGGAATGTGTTTGTCTTTTTCATTTGTCAACAATTATACAACGGAGTAAAGTGTAACATCTAACTTTAAACATAAGGGAAAACTGGGGCACCTTTTTACAAGTTTAACTAGTGATTTTTATTCAAATCTTATATGAATTTCGATGAATATACTTGTGTAATAAATATTATGTCATCTTTTTAGATTGTACCAACACAAATGTGTTTGCACTAAATGACGTGTGTTAATAAAAACAAAACAAACTAAAGATGTCCGTTGGGATAATCTAGTCTATCGATAAAGCAAATTAATAGGACCATCAATTGGATTTGTAATCATCCAAGAAATGGACTTACCGTTTTACTTTCGAATTCGTATCTATCCAATATGTTAATAAATTTGATGAAACAAATTGAGGTAATAAATATGCCACACAATAAATAAATGAGTAGTACTACTCATACATATATATATATATATATATATATATATATATATATATATATAATTGGATATTTTAGTCATTTTATATTATTTTTCATTAATAATTTATTAATATTGATTAATTATATCGTAAGTTTATTGTAAATACCCTTAACCTTCATATTTATCATATATTTTAATTCGCCCAAAAGTTATGAAATTTTGTAGGTAGTAAAATCTGAACCCAAGACCATTTAAAGAAAAATGGAATGTAAACATGCACTAGGCCATATTAATTATTTGTTCATATACACTTTTAATTATATTTAGCGTCAAGAATTAAATGTTCGATATATATTATAAATATAAAGATTTCAACATAACAATATCTTTTCTACACCCAAAACATACAATATTATTGAAAAATATAACATATCTCAAATATTATACATACTATATAACAATATGCTTAGTCATTTACAACTCTAGTACACCCATTTAAAATATCTCGTTTTTCTTTTTGGGTTGTTTCGTTCTATTTTAGGAAATAATTATCCCTTCAAAAAGTGTGGGTCATATCCATTTTTTATCATTTTAACTATTTTATATCTTTCTCCTAAATACTCATGCACAAAAAAATGAGACACTTTAAATGGGACGGATGGAGTATTTAATTGAATCAATTAAAATATGAAAATGAATACGATCCAATAGTGGATACTTGGTAATAGTTTAGCGATAAAATACTCTTTTTTAATTGTCAATTAATACAAAAAGTTTAAAGGTTGCGTCACAGTGGACTCGAACCTAAAATATTTGGCTTCAGATATTAACCACTCTACCATTAGGTCAATACACACACAATAAAATACTTCTGATTTGTCTCCTTAAATTAATCAATACATCTTACTAGATCCAAAAATGTAAGTAATATGATACTATATATTGTACAATTTAATAATGTATCTCATAAAAAAGAAATAAAATATATAAAATATACAATGAAAGTATGCATATGATATATATAATAAAATAATTTCGTTATTATCTATTTGGGAATTTAAGTAATAATAAATCATAATTTAATATTTGTAACAAATGAAACCAATTCACATGTCTTGGATTTTATGTAGATTATTGATAGGATACGGTACAACCACTGGCCTCAAAGATCGTACCCAATATAAATGGGTACCGACATTAAGCTCGACTATGTAAGTTCGGTGAAAACTCTAAACCAACTACAACTCAAATCTCGCAGTGGAGATGTAGAAGATTCGGATATCTAAAGGAATCTTGGATGCATATCTAAAAGAATCCTTATAAGAGAAGACTTTGTATTAGAGTCGAACTCAATATCATTGTGTATAAATAGAGGCTAGATTAGACGAAAAAGGATCAACTACTCTTTGTAATCGCTTTCACACTCTCGATACACATATACTCTCTCTTTCCGTGGGCGTAGATCTATTTTAAAGATCGAACCACGTTAATTCTCTGTGTTCATTACGCATTTAATTCCCTAACGAAATTAAGATCGATCACTGGCGCCGTCTGTGGGAATCGAAATTCTGTGTTTTCGATTAACCTTTGTTTACAGGGAATCAATCACGACGATGAATACAAGAAGTCTTACATCCAGAGCTGCTGCCGGCAACAACAACAACAACGGCGGCAGAACACGCCGAGCTCGGCTTGGAAAAAGCCCGGTCAGAGATACGACCCCCGAATGGCATGTCCAAAGTCTCGACGAGCAAGGCCACCCCATCCTGCATGAAGAAGAAGAGTACCGTAGCGAGGGAGGTCGCAACAGCAACCGAGAGGAACCCCTGGCACCACAGTTAAACCTTGACGAGGCGCTTAAATGGTTCTCGAAAGAACAAGGAGAGCTTCCTCCAAAGTACCTTAGCCGTGAACAAGGTCGGCATCATCACGAAGACAAGGACGCCGAAGCCTCGTCAAAGCATGAAGTGGCACAGCGAGGTGAATCCCCCAGCCTCCGGATGATAGGCGCTCATACCTCTACACGGGTTGGGGCCCAAACCGACCGTGCTAGGGACGAGCAGCGTGGGACAGGTCGTCGCGATCACCGCGAGGTCGACCCCAATATTACAACGAGCCGGTGAGACGACCTCGGCGCCGTTCCACAGGAGAGGGTTCGATGGATATGGGAGGATCATTACCCCTCTCCGACAAGATACTCGACACTCCACTCCGGACAAGTGCGGTGCGAGCATCGCCCCTATGACGGACTAAGGGATCCGCAATTTCCTTTCACAATTCCAATACAATATGATTAACCAACGTCTCAACACCATCCATATGTGCAACTGTTCCGGAGTTCTTGGTCGACAACGCCCGCGGTGGTTCGACTGACTACCTCCGTAGTATTGGATCATACCGAGATCGATGGAAGCCTTTCACCAAGGTTCTTCCAAAAGCGAGTCGAAGACCACATCGGCCACCTCCTTACGGTGAGACAAGGCGAAATGAGTCCATCGGCGACTTCATGACTCGGTTTAATAAGGAATGCCTCAAGGTCGAAGATATAAACGACCTCTCATCATCTCGGCCTTCGAGCAAAGATTCTTCCGGGGCCTTATATAAGAAGATCGTCAATCACGAGCCTCGTCTTCGTCGGAGTTGTGGCGATAGCGGATCGGTTCGCCAAAGCGGACGGTCGGCGGAAGAAAGCGCGGGCGAAAAGGTGGAACCCTCGGACAAGGGAGAAAAGAGGATGGTCGAAGAGGCGGAGCGAGGCCGACGAAGTGCCTTGGAAAGGATACAACGTCGCCCGATAGAGTCCAGGCTCGGGCCTCGTAATAACTCGGAGCAATCCCAGTATGCACTCTTGACGAAGTCAAGGGCGGAGATCTACGACCTTCACGTGAACATGTTCGAGAAACCTCGTCCAATGACAGGGGGATCGAAACGCCGGTCCAAAGATAAATATTGTTCCTTCCATGAGGATTATGGACACGACACGGAGGAGTTCAGAGATCTCATGGCAAACATCGAAAAGTTGGTACAGGACGGAGTCCTAAAAAAGTACCAAGGGCATGGCCGACGAGCTGGTCAGTACGAAGCCCCCCATCGGGGTCAGAAGAAAAGGAAGCAAGAAAATAGGAAATCAGAACCTCACAAGAAAGCAAGGCGCGATCGATGAAGAGGAGATGACGAACCCCAATACGATGGGATCATCTCCACCATCACGGGGCTCCCTCGCGGAGCTACGAAGTCCTCTCTGAAGGCTGGGGCCCGAACTCCTCATACCAGCGAACCTGTAAACAAAAGGTTTAAAAGGGACGAGGCAATCACCTTCTCCGAGGATGACCCCGTGCCAGCCGTAGTACCTCATCAGGACGCGATGGTAATCCAAGCAGTGGTCGCCAACAAGCTAGTTCGGCGCATATACGTCGACAGTGGTGCGTCGGTAAGCCTCCTCTTTAAGGAGTGCTTTGACAAGTTGGGAGTTGAGGAGGCACGCCTCGCACCGGCAACACTGCCACTTCGAAGCTTCGTGCAAGAAGAGACGCGACCGAGGAACCATCGAACTTCACATCACACAAGGGGAAAAGCGGCGACGAGCTCCACCAAAGTGGTACAATTCTTTGTGGTAAACGCCCACCACCATATAACATCATACTAGGGCGAGATTGGTTGAATGCGTAGAGGCGGTGTGTTCAACGATCACGACCATGAAGATCCCCACAAGAGAGGAGTAGGCGTGATCCGGGAGATCGAGAAAAAAGCCAAAGAATGCATGCAGTCGCCTTAAAGGTGCGGGACTTCACCCAAAGACCCACGCACATAGCAATTAAGGAAGCCCGAGGAGTTGGAACTGTAAAGAGCGTCATCTGCTCTCAACAGTTCGGTGAAAGAAGTCGCATTGTATGAGGACGATCCCATCAAGGTCGTCAAGGTAGGTTCTACCGAGGTACCTCAACTGAGGAAGCAGATCATCCAACTCCTAAGGGAATTCAGAGACGTCTTCGCCTGGTCACCCCTCGACATGACCGGGGTCTCATCGAGTATTATCACTCACCGGCTCAATATTGACCCAAGTGTAAAACTAGTTCGGCAAAAGCAGCGGATCTTTGCGGTGAACGAATCAGTCATACATGACGAGGTGAACCAACTATTAAAAGCACGCATACTGTTCGAAGTCAAATATCCGACCTGGATAGCCAACCCGGTGATGGTCAAGAAAGGAGGAGGGGGATGGCGAATGTGTATCGATTACACCGATCTCAATAAACATTGCCCAAAGGATCAGTACCCTTCCAAATATCGACAAAAGGTTGACGCTTGGTGGGATCTGAAGTCTTGACTTTTGGATTTATCTGAGGATATCACCAAGTCCTGATGAGTGACGAGGTTGCATCCAAAACAGCCTTCATTACGGACTTTGGAGTCTTTGCATATAAGAAGATGTCATTCGGACTCAAGAATGCAGGGGCCACCTACCAAAGAATGGTGGACAAGATATTTCAGCCCTACATAGGTCAGAATGTGGAGGTATACGTAGATGACATTGTCATCAAGAGTAAAGAGGAAGCCACATGTGTTGCCGATCTCACGATTGTCCTCGGCTTACTTCGAAAGGTAAACCTAAAGCTAAACCCCCAGAAGTGTACATTCGCAGTTCGGTCTGGAAAATTTTTGGGGTGCTGGGTCTCACAAGAAGGATTAAAAGCCAACCCGTCCAAGGTTCAAACCATTTTGGAGATGAAGATGCCGAAGACCATCCACGACGTGCATAAGTTGACGGGCTGAATAGCTGCACTAAGCCGCTTTCTTTCAAAAGCCGCGGATAAGCAGCTCCCATTTTTCAAAATACTCAAAAAGGCTCCGGAGTTCTCCTGGGATGATAAACACAAGACATCTTTTGAAGATCTCAAGAACTATCTCGCCAAACTTCCCATTTTATCCATCCCGAAAGAAGGAGAGGTCATTTCCCTATACCTCGCCACCTCGGACGAAACCATAATTGCAGTTTTGGTACGAGAGGACGGATGTCAGCTCCCTGTATATTTCATCAACCGAGCACTAAAAGGGCCAGAAACGAGGTATCAGCCATTGGAAAAGCTCGCCTTGGCATTAGTAAATGCTGCAAGGAGACTACGCCCCTACTTCCACGCACACCACATACAAGTTCTCACCGATCATCCACTTCGGCAAGTGTTGACGAAGCCAGAAGCCTCGGGGAGAATTGCGAAGTGGGCAATTGAATTGGAGAGCACGACATCTCTTTCTGCCCTCGTCAAGCCATCAAGGGACAGGCCTTAACGGACTTCCTTGTCGAGGCTAACTTCGTAGAAAATCCGAAATCCACCGAGCCGACCCCGAGACAACGCCAAAGCCGAACCCGCAAAGGAACCATCTGAAGATTGCTGGCAAATCTATGTGGATGGAGCTTCGGAAAAAACGGGCAGTGGGCAGGCATCTTGCTCATAAGTCCAGATGGACAAGAGATAACCTACGCACTTCGGTTTACATTCAAAAATACGAATAACGAAGTGGAATACGAGGCCTTAATCGTAGGACTTCGCCTAGCTCAAAGTCTTCAGATACGAGCCGTGCAAGTACACAGCGATTCTCAAGTCATAGTAAGCCACATGCTGGGAAAGTACGAGGCAAAAGGCAACAGGATGAAAAAATACCTTGAAAAAGCCAAAAGCCTACAACAGTCTTTCTCATACTTCCAGTTGGTTCGCATCCCAAGGGAGCAAAATAGCCGAGCTGACACTTTAAGCAAACTGGCCTCGTCGTCAACGAGCCCGCCGGTAGAAGAAGTCCAGAGCAGAAGCATAGACGATGCCGAGGTCGAAGTCAACATAGTCTCGGACGAGGAACCTAATTGGATGACCCCCATTCAAACATATTTGGAGAAGGGCGAACTACCCCATGACAGACTCGAGGCTAGGAAAATCTTGAGCAAATCTTTGCGATATATACTGGAGCAGGGAATTCTCTGACGTAAAATACCTTGATCTCTCCTAAGGTGTTTGGGTCCGAACCGAGCTGATTACGTACTACGAGAAGTACATGAGGGATCATGTGGGAGTCACATCGGACCCCGCGCCTTATCGAAGAAAGTCATGCGATGGGGATACTATTGGCCAACGATGTTCCAAGACTCAATTGACCTCGTGAAGAAATATCCGGTGCGAATTCATGGAAGCGTGCGAGGCTACCTCAAACCGACCTCGTCGAGATGCAAAGCCCTTGGCTATTTATGTAATGGGGATTGATATTGTAGGCCCTTTCTGCAAAGCTCCGGGGCAGTTTCAATTCCTGATTGTCGCGATCGACTACTTCACGAAGTGGGTGGAAGCCGAACCCTTGGTGAAAATTACAAGCAAAAACGCCCTCAACTTCGTCTGGAAGAACATCGTGTGTCGCTTCGGCATCCCTCATATCCTCGTTTCGGATAATGGGACTCAGTTCACGGATAAGGTCTTCAAAGAGTGGTGTCAAGAGCTTCAGATCCAACAAAGATTCACCTCGGTGGCCCATCCTCAGGCAAATGGTCAAACCGAAGTCACCAATAGGACAATAGTGAAAGGACTAAAAACTCGCCTCGATCGAGTGAAGGGTAACTGGGTGGAAAACTTGCCGCAAGTCTTATGGTCGTATCGTACAACACCTCGGACATCGAACGGAGAAACACCCTACAGTTTGGTGTATGGAACCGAGCGATAATCCTACGAGAGATCGGTATGCCGAGCCCCGCACTATCAACTTCTCACCAAGTAAATGGGGAGAATCTACGAACCGACCTAGATCGCTTGAAGAAAAGAGAGAGCTCGCCTACATTAGAGAAGCTCGGTACAAGCAACAAGTAGCTCGATATTACAACCAACGTGTCAAATCCCGACAGTTCTAAGTAGGCGACCTCGTGCTTCGAAATAACGAAGTCAGTAAAGCCGCAAAGCTCGGTAAACTGGAAGCCACATGGGAAGGGCCTTACCAGGTCGAAGAAGTCCTCGGAAAAGGGTCATATAAGCTCGCACATATATCCGGTGAGCAAATACCCAATACGTGGCACATCATCCATCTCAAGAGATATTTTGCGTAAGTGTCAAAGTTGTTCATTTAGTCATGTCGCGTCTTTTTGTAACGTCGTGTCAAAGGTTGAGTCTGTACAATCGTCTTTTCGGTCTTTTTCTGTTGTTACGTCGTATTTTATTAATAAAATCTTTTTTTTTTCTTGCATACTTCATTTGTCAATTATGCATACTACCTCTTCCCCATGATACAACTACCCTCTTCGGAGGATGAACTATACCCTCTTCAGAGGACGAACAATCCTCTCTTCGGAGGACGAACTATACCCTCTAAGGAAGAGATCTAAACGCGCGTGAGGGGACCACCCCTAGCGATACTTCTTGCCAAATAAGGAACCCATACCTTCATTTATTTCGAGGATGAATACCTTCGTTTAATACGAGGATGAATACCTTCATTTATTTCGAGGATGAACTACCTTCCTTTAATACGAGGACGAACTACCTTCATTTAATACGAGGACGAACTACCTTCGTTTATTTTGAGGATGAATACCTTCGTTTAATACGAGGATGAATACCTTCGTTTATTTCGAGGATGAACTACCTTCGTTTAATACGAGGACGAGCTACCTTCGTTTATTACGAGGACGATCTACCTTCGTTTAATACGAGGATGAATACCTTCGTTTATTTCGAGGATGAACTACCTTCGTTTAATATGAGGACGAGCTACCTTCGTTTATTACGAGGACGATCTACCTTCATTTGATTACGAGGATGGAATATATACAGCGTTTGCTTAAAAAGAAAAATCAACACCAAGGCAGAAAAATTTGTTCTTATTTCCGAAGTATACAACGCATACATTACGAGGACGACGAAGGCCCAGGAGGCTGGGAAAAGCTAAGCCAATCCCTAGAGAAGTCGGGGTTTAACAGCTCATCTATGCTAACCCTATCCCTACCTCTGCCTCGTCCTCGATCGAAGCCGGGAGTTCGGCCAGCTCGACCTCTTTGTCTCGCCGAACGACCTCGACCGCTCGATGACACACGACCTCGACTGCGCGATGGGCGACGTCTATCTTGCATATAAAACTCGAGAGAAGTGTCGACATTCCAAGTCGTCAGAAGGGAAGAAGAAGTCTCGGCAGGAGGAGGAGCTCCGGCAGACGAAGAAGCCTCGGTCGTCGATCGAAGCACCAGCTCGAGGAAAGGATGACGATCTACGATGATCTTGTAGAGGCCACCTACTTTCTTCAGATCGGCATACTGCTCCTGAAATTGCCAGGAGTCCCGACCGTACTCTTCCCTATACCTCCAACAACGGTCATGAGCTCGAAACTTTAGCTTCGACCTCCGAGATAGTCATTCCACCACCTCGGCGGATAACCGCTCAGATTCAAAGATGCTCCTCGGCGACTGACTTGGCCTTATCCTCTGCGATCTCGAACTTATCCTCCAACTCCAAAAATCGAGCCTGAAGCTCGTCAAACTTCTCTTGAGAAGCCCTAAGTTGGACGTCGGCCTCCTCCCGCACATGGCCAAGTTTGCCCTCTAAATGAAGGACTTCAACCTCTTTAGATTCGAGAGCCCGAGTCAACATTTTAATTTGGTCCAACCAAGGCGACACATCAAAAATTCGTGAGAAGGCGGAGACAAAACAAAAGACAAAATTTCTTCCATCAAAATTGGGGAGTTTTATTAAAGCCTTCAGCGGGAACTTGTCAAGGTACATATACATTTAAAAAAAAAAGGGAGGATCAACTGACCCATCCACCAGCTCCTTGCTCAGACTCGGCAGCCTCGGCCTCCTCCCGAGCTCCAGAAGCCTCAGCCTCCTCGCCAGCTCCAGCCTGCGCCACCTCTGCCTCTTCGCGACCTCGGCAGCCACTGCCGCCCTCGGCCCCCTGGCCAGATCGGCCATTATGGTCTCGATCAGAGGGTCTCGATCCACCGAGCATGAACGAACTGACTCCGCAGTCAGCAAGGTCGGAGAGGATGCTAGGTTCGCCAGCACGGGCAAGCTCTTCAGGCCGCCAGCAAGGACCTCGGCATAAGCTCGCAGCAGGGCCTCATTCTCCATCACCTCGTACTCGTACTTGGATTTATCCAAATCCGGGTAGTCCTCGGCAACTTCATCGAGAGTGGCCGCTACCACGTGAGTGTTCAGGACCTCGGCCAAGTCACCGCCAGCCCGGAGAAACTTCTCGACAAGAACAACCTCTCCGCAAAGGCGTGGAGAAGCTCTCCTTGCGGTGCCTCCACCTCGGCCTCCCAACGTCGAGCGACCTCAACCTCGACCTTCAACGGGACGACTTCAGCCTCCGCAGCCTCGGCCCTCACCACCGCCACCTCAGCCCTAGCCGTCTCGGTCGCTTTCTCCACCTTCGCTACCTCAGCAGCCGCCCAGCCGTGGCCTCCTTCTTGGCCGCGTGCCGAGCCTTCGCTTCAGCCTAGGATATTTCTTGTACAATGAGGGTCTTCTCCTCCTCCAACTCCTGGGAATACCGGGCCACCTGGTCGAATCGGGCGACGGCGTCACCCAGATATTCCGCCGCCCTTAAAAGCTAGGTCTTCACGACCTCGGCCCCCTGTACAGATGTCACCCGTGTCAACAAACTACATCAAGATAACTAAGTGGCATATAACAAATGCATTACCTCAGGGAAGGATCGACGTGCGGCCTGAGCACCGACGATCTCGCAGTCATCATCGCCGGCAGAGGAGATACCACGCTTTTCCTTGACGAGGCGGGCTTAGCGGGGGCGAAGCGAGCTCATTACAGGTTCGGCTCTCTCCGAAAGCGACGGCGTTGGGACTTCGACCTTCTCCGAAGAGGCCTCGGCCACGCCCGTCAATGCCAAGGTGGAGGGCTCGTGACCAGAGCTCGACCTCTTCCTTTTCTTCCCTTTAAGGAAGTCCACTGCAGAGAACAATAAATTCCAAGTTAGCACAAAGGAGAAACAAAAATCAATCAAGAGATGAAGTGAAAGAGGGGGCCTCACCTTCATCGGCCCAACGCCAGCGGCAGGATCATAAGGGCTCATTTCACGCGTGACTCGGCCTCGATAAACACTTCGTCCACGAGACCAATCTTGTCCAACGCCGCCTCTAGGACACCGAAGCTATCATCGGTGGCGCGTCCGCCAACTTCTCCGGTTCGTGCGAACTCGAGGACTCATCGAACCAAGCGGAAGAAGAACTTCGCGGTTGTAATTTTTGACTTCGTCTTTACTTTGAAGCGAAGACAAGGTGATAAATAATACCACCCCGAGCTAGCCTTAAATTTGAAAAATCTGAGAACGAGCCCCAGGGTAAAAGGAAAGTTATGCCGATGGAAATAGACACCGAGACCCGTTAAATGTCGAAAAGAATTTGGCGTTATTTGGGCAAGAGGTATGCCGAACATTTGTTGGAGTTCGACATACACAGAGGGAAAAGGAATACGAAGACCGCCCTTAAGGCTGTCCTCGTAAACCGTCACAAAGCCATTCGGAGGGGCACTAGCCCTATACTCCAGACGGGGAGCAACAAATTCGAAAGATTTCAGAATAAAATATTTAGAAGCAAGCTCTACTATAGCAGGGGCCTCAAAATTGATGGAATGGAAGAAAATTTACCAAGATCCCTCAAAGGCGGGAATCTTATTCTACGCACGTAAGGAAGAGGGGGAATCAAGTGTAAAAACTTCTAAAACCGCCGGCGAATCCGGCGGTGACCCAGACACAATACGGCCCTCATGACCGCGAGACTCCTCAGAAGAAAAAGATGAAGAAGCCATGAATAACTTACTGGTTTTGTATATGAAATCGATGAAGATGGCACAGACACTGTGAGAACGACAATAGCGACAGTTGAACTCTTTTTCTGAAAGTCAGAGAATTTGAGAAATTTGAAAAGTTGAAACGGAAAGAGTGATATGAGAAAAGGCGTATCATGGAAGTTATTCCCATATGCACTTTATCGGGAACCCAACCGATGTACGCATTAAATGCACATTAAATGCAGATAACAGATCCCGTGTTCGACATCGGCAGGACATCCCGTGTTCGACCTCGTCCCGAGGTTACGCATTCAACTACAACGTCGTATATCCAACCTCGGTTAAGTAATGCCATAATCGACCTCAGCGAGATGAAGAGCATTCAACTTCGGCCAATTAGGTCCGAACAGAAAGCAACTTCGGCATAACGCCTCGGCAAGGTGAAGCCAAGCGACATGCGACTTTGGCATAACGCCTCGGTAAGGTAAAGCTAAGCAACATGCGACTTCGGCATAACGCCTCGGTAAGGTGAAGCCAAGCGACATGCGACTTCGCATAACGCCTCGGTAAGGTGAAGCGGCACATGCGACTTCGCATAACGCCCGGTAAGGTAAAGCTAAGCAACATGCGACTTGCATAACGCCGGTAAGGCGAAGCTAGCGACATGCGACTTGCATAACGCCTCGGGTGAGGCGGCGACATGCGACTTGCAAAACACCTCGGCGGTGAAAGCGAATACAACATCGACTCGGCGAGCAACATACGACTTCGGTAACGCCCCCGAAGCGCCAAGAGACATACAACCGCGGATCACGAATTTCGGCGAGGCAATGTCAGAACAGTCTCCCCCTCCAAAACGACCTCACTTCCACGTCTTTTTTTTGGGGGGGATATGATAGGATACGGCCCAACTACTAGGCCCAAGCATCAGGCCCAATATAAATGGGCCCCGACATTAAGCTCGGCCTATGTAAGTTCGGCCCAAGAAGACTCCTAAACCAACTACAACTCAAATCTCGCAAGTGGAGACGTAGAAGATTCGGATATCTAAAGGAATCTTGAATGCATATCTAAAAGAATCCTTATAAGAGAAGACTTTGTATTAGAGTCGAACTCAATATCATTGTGTATAAACAAAGGCTAGATTAGACGAAAAATGATCAGCTACTCTCTTTGTAATCGCTTTCACACTCTCAATACACATATACTCTCTCTTGCTCCGTGGACGTAGATCTATTTTAAAGATCGAACCACGTTATTCTCTGTGTTCATTGTGCATTTAACTCCCTAAAGAAATTAAGATCGATCAATTATGATACTATAATTATTAATTTTTTTAATAGAATAGTATAAGTTTTAATTTCATTATCACATTTGCTAATGTGTCAACTTAACATCATAGTAAGTAGTAATAATATATTTAGTATTATTACTTTTTATTAATTTGTATACTATAGTATAATTTAACATCTTATCATTATTAATTATTATTTGATTTATATAATTGCATGCAATAATTTCAATATGTATTACTGTTTTAATAAATATAGCATTAATTATTTCAGATGTTATCTTAGATTTGTCGAGATTGTTGTCAATTCCAACCATGTAGCTGTCCTCGTAGCTGCTGATCTCTCTAACCATCAAACACCGGCATCGTTAGTCTTTGAAGGAGTTCTTTGGAAGAGGCGCTGATGAGCCCAAGTCTCGGCTTTTTCAACAACCATAGCCTTACGCCCGTTCAGCTATCTGTCGCGCTTGGCTCTTAGTGCCTTCCTTTCTTTGTGGCTCAGTTCAGTGACTGTCTAAAGTGTCATTTCTTTCCACAGTTGAAGTACTTATCATCTTTGTATTATGGTCGATTGAGCTTCTCATCAGTCCAATCCTTACTTGATCTTTCTTTGTGGCTTCTGTCATGACTGTTTCTTTTCTTCCAGTACTTGTTGTACCTCTTCAGTCGGGTTTCTATTTTCTCGAATCTTTCAACCATCAATGTGTACTGAGTCAGCAAGTCTTCATTGTTGCACTCACCTTTTTCTTTTGTTGTCTTCTTGGTTTCTTTGCTTTTGTCAGCTTTAAGGACATCGTCTTTGCTCGTGTTGACTTGAACTTCCTCTTCATAAACATCAGCTTTTGATAACTCTTCAGTACTTCTAATGTCGTACTCATCAGCTTTTAGTTCTGAGAAGAGTTTGTCAGTTGACATTTCGTTGAAGCCAACTTTCTTCTGAAGTACTACTGTGTAGTCTTTCCAATTAGTAGTTGGGAGGGTCCATAAGACTTTCAGATTGATCTCGCGTTGCATGTATTTATCTTTGCGTATGGCTAAAATTTCATTGATGATGATGGCAAATCTTAGTTTCACATCATCAATGGATTCTCCATTCTTCTGTTTGAAGTTGTCAAACTTCTGACAAGCTATCATCAGCTTATTCTCTTTGATTTCCAATGCGTCACATATCTCCTTGGCAGTTTCACATTTAATCAGCTTCCCAATGTGAGAGTTGGAACTATTTCGGAGATGATTTTCTTGACCAACTTGTCGAGTTTATCCTGCTTTCGTTCTTTTTATGTGAAGTCAACTATTTCCTTTAGACTGTATTCATAGGTCGGATCATTTCCTGGTTCGGTGTTCACTTTTCTAATCTTCTTTCTGATGATGATTGACCTGTGGATGATAACCTCCCATATGCGGCAATGTTGTGCAGTGAGATAACTCTTGAGTCTGAACTTTCGGATCTCATAGTTGTCTATCGCAGACGTGGAGAGATATGTTAACCTGCTGTAGTTAGTTTCCATCACAACAAATATGCAGTAGTATTGAAAAATATATCGGTTTAAAGATCTACCCAGTTAGAACAACCACTGGGGAAGTAAGAAGTTCTTACAAACAACCTTGCTTTGATAACAATTGATAGTCCTTGGGGTGTTTGTACTGGTGTATGAGAGGAGAAAGGGGAGAGAAATACATCAGTTAAGGTAAATTAAAACTTTTCTTTTCTCAAGAATATACAATCTAGTTTATCAGTAGTTGTCAGTTAACTGAAGTTAGTTGTGTACCGGCGTCAGTACTGCTGATCAGTTCAAGAAAATGGAATCTTATTTGGAGTGATATCAGTTAACAAACCTATTGATTACTGAGGAAGCTGGTTAGTTGGATTGATTACTGATGTGGATGCAAAATATGGTGGTTACGTTTTGTCTTTACTGAAAATTTAAGCTGGTAGAAAATACTTAGTCAAATATGGGCTTAGTCAGTTTTCAATTTGTCTCTTTAGTATCAAACCGATACTGATAGAGTATTGTTTCAACTAAAAGTATACTCTTAATTGACTCACAATCGAATGAGGTGTTGTAATAGGGAAAGCTAACCCTAGTCGTCTCTCAAGGAAAACTTAACAGGGCGTTACTAAGTTGCCACACAAAAAACAATTAAAATCCTAAACACTCTACTCTCAAAAGGGTTGATAGATTACCTAGGCAAGAAATTATTAACGAAGAAAGACAAATTAACTAGGCGAAATTGATAAAGCGGATAAATTATCTAAGCAAGAATTAAACCTAAATCAAAGAACATGAAATTGAAATTATAAACCCTAGGCATGAATCTAAAATAATTGAGCGAAGACAAGATTACTCGGACAAATATCAAAATAAATCATAATCCAACGAAGAAATCAATAATAATAAAATACGAAACGATTAACGGAATAAAGCAATAGAAGAAACTTACGAACAATCAAACGATGGAATAGATAATGCAAACTTCTGGCCCGAATCCAATATCCATACAATATTCTTGAATCGATCAAAAGAAAAGAGAAGGAAAAGCAATGGAAAGAAAAGAACTCAGAAATCTCTCTGCTCTCTCAAAAACACAAAAGGCGGCAAAAGAAAAATAAAATAAAGGTAGGGTTTTCGTTGAAAAGCGTATATATCGGCCCCAAATTAACGCGCAGTCACGGACGCGATCCCGCGCGGACGCGTCAGAACAAGGACCTCCCAGCGCGGACTCATGCCAGCGCGGGACTTGAAGCCTCGGATCGGCTAGCCGGCCACGGACGCAATGAGCGCCGGACTCGTCGAGCTCGGATGAAAAATTCAATAGGCCTGGCGGCCGGGACGCGATGAGGCGCGGACGCAGGACTCTCGGGCCAATCTTGCGAATGCAACCCAAGCCGGACGAATGCTCTCGAGGCGTGCCTGGCGCGGGCCTTGACGCAAGCGAACGCGCGTCTTTCCTTCAGGCGGGCGGCAGCTGCGCGCACAGCCCCCACTACGCCGAGTCCGGCGCTTGGGTGCGCTCTTGGCAACAAAAGCTCAACGCAATCCTACCACACAAAACACAAACAAACATGATTCCATAAAGCGATATTCAAATATAACCGAATGGAATCAAAGCGGCGATAACAAAACAAAGAAAAACAAAACAAAACATACGAAACAACACCCCACACTTAACTCTTTGCTTGTCCTCGAGCAAATCTTAGTTTCTTGAAAGGAATGGTACACATAGAATCAATACTTCAAATAGAATCAATCTCATATTCACATCCCTTCATGCATCTCAATAATATAGTTCTCAATACAATGATCCTCATTGATCAATCCAAACATGTGACTTATCATAGAATAGTCGTGCTTCGACTCAACATGATTTGAAATCAATATACAACTTATATGGTTCCCTTTCATGTAAGATATCTCAAATGACAACAACAAATAAGAACATGTGGAACTTAAAACCGATTATAGGACAATAATCGTTGGGTGGAACCTTGAGTTGTACACTCGAGTATCCTAACGTGAATATCTATACCCATAGCAAAGAGTCTCCATTAGAGAGACAACACAAGCAAGAGGGTAGAGCCCTTATTCGAATTTTAAGCCCACTTATTTCACAAGCACGACATATTTTCTTTTCTTTTCTTTTTTTTTTTTTTTTTTTATTGTCCACTTTTCTTGAAAGATCATACAAGAGACGGGTTCCATTCTGAAGCAAATGACATCCGATCACACATTGTCTAAACACGACTTCCTAATTATGTCCCACGGTTCAAATTGACATCTAAGTTTCATTAAACTAAAACCATATACCAAGATCTGAAAATTCGATCAAAGCGCAATTAATTGACTTAAGGCATAATTCTTCATACACCATTGATTTCAAGAAGATAAAATCGTCTCTAATCCAAAAAAAAAAAGTTAAGAAACGACAAAACACAACAAAGACGAAAAAACCCCCACACTTAAAAGCAGGCAAGGACCTCATTGCATATAAAATATTAGAAAGGCGGAGGAGACTTCCACGAAGGCGAACGAACAGGCAGCGAGGAAAGCAACAAAGACAAGGCCTACAAAAGCAGAAAGCAGAGAAGCAAAACAACGAAGAAAAAGGAAACGAACAAAATACAAACAAAAAGGAAAACACAAACGCTCCAATAGTGAAGAATCACTATTGGTCAGAAGGCGGTGGTGGAGGAGGAGCGCCATGAAAGGTAGTCCAGGCGTTCCACTGGGCTTCGAGGGCGGCCATGCGCCGATTCTGCTCAATCATCTGCTGGTTATATGTGCTCCAACGCTGGTTTTGCTCGTGCCATAATTGATTACATGTCGTCGAGGCGTTGATTTTGCCGATCAAACCGAGAACTTATGTCTTTCTGGAACTACGTCCGATTGGCCGCCTAATTCACTCCTAAAGCGACCAAACTCCTCACGAAAAGAACTATACCCTTGGCCCGATCGTATTCTTTGGGAGGGAAGCTGCGGTGATTAGGATCGATGTCGCCACAGGGCTCTGTATCCCTCTGCCGCATCACTGGTAACGGTCTTCATCTGATGGTACGGTGGTATCATAGATGATCATATCACCCGTAGGTGCATGTGATGGTCCTGCACCTGCTGCTTGGGCTGCCTCAGCTTCTTGGGCTGCTGCGTACTGTGCCAACATATATCGTTTCACGCAATTCCTCGATGCTGAGGTACCAGAGTAGTCTCGTTGTAGGCAAAGGGAGCCTCATGACTCACTAAGATCAATCATCTTAGGGCGTATATGATCTTGGCACGAACCGGTGATCCATCGTTATTTATTATCCTTAAGCTCACTTTGCGGACCGGTAGGGATTTGGCGGGGTTGCCTACATTTCTTGCTTGTTGGATCAGTTGCAAGTGGTCCCAAATAAAGTATATCGGCGAAATCTTCGTCTTCTTTACAGCACATGTTAGCAGGAAGACTTCAGCAGTATTCACCTTATTTGCCTGTTCATTTCCAAAAACATTGAAAGCTATGAACTTGTGGACCATTGCAAAGCTTCATCTTTGATAAACCCACTCGGCATTCGACGGATGACCGGTTATTAAATCGATAGCTCTTTCCGTGCCTCTCTAACATTGAAAAATTCGACACCACGTGCACGGAAGTCGGAAAACCAAACCCCTTCATTATACGGGCGTTATAACATACTCTTGCCCAGCCAGACGGGCGACAAAGAATCGATTCATCATCAATACACATCGTGCAATAGAATTCAAGCAACAATGGGTTATAACCGGTAAGTCCATCAATGCATATTGTAGCAAACCCAATTTTCAAATACTTCTTTACCCTATCCTCAAGACCTAGACTTTGCATCAATTGCCGGTTGAATTGGCGGAGGTGTGATTTCTTGAAATCTGGCGGCGATAGTGTGTACCTTCCACCGCATTATAAATTGGGAAGGTGGCGGTACATAACGCTAATATCCTCTGTTGTTCCTCCATCCAACATCGCCGGCGAGGATGGCGAGAGGTGGATCCAGTGCATTTTAGTGCGAACCATATTGAATTGTGTGCAATAGGGCCTGTCGGATGAGTTAGGCGGAATAGGCGAGTCGCCGGACGGACAAGCGTCTCGGGCGGAGGCGAGTGGCTGAAAGTGAAAAAGGCGCGGGCTTAGGGCGGCGCGGGCGGAAGCGAGCGGCGCTTGGCGCGGGCGTGCGTCGCCGGATGGTGAATAAGCTGCTATGGCGCGGCGCCGAGGAAAACGCCGGACGAACAAGAATATGCGGGGCGTGTTTGCGCGCGCGGGACGGAGGTGAGTCGCGGACGGATGGAAGGAGTCGGCGCGGTTGGAGATAAGCGCGGGCTGGCGAGTCGCCGGATGGAAAAACGCGGGCGGCGTGCTTGCGTCGGACGGAGGTGAGTCGTCGGGCGGATAGAAACACGGCGCGGTTGGAATAAGCGCGGGCCCGAGCTTCGAGCTGAATGGAGAGCGCGGGCCGGAGGTGGCGTGAGATGGCGGCGGCGGGAGAAGAAGGCTGCGAGAGAGAAAGCGTGGCGGCGAAAAAAAAGATAGAAACCTAAAACACATCAAACACACACACACACATATATATATATATATATATATATATATATATTTTATTATTTTTAATTTTTTATTTTTATATTTTTTATATATTTTTTTTTTTAATTTTTAAAGCGATAAAAAAGAAATGGACCAGTACGGTTTCATCAAGTCCGTATTGGGTCAACTCTTCTTAAACAAATGAAATCACCAGCGTCCGGCTTCATCACGTCCGTGTTTGGGTGTGACTCATTATCCCCAAATTTATCAACCCGCGTCCGTGACTTACGTCAGCGTCCGTATTGGGTGTATTCATTCCCCAAATTTATCAACCCGGCGTCCGGTAGCTTATCGCGTCGACTGGGTGCCACTCATCCCCCAAATTTATCAACCCGCGTCCGGTGACCGTCGCGTCCGTGTGGGTGCCACTCATTGTCCTTCTTGATAATCGTGCCCAGTAGCGGTTTAAATCGGCGTCCGGCGCTGGGGTACCTCCACTGACGAATTTCTGCTTTCACTTTTACATCCATTCTCGCACCACATAAACTATAAAGCGAAATAAACACGCAAACAAAGAACAAAACAAAAGAAAGCACGAACACAACGAAGGAAGCGTGGGTTGCTTCCCACGAGCGCTCGTTCTTGTCATTAGCTTGACAAACTTGATGATCAAGGATCGGTGGCGAAATAGATTCCACCGTAGCGAGGTCGGACCCCTTCTACATAGAGCTTTACTCGTTGACCATTGACCTCGAGCGATTAAATCGATCCTTCTTTCTGAGCACAACCGAACCATACGGCTTCACTTCTTGGATGATAAGCGGGCACTCCAGCGAGACTTCAATTTTCCCGAAAAAGCTTGATCGGAATTAAACAATAAAACCTTCATACCGGCTTCAAATCCTTGCACTATATATTTGTCGTGGATGGCCTTCACTTTTCTTTGTAAATTCGAGCATTGTCATATGCCTCATTCGTAATTCTTCAAGCTCAGGAGTTGTAACATCCGGCGTTTTGAAGCATCTTGCATCTCAAAGAAATGGTTTTATTGCCCATAAGGCCTGTGCTCGATCTCCACGGAAGATGACACGCCTTCCCAAACACCATCGATAGGGACTCATTCCAAGAATGCTTTTGTATGCGGCTGATGCGCCCATAGTGCATCGGGTAGTTTGGTGGACCAATCCTTCCGGAAGGTTGTACCATTTTCTAAGATCCCTTGATTTGCCGATTACTAGTCTCGGCATCCCGATGTCGTGGGTGGTAGGCGTTGCCACCTTGTGGTTAATTCCACTCTTCTTCATCAACTTCTCGAACAACTTGTTGCAAAATGCTTTCCTCCATCACTAATGATTGCTTTGGGAAAACCAAATCTGCAAGATATTCTCTGCACAAACTTCAAAACGATGTAAGAATCGCATGTCCTAGTGGGGATAGCCTCGACCCACTTGGACACGTAGTCAACAACAAGCGAGAATATATTCAAACCGAAAGATTTAGGGAAGGGTCCCATGAAATCGATTCCCCACACATCGAAAATTTCTACCACAAGAATATTGTTGAGGGCATCTCATTCGAACACCTATAGATCCGTGCGTTGGCATCGATCACAAGCACGGTGAAACGCTGGGCGTCTTTGAACAATGATGGCGGTGGAATCCCAATTGGAGGACCTTGAGCATGATCTTTTGTCCACGAAATGCCCTCCATAATCACCATTGTGGCATCTTTCCAACACGAAATTGCTCTTCCTCGGGCACACATCGACGGATCACATCATCCTTCCCGAATTTGAGCGGATATGGCTCGTCCGAAATATTGCTCGCACAAGGTTAAAAACGCCTTTCACGAAAGGTTAGACCAGTCTCATCTCCCACAAGCAAGATAATTCACAATGTCGGTGAACCACGGGAAGATGAGACCAAAAACTATTTTCATAAGGAAAATCATTAGCAACAGCCTCATGCAAAGTTTAACACTCGGTGATTTAAGGCGAGACAAATGATCGACCACACAATTCTCACTACCTTTCCTATCCTTAATCTCCAAATCGAATTCTTGAAGGAGAAGAACCCAGCGGATCAACCTAGGCTTGGCTTGAGGTTTAGTTAACAAATACCTTAAAAGCGGCATGGGTCACTATGAACAATCACTTTAGAACCTATGATATATGAGCGAAATTTTTCTAAAGCAAAAACCACAGCTAACATTTCTTTTTCAGTTGTCGTGTAATTCACCTGCGCATGATTCAAGGTAGAACTAGCATAGTAAATTACACGGAGCATCTTATCAACACGTTGCCCTAAAACAGCCCCTACAGCATGATTGCTAGCATCACACATAATCTCAAAGTGTTCATTCCGGTTCGGGCTACAA
Source organism: Salvia rosmarinus (assembly GCA_036937905.1). Lineage (NCBI taxonomy): Eukaryota > Viridiplantae > Streptophyta > Magnoliopsida > Lamiales > Lamiaceae > Salvia > Salvia rosmarinus. Next base: position 44,145,886 of record CM072819.1, read on the forward strand.
CCACGGGGCACTAGTCAACCTCTTTCAACACGGAGAAAGCATGCATACAATCATTATTAAACACAAATGGCACGTCTTGGGCAAGCAAACGACATAATGGTTGAGAGATTTTGAAAAATCCTTAATAAACCTACGGTGAAGCCGGCATGCCGTGAAACTCCTAATCCCTTAACGTCAGCGGTGGGGCAACTTCCTATAACATCGATTTTGGCCTATCCACCTCAATCCCATCATGTGAAACCAAGTGCCCGAGTACTATACCACTTTTAACCATGAAATGACTCTTCTCCCAACTTAAAGTCAAATGACTCTCGACACATCTATTAAGAACATGATCAATCTTAGCTAAGCGGTCATCAAATGGCGAGCCAAACACGTAAAAGTCATCCATAAATACCTCCATGTGATGCCGATCATTTACGAGAAGATGGACATCATGCACCGTTGGAAGGTTCGGTGCATTGCAAAGACAAACGGCATACGGCGGTAAGCAAATGTCCCATGCGGGCTCGTGAGCGCCGTCTTGGATTGATCTTCCTGAGCTATGGCAACTGATAATATCCGACAAGCCGTCAAGAAACAATAAAAATCGTGTCCGGCTAACCTATCAAGCATTTGATCAATGAAGGGTGAGGAAATGATCCTTTTGGTGGCGGCATTCAATTTCCGTGGTCGATGCATGCGCCATCCGTGGTGGCTCGGACCGGCACCAACTCCCTTGCTATTTTCGATGCTGATAATGCCCCTTCTTTGCACTACATGCACGGGCTCACCCATTCACTATCGGCGACAGGAAAGATGAGGCCTTCGCCAAGGAGTTTGTAGATCTCCTTCTTCACTACTTCAGATATCACAGGGTTCAACCTCCTTTGTCCGTCTCTCGTTGGACGAGCTCCTTCTTCCAAGGTGATGCGATGCATACATGTGGCGGGGTTAATGCCACGGATATCAGCCAAACTCCACCCGAAGGCAAGCTTGTTCCTCTTCAAAACTCCAATCAACGCATCTTCCTCATACCGGGCCAAAGTCGAGGGAGATGATCACCGGCTTGCTCTTCCTTCCTCTAAGAACACATACTTGAAACGTTGGAAGCTCTCGAGTTCAACGGATGGCTCGGGAAGCTTGCCAACTCGTGCTACTTCTTGCTCGTCGGCCGATCCCATGAAGACCTCTTCAATTGTGTGTGCCTGCAAAAATACATTCTCGACCAAGGGCTCAATAGCATCGACAAAAGCACAATCATCAATATAATGAGCAGTAGGGGCATTAAGACTATTTCTCACGTAAAATGTAACGGTGGTCCCTAAAGCAGTCATCTTAATAAGGCGACTCTTAACATCTATCATGGTATTAGTGGTGGCCATAAGCGGTCACCGAGGAGAACGATGTGAGACCTACCATCCTCTCGTACATCCCCAACTTCCAAGACCACAAAATCCATCAAAATTATCGGACCACATTAACCATAACATTTTCCACTACTCCTTGGGGTATCTCATAGATCTATCAGCTAATTGAAGGGTCATGCACTGTGGTTTCAATTCCTTAAGACCTAATTCTTGAAAGATAGAATAAGGCATTAAATTAATTCCGGCCCCCAAATCAAGCATACCTAAGGCCTCTTTCCCATTCCCCATAGCAATCTTAATGATAAAGCTACCTGGATCGCGAAGCTTGGGTGGAAGGGGAAGTTGCATGATTGAATTAGCCGTCTCGGAGACGACCACATTGGCAATGTCTCCCCAGTTCCTCTTCTTTGAGGTGAGCTCCTTAAAGAATTTCACATAGGCGGGGACAGCCCGGATGACGTCCAACAAAGGCAGGTTGACGTGTACTTGAGACAAGAACATGAGAAATCGCTGAATCGTTGGTCTGCTTGGCATTCGTCAACCGATGGGGATAAGGGGACCGGGGCTTGAACAAAGTCTTTGAAGTTTGTCCCGGTGGAACATATGGATCGGCGGCTTTGTGCAACTCACTCTCATCTTTCTTCTCAGGAACCTCTTCTTCAACATGAGGTTCCTCAACCACGACGATGGGTCTTGGGAGAAAATGCAGGACCCGCATAGTCACCATGTTGTCGATAACCTTTCCACTTGAGCAACCGTCACGGCATGAGCTTGATGAGCTTGCGGGCAACTTGTTCTTTTCACTCTGCCTCATCTCATTAAGAGAGTGGCGGTCGACCCATAGTTTCCTCAAGGCGCCTCATCGTCGCCTCCGTACTTTCATTCCTCCGATTGTTCTTAGCGATGTGGCGCCGAGAGGATCCTCGGCAGAATTGCTGAGATTGCGGAGACCGCGTGGAAGCTGTTGTTGCTTGCGGAGGTGGTAAAGAGGTAACTGCTGGTGGAGGCTGCTTCTTCTGCTGGTAAGGATCTTTGTGGGTAAGGCGGTTGTCGATATGGGCTGCTGCGGATCGTCTGTCGCCGACCATAAGCTTGCTACTTGACGGATCTGGTGACACGTGTCTTCTTTGCGGTGGGTACCTGCTGCGAGGAGGGGCGAAGTTTGTGAGTTTGAACCTGAACCCTGACCTTGGCTCTGGTTCTTCCACCTTGAGTTGTATTCTTTGCTGGTTTTGCTCATAGGTCGGCCTCGGCTCATAATGTTGTCGGTGAAAACCTTACATAGCATAAGTCTCACTCCGCCTTCATAGGCAGGCGCTCCCATATTAGGGCAAATATCCGCGATGTCCCATTTCCATGCAAATTCCACAAGGATGCATAGAGAATTCTGTGGAGGTGCACGAACTCTGAGAAGGAGCGGCGAACTCTGAGGCGGTGAAGGGAGCTCGGCTGCTTCAACTTCATCTCGTTCATTTCTCTCATGAGTGTGCCATTTGCTTGTCAAATCGATCCGAGGCTCAATGAGTTGACGTAAGATCGACGCACTCGATGCCTACGGAGGAATTGCTCGCCATGACGTCAAAGATTTCGTCGAGAGCCTCGGGCCGTGATATGAGCTATGTTGCCCTAACTGCGTCGTCGGCCTTTTCACGATCGGTTTCGTGATCCCATCGTAGAAGAATTGGCATAACAAAACCAGCGGGAAGAAGTGATGTGGGCATTGCCTTTGAAGCTCCTTGAATCTTTCTCTCGCTCTTCAATGGAGCAGCTCATCTAGATCTTGCTTGAATGTCATAATTTTTGATCGAAGATCCTTCGTCTTCATTGCGGATAGAACCTCAACATGAACCGCTCCACCACGAATTCCAATTTGTCGGTAGTCGGTGGAAAACTCATAAGCCAAGACTTGGCTTTATCCTTCAAAGAATAAGAGAAACAACGCATCTTCAATCGTTCTTCGTTCGGGCCCATCGGAGGAATGACCGCACCATGATTATATTCTCGATAAAACTCGGGCGTCTTCATTCGTCATGCCATGAAAAGTAGGAATGAGGTTGAAGTGATTTAGCTTCAACTCATACCCACGTGTCGCGGGCATAGACGATCGGTTTGTAGTCTCCCATCTTAGGTAGTAATCCCCATCGGGCGAGGGACGTTCCCGTCATGATTGTTGTTCATTCGATCACCCATGACCCTTGAAGGAACTCTTCAAACAAAAATTGTCGATGGTAGTAAATCCCTTCAAGCGTGAGAGAACGTCCCTCACATAAACTATCACAATCTGAGTGATCAAAGTTCGCCACACTAGGCGTTCATTTGTTGCTCAACTTGCAAGTATACTTCAGCGGGATGCCAATCTAGGATTTAGGCTTGGCGTCCCATGCATACACAACACTCAACAAACGAGATCAAGCGCAATCATGGTGCAAAACAAGAAAGGCAAGGAGAAGAATAAAAGCGAAAAACATGCAACATTAATAAGCGCTAAAGTTTTCCCGACAATAGCGCCAAAATTTGTTTCAACTAAAAGTATACTCTTAATTGACTCACAATCGAATGAGGTGTTGTAATAGGAAAGCTAACCTAGTCGCTCTCAAGAAAAACTTAACAGGCGTTACTAAGTTGCCACACAAAAACAATTAAAATCTAAACACTCTACTCTCAAAAGGGTTGATAGATTACCTAGGCAAGAAATTATTAACGAAAGAAAGACAAATTAACTAGGCGAATTTGATAAAGCGGATAAATTATCTAAGCAAGAATTAAACCCTAAATCGAAAGAACATGAAATTGAAATTATAAACCCTAGGCATGAATCTAAAATAATTGAAAAGTAAGAACACTTAGTTTTCCAACGAAGAAATCGTGAAGCGATTAACGGAATAAAGCGATAGAAGAAACTAACAATCATGGAATAGATAATGCCATACATCCATACAATATTCTTGAATCGATCAAAAGAAAAGAAGGAAAAGCGGAAAGAAAAGAACTCGAAATCTCTCGCTTCTCTCAAAACACAAAAGACGCAAAAAGAAAAATAGCTAGGGTTTTCGCGTAATCCACTAACTGAGATTTGGTCTTGTTTACAGGTATAAAATATAAACTAAGATACAGACTTTAACCTTTATGTATCCTACCTAAATTGACAACAAAAAGCTCAACGCAATCCTACCCTACACAAAACACAAACAAACATGATTCCAATAAAAGATATTCAAATATAACCGAATGGAATCAAAGCGGCGATAACAAAACAAAGAAAACAAAACAAAACATACGAAACATTATGTATGGTACCTAAATAGGAAACCTCATTCGCTTAGGGTGTAGTTGAACTAATTTGTTGCTTATAGGTAAAGGAAAACCAAACTTTCAGCAACTAACACTTTGTTGCCTACTTGCCCAACTTCTACTTAAACTTAGGTGTTTTGAATAGATGATTTTTCCAACTAAAAGTTGAGTTGTCACACGCAACAGACTCAATGTCTCTAGGCTTAGGATATACAAGATTGTATCCTAGAACTTAAGGTAGTGTATATTGAAATCTTGAGCTGATAGATATATTTGAGCTTTAAAGATTTTCTGATAACACTTTGTAAACTCCATTCTTCTAAACCTTTATTGGGATATGAGCTCTGCATACTTTAGAATATTTTAATGCACAACGTTTCGGTAATCTTCAAAGGTTAGATTATGTGCGTATTTATAGAGGGGTTGATGAATATCTCCGTTGCAAGGAACACCAATCACATTCATTCCGTTTGTCGTTTGAAATTTTTCCGTTTAAATCCTCGTACGTCGTTGTCGAGGTCTGCATCATCGTACACTGTAGCCCTGCAACTCTCAAAGTGGATCTGGCATGTCAGGATCTTCTATAGATTTGCTATAACACGTGGTGAATCAAAACACTCAAGGCTTTAACTCTGTGTTTCTTCAGTAGAGTTGATTCCGTGTTCTTTCAGTATGTTGACTTCAGGTTGAGTCAGTCAAGTCTGCTCTGTCTTTTATCAGCAGGTTGGACTCATTCTTTTATCAGTTTGGGAAAACTGAGTCAGTATGACGCTTCAGCTTTGACGTAGTTATCAGTAACTTTAACTTCTCAGTTGTTGGTATGACACTTAGAGGGTGTTTGGCTAAGCTTATTTTAAAGAACTTATAAGCTCCAAGAGCTTATAAGATGTTTCAAGAGTTTACAAGACACAATATTTGAAGAGCTTATAAGTTATCAAAGTGTTTGTATAATTAAGCTTATAAGTTAGAGAAAGAATCGTGAGTTAGAGTGAGAAAATCATAACTAGAGAAAGAAAATTGACGAGAGGTGAAGTCGATAGTGTATATATAGAAAATAATGAACCGTATTAAGGTTATTTTGGTAAATACACTATTACTTATAAGCTTATGAAAAAATAAGCTGGGGTTGAGCTACTTATTTTTATGAGAGCTTATAAGTTGTTTATGACCTTATTTTGTCAAACACTTTGCATGAGCTTATAAGCTCATAAACAACTTATAAGTTGTTTTAAAGAGATTATAAGCTTAGCCAAACACCCTCCTAGTCATATTTTTGATTTCTTTGTTTTCAACAGCGCCGAGTCTTTAGTGTTCCGATTTTAGTCTTCAGTCTTTGACTTCACTTTTCAGTAGCATTGTTCATCAGTATTGCTGTACTTCAGTCTTCGGTATGCGATCTTCAGTAGTGCTTCTCTTTTAGCTATGCTGGAACTGTGATTTCTTTCAGTACGACTGGCTTCAGTACTGCTTGAACTCCATCAGTCTTGGACCTGTCCAAACTGGTAGTTCTTCTGCTGAAACCTATAACCAAAAGGGGCTAACTCCATAACATGAGAGTAACATTGTGTTACATCAGCAAAGCAATTATCAACGGGTTTTGAAATATAATCAAAACACACAGTTAATACATAATTTTCCAATAAATTAATAAAAATGTTGTTTGTCCTGGTGGTTAAAAGAGCATATTTAAAATCTATTCTCTTTTGTGGCTCGAGTTCGAATCCTACCTCCTAAAATAAATGATGGGAGATTAATTTGAAGTCTTAAATGCTGTTGAGTGTAAAAAAAGATATTTATTAAATTAAATGTGCGAACCAAATAAAATAAATCAAACTAGACCGATTTAATTTTTAGAGGTATTATGTATGAATAGATTTATCCTAAATAATTTAAGATGCATCTCTCCTCCATGTTCCTCCATGTTTATGCTCGAAAGAAAAGAAAATAAATTCTTCACAAATTTTCCATTATTTATCATCAGGTAATGTTTTCATTTTGAAGCAACAATGGGCCAAGTGGCTTTAATAAAGGGTCTCGTGGTAATAAATTACTTTAAATGAATAATTTTGAAAATTAATATTTAGTTTTCTAAGTATTTAATTTATTAAAATAACTAAAATTAGTTTCGACAAAATTTGAATTACATCCTTACTAATAGAACGTATGTGGACGATAAAAAGTAACCATGGCAACAATCAAGATTTTGTAGCTCTCATGTGTATCATGACATTGATATGATCTAATTAGGGAAGTAGATAAATTTGTGATTGAAAGATTAAAAATCTAAATACCCATAATGCACAAGACTGTGACAATTCCTTTTAACAATATGTTTTTATTACGCAAATCTCATGTCAGGTGCCGTGCATGCCTTGCACATAAAAGTATAAAAAATAATAAAGACAGTGGCCATTGCCAATTTAATCATTTTCCTATACATAAAACAATACATTAGTAATTAAGTTAGCGGTCATGTTACCAATCGCGGGCAGCCTCTTCTGTTTTAATTCTAAATTTCTAATGTTATACAAATTGATTGAGTAACAACTTTACTTGATTAATATTAAAAATGAACACTTCTCAGATTTCAATATCAAATCAATAAAGATTTATGGTGGAAACTGAATTTTCTAGTTGTATTTGAAAAGAAAATTTCCCATTTCTCAAGGAATAATCTATTCAAGTTTGGACATTGAATATTATAAATGAAAAATGAAGAACTTTACAAAATAATTGGAGTTATGTAAGTTGCAGTTCGATTATATAAAGGAGTTGTTGGCTAAGACCAAGATTTATGGGAGTATATTCTAACTTTCTCAATGGCTCTAATTTATAATTAGGGAGTGTTTACTTTTCATGATTAACATTTTGAAGGATTGATTATTTGATGGATTAAATGTATGATAAGATAAAATTTATCTATCAATCATTTGTTTACTACAAAGGATTAGTTAAGGATTAAAATTAGGATAAATAATTCTTCATTTATTTCGATGATTATTTTAATCCTACATATATTGGTTGGATTAAAATTAATGAAAAACAATTTAAAGGATTAAAATAATCCCGGGCTTTGGGATATCCTCAAATATTAATCCTTAAAAGTAAACACTTGATTAGGTTGGATTAATCTTATCTATTCAACCTAATCATGTAAAGTAAACACCACCTTAGTGGACTGGAATAATCAAGTCCTTTAAATGATTATTAGGAATCTCCTTCACCAGTCGAGCGCAAATTAATTTATTATAAGTGAGAAATATCCAATTATTTTAAAATAAAAAGAAAGAGAAATTAAGAGTTGAATGCGACCATATAGAAATAGTGAGCACAGTTTAACATAACCATTATTCTAACTGAATTTCCCACCAAAACTCTCTCTACTTCTTCAGTTTAACCGCAAGCGACAACCATCAATCTCTCTCTCTCTCTCTCGCAAAGAAATCTCACCCAAAGCAAGAAAATCCTGCTGCAATGCCGGAAAGATTCGTCACACTTCCGCCGCCATTTCTCACTCTCTTCGCAATCGCCGCTCTAATCTCTTTACCCCCATCACTTTCTCAACAAAGTAACCATCTCCACCTCCGATTTACTCGATTCTCGATCGATAGTGTATTTAGTTTTTCTGATTTGGTATTTTTTGCTGCAGGTCCGGCGTATCTAGGGCTGGTGTCGAACGCCACTGAGTTTCCGGTGGAAGATTACTATGACTACATAATTGTAGGCGGCGGCACAGCCGGCTGCCCACTGGCAGCGACGCTCTCCGAAAGCTTTAGGGTTCTTGTTCTGGAAAGGGGGGGAATCCCATTTGGAGTGCCAAATCTGATGAGCCGCGATGGTTTCCTCACAACATTAATGGAAGTTGATGCCCACGATTCCCCGGCTCAAGCCTTCACATCCGAAGATGGAGTTCCCAACGCCAGAGGCAGAGTTCTCGGCGGGAGTAGTGCGATTAATGCCGGCTTCTATAGCAGAGCAGATCCAGATTTTTATATCAAATCGGGGATCGATTGGGATCTTAGAATGGTGAATCAATCTTACGAATGGGTGGAGAAGGCGATCGTGTTTAGGCCGGAGGTGAGGATTTGGCAATCCGCGGTTCGAGATGCGTTGTTGGAGGCCGGGATCGATCCCTACCACGGGTTCAGTCTGGATCACGTCGCCGGCACCAAGATCGGTGGCTCCACCTTCGACAGCTCCGGCACAAGGCACAGCGCGGCGGACCTTCTCAGCTACGCCAATCCCCGCAACCTCAAGGTCGCGGTGCAGGCGAGTGTGGAGAGGATTCTTCTGGCGCCTACTTCCGGTGGCACGGCAGCCAAGCAGACTGCAAAAGGCGTGGTTTTCCGAGATCGAATTGGGGGCTTTCACCACGCAATGGTGCGTGACAATGGCGAAGTGTTGGTGTGCGCGGGGGCTCTGGGCAGCCCTCAGCTGCTGCTGCTGAGCGGCATTGGCCCGCGGCCTTATCTGGCGTCGTGGGGGATTCCGGTGGCGCTACACTCCCCCTACGTGGGGCGGTTCTTGTATGACAATCCAAGAAATGGGATTTCGATTGTGCCTCCGGTGCCCTTAGACCACTCTCTGATTCAAGTAGTGGGCATCACCAACTCCGGTGCTTATCTTGAAGCAGCATCCAACATTGTGCCCTTCCTTTCCCCTGCTCGCCCCGTCTTCATTAGGCCGGCTAGCTCATCTTATGTCACAGTTGCCACGCTAATGGAGAAGATCGTCGGCCCCCTCTCCACGGGGTCTCTGAGATTGGCGTCCACAGATGTTAGGACAAACCCCGTTGTCCGTTTCAACTACTTCAGCAACCCCACTGATCTCGAGCTCTGCATAAATGGCACGAGAAAGATTGGGGATGTGCTGAACACGCGCTCCATGGATGGATTCAAGGTGCATCAGTGGTTCGGAGGGAGAAGGGAGTTTAGGTATGTGGGAGCCCCCCTGCCGCGTGATCAGCTGAACGACGAGGAAATGGGGGAGTTCTGCAGGCGCACTGTGAGCACGATATGGCACTACCATGGTGGTTGCCTCATGGGGAAAGTGGTGGACAGAAACCTCAGAGTGGTCGGAGTTGAAGGACTTAGAGTTGTGGATGGTTCCACGTTTACGGTGTCACCTGGCACGAACCCTCAGGCTACTCTTCTCATGATGGGAAGGTAATCTAATCTGTTTGTGCAATATTGTCATTGATTAGTGTTTGATTATTGTCTTGTGTTGTTGGTTTGATTGCAGGCATTTTGGCATGAAGCTGCTTGGAGAGAGAACATGAAGCTAGTTAGAGGGACAACAGTGTTTTGTTTTGATATTGGCTAGCTAGTTAGTGGCTTCAAATGCGATGTTGAAGGAAAATAGTGTTTGTTTTGATATGCAATTTGAGCTAGCTTTACTGCATACGTAGGAGTAGCTAGGATATGTACACTGATTGAACCAAACTGAATCAGAAATTGAATCACTTCAATCACTCATCTGTTTTTGTGATACTGATGGTGATGATTTTGTTTGATTTCACATTATTAGCCGCAGCAACTTCTGGTTTGCCATTTTTTTGCATGTTGACATGCAATTTTTGTTTTTAGATATAAACAAATACACGCATAACTTACATATCATTATCAAACCATGTATAAATTATACTACATATTTTGTATTTCACCAATTTATATATAACTCAGTATCGTGTAGACACTTCTTATAGTGTAGATATCAGGATAAATATCAATCCTTGATAAATCAATATGAACGTTTCAGATACAATGCACAAATTATGAAGCAGATGCACAATTATATGCAAAATATACATATAACTAGTTCAGATATACACTTAAAAATATTCATTAGATTTTCAAATCCAATGAATATGATTTGTTTTCATTTATGTATGTTAAGAATTGTATATATATGAACTAATTCCTAACAATATAGGGAATGGTTAATGTGAAACCCATTTTTATTATGAGAATGTGAGACCAAAATAATATGAATTCGTCGTGGAAATTGAAGAAACCACTGAGAAAGTTACTGAATCCAAAAAAATAGAATTTTCGTCTCTTATAGGATTCGAACCTAGGTGAAAAATTCAAAATTTTTGGATTCAGTAACTATCTCACTACATGCATTAACTTTTATAGAAAATTCATTTTGTTCATAGTGAATTTTTGTGGTTTTTAGATCTCACGCTAAAAATAGTTTTTATTTGACCCTTGCTATATATATAGAGAGAGATGATGGATCAAGTAGAAATATTTTTTTGTAAGAAATAAGAATAAATCTAAGCAATTGATTTTAGTAAATCAATGGACAATATTAATTTATGTTGTGCTATAATACATATTTATATGTGTTATATTTAGTTTAGTTGGACTTTTGCAAATGTTATATTAGTGATTTCATTTTTATAAAGGGTTTTTTTTCCCCTTAATTTTATGAAACACACAGTTATATCTTTTTTTTAAGTATTTCTTGTAATCTATCTTTTAACTTAGTATTTTAGATAGATTATTTTAATTTTAATATTTAATCTTTGTAAATTAATTTGTTATTCAAGTTACATAGTCCATGGAAAACGCAGGTATAAAAATTCATAAAAGTTGTAGCACATATAGTTATAATTTGTAGCACAACGAAAATAAACTTTATTTATTGATTTATTAAAATCAATGATTTAGATTTGTTCTTATTTCTTACAAAACAAAAATCATTTCTACATGATCCATCCTCTATATATATATATATATATATATATATATATATATATATATATATAAATGAGAACCACATCTTTTTTGAACCACATCTTTCTAAAATTATTTTGTTGTGCGACAATTTTAGAAAGTTTTCAGTTGTGCATAAGATATATATATATATATATATGTTATTCCCGCATTATGTAGATATATATTAACATAATATGTCAATTGTTACATAAAACTTATCTTGGTCTTTCAAATTGAATATAATCATGTTCGAATTTGTATTCACCAAGTGTAACAAATTAGAAGAATTCTTATTATTTGATTTCATTTGAATTCGAATCTTGGCATAATTTCTCCTATGGGAAATGGCACACATATTGTAAACGATTTTATAAGATGAAGCATTTTTTTCAAATTAAAATTTTAAAAAATAGAATATAATGGCATTTTAGAAACTTATACTAAAATATAACACATGAACTCGTTTTTTTAGTAGAAAAATAAAGTTATTTGAAAATGTGATTCCTAGAAAATGATTCCAAGAAAAATGAATCTTAGGAAATTCCTTATCATCTATTTGAAAACACCAAAAAATTATTAGAATTCTGAATAATAATAATAATAATAATAATAATAATAATAATAATAATAATAATAATAATAATAATAATAAAAGATATTAAATATGTAAATAGTGTAAAATTTTAAAACTTTGAAAATAGATACTTAAAATTAAGAATCTTAAAATATTACAATACTTTCCTAGTTTTCAAGATTTATTTTTACTTGTTTCCTTTATTGTTTCCGCCACCATTTTCATTCTCAAGATATAAAAATGAAAGCTCTCGCTTTCTCTGCAAAGAAACTGGCTTTGTCGGTTTTCCGTGATTATAGTTACTGTTACAAGTATAGAATTGAACACAAGTCAAAATACTAGCTAGTTTCTGCTATTAAATTAAAAATTAAATGATCTTCTTCATGTTGATTGATTGATCTAAAATCTCGATCTTCTTCTTCTTCTTCATTCACACATACAAAAATGGCAGCAATCAGCTGCATTTCCTCTGCAGCCACTTGTAATCTCACCAACCAAACACTCAAGAAACAATCGTATCCCATTCCCTTCCACAAACTCTCTTCTCTCTCCACCAACTTCACACGCACCTTTTCCACCATTTTCAACGCCCTTTCAGAATCCTAGAAACCCACCATCTTAGTCTCCGCGAAGCTCAGAGAAACCGGACTCCATTTGCTCAGTAAATTTGGTCACGTTGAGTGCTCTACAATCTATCTTCGTAGGATTTGTGCACCAGGATCGGGGAGTTCGATGCGCTGATTGTTCGGAGCCGGACCAAGGTGACGCGACGGGTGTTTGAGGCGGCCAAAGGGAGATTGAAGGTGGTGGGGCGAGCCGGCGTGGGGATTGACAATTTTGATAGGATGACAGCTACCGAGTTTGGGTGTTTGGTGGTCAATGCCCTCACAGCCAATACCATTGCCGCCGCAGAGCATGGGATTTTTCTGCTCACTGCCATGGCAAGGAATGTGGCGCAGGCTGATGCCTCCATGAAAGCTAGGAAATAGGAACGCAGTAAGCATGTCGGTGTTGATGTGGTTGGGAAGACTCTGGCTGTGATGGGATTTGGTAGAGTTGAGAGTAAGGTTGCAATGAGTGCAAAAGGACTTGGAATGCATGTTATTGCTCATAACCCTTATGCTTCTGTTGATAGAGCGCATGCCATTTGTATGGATTTGGTCTCTTTTGCTGAAGCTCTTTTCACTGCAGACTTTGTGTCTCTGCATATGCCTCTTACCCCTTTAACTCACAAGTTATTCAATGATGAAGCCTTTGCCAAGATGAACAAGGGAGTGCGCCTCATAAACGTTGCTCGTAGCGCCATTGTGGATGAAGATGCTTTGCTTAGAGCCCTTGATGTTGGAATTGTTGTTCAGGCGGCCCTTGATGTGTTCACATAGGAGCCTCCATTCATAGATAGCAGATTGGCACAGCACGAGAATGTGACAGCGACACCTCACCTTGGAGCTAGCACAAAGGAAGCACAGGAAGAAGTCACGGTGGAGATAGCAGAGGCTGTTGTTGGTGCATTAAGAGGGGAACTATGTGCTACTGCACTCAATGATCCTATGATTTCTCCAGAGGTCAGTAGCGACGCGCTAGCTTGTGCTTTCTTTCTCCTCTTATGGTTCACGTTCGTTTCGTGCTTGCTATCAGGTTATGTCTGAATTAGGTCCTTATGTTGCTCTAGCTGAGAAGCGGGGCAGAACTGTTTTACAGTTGGTTCTTGGAGGAAGTGGAATCCAATGGGTGAAGGTGGTGTATTGTTCCTCTCGAGATCCAGACAACTTAGACACTAGGATTCTTCGAGCTATGGTCACAAAGGGCATCATCGAGCCTATCTCTGATGCCCATGTTAACCTTATAAATGCAGACTTCATAGCCAAGCAGAAGCACCTCGGGATTAGTGAGGAAAATATAGCTACAAACTCTTCCTCACCGGAGCAACCTGTGGAGTCGATTCAGGTAGAGATAAGTGGTGTCAAGTCGAGATTTGAGAGTGCATTGTTGGATAACAGGAGGACTAGAATCCAAGTGAGAGTGAAGCTCGGGGCGTCTCATTTGATCCAAGTAGGAGCATTCAACGTGGACGTGAGCTTGGAGGGGGACTTCATACTGTGTCGTCAAGTAGACCAGTCGAGAATGATTGGACAAGTGGGAAACATTCTTGGAGAGCATAATGTGAATGTCAGCTTCATGAGTGTTGGAAGAAGTGGTAAGAGGGGCAAGGCTATAATGGCAATTGGGGTGGATGAAAGAACCTGATAAGGCTACCCTCAAGAAAATAGGGGATGCGCATGCAATTGATGAGTTTGTCTTCCTTCATCTTTGATGGCTGGTGTTGCTGTATTTCATTCATTTTCAATGCCAAGGTTCTCATTTATTATACATGTGTGTGACAGCCTCAAACTGTCTGCTAATCATATTCACAAGCTCAAGTAAATATTCAAGATTGATAGTATCAAAAAAATTTACATGCTATGTGCAAAACAGCGATTCATCCATGTACAAAAACGGTGATTCATCCAGCCATGTCATTTCCTACATGTTTTCCAGTTTTTGATGAGAAAAAGGGTTACTCTTCACCATCGTGTCTGGGGTTTCATCTATCAGAAGTTTCAGCTCAAATGCCCCTCTGTTGAGCCCTCTAGGTACATGGATTTCACTTTTCAAAAGAAAACACATTAAACATATTGCACATATAAAAATAGAATTTTCCAGTTTGACAGAAATGAATAATGTTGCCTTGCATGCCATACACTTAGGAGAATCCAGACTTTGAGAGAACTACTTAAAACCGCTAGTCTTGTCCTCTTTCTTGAGGTCAGATAGTTACCCATATGCCGATCCACCCTTAGAATAAATTGTGGCCAAGATTTTGGTGCTTTCTAGTCCATTGTTGACTGGCCAAATGAAAAGACCATAAGACATATCAGAATGTGAATGGGGCATTTTTCTTATGTTGCCAACAAACAAGTAGTCGACTAACGTCAACCAACAAACTATAAGTTAAATGGAAATAATCCATGCTCTTTCAAACACAGATGGAGGCGACAAGAAAAAAGTAAATCCCCAATACTCCAATATAAGCATATCAAATTATTGCTCAACGAACTTTCTCCACTCCCAAGGAAAACCACTCACCAGAAGACAAATTTCATGCTCAATTTTAGAAAATGACGTCTCCAAAGCTTCCATAAATGTAACACTGGGTCGAACCTATCAAGCAGCACCATAGAAAAGCTATCAGCAGCTAATAAAGTGTGTGCGATAAGAGATGCAGCACTTTACAGGTTCTCCACTTCTGATTTTATGCTATAAGACTCTAACGTCTGAATTTATCAAAAATAGAAAAACATTATATACCATTCACCAAGGAGTTGTTAACCTTATTACTCTCCAAAACGAGAATGAGGGGTGTAACTTATCAGAGTAATTGACTATTGGAAAGGGTTAAACCATGGAACAAGTGTTAACACCTTGAGCTGAACCTACTCAAAAGCAAACAAATAGAGAGGGATAAGCCCATAATTTAATCAAAATCTATAAAGCATGATTTTTACTACCACATACAACTATCTAATTCCCTTCTCTACTAAATGCTAACAGCTGAATGTAAATCTATCTATCTGTCCAGAAATCTTAATAATATTAACATACCCGCTTATGAATTATTTCCATAAGCCCATTCCTGGACAGTTCAGATACTTTCACTGTTAATCTGTCCCTCTCAACAGCTTTCTTAACTTCTTCATAAACGGGCCTCTTATTTGCTACATCATCAAAGAAAAATGTTACAAATAGAGGAAGAGGATATTGCATACATTGGACTTCTTCAATTCTAATAGATATATTTCATGAGCGTCTTCCATCTATAAACATCTCGAACCTTTATTTACAAGGTACTATAGAGGATTGTATGGTAAAGAATGGGCTTGGAGCTGGAGAAAGGAGGAAGCAAAGAAGAAGAGTTTAGTCCTAAAAGTATTATGTCCAGAAAAGAGATGAAATGAGGAAAGAGGTGGGATAATATCCATCTTCCAAATAAATTACATCCAGTACCTAAGAACTAAAATGAAGAACAAAGCCTCATGCCTAAGTCTTACTAAACAAACCTATAACAACTAACAAGGCTATAGGAGGAAAACAAGCACAATATTATGACCAAAATATGAGAATGAAGCACTATTTGAGCTCTAAAGCAACAACTAGTTGTACAAGAAATCTATCATCTCTCTCATTATTATAACTTGTAGTTATCCTTTCTTATATTAAAAGAAATTTATCACTAGTGCGCATGATGCAAAATCAATTATGTACTGCATGCCAGTGAACTAGGAAAAATAACTCTAATACTTACAATCATCCACCATATCAATGACATCTACAACAATAATTCCATCAATATCTCTGAGCCTTGGTTCTCTGGCAATCTGAAATCAAGAAACACGTCCCAACGTAAATTATAGGTTCATTTATAAAACAATACCAAGCATAGCCAACTATTATAAAATTAATGTACAAGATCACTCTAGTGAGCTAATTATAGCACATCAAATCGAAATTCAGATGGCTTCTATTTAGCATATGAGAAACAAACATTTTTTAACAAATGAGGATGTTGTAGACCAAACATGTGCATCCCAAGCACATACTACATTTGGAAATCCAGATGGCTCTACAAAGAATCCCATCAGTTCGTATATCTTAAATATGGCATGATAAAGGGTCTTTCTTGAAGACTACGTAATAGAACATAGACAGGGAAAGCAAATCTAACTGACACTGAATGTACCTATTTGGCTGCTAAAAGGTTCTCTTCAAGAATAGCTTTCTCTTGTGAAGTTCCTTGACCTAGCATATAGTGGTCCCCATTTACATCAATAGATACCAATGCCTCAGTTTGTTCAATCACTAGATATCCCCCATTATCCAGAGGAACCCTGAAAAGTAAATGAGATTCTTCTCAGGCAGGAATAAATTGACTCGCAAACTAATAACTACAAATATGAAACCAAGTTCAGTGACTGAG
This sequence comes from Salvia rosmarinus, assembly GCA_036937905.1. Lineage (NCBI taxonomy): Eukaryota > Viridiplantae > Streptophyta > Magnoliopsida > Lamiales > Lamiaceae > Salvia > Salvia rosmarinus. Next base: position 44,162,836 of record CM072819.1, read on the forward strand.
TTCAATTGAAAAGATGGCACTAAAGAATATGAATGCCACTTAGCAGCACTCTTAAGTCTTAACATATAAGATATATAACCTCAGTGATATGTATAGAATCAAACCTTGGATTTTGTTTCATTTTTCTGTCCTTGTTGTCTAGCATTTAGGATAGAAACTTTCTTATTATTCCAGAAAGAATGAGATGAAGGCAAGAATGCAGAGAAAAGATCTCCAAAAGTTAGTCACGAAGTAATTATCTCAAAAAGGGAACCTAAGGACCATATTAGTTCCTTTCTGGTTTAATGGATAATAACTTGTCGAAACATGTAAATTATCCTTTCAGATGGTAAGGCTAATTGATCAGTAAAGCCTCATATACTCATCCTCTCAGATGCACAACTAGGTTGGTAACTAGGATGTTGCAAATAGGTACCAACTCATACCTCATGGTAAGTCCGTGGAGAATCAACTACCATGCTTTCCACCTACAGAAACAAAGAGTTAAAGAGATCAGATGCATTGACTTATAACTTATTCACAATCAAAAAGTAAGGCTACAAGACAATGAAACTTAATAAAGGAGATGAAACTTCGATCGAGAGATAAAGATTAGATGGAATCACCTTCTCATAAAATAATCTTGAACTACTAAGTGTTAACCCATAGCCCTATGCAACATAACAGGTGTAGCTCCTTCAACACCTTCTTTTGCCACAAGAGCAACAGATTTTGCATCATCAACTATATTTTTCCACATTGATAGGAGCCCTTCCAAATCTCTCTGTAATTCCCCCAATGAATGGCCAGAAGCAATGGTCCTTATAGTGAGCCCAAACCCGCGTGGTTGCAAAGTTTTTGCTATAAGTCGTAATCATGTTCGCTCAACAACAGAAATTTTCTTCGAAATCCCAATTTTTTTGCAGTGAGTCATCAGTATTTGCAGAATTAAAGACAATTAGAGAACTTGCTTGAAAAAATAAATCCTGAAGCATTTAGCATAGAAGTTGAGGTCACCAAGCATTAGATACCCAGAATCTGCTTCGCAGCTTTGGATAAGCCGTTAATGTGGGGCCTTTGGTACCCAATCCTTCCTTTACAACTTGTACAATTATCTTAGAGCCCTTTTTAACTTGTTCCCATTTATTCTCTATAATCTTAACGCTGGCATTCTGGGGATGGCTTCTACTCTGCATCTGGTCAGCCTCCCTGTGAAATGTGCTTGCGTATAAGCTTGAGAAATTAGTCAGTTATAAAGCTGACGTGGAAGGCTGCATGCTCTTTGTTGCAGAGTTAGTTATGCAGTTCATCAAGTCACTATCATGCAGCTCATATCATCTCTTAGTTGTATATATAAGCTCAGTTTTCATTCTGAAAGGAGCAGTCTGTAATTTTCATCTCAAAAGATAGAGAGAGAAAGAAGTTATAGAAAGAGAGATAGAAAAATACGAGAGTTAAGCGTAGCCTTGTTTTGGAGCTCGAAGCTCGTCGTTGTAATCTCTCTGCACCAGCTGAATAATAAGATTCCGATCACCTTCTCCGTGGATGTAGGCCTTGAGTGCCGAACCACGTAAATTTCTTGTCGTTTCTTATTTCTGTTTGAATTCATTAATCAAGCTTTGAATCTCAATTCTTGTTATTGCGTAATTCAAACGGTAAAACCAACAATTGGCGCCGTCTGTGGGAATCGACCCACGACAACCGCAGCATCTTCATCAAGATCTAATCGCGACAACCGCAGCATCTTCATCAAGATCTAATCGATTGATCGGAATCGAAGGAAGCAATGAATCCATCCAAGTTTGAGATGGAAAAGTTTAATGGCAAAAATGACTTCACGCTATGGAAGATCAAGATGCGTGCTATCTTGATTCAACAAGGTCTCCTCCGAGCCATAGATAATGAAGATAAGATAAAGAAGAAAGTAGAAGAAATGGAGGATTCAAGTTCCAGCCTGAAAGTAAGCAAGGAGGAAATAGATATGAAGACACATAGCATGATCATATTATGCCTCGGTGATAAAGTTCTTCGCGAGGTGTCGAAGGAGAAAACCGCTGCAGCTGTTTGGCTGAAATTAGAGTCATTATATATGACTAAATCCCTACCAAACAGATTGTATATGAAGCAACGCCTATATTCTTTAAAATTTTCAGAAGATAAAGCCATTGAAGATCAGGTAGAGGACTTCTGCAAATTTGTCGACGATCTTGAAAGTATCGATGAAGAAATCAAAGATGAAGACAAGGCGATTCTCTTACTGAACGCACTTCCGAAAAGTTATGAGCATGTTAAAGATGCAATCATTTTTGGAAGGGAAGGCACGATATCTTTAGAAGAGGTGCAGAATGCCCTTCGTGCAAAGGAACTTCAGAAAGCTCATGAAGGCAAGCGAGAACAATTTCCAGAAAGCTTGAGCATGAAGAAGTTCAAAGGAAGAGGGAAAAATCCTCATGCTGATTTCAAGAAAAGGGCTATGGGAAGCCCCAAGACTCAAAGGAAGTCAAGAAATGTTTTGAATGCAATAAAACTGGACACCTAAGAAAAAACTGCTATATATGGAAAAGAAAGCAGCAAGAATTGAATCGGCAGCCTTCAAACAATGCTGATAATGTCCAAGAAACCATGGTAGCTGAAGTCCTAAATGTAATGGAAGGAGATGCGAAAATAACTGGATCATGGATTCAGCTTGCTCCTTCCACATGTGCCCAAAGAAAAGCCTATTCAACACTCTAGAGAAGGGAGACCAGGGATCTGTTTTGCTTGGCAACAATCAGGTATGTCTCATTAAGGGCATTGGTAGCATTAAGTTCAAGATGCATGATAATTCTGTGAAAATCATTACAGATGTACGATATATACCTGAATTGAAGAGAAACCTAATTTCCCTAGGAATGCTTGAGAAGAAAGGTTTTAATTGGGGATCACATGATGGTGAATTGCATGTTAAGAAGGAAAATAAACTGATGATGAAAGGCTACAGGAATCACAATTTATACTATTTAGATGCTGTAGTTATATCAGGGGAAAGTGAAACAAACATTGATAATGAATCCATGAAGTGGCATGCTAGACTTGGACACGTTGGGGTGAAAAGTTTGAATGAACTAGTTAGACAAAAGATAATATCCACTGCAACTAAATTCAAACTTAATCATTGTGAGTCATGCTTGTTAGGAAAAAGCACTAAATTGCCCTACCAAAAAGGAATGCACTTTTCTAAAGCACCTTTAGATTATGCCCATGCTGATTTATGGGGACCCTCTAACATTGCTACTCAAGGAGGAGCAAGATTCTTCTTGTCTATAATTGATGATTACAGCAGGAAAGTATGGGTATATGTCTTAAGACACAAGTCGGAGGCATTAAATTTTTTCAAAGAATGGTGCACAGAAGTTGAAAATCAAAAGAGAATGTCTTTGAAGTGCCTAAGGACAGATAATGGCTTGGAGTTTCTGTCAAAAGAATTTGAAGATTACTGCAAGAAGAGAGGGATCAAAAGACATAAAAGTGTCCCAGCAAACCCTCAACAAAATGGGGTTGTTGAAAGGATGAATAGAACACTTCTCGAGAGAATGAGGTGTATGCTTATTACCTCGGGATTATCTGAAAGATTCGGGGGAGGCGGTTTCAACAGCTGCCTATCTGATTAATAAGTGCCCTTCTTCTGCAATAAAGTTTAAAACTCCAGATGAGTTATGGAGTGGGCATGTGTCAGACTACTCAAATCTAAGGATTTTTGGATGCCAAGCGTTTGTTCACATTAAACAAAGAAAGCTAGCTCCGAGGGCATTGAGGTGTGTGATGCTAGGGTATCCCACTGGTGTAAAGGGATACAGGTTGTGGTGCACAGAACCAGGAGCCAACAAAATAATTGTGAGCAGAGATGTGATATTCAAGGAGAATATCATGCCTTTTAATAAAGAAAGGATAATTGTTCAAACTGAAGCTCTAAATCACAAACCAATGGAAGTACAGAGTGATGAAGTCAAGGTGGAGCTGCTGGATGAAAATAGATCAGACACTAACTCAGAAAAAGAAGTGGAAGTCAGACAAGAAGCTCAAGATCAGCAGTTTGATGATGGTGATGAACTAAGTAATTACATGTTGGCTAGGGACAGAGTTAGGAGAAATGTAAAACCTCCGGACAGGTTTGGGTAAGCTGACATGATTGCTTATGCATTCAACATAGCAGAAGATCTGGAATCTCAGGAGCCAAGAACGTATAAGGAGGCTGTGAGCTGCAAGGATAAAGAGAATTGGATTAAGGCAATGAAGGAGGAAATGGATTCATTACTAAAGAACAGTACCTGGATTCTGGTTGACAAACCTACTCATCAGAAATCTGTAGGGTGTAAGTGGATTTTCAAGAGGAAAATAGAGATGGTAAATGGAAAAGAACTTGTAAGATTCAAAGCCAGATTGGTGGCAAAAGGATACACACAAAAAGAAGGAATTGACTTTAATGAAATCTTCTCCCCGGTTGTGAAACATTGTTCGATCAGAATTCTCTTATCTTTGGTAACACAACAAGATATGTACTTGGAACAGTTGGATGTAAAAACGGCTTTCTTAAATGGTAGATTGGAAGAAACCATTTATATGGAGCAGCCAGAGGGTTTCATTCCACCAGGTCAACAAAGCAAGGTATGTCTGCTAAAGAGATCCTTATATGGTCTTAAACAGAGTTCAAGACAATGGTATATCAGATTTGATGAATTTATGGTGAATTCTGGATACTCTAAATCAAAACATGATAGTTGCGTCTATCTGAAAAGGGATGGGAAGAATGCAGTGACATATTTGCTTCTATACGTAGATGATATACTGATAGCTAGCAAGAGTAAGGTAGAGATTCAAAGACAAAAGATCAGATGAAATCAGTTTTTGAAATGAAGGAGTTAGGTTGCGCAAGAAGGATACTTGGGATGGATATAATCAGAGATCAGAGCCATGGAAAGCTATGCTTGTTGCAGACTGAATATATTGGCAAGGTGATCAGGAAATTCAAAATGCATGAAGCCAAGAGTATGGTTGTTCCTGTATCTCAACGGATCAAAATCTCAGCAGCCCAAAGTCCACAAACAGAAGCTGAGAAGAAAGATATGTATCCAGTCCCTTATTCTAATGCAATAGGGAGTATCATGTATATGATGATATGTACCAGACCAGATCTTGCTTATGCTATTAGTGTCTTGAGAAGATACATGTCTAATCCGGGAAGAGCTCACTGGGAAGCAGTGAAATGTGTTCTTAGATACATAAAAGGGACTGCAGAGTGTGGACTAATGTTCGAGAAACATCAAGACTACAAGGGAAATCCACTAAGAGGTTATGTGGATGCAGACTATGCTGCAAACACAGATTGTAGAAGATCACAAACAGGATATATTTTCACTTTATTCAACACGGCAGTGAGTTGGAAATCTATGCTACAATCTGTGGTAGCATTATCGACTACCGAGGCTGAATTCATGGCCATGACAGAAGCTGTGAAGGAGGGAGTTTGGCTCAAAGGGATGCTTGGTGATTTTGGGATTCGTCAAGAAAATGTTGAGATATTTTGTGACAGTCAAAGTGCGTTGCATCTAGCCAAACATCAAGTTTTCCATGAGAGGTCCAAACACATTGATGTAAGATATCATTTTGTAAGGGATATGGTAAACAAGGGTCTCATTATGGTGACAAAGGTTCCGACTGAAGAAAATGCTGCTGATGTCTTGACCAAGGCATTGCCTAGAGTGAAATTCAGGCACTGTCTGGATTTGGTGAAACTAAATTGAATGAAATGATGAGAGGAGGTTGTTGGAACTTATTCTTAGCAAGGTGGAGATTTGTGAAATGTGCTTGCGTATAAGCTTGAGAAATTAGTCAGTTATAAAGCTGACGTGGAAGGCTGCATGCTCTTTGTTGCAGAGTTAGTTATGCAGTTCATCAAGTCACTATCATGCAGCTCATATCATCTCTTAGTTGCATATATAAGCTCGGTTTTCATTACGAAAGGAGCAACAGTAATTTTCATCTCAAAAGATAGAGAGAGAAGAAGTTATAGAAAGAGATAGAAAAATACGAGAGTTAAGCGTAGCACTTGTTTTGGAGCTCGAAGCTCGTCGTTGTAATCTCTCCGCACCACCGAATAATAAGATTCGATCACCTTCTCCGTGGATGTAGGCCTTGAGTGCCGAACCACGTAAATTTCTTGTCATTTCTTATTTCTGTTTGAATTCATTAATCAAGCTTTGAATCTCAATTCTTGATATTGCGTAATTCAAACGGTAAAACCAACACTCCCCAATCCCCATGTAGATGTTCTAGAAACTTGTGTTTCTCACCATCAACTCCGTGCTCGGCAATGCTACCATTTAGATTTTCCATTATGATATCTAAAACATCAAAATTAGTCTGATTCCCTATGATGTTCAAACTCGTCATCTTCGCTTTGGTCGTACTCCTCCTGATCTGGCTTTTCAACTCCAATAGATAAGGCTCCATCTTCAGGAAAATCGGCCTGCTCGTCAGGTTTATCAGATATGGAGCCCTTTACCTTTGTTTCCTCCGTAGGACCATGGAATGTAAGAAATACAAATAGTCCCTTATAAGGCCTTATATCCATGAAAGATGGCCTTGGGCTGCCATTATTTACAAATGCACCGCCCATATGAGGAACTAGCTTGGTTACTACTCCTAAATATGTTGGATATTTTAGTGTAATTGGATTGACTTGTTTGATCAGTGTCGTCATAATAATACTTTATATAAGTTGGGTGGTGGAGTGCACGCTATATGAATTTATTATGTCGGTGGGGTTCGGGGCAACGCCTCGAAAGGTGGTCAGTGGCGGCCCTTGCGGGTCCATGGCGCCACCGGCCGGGTCGAGTGGTCACTTGGAAATTTTTATTTCGGTCGAATTACTTTACGAAATTTCATCGAAATTTAATTTCTGAAATTTCGAGGGACTATTTTGCAATTATAAAGAATTGCAAAACTGCTTATTCAAAACCGATTTATACGTCAGTTTTGAGATAGGGAGTTTTTCCTGATCAAAAATTCGAAACTCAAAGAACATACAAAACGTTCAAACTCTGAATTGTATCCGATCGAATAATTCGATAGTACCTTCGAATTGATTTGATCTGAAAGTGTTTACACGACTTTCAGAGTATCCAGATTTGTTCGATTTTCTATTTCGTATATTTTCTACAAAGATCAAATCAATTCTGAAAATGGCGAACAAGGAATCTGTGAAGGACATGACAAGGAATTTCGAGAAGTTGGACAAGTTTGTCAAGGTGATTTCGAATGCGCGAAGAAGATGCACTTTATGTTGACGAATCTCACGGTTGTATCGCTTCGAGTACTCCCATGCCCGAGGTTGTGGAAGACGAAACCCAGAGCAAACGAGGAGGCGCAAGTGGGAGAACGATGACTACATATGTCGTGGCCACATCTTGAACGGTATGTCTGATTCCCTCTTCGATGTGTATCAAAATGTAGAGTCTGCAAAGGAATTATGGGATTCACTCGAAGCCAAATACATGGCAGAAGATGCCTCAAGCAAGAAGTTTCTTGTTGGTAATTTTATAAATTATAAAATGGTAGATTCGAGGCTGCCATGGAGCAAGATAATGAATTGCTTAGGATATTGGGACAATTAGCCCAATATGATATGAAAATGGATGAATGCATTTCTGTTTCTAGTATCATTGATAAGTTGCCACCCTCCTGGAAGGATTATAAAAATAATCTGAAACATAAGAAGGAGGAAATGACTTTGGTCGAACTTGGAAGTCATTTGCAAATTGAACAATCCATACGTGATATGGAAAAAGTTTCTGTTGGTGATGCTAAGACAGTGGCTGGTCCATCTGTTAATATGATGGAAGAGGGTGAATCTTGAAGGTCGGTTTCATAGCTGGTAAAGGGAAACGAAAGTTTCAAGGGAACAAGAACTACGGTAAGGCTCCTTTAAAGAAGCCTAAGTTGGTCTGTTGGAAGTGTGGTAAAACTGGACACTTTAAGAAGGACTGTAGGTCTGGAAAGAGTGGAGGAAAAGGGAAAAACGAAGCCGGTTCAAGTGGATCCAAGGATCCCGGAATGAAATCAGGTTTGTTTTTGGTACCCTATGATCAATCTGTTGAGAATTATGTGTCCATAATCTCTGAAGCATTTTATATGCAGGATGATGATATCTCTTGGTGGGTTGATTCTGGTGCAACATGTCATGTATGTAAAGATCTTCAATGGTTTAAGGACTTCAAGCCAATTGAAGGTGGATCTTTATTGAAGATGGGAAATGTTGCTACCGAACCAATCAAAGGACTAGGATCTGTTAGTCTAGTATTTACTTCTGGAAACTCTTTGTTGTTAAGTAATGTTTTGTATGTACCTGGTATTCGTAAGAACTTAGTGTCTGGTATTGTATTAAATACTTGTGGTTATAAGCAAGTGTTTGAAAGTGACAAGTATATCTTGTCGAGACATGGTTCCTTTGTAGGATTTGGTTATCTTAATGGTATGTTTAAGTTAAATTTGGATGTTTCTTTGTTAAGAATTACGTTTGCATGGCTTCTACTAGTTCTAGTAATTCTTTTGGCATAGCAGTATTATGGCATGCTAGACTTGGACATGTGAATTATAAAAGATTGAAAGATATGTCGAAAATGTGTTTAATTCCAGCTTTTGAGTTAAATGCAGATAAGTGTAATACTTGCATGCAAACTAAGATTTGTAGACAGCCTTTCTCTAAGCATGTGGATAGAGATACTTCTTTATTAGAACTTGTTCATAGTGATTTGTGTGATTTTCATTCTACACCGTCACTTGGTAATAAGAAGTATGTTGTTACTTTCATTGATGATGCTACTAGATATTGCTATGTCTATTTGTGTCATTCGAAAGACGAAGCTCTTGATAAATTTAAAATCTATAAAGAGGAAGTAGAGCTTCGTCATGGTGTGAAGATTAAAACTCTTCGCACTGATAGGGGAGGTGAATACTATGATCCAGTATATTTTCAATCTACTGGTATAGTACATCAGACAACAGCTCCATATACACCACAACAGAATGGTGTAGCTGAAAGAAAGAATAGAACATTGAAAGAAATGGTTAATTCAATGTTGTGCTATTCTGGTCTAAGTGAAGGTTTTTGGGGTGAAGCTATGTTGACAGCTTGTTATTTACTGAATCGAGTTCCTAATAAAAGGAACAAGATTACACCTTATGAACTTTGGTTTAAGAAACCACCAAAATTGAGTTATCTCAGAGTTTGGGGTTGTAGAGCTGTGGTGAGACTAACTGACCCTAAAATGAAAACCATAGGCCAAAGAGGTATAGATTGTGTTTTCATTGGCTATCCTGAAAATTCAGTTTGTTATAGGTTCTATGTTATAGAACCTAATGACTATGTAGCTGTGCACTCTATTATTGAGTCAAGGGATGCTGATTTTGGGAATGAGAATAGATTTAATTCTCTACCTAAACCTGGAGACATGATTGCAAGCTCTAGTAATTCTGGTAAAAAGAAAAGAGTGGATGATACTCCTTCTGAGCCTAGAAAGAGTATTAGAGCACGGAAAGCTAAAACATTTGGTGATGATTTCCAAATGTATTTAGTGGAAGGATCAAGGATTGAGATTGATTTTCAGTATCAATATTGTTACAATATTGAGAATGGTCCAAAGACATACGTTGAAGCTATGTCTTCTAGGGATATTGCATTCTGGAAAGAGGCAGTCCAAGATGAGATGGATTCAATAAGACAAAGTAAAACTTTGAGATTGACTGATTTACCACCTGGGTGTATACCATTGGGTTGTAAATGGATCTTCATAAGAAAGATGAAGATAGATGGAAGCATAGACAGGTATAAAGCTAGATTGGTTATCCAGGCTTTAGACAAAGGAAGGTATTGATTTCTTTGATACCTATGCTCCTGTGGCTCGGATTTCCACCATTAGATTATTGTTAGCACTTGCAGCTATACATAATCTAATAATTCACCAAATGGATGTTAAGACGGCATTCTTGAATGGTGAATTGGATGAAGAGATTTACATGAAACAACCAGAAGGTTTTGTCATTCCTGGTAGTGAACATAAAGTTTACAAGTTGGAGAAATCTCTTTACTGGACTAAAGCAAGCCCTAAGCAATGGCATCGAAATTTGATGAGGTTGTGTTGTCTAATGGTTTTGTATTTAACCAAGCGGACAAGTGTGTATATAGCAAGTTTGATGCTTCTGGTAAAGGAGTAATCATTTTCTTATATGTGGATGACATGTTGATCTTTGGTACTGACCAAGATCAAGTTGATAAAACAAAGGAATTCTTGTCATCTAAGTTTGAAATGAAAGATATGGGGGAGGCTGATGTGATACTTGGAATTAAGATCATACGTGGAGAACATGGTATTTCTATTTCTCAATCCCATTATATTGAGAAGGTGTTGGAAAAGTTTAATTTCAAAGATTGTTCTCCAACAGGAACTCCTTTTGATCCTAGTGTGAAACTCGTGCCTAATAAAGGAGTTGCTGTGAATCAGCTTGAATATTCAAAGGCTATTGGTTCCCTCATGTATGCTATGATTAGCACCAGACCTGATATAGCCTTTGCTGTAGGGAAATTGAGTAGATACACTCATAATCCAAGTTTAATTCATTGGCAAGCAATTAATCGAGTATTTAAATACTTGAAAGGAACTATGGATTATGGTTTGACTTATTCGGATTTCCTTCATTATTGAAGGTTATTCGATGCAAGTTGGATTACCAATTTAGAAGATCATTCTTCTACAAGTGGTTGGACATTCCTTCGAGGTGGTGCTATATGTTGGGCATCAAAGAAACAAACATGTATCACTCATTCAACAATGGAATCGAGTTTGTGGCTTTAGCAAAGAAATGGTAAAGAGGCCGAATGGCTAAGAAATTTGATTTATGAAATTCCATTGTGGCGAAACCGTTATCACCAATATCTATCGATGTGATAGTTCCGCCACCTTGGCTAAGGCATATAGTCAAGTGTACAATGGAAGTCTAGACACTTAGGTGTTAGACATAGCATGATACGGAACTTATTACAAATGGTGTGATATCTCGTGGAGTTTGTGAGAACTCAACACAATTTAGCCGATCATTTAACCAAAGGGTTAAGTAGAGATCTTGTCGCAAGTCGGCTATAGGGATGGGTTTAAAGTCCACTAAAATCTCGATATTAAGATACCCAATTCCCATCTAGTATGTTGCTAGGGGCTGAATTCAATGTGGAAAGCTTAATATCTAGAGATTGGAACACATTAAAGAATTATCTCAAGGTATGTGTTTGGACCTGCAAGTTAAGGAGGTTGAATGTTTACATTCTTAATAGTTTCTTTGACAAATTGCATATGCAGGTGCAAGAATAAAGAGCTACCTATGTGAGCATGAAGTTTAGTTGCTTCAAGAAGTCGGACTGGCTTGACATGCTTATGAAGGATAAGGACACAGACTAGTAAAATATAGTGTCAAGATAGAACAAATATGTATGTAAACATATGTGTACATTATCTTCGTGTATTCAATATGAATTCACAGGGTTCAATCCTTAGAGATACCTTGTTATTCGAATATATGGAATGTGTAGTGTACTAAGGTGAAATTCAATCGTCATGATATTTCATTTATGCATATGTTTGATACTTTGAGATGTATTGTTTTAGTTAATCAAGGATTACACTAAAATAGGGGAGGATTGTTGGATATTTTAGTGTAATTGGATTGACTTGTTTGATCAGTGTCGTCATAATAATACTTTATATAAGTTGGGTGGTGCGGAGTGCACGCTTATATGAATTTATTATGTCGGTGGGGTTCGGGGCAACGCCTGCAGCAGTGGTCAGGGCTGCAACCCTCATGGGTCCAGGCGCAGCACCGGCCGGGTCGAGTGGTCACTTGGAAATTTTTATTTCCGGTCGAATTACTTTACAGAAATTTCATCGGAAATTTAATTTCTGAAATTTCGAGGGACTATTTTGCAATTATAAAAAATTGCAAAACTGCTTATTCAAAAACCGATTTATACGTCAGTTTTGAGATAGGGAGTTTTTCCTGATCAAAAATTCGAAACTCAAAGAACATACAAAACGTTCAAACTCTGAATTGTATCCGATCGAATAATTCGATAGTACCTTCGAATTGATTTGATCTGAAAGTGTTTACACGACTTTCAGAGTATCCAGATTTGTTCGATTTTCTATTTCGTATATTTTCTACAAAATATACACTACAAGAAATTTACCGAACAACTGACAGATTTTACAATGGATATATCCATCTCAATTATGTCGTTAAGATCAGCGACAGACTCCATGTCGTCTTTAAATTGGCTTAGCGATCACGATTTTAGAATCGGACGTGATCCGTCGTAATCCAATCACAAATATTGTTTAACGACGGAATTTATAATTTAGCTATCGAAATATCCTTCATAAATTGCTTTTTTTTTGTAGTGTAATTAGGTCAGTTATTTGAATGTGACTCGGCCATTGCCTTGGATAATTAGCCATTGTCAGAAGGTTTTCTTCGGCCTGAAATTTTCACCTTGTGCGGTGTCGACCCGCTCCTGAATCGACCAGTCCTTCTTCGCCCACAACCTAACACTCCGCTCGTGTATATTGTTGGCTTGGTTGAATGAAAACCTCGTGACAGCCATCCTAGCGCTAGCACAATGGCCTAGTTCGAGGATATTAGGCTTTGTATATGCGATATGGTACTTTCGTGTTTTGTCCATATATACAATATCATACTTTAATTTATCTTCAATATCAAATCTTATTTCCATTTCCCCTTCTCAATCTCGACTTAACTATTTTTTTCTACTTATAAACATATCATGATTAATTACCACATATTATGAATTATGATTAGTTACATCATTAAAAATCAACTAGTAAATAGATATACTTTTGTTGTCCCAAATATTTCGTAGATGTCCAAAAAATAATTAAAAGTTAAATGCCAAACTAATACTCACAAGCTTAGTTATTCGTCCAACATATAGTTAATATGAGTCTCATTTGTTTATTCTTTCTAACGAATACAAATTAGATGAAATGAATTGATCATACCGAGTGACGAATTTTTCAAGAGAAGTGTGAGTAGCATACAACAATATGTCTATGTGCAGTTCTTGTATATGAAAGCTAATTCATACAAAATGATGAAAGAAAGAAAGAAAGAAAGAAAGAAAATGTGATCGACTGCCACAACCGCCACCGAGAATGTCAAATTCGCCTCGAGGTTCATCAAAGAGTCGCCTCAAACTCGACGACGCGAACGATCTCTACATCATCAACGCTGTTTAAAACGGATCCGCCCGCAGCTAATAATAAAGAAATCACCAGGAGAAACCAAAGACGGCGAGTAAGCTTGAACCCAAGGAGACGAGTCTCGAAGTTAAGCGAGATCCGATTCCTCAAGTCGAGGCGCAGACCGCAGGAACGCTTCGATGTAATCAAAAGAGGTCCCGTGCTCGACTCGCCCAACCCCACCGCAGCGCGCCCCGCCAAATCAAGGGCGGAATGAAGCCCACGAGCTCTTCCCAAGCAAAAGTGGGATCCAAGAAGAGGTCCACGCATTTAGTATTGCGACTATCACTATGGTCACGATACCGAGGATCGAGGAAACCGGGCTGCCGAAACAGCCTCAAAATACCTCGACGAGCCGGTCTTGAAACTCGATTGCCGCGACTCCAACCCAAGACGACGAGGACGGGTCCCAATGGTGTTGTTACCGGATCGCTCGCAAGGTCGTCCTTAAGAACGACGCCTCGAGGCTCGCCCCTAAGAGCCAAGAACAAGCGACTGACGGCGAGAACATAACGCAAGGAGGACCCTGTGCCCAAGATCATGCCGCATCGCCATCACTATACAGCCTATATCGACATTCCATCATCTTCCGTAGCTGTCTCGATAAGCTGAGGTCGGAGGCATTCAGTGCTTCCCGCGCCTCCCGCCCACGGAGCTTCACCAAGAAGCAGCCAGCCCGAGGGGGTCATTACTCTTCCCGGCCACCGTGAGGGCGGCTCCTGCCTGTCACCAAGGCCATCCGATTCTTCCCGGGTCCGGCCCTCTCCGCACAACATTATCCCTGAGAGATCGGTCAGACGCCACTAAGGCCGCCTGCTCGGCCCACCACCCACCGTAGAAGATTCCCACCCCGCTGGAGTGCTCAAGATCCAAGGGGACCAAACAACAAGAAAAGAATGCCCACGGCCTCAACTCGTGACGCGCCTCGCCTGCATAGCAATTACCGGCCCTGAGGTCGACACCCCGGACGACCTCGACCGGAGACCTCCAACTATACGACGACGATCCTCGAGGTCATCCGTGTCGGCACCTGTGGCCCGGCGGACGTCCGCGGCACGTCAAACGACTTCAAAGAATATAGGGACGGTTTGCTGGTCCCCGCCGACATGACCAAGGCCGCCCAGCTCATAACTCACCGCCTCAACATCGACCCGCCACCAAGCCATCCGCGAAAAAAGGATATTCGCGCGAGCGCAGCAGTGTCATTAGACGAGGTGACTCAACTCAAGGCCAAGATCTTGTTCGAGGTCAACACCCGACCGGACGGCTAATCCAACCGGGTCCGAAGTTCTACGTGAGCGTGGCAGATGCGCCGATTATACCGACCTCAACAAGCACGCCCAAAGATTGCTACCCCTCCCCGATATCGACAAGAAGGTGAGGCTTTGTGGACACGAGATGTTCGGCTTTTCCCGGATCTATACAGTGGTACCACCAAACTCGACGAGTCCTGGCGACGCACCAAAGATCGCATTCATCACCGACTTCGCCTTTGCAGCATCGAAAAGATGCTATTCGCCTCAAGAACGCCTACTTTTACCGTAGGATGGTGGATGCAACATTCAAAGACCACATCGGGAGATCGCCGAGGTCTACGCGACTTACATAGTAGTCAAAGTCGAAACTGAGAGTCACACCGACTTACCTAAGACCATCCTCCAACCGCCAGTCGGCCAACCTCAAACTTAACCCCCAAAATGCACGCTCATGGTAAAACGGGAAATTCTTGGGTGCCTGGTTTCAAGAAGGCTTGAAGGCGAACCCCACCAAGGTAAAGACGGTGCTCAAATGCAAGTGCCAAAACCATTCGCGAGGTCCACAAACCACCGCCCCAGCCGCCTCAAGAGGTTCCTCTCCCGGCAGCGTAGCAGCTCCCCATTCTTTAAAATGTGATGTCAAGATGGAGATTGCGGCGACGATAGTGATGAAGCCTTTAAATCATCCACTGGAACTACAATGGTAGACGATTGATTTGTAGTAACACATATCTCTACTCCACCTTGTTTGGTTCTGAGAGATTTGGGATCTCTCTCATCAAATGCTTGCATATGGCACCAAGTTTGGACCAAATGGTGACGCTCGATGACCTTAAGATCCTCCCCAACAACTCTCGATTCCTGCATAGATACCTCACTAGGAAAACAGTGATGCAAATGGTTGTGATCCTACCTGTGATGCCAAACAATGTCTTGAAACTTTGCAGGCTAATGGTGGTCGAGGCAAATGTAGCATCCAGTCCGTTGCATCACGTCTTGTTCATCCACTCTCATTCTATTTGAGATATCCTGCCATTCTCTGTTAGCTCCATCACTCAGCACGAGACATTACCCACCAACGGTTACCCTATAGGGAAAACTTGCAAGCAAATTAAGTAATAATCAAGACAAAGACTAGCTATAGCTATATATATATGGAGAGAGAGCGCTTTGGTTTACATAAGCAAATCCTTTTGTTTGATAGGTGCGGCCAACTATTGTGTACTTGTTGCAGTAGTAAGACAAGAAGATCTTTGTGTGTGGCCTAACAGCAAAAAGGGCTGAGATATTGCCTCTGCACTATCCTTAGACAACGCGTCATGGCACTCCTATGGATGCTCATAAGCTCTGATCTTCTCCTTGTCAAATCCCAAATCGTGCAATAGATCAACAACAAAAGATCCTTTGCGATACCCTACATACTCACATTTCCTAAGCAATTCATTCACATCGGAGACGGCTCTAATGTTAGTCTTGCTGAAAGGCTTGCTATGTAGGTTGAGTTGAGTATTAGCACCACAAACAACCACACCACTACCACCAATCGCCCTAGATTGGTCACTATTGTTTCTCCTGCGAGCAACAACAAATTCATTTTTATGACATGACTAAATTAGATAGTTAAGGAGGAGAAAAATGAATGTTTACTACTCACTATGTGCAAACACTAACGACATGAAAGGAAAATATAAGATCATGTCGGCATGCTCTGAAGTGGGGCCTCTGTAAGCACTATTGAACATGTGTTCGAGAATCCAGAGAGCCATGCCGGTCAAAATTAACAATGTTTATAGCAGTGAGCCACAGTTATTTTGTGAGGGGCTTCAAGAATATCCAGTTGTTGTTTTGATGAAGGCACCACAATATCCACTCCTCGATCTGAAAACGGTAAAGTGAAGTCAACATATTTTGATCTTTTCCACGTTATTGTAATGTCTCCCAGAGCAGCATCATACTTGTACAATTAATAAAACCAAGATATTTAATAAATCTTCAATTTGTTAGAATGATAAGTATAGTACTCATCTATACTATATGCATGGCTTACTTGAAGAGAAACTTGATATGCTAATTCATCATAGCTCCCTGCGCTTGAGCCATCGGCCTTTGGAAATGGGACATACTCATATGGAACAACATATGGCAGTGCTGCCATCACTGCATCAAACATATCTGTGTAGCATCCACTCACTTTAGAAGCATTAGTCTGAGGATCTTTTTCCAGTTTACTAAATTGGGCGAAGCCGGCTGCAACGGGCAGTCCAACCAACCCTGTGGTGTCCATATTCTTATTTCTCTCTCGCCCTTCCCGACTACATTTAGTATTTGAAAGTACGATGACTCTAATTGCCCGTTAATAAGATGAAACTTCCCACCAAGTCCTTCAAATGTAGCATCTAAGATAGCTTCAAGCAGTTGTGGATCTGTTTGTGACAATTCAGTGGTAAAAATGTTAGAAGAATTAAAAACACTTGCCCTCTTCTGCAAAGGACTTGGCTCCCTAAATCCAACTCTTTCAGCCTCCATAGCCAATGCCATCAAAGCATCATAAGCCCACACACCATAAAGGTTAAGTTCTATTTGTGCAAGGCCCAGATTATCATGATGGAACTCTCTTCTCCACCTTGCTGCGGTAGAGCTCAATTTTTTGGATCTTGGGATAAGAGGTTTTACACCAACCACCCCTTGGCGGACCGATCACTAAGTGGGGATGCTCACCATTATCAAACTGATACTGATAGAGTGCTTTAAAACAATGTTGTGCTACTTGTCTGCTGGTGATGACAGTTCAATAATATGCAATGCCATTCTAATATACTATTCTGATATTTTATTTTGAGTTGATATACTATTCTAATATTAAACTTGGATCATTATTCTTCAACAATCTTAATTATTTTCGAAGGGCTTTAGGTCCAACTAGTAATGAGGAATATCACACATTGATCAATCAAAGAGATATTCAACCACTAAAAGAAAGATCGATTCTTTGGGATTCTTCCTTTCTTCAAACGGAAGGAATAGAGATAGAATCGGATCGATTCCCGAAATGCCTTTCTGGATATTCCTCAATGTCCCGGCTATTCACGGAACATGGGGTTGTATTATTCTCAAATTTGAGTTCTACTCACATCTTGAATGAATTCAAGAACATAATCGAAGAAATTCTGACCCCCAGCCGGAATGGCTTATGGGTTCCGAACAACTATAGTAACTGAACCTAATAAGATGACAATTACAACCCAAGAAGTAATAAGTACTTGTCAAACAATTATACAATATTTGCCTTATTTAACATGTTGGGATTATTTAGCTACCATGTTTACAGAAGCAATAATGGTAAATGGACCTGAACAACTAGGCAATATTCAAGTACCTAAGAGGGCTAGCTATATTAGAGCTATTTTGCTGGAGTTGAGTCGTATCGCTTCCCATTTGTTATGGCTTGACCCTTTTATGGCAGATATTGGGGCACAAATCCTCTTTTTCTATATTTTTCGAGAATGAGAGTTGATATATGACCTATTTGAAGCTGCTGCCAGTATGCGCATGATGCATAATTATTTTCGTATCGGAGGGGTCGCTGCTGATCTACCTGACCACCTCATTGTTTGACTGGGTTGAAATCGTCGATAAGCGAGCACAAATATTGGACCGGGAAGAAAAAAGAGGGAAAAGAGGGCAGGAGACCAATTGAAAGGTATGTAGCGCAACATGCTATTAAGTATTTTGATTTAAGTTCTTTTCGGTTCCAAAGAGAACAGTAAATCCAATAGCCCACTGGTCACTAGACTCACTACCCATGCGTAGCCTTCAACCATCATCCCTGCCTGCTTGACTTTTGGAAAGAATCTGGAGGCTACTAGACAAATAGACATGTGGACCACAAATACTCTTGTTTGCATGGTCTTCATCTTATACAGCTCCTCAAGCAGGGCATCATCCGTTGCTGAGAGAGGGATGATGCTTCTGTATGTTACTCGAGCATTAGACGGATAAGCAATCATGCCATTACCACCATATGAGTCTTGATACACAATAACAACTTGACTCCATTGGAAATATCTAACAATGGCAGCAACGGCATTGACTTGGTTTGAATCACTCAGGGCTGCCCGAACAAAATAAGAAGATGAAGGGCGAAAGCAGGACTCGTTGCTGAAAATGAAATGATGGGCACATTTGCTCTGTCTCCAAGACCGATCATGAAACTTGCTTGTGCAGATTGTTGAGGACCTATCAACTTGTACATCCGCCAGTAAACTGAGAGCTGCATGCATGCAACAAATTTGCATCAAGAGATAGAATAATAACTTGATTCTGTTTTGATTGGAAAAGAACATATATATACCGGCAGCTGCAGCATCAATGGCTTGTCCCTTGGAGTCCCTAACATGAAGCACAAGCCTCGTCGCGTAATTAGCATTGGCTGAATAGAAATCAGACAGGGCGAGGGACATGCTGCTGAGTCCTATACGGCCAACTTGAAAGGTGCTGTTTGCTGCATCACCCAAAATCACAAGTAAACTCATCACTATTGAGAAGAACATCTCCATTTCTCACTATCTAGCTACTTGCTATACTCATTTAGAATTAATACAATGCATGCAGCAGCTTATATAATATCTATAAGATTCTTAGCTAGATATTGTCCTCGCTCAGTGGGACCTTGAACTGGTAGAAGTCCACTCTGCTCACACTATATAATATTCCATCCCATCCAAATTGTTAGTTGTCCTAAGCCACACATATTAATAAACAAAAAATTTTAACCAAATTAACCTTAACTAATGATAGTTTACCTTTAATTATACAATCATTATCTGGTAGGGAACCATTAAAGGAGTTAATGTTAAGGGTAATTTTGGTTTGAAAGGCCAAAACGACAATTAAAATGGAAAGAAATGAAAAGTCTAAAACATCTTTCAAAGAAATTCTGGTGATATTCAATTATTCCTCAAAATAACTAGCAGCCAAAGTTGCAGTCTGATATTTTGCAAATTAGCTGAGCACATATTTATGTATATGATATCTTACATACACCAACCAAATTACCTAATCAGTATTATATCTAAATTATATTGGTGCTGACATATATTTGTTGACTTTGCAAGGATATAACTTACAGTTTTGGGCGCAATTGCACAGAAGTTGCTACATACATATATATAGAGCCGGCAAAATGAGCCCGGCCCGAAAAACCCGCCTGGGTACCCGGGTTTGGGTTGGTTTGGGCTTAAAATTAAAGCCGAAAAAACCGGCCTAAAAGCCCAAAAAAACCCCGGCCTACTGGCTCGGAAAAAAGCCGGGTTTTGGGCTAAAAAGCCCTACGATATTTTATTAAATATATATATTTTATAAATTATTTAATATACATATCTATACTTTTACTAATATTAATTATATTTATAGTAAAGTTTATTATTAATTCACATACTTGGTCGGGAAAATATTATTTTGAATTGCAACACATCAAAATTCTAAAAAATAATAACTTCATAAATCATTCAAAATAATTCATAAAAGAAATGATCTCCAAAAATATATAGGATGATGATTAATGACTTTATAATATGTAAAAACTATTTTGAATCATTGATCTTAAATATATATTGTATAATTAATTTATTTTTTTCTATTATTTTAAGCGTATAAGTGGAATTGACGTTTAATAATATCATTTATATTTGATTTGTAATTACTAATTTATTTCTACTTAAATTAAAGAATTAAAATTATACTGCATTATAATATCATCGTATGAATACATAAATATGTCAAAATATATAAGAAGCATTATCATAAGATTAAGTAAGCTTAATATGTTCTTATAACTGATTCTTTATTTAAGTTGGAGTTATGAGATTTTAATTATGTATTTAATTTATTTATTTTTGAAATTTAAAATAATAATTTTATATATTAAAAAAATTAAAAATAATCTAAAAAAAGCTTGCCCGCCCGAAAGCCCGCCCGGGGTTGGTTTGGGCTTCATATTTCTAGGCCCGAAAAAATTTCGGGCCGGCCCGACCCGGCCCGGAAAATATAAAAGCCCGACGAGCCCGGGATCGGGCCGGCCCGGCCCGCTACTTTGCCACCTCTACATATATATGAGTGTGTTTTTTGAGGGAATATACATATATTTGTTCCTTAGCATAAGATGGAAATGTTGGTAAAAGAAAAAAACATAAATACATAGATTAGGTATGAATTTGACGCTATACATACTCAGAATTGACTCAGCAACTAGCTATCTAATCGTTGTGAACTTGACGGTGAAAGTTTATACTTTCTCTGCTCCCTAATTTCTTGTATGAGAATATTTGGTACGAGTTTTAATAAAAGTTGTTGAGTGTATTGTGAGTAGAACAAGGATCACACATTAATAAAGTGTTAATTAAATTAATGGTTAGTCATGACTGGTAAAATGTGTAAACAAGTGGTGTTGTTGAGTATAATAAGCATGGATAATAGGGCAATAATTATAGATGTCAATACAGGTCGAAACTCATGGGCTAGCCCGAATAAACGGATAAAATTATACGGTTGGACAATAAAATCGTAACCCGAATATAAAATTAGGCTATTCGAGCCGGCCCATTCGGGTTGGCGAGTTAATCGGGTTGGGTCGATCGGGTTGCGGGTCAACCCAAACGACATAAAAAAAGTTATTTTCTTTTATTTGTTTTTTTCTTTATCTAATAGTTAGAAATTGAAAATTATTCATTTCAAAAATTTAAGTCTTATTGTTAATCTTGTTTGAGATTATATATTTATTTCTCAGTTTAGTTTGAATTTAGATTTGTATTGAGAATAAATATTTGACTTTTATATACTAATATTCTTTTTAGATATATATGTTAATATTATTTACATTGAAATAATTTACTTTTCATGTTGAATTATTTTAATTTTTGTAGTTATTTTAGATTATTTATTTAGTTATTTATAGTGAATTAACTTATTAATTTTTTAAGTTATAAATTTTAATTGGTATTATAGTGATCAAATTATTAAATATTTATAAAATAGTTAATTAGCTATTAAATCTTCTTGTTAATCTTGTTGGAGATTATATATTTATTTCTCAATTTAGGTTGAATTTAGATTTAAAGTTCATGATTGTATTGAGAATCAATATTTGACTTTTATATGCTAATATTCTTTTTTTAAATATATATATTAATATTATTTATATTGACGCAATTTACATTTCATGTTGAATTATTTTAATTTTGTAGCTATTATAGATTGTTTGTTTAGTTATATATAGTGAATTAACTTATTAAATATTTATTAAATAGTGAATTATCTATTAAAAAGACAAAGAAGTGAAAAATAAGTATAATTTTTTAATATTCGAAGTCATGATACCTTTTGATCTTTAGAAGCAGCCTCAAAATTGAATCATAAACATTCCACAAGTATTTTTGAAACAAAAATCTTATTATACTAACTTTCAAGAGAAAATAATGAAATTTGAAAATCATGTACCGTTTTCTTTTCTTTGTTTTTTCTTTTATCTAATAGTTAGAAATTCAAAAAAAATTATTTCAAAAATTTAAGTATTGTTGTTAATCTTATTTAAGATTATGTATTTATTTCTCAATTTAAGTTGAATTTAGATTTGAAGTTCACGATGGATTTGTATTGAAAATAAATATTTGACTTTTATATGTCAATATTCTTTTTTTAGATATATATGTTAATATTACTTACATTGACACAATATACTTTTCATGTTTAATTATTTTAACTTTTGTGACTATTATAGGTTGTTTATTTAGTTATTTATTGTGAATTAACTTATTAAATTTTTTCAAGTTATAAATTTTAATTGGTATTATAGTGAATTAACTTATTAAAGATTTATTAAATAGTGAATTAGCTATTATGGAATATGATTATTCAGACATATTAAAAACAAAGAATTTAGTTGTGAGCATTATTTTCTATTTTAAATATTATAATATATTCTAAATGGTATTATATTGACTTAACTTATTAAATTTTTTCAAGATATAAGTTTTAACTCCGTTATAATTGTATTATACTATTAAAGATCATTTAGTTATATGAAATATGAATATTAAAGCATATTAAAAAAAATAATTCTGAGCATTATTTTTAAATTTTATTATTTGCTCTTGAAAGTTAGTATAATAAGATTTTTTTATTAAAAAAAAAAACTTGTGGAATGTCTTATGGTTTAATATTCAAAAGTTATACTTATTTTTCACTTCTTTGTCTTTTTACTCCAACACTTATTATAAAATATTTGTTATAAATATATCATTATCAATAATATATATATATATATATATATATATATGTAGTTTATTTTTTCTTTAAGCTTTCTGACCCGATTGATCCGATGAGTTAGCCTGAAACCCGAGATTTTAGGGTTATAGTTGAACATTTCTAACCCAAAAAAAATATCAACCCGAATAGCCCGACAACCCTAGTGGGTTAGCCTGAACCCGAGCAGTGACATCCTTAGCCATGAATGATAAAAGATGTAAATAAATAATATTATTGAAAGTAGTTAATAAGGAGTATTTTGTATGATAGTTTTCATAAATGAAATAGGAACAAGTTTATGGAACATATAAAAAAAAAACTAAGAAGATAAATGAGGGACGGATAGAGTATTAAAAAACAGCTAATTCATTTGACATCAATGTTGGATGCTAGCTAGTAAATTTTTTAGCAATTAATTTATTCCTAGGAGACGAGTCTTAAGTGAGTTATTTTCTTGTAATCGATATTTATTGTTTATTCCCTTATGAATCACTAAATGAATTATGGAGGGAGATGGATAGATTTAGTAGTTTAACTCAATTGATTAAAAGTTAATAGATTTTGGATAAGGATCAATGATCTATTTTTAATAGCTATAGTGTGAGAGTTTCACTTTTATTCCAAGTGACTCATTGCAGACATTATTCAAAGATCCACATAACTACTTAATCGTTAAACTATCGTGATTTACTTTCTCACATGCTCATGGGTCGTTAAGTTATCGTGATTTATCCTCTCACATTCTCATGGGATTAAGGTGTGGGGACTTCCAATGGTAGTTCTCATAGCTACTTAACCGTTAAGTAATCGTGATTTACTCTCTCACGTTATCATGGGACTGGGTGTGGAAGGCGGAGTTAGAAATATAATTTGAAGGGAGTTAAAATTAAAAAAAAAATCGACTATAAAGGTGCTAATACAAAAAATCAAAATTATAATGTTAATTTCTTTTTACTAGTGGGGTACTTGAACTCACCCCGGTTCCTTCCTAAATCCATGTGGGATAGACTTAGCATGAATAATATATAAAGACAATATCTAATATACTATTCCATCTGTCCAATTCAAGATTATTTGTATTTCTTTTCAGGCTGTCCCATTTAAGTTGACATGTTTCATTTTTAAGAAATAATTATATCTTCAAAAGATGTGGATCCTACCTGATTTTTATAACTTTAACTAATATATACTCTTTTTTTAAATAATTGTATAAAAAAATGAATTATTTTTTGTATAAAGGAGGGAGTACTATCTAACTAGAATTCAGATGTCTTTCCCAAAACACATGACATTAACTTCAACGTTTTAAAGGCTGGATTAGGAAGAAGTATAGTGAGTGCATTTACTAGATAGTTATTAGTTATGTTCCAATATAAATCATGCCTCCATTGGCCGGAGGCGGACCTTCGCCTTATGTGCGCCACGTGGAGGTGGCGCCCGACCTGGTTCTGGGGCGTCTTCTGCGAGGGTAGCGTCGGACTTTGGCTCGGGGCTGCCTTCCATCGGCCGAGGGTGGCGGTTCGGAGGCTAGGGTTTGGCAATGATTAGGGCTCGCCTTGGGCTCAATCGCAGGCCCGCTACCAACGTTAGGCCCACTCGTTTGGGCTCATTAGTGGCCTAGTCGGTTGGGCCATATCCCATCATAGCCCCCCCCGAATAGCCGAGGGACAGCGAGGCCGAGGTGGAGTGAAGAAAGCGCTTCGCCGAGGTGAGGTGTGGCTTGGCTGAAGTTGTTTGTTGAAGTTGTTGTCTTTTTAATGTGAGGGTTTATTTAGCGATCTGGTGCCGAACTGAGTTGGGCGGTCTGTTGTCCGTCGCCTGGAAAAAGATGTGGAACCGAAGGAAGTCGAAGTCCGACCTGGATATCGCGCCTCTGCGTTGGTTGCGCCGAGGTGCGATCTGAAGTGGTGTTACTCCTGTGGTGGGTGCCGATGTCCGACACGAGCCCCTTTTCGGGATGCCAGTGTGCGCCGGCCGCACCGAATCTGCGGCCTGGTTAGACGAGGTCCGATCAGGATGTAGGCTTTCCCGTAAAGGGCCAAGCCCGTTGATAGGACGCCGAGGTCCGATGTGGATCTCCTTCGTATTTGTGGAAAGGACGGGGTGCGAGCTGAGGCGCCGCCATCTGGAGGATGCCGGGGTCCGTATGATGATTGCTAGGTCAGACTGGCGGTCCATCTTATCTGGCGTCGTCATACGCGCCAAAGATGGTTGGGCACTTTCGAACCGCGTGCTGCGTGTAACCCACATTCAATCACGTGTGGCGCGTGTTGAATTTGAAACGGCAATTCTGCGCCCTAGTCTTATAAATAGGCGCAAAAGAGGCAACTGCTCACCTTCTTCGACGCTTAAAATTCGAGAGAGAAAATATCTCAGAAATTTTCCGAGTTGATCATGATCTTCACCAAGGAGCCATATACTACTTTGAAAAGTAAGTATGTTTCTTCATCTTCTTCTCGCCCGAAAGTTCCTTCCGCCTCGGGTTCGGCCGTGAGTTCCCTGCAAGAAGAGATTATATGTGCTACAATGGTTTGGGTAGGTCCATGGGGTGAGCTCTGGGTTCCGCCCGTATCGTCGGTATGGGATGGGTTGAGGGTGGGCGTGGCGAGGTCGGGTTTGACCTTGCAGGAACTTTTGAAGTTGTGAGGAATACCGATCCGGAGGAGGCGTGGTGGTGTCTGCCGCATCCGGATGATAGGGCGATGGCCCCTCCAGGAGGGTTTGTTACGCTTTATGTAGATAGTTTGAGGCGGGTCTTAGGTACCCTCCGTCCCCGCTTATCTTAGCCTTCAAGAGTATTTCGCATCCTATTTGTCAATTGACCCCAATCTGCTAGGTCGTTGGTGGGCCGGGCTCTCTTGTTATGGCATTCTTAGGAGTTGTCCTTCGAGGTCTTGATCGCTTTTTAGCGTGAAGACCATAGGAGGGTGTACTATTTGTCACCCCGACTGAAATTTAAGGTAGCCGTCCCTCCAAGGTGTCCCATTGGCGAAATAGGTATTTCTTCTCGCGGGTGAGGGCACCGAGGTATGAGTGGGGTATCGCACGATGGCGGACCCGAAAATCAAGCCATTGGGCCATATGGAGGAGGTCTTGTGCAGCCTTGGTGAGATCTTATCCATAAGTTACACCGGGACGACCCGAAGAAGCCGGGCCGAGTGTTTACGGTCGGGCGTCGGGACCGGTGCAGACGGGATGAGGGCATCCCATCTTCTTAGTCCTTATTCGCTCGATTTTGCCGTGCTAATGTGTCTTTCTCTGTGATGCGGTGAAGTTGAGGATGAGGCGGGCTCACAATCGCCGAAAGTGAGCCGGCGAAAAGAAGCGGCGTAATGGACCTACTAGGGGCCGAAGAAGGTC
This sequence comes from Salvia rosmarinus, assembly GCA_036937905.1. Lineage (NCBI taxonomy): Eukaryota > Viridiplantae > Streptophyta > Magnoliopsida > Lamiales > Lamiaceae > Salvia > Salvia rosmarinus. The sequence continues at coordinate 44,189,072 of CM072819.1, forward strand.
GATAGCATGGGCCACCGATGAGTGGGCCTCAGCGGGTCCAGCCCGCATCGAGGCTCGGCCTCGTGGCCGCTTTGAGTACGGGTACCGCCCCAAGTTTGGCCGCATCCTCCCCGAGGTACATAGGTTCCTTCATATTTAGATTTGTTTGCTTCGCGATTTGTTATCGACTTGTGCTCTCCTTTTCGGGTGGGAGCTCGATGATGGGGGCCTACAGTACCTTCTGGGGGCCGCAGTCGCCACGGGCTTGCCACCAGAGCTCGCCCGTCGAGGCGCTGGAATGGGAGCTTAGCCTGCCTGGCGGAAGTCGAGACATGCGTCCCGCCGCGGGGCGGGGCCGGCGCCGTGGCTTCGAGGCCGGAGGGCTGCTGAGGCCGCCACGAAGAAGAGGCACTGGCACCTGGAGGCCGCCGGGAGGTCAAGAGCTTAAGGAGGAGCTAGCCGGGCGAAGAAGGACCTCGCGGACGAGAGGTGCAAGGTGGCCGACCAGGACCCTTGTTGAGGGCCTTTGCAGGCAGAGCTCATCGAGTCGAGAGCTTCGGCTTTATTGCCGATCTCGCCGCCGTGCTCAAGCCGAAGGTGGTGTCGATCACACAGGGAAGGCGGCGCCATGCCCGACTTTGATAAGGTCGGCATGGGTGGACCGAGGTCGACCCAAGAGAGGTGGACAAAGCTTACGCCGGGTGATCTACGGCCGACTCTTCCCGATCTTTGGAGGCTCGGCATCCACTCTACCTCCGAATCCGAGGTCGTCGCCCGGTGCAAGGAGGACGAAGATCGCGAGCCGTGAGCCCTTGCCGAGGTACGGGCCGGGGCGGGAGGGAGGAGGCGGGCAGGGAGGAGGCGGGGTTGGAGCTCCACCGGAGGTGGCCAGCGCAGGGAGCATCGGGAGGTCGTCGAGACCGGCCATAGCCCTGAGTCGATGGACTGATGTAATAGCAGGCGCCGGGGTCGATAGGACCACAGGTCCTTGTAATAATTTCTCTTTTTGAGTAATAAACGCAACAACTTTTTTTAAAATTTGTGTTGTCTTGTTTATTTACGATTCACACTGAATGGCTCGGACTTGATCATAAATTGTCACCAAGTTAAAAGAGGTCCGAGGCGCCTTGGAGAAGGACGAAGAGGTGCTTTTGGAGGAGCCGGTGTCGAAGTGACCCAAGTTTTGGCCACTATGGAAGTCACCGCTTCGTCACGACCAAGAGGAAGTCGGACGAGGCTGATCGGGAAGTGGCCCGCTTCTGGCCGAGAACGAGGCCACAAGTTGAGGGTCACGCAGACGGAGTCCGGGCGGACTTATCTCGCGACGCTATCCAAGAGCGTTTGATGCAGTGTGAGGAGCAACTTGAATTGATTGCGAAGAGGCTAGCTCGGGTGTCGGGAGGAGCATGCGAGTACGAGAGGCAGTCACGCCGAGCTGGTGGGACTACCATATCCGGTCGACGACCGAGTTCGAGCTTCTTGGAGGAGGCATGGTGCTTTGAGGGATGAGGAGGGCCCAACAGCAAGAAGTTCAAAGCTGCGTCAACTCCGTCGTGAAGTATATGGAGATGTATGATATCATCCAGAAGCGTCGCATGCCCGGCACGGCAGCCGAGGCTACGGGCTCACCGACCGATCATAGAAGAACCCGCAGAGGAGGCCATCTCGATCATGCCAAGTGCTCGGTTGATGGGTCCGGTGGGCGGATCATTCGAGCGATCCTCTGGGAGCGGGCGCACCGAGACCTCGGTCGGCGGGGAGAGCGACGGGTGAGGGCGGTCGTACTCCGGCCCGGTGTTCGGCCGGGGTCGGGGTGTGACCTCGGTGCATCCCACCCCGGAATGCTCAGATTGGGCGCCGCGCCACTCAAGTGTCCTGAGAGGGTGAAGATGACCACGAGTCGCCGCTCTGCTCAGGCTGCCTCGGAGCCCGCGCCGAGTGCTTCGGGGCAGGCCGTGGTGATTCCGGTCTTATCGACCGGGTTGAAGGCACTGAGTTCGCTCTGCATACACCGTCGGCCCGGAGATTTTGTAGAAAATTGGTGCAGCTTTCAGAGGTCTGGCGGCGGAGCCCTAAGCCCGAATGAGGCTATGTATAGTGTAGAACTTTGTATGTAGATATAAATGTATTTAGACTCGTTTGAAGTGTATATTTCCCTTGTGAGGTATAAACATAGCTTAGGACTTCGTTTTGGTCGTAAATACATTTACATCAGATCTGTATGTGTATTTTCCCAAATAAAGGGGTATAAACGAGCTCGGGCCCGGGTTGATTTGTATATGGCTTGGTACTTGGTTTATAGTCGTTAATACATTTAGACTTTGTACGGAGTGCATATCTTCCCAAATAAAGGGGTATGAGATGGCGAGATCGGTCCGATGTCGCGTGCATGTAGACGCCCAACTTAATGGGTAATCAGATGCTTCATGTAGACGCCCAACTTAATGGGTAATCAGTGCTTTGCGTGTACGCGTCCAACTTAATGGGTAATATGTACGCTTTGCATGTAGACGTCCAACTTAATGGGTAATCAGATGCGTACTCTACTTGGTGGGATTTTCATCTTCATAAGGCGTCGCCCGTGAAGGTTTAAAATGTGGTGTATCCAAACAGATGTTCACATATGTACGAGACAAGTGAAATATTCATTATAAAACAGCGCTTTTATTGAACATGTAATCAACATCGTGCTTTGGCAAAACAATTAAGGAACTAACATGATGCGACCTTAAATCGAAGCTATGTAAAATACCTCCTTAAATGCGTAATGTGCGAGTTAGGGATAAGTGCACCTGACAAGTGAGCCGACTTGTAAGCCCCTTTGCCGAGGTCCTCGTGAACGCGGTATGGGCCTTCCCATGTTGGATCCAGCTTGTTAAGACGCTCAGCTCTACTGGCTTCATTATTTCGTAGGACGAGGTCGCCCACATGGAGCGCGGAGGCTTTGACCCTTTTGTTGTGGTACCGTGCGACCTGGGCCTTGTACTTGGCTTCGTTTATGAAGGCGAGCTCGCGCTCTCCTCGAGGTGTCGAGGTTGGCCCAGTCTTCCTCGCTTCCGCCCGGTCGAAGTGAAGAGTGCGCGGGCTTGCGCGCGATCTCGGCCGGTATGACACCTCGGTACCGTGACCAGGCTAAAGGGTCTCCCGTGCGCCGTCGGGGTGTGGTCTGTGGGACCGAGAGGACTTGAGGAGATTTTCAGCACGCGCCTTTAGCTCGGTCCACCTCTTCTTCAATCCTTATGACGATCGTGCGGTTCGTCACCGATCTAACCATTCGCCGGGTGTGCGACCGAGGTGAGCGTTGATTGATCCAAGCTCTTCGCACACTCCTTGAAATTTTGTCGACTAACCGGGTGCCGTTGTCCGAGACCGAATGTGCGGTATGCGGGCGGCGGACTATATTTTCCACACGGGGTCTCGAATCCTTCTGCTCGTGAGGCTCGAAAGTGGCTCGGCTTCGACCCATTTTGTGAAGTAGTCTATGGCTACGACTAAGTATCGAAGCTGACCTGGTGCTCGGTCGAACGGGCCAACGATGTCGATCCCCCACTGCATGAAAGGCCATGGACTCGCAGTGCTCCGTCGATCCGAGGCGCTTTTGACCGTGGAGTGAATCTGGCACTTTGGGCACTTCTTGACGAGCTCGGCCGAATCTTGCACGAGGGTGGGCCAGTAATATCCCGACCTCAGCGTCTTCTTTGAGAGAGCTCACGACCCGATGTGGCTTCCACAAGACCCTCGTGAATTTCGCTTGAGCACGAGTCGGCTTCTTCCGCCCGAGGCACCTCGGGAGGGTTGAAGGTAAGACTTCGGTGAGAGCGCCTCACGCATGAGATACCGGGATTTCGCCATCATCTTTTGGCTTTGAGCCGATCTTGAGGTAGTCGCCGTGTTCCGTGTAGGCCTTGGGAGACATCCATTCGGCTCTATCTCGGTGATGATGCCGACGTGGGACTCCGCGATGCTTCGGAATGAACCTCCTCCACCGGTGGACTTGTTGACGACGCACTAACTTGTCGAGGATGTCACCGGTATTTTCCTCGGGATTCGATGGATCTTGAAGTACCGAACGAGGTCAAGATCTCCTTCGCTTTCTCGGTATTGTTTCATTCGGTCTTCCTCGCCTCGTATTTGCTTAACACCGTTCACGACGACCGGAATCGTCGAAGATTTGGATCTTGTCCACCCTCGCCTGGCGGGCGGAGTCCGAGATTAGGCCTCGTACTCCACCTTGTTGTTGGTGGTCGGGAAGGTAAACCGAGGGCGAGGTGACTTCTCGCTATCCGGGCCGAGGAGGAGGATGCCCGCCCACGCCCGTCTTGCACGATGCTCCGCCCACGCACATCCGCCAAAGAACCATCTGGTGGTGCTAGGACGGCTTCCTCCGCCGCGGGCGGGAGTGGAGTTACCTCCGCGTGAGCCTACCTCGTGAATTGGCCTCAACCAGAAGTCGGCGAGAGCTTGCCGCTTTTATGGCGGTGCAGGTGAGTACGAGATGTCGTGCTCGCCCGAGCCCAGGTCCACTTAGCAACACGTCCGGACGACTCAGTTTTAACAAGACTTGTCTCAAGGTAAGTCGCTTAGCACCGGACGGAGTGAGCTTGGAAGTAGGGTCGGAGGCGCCGCTTGGCTCACTGGGCTCTTTTTTTCGAGGCGGTGTACCTTGTCTCGGTCCTTGAGAGCTCGGTGATAAAATAGATGGAGAGTTGTCGTCCACCTCATCTCGCATCAAGATCACACATGGCCTCGTCCGAGGCGGCCAAATATAGAGAGGATTCACCTGCCTTGGGCGGATGGGGTCGGCAGTCGGCAAGGTACTCCTTCACCGTGCTAAGGCGGCCCGTGTTCTTCCCCGCCAGGTAAGTCCGGAGCTCTCGGGATCTTGAAGAATGGGAGTCGCTTTCTGCGGCTCGAGATGCAATCTGCTCAGATGGCCAGCATCCGGTGAGTTTGTGGATCTCACGGATGGTCCTCGACACCGCATGTCGAGCACCTTCACCTTGGTGGGATTGGCCTTGAGCCTCCCGAGAAACCCAAAGATCCCAAGAACTTGCCGGTCTTCACCATAAATGTACATTTACGGGGTTGAGTTTGAGGTTGGCCGACCGAGGAGTTGGAGGATGGTGCCGAGGTCATCGGGCGCACTCTCCGCTTTCGACTTTGACTACGATGTCGCCGACGAGACCTCGACGATCTCCCGATGTGGTCTTTGAATGTTGCATCCACCATCCTCCGTAAGTAGCCCCTGCGTTCTTGAGGCCGAAAGGCATCTTTCGATGCAGCAAAGACGCCAAGTCGGTGATGAATGCGGTCTTTGGTGCGTCCTCCGGCTCATCAGATTTGTGGTACCTTTGTATAGATCCGTGAAGTCAACATCTCGTGGCCCACCAATGCCTCCACCTTCTTGTCGATATCGTGGAGGGTAGCAATCTTTGGGCGGTGCTTGTTGAGGTCGATCAATGACGACACGCGCCACCCTCCTCCTGGCTTTCGGACCACGACTGGATTAGCCATCCAGGTCGGGTATTTGACCTCGAACAAGATCTTGGCCTTCAGAAGTTGAGTCACCTCGTCCCTTATGACCTGGCTGCGCTCCGCCGCGAATATCCTTTTCTTCTGCCGGACTGGCTTGGTAGCCGGGTCGATGTTGAGGCGGTGAGTTATAAGCTCGGGTGACACTCCGGTCATATCGAGCGGGGACCAGGCAAACACGTCCCTATATTCTCTCAGAAGTTGTATGACATGCCGCCGGACGTCAGCTGGGCCCTGGGTGCCGACCTGGATGACCCTCGAGGGATCGTCGTCGTATAGTTGAAGGCCCCGGTCGTCATCCCGGTGTCGGTCTCGGGGCTCGATAATTGCTATGCTCGGGCGAGGCCGCATCTTGGGTTGAGAGTCGTGGCATTCTTTTCTGCCGCTTGGTCCCCTCGATGCTAAGCACTCCCACCGGGTGGAAATTCGACGGTGAGGTGGTAGACCGAACAGACGGCCTGGTGGCGTCTGCCAATCTCTTCCCATGATGATGTTGTACGGAGGGAGCTCGGACCAGAAGAATCGGATGGCCTGGTGACCGACACGAGCTCGCCCTACCGCGACCGGAAGGGTAATGACCCTCGGCCGGATCGCCTTGAGTGAAGCTCCGAATCGGGAGGCGCGAAGTACTGAATGCCTCCGACCTCAAGCTTATCCGCAGCTACGGAAGATGATGTTGACGGAGGCCTGGCGTCGATATAGACCCGTGGACGCTTTTGTTGCCCACCGCGCCTGTATGGTGATGGCGCCCGTGCGGCATGATCTTGGGCACGGGTCCTCTTTGGAGAACGTTATGTTCTCACCATCCCGAGTCGCTTGTTCTTCGGCTCTTCGGGCCGGCCTCGGCGTCGTTCTTGTGGACGACTCGCTGCCCCGAGGGGCAGTCCGTAACAACATAGACCTGCTCCATAGCGTTGGGACCTTCGCCTCGCCGCCTTCAGTTGGGTCGTCGGGGGTCGGCCCGCAGTTGTTGCCGCCCATTCCTTCGCCTTCGCTTCTCGGACCACTCATCCGAGGTATTTCTTGTGGCTCCACCTTTAACGAGCTCGCCGATCCGCGAGCCTGTTTCGCAATCCTCGGTATCATGACCATACCCTGGTGATAGTCACAATACTGCCCTGCGGGACCTCTTCGATCCTCCTTTCATGGGGCGGCTTGGGAAGAGCTCGCGGAGCTCGAATATTTCCGCCCTTGATTTGAGCAGGGAGGCGCTCCGCTGTGGTGGGCCGAGGTCCGAGCCTGAGACTCCAGTGGCCTCTTTGATTACAGCCGAGCGCACTGCGATCGGCGACTTCGACTTGATCATCCGGCTTTTCTCTCGGACTTCGCCGTCCTGCATTTCCCGCTTCTTCCGATCCGACTGCCTCCTCGACGAAGTTGTCCACCAGTTCCAAAGCTTACTCACGCCTTTGGTTTCTCCTCGGTGATTTCTTTGTTCATTGCACGGGTCGGGTCCGTTTTGAACGCGTTGATGATGTAGAGGTCGTTCTTTGTCGCCAATTTTGAGCGACTTTTGATGAACCTCGAGGCAAGTTTGACATCGCCTCGCCCCGCCTCGGCGGATTGTGAGCAGTGTCGGAGGAAGGTCACGGCATCTTCGATAGAAGCGCCATTTGAACGATCCATGAGGTCCTCGAAGCGGTGTATGTTTGTCAAGGCGAGCGAGGTGAACCAATACCGTGCGGCCTGAGATCAAGACCTCGGGAAGATTTTGCACATGTGAAAATCTTCCATTCCTCGATTCGCCATGTTGGTAGTGTAGGCGAAAAGGAAGTCGGAGGGGTCTCCGAGGCCATCGTAGGCCGCTATATTGGGTGCCCGATCACGGGGCAGGGCGTGTCTAGAATCTCCACGAGAAATGGGAGATGATTCTCCGCACGGCCGAACCCCGGAGATCGCCGCCATCTCTTTACGGAGGGTGGGGATCGATAGCGACGCCTATCGTCCCTCCGAGGGGGAGTTCGACTCCGTCTTTCTTCCCTCCTGTTTTGCTCGGCTCTCTGGTCGGCATGACGAGGTGGAGAGCGGCTCCGCGAATGGCGAGGGGGCGATTGGTGGTGGCGGCTCGCTCGCGGTGAGCGGCTCCGCGAATGAGGGCGGCGGCTCGGCCGCGGTGAGCGGCCCGCACGCCGGGCGTGATGCGCGTTCTCGCTATCACGCCGGTGGCGAGCGCCGGCTGTTGATGGGGAGCGGCCTCGGCGCCGTGGTGTTCAGTCAGGGGCCTCGAGGACCCGCCTTTGGTCCTCTCGTTGAGAAGCTTTGAATCGCCAAGATTGGCGTGGAGGAACTTCGGTCACAGCTCGGCCGAGGACCTCGTGGGACGAATGAGTTGCTTTGCTCGTCCTCGCTGAGGTCGACATCTTCCCTACGTTGGGGAGGCGGTCCCGAGGTGTATGGAGACATTTTCCATGTGGCCCTCGTGAGGCGGCTCGTGGCGTCTGCGATCTCGCTTCCCGACGCCGAGTGACCATCCGTCGCCCTCGGCCGGTTGTTGCGCGTGGGCGGCGGTTGTGCGTGTTCTTGCCATTTAGTTGTAGAGGAAACGAAGCTTTCTTGTTCGAACGCTCCCACGCACGGCGCCAATGATAAATCGGTTAAGTGAGTTTGCGAGATTTATGAAAGCAATAAAGAACACCAGCGCTTTTACGTGGTTCGATCGTTAATGAGATCTACGTCCACGGAGAGTGTTTGTTTCAATACTTTCACTATAATGCGGTGTGGTTACAAGCTCTTAGTATTCGATAAGTTGCCAACCCTTCTAATGTCGGTTTTCCTTCTATTTATACACCCGAATCTGCAATCGAAGCGCCCGACCTCTCCATGTCGTGGCGCGACTCTTCCTCCGCATGCCTCCATTGGCGGAGCATGGACCTTCGCCTTTATGCGCCACGTGGAGGTGGCGCGACCTTGGTTCCGGGGCGCCTTCTGCCGAGGGTAGCGTCGGACTTTGGCTCGGGGCCTGCCTTCCATCGCCGGGGTGGCGGTTGGAGGCTGGGGTTTTGGCAATGATTAGGGCTCGCCTTGGGCTCAATCGCGTGGGCCCGCTACCAACGTTAGGCCACTGTTTGTAGATGGTGCTTGTCGGTTGGGCCATATCCCATCATCCAACATGTAGATGGTGCTTGCTTGTTGAGTAGTAAATAAATCAAGCTATTCGTGAACTATTCGGAGCTTGGCTAGATAAAAGTTTGTTCCAGTTTGTTTAGTGAAGCTCGTTAGCTAAACAAATCAAGCTTGAGCATGGTAATATTCGACTCGTTAGCTCATGAACAAGTTCGTTAACTGATTTAGCTTAAAAATATAAAATTATTAACTAGATACAATTATTTTATTTCTAGAATTAGTAATTAATGTGTTAAATCTATTAACTACTTTTATTTGTTATAAGAAATCAATAAATATATTACGTTATTATGGATAAAATAATTTATTTTTAAAATAAAGTAATTAATATTCTAAACATATATCTAAATTTGGAAAGTTTGTTTGGGTTCGACTAAAGCTCGAATAAGCTCGTGAGCTCGAAATATTCGATAAACAAAATTCGGAACTCGGCTCGATACCAAACAAACCAAACTTGAGCACAATGATATTCGGCTCGGTTCGATTACATCCCTACTTGCTTGATAAGATTTATTTATGTGTTTATTTATTTACTTTGAGATAAGCGCTTTAGTTACAAAGATAGAAAAGAAACACGAGTCTTGGCACGACTTTGGTTTCGTCATCTATGGAAGTCACTCGCAGAGAGAGACTCATTAGAGACTCATCTTCATTCAAACCGTAATATGATTCCTCCTCACGCCCAATTGCTGACCTCCCCGCTCCCAATTCTGATTCTCCCCACAACCCATTTTCTTAAGCCTTGCATTACGCTCTCCGTACCAGCAAATGGTGCCTCCTTCATTAAGCCATTAATAACTGACAGATTTGGGTTGAAATGCTCAGCCGCTAGTGTTGTTTCAGAGCCACCCCAATTGGAGTTGAGCGACGAGGATCGCAAGCCTTTCCCAGCTGAGGTTACAAGAACGACTGTGGAATTATCGAGCGTGGGCACTCTTTCCACTCTCAATTACGACGACGGCTCGCCATTGGGCTTTGGCATTCGCTTTGCTCTCGACTTCAATGAAATTCTCGTCTTGTGTCTGAATGATAGGTTTTCTGCTGATAGGAGGTGTAGTCTTCATGTTCAGGTTCGTGGCTTTTGCTATCTTGATCATCATCGATCTAGTTTTTTAATTTATTGGTTTGAATTGATGTGTAAAATTCAGTTGGAGCAATGCGGAGTTCGGACGCCTTAGTGCACAATTCTTGGGAACCTCAATAACCCGTTGATGGGACTGCTTTGAGGGTATGGATATTTTTCAGATTTCCTGTTTTCCCAATTTCTTGAAAATTTTATGTGATGTGCTTGCTCTAGTTATTGTTGATGTTGTATCATCATTGAGCTATATTAATAGGCGCCATGGTTAAGTTGAAGCATGAAATGAGCTTATTGATTTGTATGCTCCCTCAGGTTTAGAAATCAGTGTGAGACTTATGATAGATGTATCTATAACACATTGCACGTCACTCTGCTGCTTTTATCCTTCACCTACCTTGCTTGGGGTAAACGTTTTTATCCAAAATTTATGTGAAGAAGGATTGTTCATTGGCATCAGGTCAGAGCGTTTTCGTATAAGCTGAGTTCTCATTTAGTTTTCTGATTTCCTTGTTTAACATAAACTCTGTTCAGCGTGGAAGAAGCGTTTTAATGAGGAAGTGGAAGAAAGCTACATCTATGTCATTGATGTTGAACGAGTACTTCAGATGGAAGATTATGGTGAGGTATGGTATAGCTTATATTGCATGTAGAAGAATATTTAATCTCCAAGAAAATGTCATGATAATGATGTAACACTGTAGGATGGTTTTTGGGTAAGTTCGTCGGGATATGCATTGGCTGAACCAGATCCACTTCGAAACTCTGCAGAGAAGATTTTGGATGAGATTAATACTAACAATAGAGAAGATGTTCTTCGCTTCTGCAACATTTATGTGGATTTAGATTTACAGGTGCGTGTTGCTGGCTATGTTTTACTTTTGTATCGCAGTCCTCTTTGAATATTGTTGATGTTGAAGTTCTGCATGCTTTATTTGTGTTACATATCAACCTCAGAGATTACTTGAAATTTATACTGGTTATTATTTTGTGGATTGAGATTTTAACACAAGTGCAAGTGGTTTGCATGTATGCCTAATTGGCAACTTGAAAATAGCTGCTTGATTCCAGAATTAGCTAGATACAAATGGCCAGAGATCCTGTATTTTGTTGTCTGCTGATATTATTTTTGTTACTTGTGCCCAATTTGCTTTCTGTATTTTATGTCTTTTTGATCCCTCATAATCAATTGAAGGGGGTACATTGATTACAAGAACCTCTCTTCCTGATGGGCATTTGAGTTTAAGAAACTTGTATTTCCTCTTCTAGTGATGGACTGAATGATTTGATTGATTTTGTTATTTAATTGAGTATATTATGAGGATTTGTGTTAGGTAGTGGATGCGAAGATGGCGTGAGTTGATTGACTAGGGTTTGTTGTGCATGTGACGTCAATGCAAAAGGATGTATATGAGGTCCGAATACCTTTTCCAAAAGAAGTGGGAGATGAGAAAGGTGCAAAATCATCTTTCAACGGTATGTTTAAGCTTGCATGGGAAGTGGAAAATAATTTCCATGCACTTGAGTTCAACAAGGTGAAACATGTAAAGAAAGTTGGAAATGCAGGCAGTTCAAAGGTCTGATGTGTAGAGAAGTGTTGTTTTTTTTATGTAGAAAGCCCTTCCCAGTATTTCAAGAGTTGTTCATGTTAGCATTTGCAACATCAATGTTTAAGGGGTTTGTGATTGCATTAATATAAAGCGTTTTTATTGTCTCTTGTATTTCTATATATGTCCTTGTTTATTTAAAAAACATGAATAAAAAGATAATCTCCATGAGCTAGGAAAAACTGAGTGAGTAGTGAAGACATTAACTATTTCTTATGATGTTGTGGTTTTTGTGCTTGTAATCCTGATAAAACAGTGAAAATGTGGTTTGTTTGTTTTTACCGTAGTTGATTGAGGATTCAGTTTCCTATTATAAATTATAATCTGATTTGTTGAGGCCATTTGTTGTTGTAGAACAAAACAGCTGGAACACTCAGTAATAATTGATAGCAAGAAAATGGAGGAATACAAAAAGACTAGTATATTTTGTGTTTACCAAGTAAAATTCATGAATATTAGTTGAAGTTTCTGAACAACTAGTTCAGTCTTTCCTCATGTGTTGAACCCTGAAGATGATTTTGCAACTGGTTCAAAAGTGTAAACATCAAATTGTACAGTGCTAATAACATGTAGAAACCTTGACCAGAAATACTATATATCATCATTACAACTACATTTAAAGAGATGAAGTTACAAATCCAGATGTGATCTGATGTAATCAAAGTGGCTGTGGATCTGGGAAACTATAATTTTACATGGCTACTGATTTCCTGATACTATCAATTAAGCGGCAGCAGGAGTGGAGGAGAAGTGGCTGATAGCAGCAGCATTCTTCATGCCTATCAAATCTGTGCATTTGCTACCATCATACTTGCCCAACCTGGGTTGGAACAATAAGGCAATTAACTTCTCCAAGCTCTCAGCGGTGTATTTCACCTCATGATCTAATCCATGCATGAATCTTTGCAGATAGCTCTTGTAAATTGGGACAACAGCTTCAACTATTAGCTGGCATGTCTTCCATCTCAAGGCTTTATCACACAGTATCCACTTAGATTGCTTCTTGTACATTTCATCAAAAGCCTCACAGAATATGGCGATCCTCTTCTTCACCAGATCGCGGTTGATGGCTCTGCCCCCGGGAAACAAGGTCAGTCCCTCTTCATGCAGAAGCACCGCTAGCTTTTCCCAACTCTCTCTCAGGTACAATGCTGCATAATACTCCACGGATTCCTCGTACTCCCACGCCCAAGACTCCCCCATTAATTCCCCAAGCTTGTTTCCTCTTGTGCTGTTGCACAAGTACCAAATATTATTCATCATGAAAAGGTAGGAAAGAGCGGTGTCGTTGTAACTCTGAGCCCAGCTCTCCAAGTTGACCTCAAGCGCTTTCATTGTGCTGTGAATTTCATTGGAGAGAAGCCCTTGCTCAAAATTAGCTTGGTTCCACACTTGAGATATCTCAAGAACTCGAGTGAGAATCGAGCTGTTCTCCTCCTCAAGAAGTTGGTTGCAGTAGTCAGTAACGAAGCAAACAAGCCTTGGAACGTTGCCATCTGGTGGCGGATCAGACTCCCTTTGCAGCTCCACTTGCGCCAACAGCTCCCAGAAGATCTCACTAGCCCCATCAACAACTTTCTTAACAAGAGCTCTTGTCTTGTTTTGAATCTCTATACAGAATTTTCCACTAAACAGCTGGTTGAATTGCAATCTTAGTTTGTCCAGAGTGGAGAAAATCTTGAGAAGACTCAAGAGCTTCATTGCTTCTTTCTTGCAGTTACAAACTGAGTTTCCAAAATCAAAGATATCAACGAATCCACATTCAGTTGCAATCTTGGCAAAGCAGCTCATCCATACATCATCATCTTCTCCAACTTTCTTGCAGAGCGTGTACTCATTCAGGAGCAGATTCCTGAGAGCAAACTCCATGTGCTTATCCCACTGGTAAATGCATGTCTCCACATTTTGAACACTGTCCATTTCGGATAACCGAATGCCTAGGTAATCCGCATGCAGGACTTGTAAAGCAGCTCGGGCTTTTGCAATCCGAACTTGTGCATAGATAGACGTGCATCTGTGGAGGCGATTGTTATCAGCTAATACTCGACCAACGGCCTGCAATTCTTGAATAGCGGATTCTTCAAATGTTGGTTGTGAGGAATCGGTTTGAGTCAAGAGACGCCTGTATTCAATCTCGAGGCTGTCAAATGCAGAAGATATTATAACCCCACCTCCATCTTGGCAAAACGACTGCAGTTCCATGAGTATGCTGACAACTTTGGAGATGCGGACTAGATACCAATCATCAGCAGAAGCTGCATTGCTTTTGAGGATGTGCACCACATCTTGGAGCCACAGGATCAGCAATCTGCAGTTATCAGCAAGAAGCTTGAGCGCCTCTTGGAGGCGTCTGATGCTCGTGGATAAAACAGCAGCAGCATAAGGAGGATCAACCTGTAGCGAATCCTGCAGCTCGTACACTAGATCCAGCACCTTCACCATGGCTGCAGCTGGCCCGATGGCTCGATCAACATGCCCTCTAATCTCATAAACTGCACATTTGCTAGCAATGTCTTTGATATTGCCCTGCAGAGACGCCAAGTTGTGGCTGATCTGGTTCAATCTGGAGCCAGTTTTATCAACTGCAATGCCTAAATTTCTTGATTTCTCAATGCTGCTCTTGAGAATCTCTCTAGCAGCAAGGAGATTATCAAGTCCTTCCATGTTCAAAAATAGCAACCAAACATAACCAAGTTAGTTTATTGGTTGTAATTGTATGTCATTATTGGGATATATGGCACTAAAGAATGGAAGGAAGCTATGTAATTAAAAGGTTTCTTTTCTTGCAAAGGACTAGTATGGACGGATGGATGGATGTAGATTTACCAAACATGAAGATGTAGTGAAAATGAGAGTACAAGATTCCAACCAAACCTTACTGACAATGTAAGAAATGCAAGTGCAAGATACACCAAACTACCCAACAATTGCTGCTGACCCACATAACATACTAGTATTTGTAATCCACAATTCTAACCTGCCTTACACTTGTCTCATACTTAATCCTCAACCAAAATTCATGCCGACTTGTCACATACTTTTTGCTCCATAAACATAAAAGGGTCTTACCTGTTACAAGTTATTTATATCCCAAACAAGTACATTTAATGATAATATAAAAGTAAGGACCCCATGCCTACCTATCTTTTGGTAAAATCAATTGAAGTACACCTCATCTAACAATCATATGTATATTCACATTTAGGGAACTTAAGATTGTTTGCAGATAGTAATTTTGAATCGAATGAGCCAAAGTGGGGCTAACATTACGAAATTGGGTGAAACTGGTGGAGTTTATTTAGCAGGAGAAAGTAACCGACAAATGAGGAAGAAGGCAGCGCTGACGCACACTTGAGGAATATATTTTTCTTTTATTTTTAGTTGAATCACTGAATATCTAATTTGTGATGAATACATACATACTGAAACAAACTATCCACCATGAAAGCAAAGCAAGCTTCTGCTATGGATAACCTTAACAACTAACAAGTTTAAGTTAGCCTCCTCCTTGTATCAATCAACTTTGGAGTTGGAAATGGAGATATGGATGAAGAAACAAGTAAAATGTATTTATTCAGTAGCTAATACATTTTACTCGAGCTGCAATTATATATACAGATGCATTTCCACTCTTCCAATCTATCGAAGCGCCAAAAATCAATTGGATTGGTAGTATCTTTTATTACCAACTAAAATAGACGATGGTCATAACGAATAACAAATGATTGGACACCCACAAAAAAATATTAATACATACACTGTATATAAGACTAACAGAAGCCGGTGAAATATCTATACTGTCTCAGCACTTCAAAGATAACTTTACAAACCCATCTGAATGGAAAGAGCAGGAAACAAGGAAGCATTTTTACTTTCTTCACCGGGTTTCATCCTCTAGATTGTGGAAACCTGCAGTGAGATCATCATGAAGCTTTTGGAATTTCGCAACCAAGGCTTCCTCCCCTTCTGCTGGATCCTCAAATTTCTGAGAACTGCATCATCGAAGGTTAACAATTAGTACCAGGGTGAAACAATTTCACATAAAACATAACACAAAGTTTGTGTGCTTCGCTTGATAACAGAGCTCTACTTACACCAAACGGTAAAACAAATCCCCCAAGCGATGCTTAATAAGGGTGTAACTAATCTTCTGCCCATCCATACCAGCTCCTCGCTCTACAGCCTGTACATGTTATTAATTTACCAAGTGAGGATATGCAATCAACAACCTCACCACTGAGGAATAATAAGGAAAAATACATGTGGCGACTACTTTACCTGATTAGCCAAATTATAGAAATGAATAATATTCCGCATCATCCAAACAGACTTGTAGAATGGGCAAAATTTGTCATATCTGTGCCAATGGTAAAAAAGTGCAAATATCTATGAAAACTTGAAATCATATAGAGGTAATAAACTTAAAAAAGAAATATTGAAAAGCACTAACGGAGTAAATGCATTCTGAGCGAGGTAGTCCTCTCTCAAGAGCTTTGCTGTTTCCAGGATAATTTTATCTGTCTCAGCCAATGCATCTTTTCCGACTAGCTGCAACCATCAAAATGACCAATCACTACTGTATAATAAATCTCTAACAAGTGTAGTTCCCTTAAGTCTATAGTTTCACCTTTTTTATTAAGGCATTTAAAGTGTAATATAAAGATAAATCGGTTTCATACATGTACATCTGAAACAGTTTGGATCAGACTGGGTGGATTAGGAAAACCCCGGTGGTAATTAAAGTGGGAGGTTTTACTGTCCTGGACATTAGTTCTTGAGTCTTGCCAATCAGAACATGTGTTAAAGGGAATGCTCGGAGTTTCCAGTGACCTTAATTGCTCAGATAGAGGAAAATTCGCAAGAGAGAGGAACACAGGGAACTAAAGAGAGTACATTGCCTCCACAAATACATAATAGTTTCTTTTCAAATCTCTCTATCAACACTGTATCAATAGAAGATGTGTCCAATTCAAGATTCTGATATCTATTTTAATAATGATTTAATCATCCCTATCAGCAAAATAGAAGATAAATTACTCCAGAGAGCAACCTTTTCTCTCTCCTCTCTAAATGGTAAATTATACTCAAAACTATAAACCAGCACAAACCTGCACAATTTCATTCAAATCATCCTCTCTCTGTAGCACTTCACGAGCTTTTGTCCTAATGTCAATAAAATCAGAATCGAACTTCTCATAAAAGGATTCCAGTGCCTGAAAAAAGCAAGTATTCGTTTATGCTGAAATTACAACTCAAGTAAGCATAATATAAATGTAGATAAAAAGGTGCAAATCTGTACATTCTCTTAAACTTATAATGAGCATAAATTTGAAGGAGTAAACTGTACCCCTGAGTACTTTGAGTAAGATATAAGCCAATTTACAGAAGGGAAATGTTTCCTCTGGGCCAATTTTTTGTCTAGACCCCAGAAAACCTGAAAACATGAAACAATGCAGAGTATAGAAAGGTGCATGAAAAATCAGCACACAAGCTGTTTATTTTATGAATTTTACCTGAACAATACTGAGTGTTGCGGATGTGACAGGATCAGAGAAATCTCCACCTGGAGGAGAAACAGCACCAACAATAGTGACACTGCCAGTTCTTTCAGGTCCACCAAGGCA
Organism: Salvia rosmarinus; assembly: GCA_036937905.1. Taxonomy (NCBI): domain Eukaryota; kingdom Viridiplantae; phylum Streptophyta; class Magnoliopsida; order Lamiales; family Lamiaceae; genus Salvia; species Salvia rosmarinus. The sequence goes on from CM072819.1 coordinate 44,206,015, forward strand.
TTTAACTTTACCAGCACGCTCATAGAAGGATGCCAAACGTGCTGCCAGATAAGCAGGGTATCCACTATCTGCAGGCATCTCAGCCTGCAAAGAGGAAATGACACTTGTCATTGTCAAGACAGCAAAAAGTATAAACTCATTATAGTTTCCTAATAATCACAAATACCTGAGTTCTTAACTAATAAGTTTAAAATCTGTTCCATTTTCATCATAAGATTAAGGACCACCAAGAATTGTGTATTGAATACAGATTTTCCAGCACAGATGAAATACTAATAGTGCAAAAATATGGAATCACAAAAGATTTTAAAAGAAACAAGGCCACTAAAGAGAAATGACATGCCAATCACTGGAATAGTATGATAATGGTAGGATATATACCAGTCTGCCAGAAATTTCACGCAATGCCTCTGCCCATCTGGATGTAGAATCTGCCATCATACTGACATTGTAGCCCATATCTCTAAAATATTCAGCAATAGTAATTCCTGGACATTTCAAAATCTTGTTAAGGATTAAGGCTCATAGACACAATGGTCAAACAATACTTGCATTGATTTGCCAACCAGAGATTCAGAGAATACATAAAATATAGAGATAGAGTCTCAGCGTCGCTTAAGCCACAAGACCATAGTACTAGAACAACAGGAACATGAACTGGTCCCATACTAGGGGCTGAAAAATAAGAGGCAAATTCAAAGCACATAATTGTCTCCTGTAGCTCAGTCTAAATCATACATACATGTACTAAAAGAAACAGAAGCATTAAGGATGTAAACTAGATGAGAAGGTCAGTTTACCTGTGTAAATTGAAGCCTCACGAGCAGCAACTGGCATGTTAGAGGTGTTAGCTACCAGTGTAGTACGCTTCATGACAGATTCCTCCCTACCATCAGGCAAGGTCATTGTCAATTGAGGGAAATCCATAAGCACCTGTTTGACATCTAGGTTAAACACTTTGAAGATATCATAAATATCATGAAAGCAAATCATGTACCTCTGCCATCTCATTTCCTCTTTCCCCACAACCAACATAAACCACAGTATCCGAGTTAGAATACTGCATTTCATAGAAATGGAATACTGGATTAGGAGTTTAAAAACTAAGAGCAATCACTGGCACACAAAATTACAGGAAATGATAGAAGCTAATGCAAGTAACTGAAGTTCACCTTGAAAGGCCTGACTAATGACTGTTTTTCCACAACCAAACGCACCAGGAATTGCACAAGTACCACCAAGCACAGAGGGGAATAGAGCATCAAGAACACGCTGAACAGAACAGAGTGATCATTTTATGCAACATCTCATAAAATATCATTATATAGAGAAAAGAAGACAAAAGTTGGGAAACATCAATTTTTTATATATAGTCACCTGCCCAGTCAAGAGGGGAGTATCAGCAGCAAGCTTTGAAGCTACAGGCCTAGGTGTGCGCACAGGCCAAGTCTGCATATAAGGAAGAACATTAAGTCGAGCTTTTTTATTTTACTGTTCAATTAATTTTAACCAGTCATCCATATACAAAAGTATCTATTATTGGGAGTGCTAACCTGCAGCATAGTAAATTGTTTTTTCACCCCTTGAAATTCAAGCTCAAGGACAGTGTCCTGCAGAAGATAATGTGCCTCAAGTTTATTTTTGCCTATGGAGAAATTACAGTGTGATATACAACATTATATAGCGCAGGTATCCCATTGCAAAGAGACAAACCTTCAATGAATATTGGCCAGCTGGTGCAACGTAGGTTATCTTCCCCATAGCATCAGGAGGAAGTGCAACATGATGTTGCATTAAACTGTTCTCAAATACAGTCTGCACAAACAATCAGGCAAAAATAAACTTAAGAGTTCACCAAAACTGAGCGATACCGTTACACCAAGAAAATTTTCAAGTCAGACTTACTGCATATAAGTCACCACCGGTCAAAAGATCTCCCTCTCCTGTCGTTTGAAATCGTTTAAACTAAAAGGTTGCCACGAGTAGGGTATAAATTTCTACAAAGTCAACACATTTTAATGAACATCTAATAATTCAAATGGGATTAGTTCTCAGTGACCTATTTTCTTTGGTTGAAACTCCCATAGAGTATCTTTGTCAAGTGCTGGAACTGATACCCCACGAGGAATATAGACATCGCCAGATTTTATAGCAATTGTTCTCAGAGGCCTCTGTGTCACATACCCTGCAAAAATAGAGCCACTATTAGCAACACTAACAGGAAGTAAGCAAAAATGTATCTTTAGATGGTGAAGCTGTCAAATCATGCGAACTGGAGATATCTACAAACCTGAATACCATCAAAGATATTTCCCAAAATTCCAGGACCCAATTCCACGGACAAAGGCTGTAAAAGAGTTGGCAAGTGAGTGTATGAACAATTTTTAGCCCATAGAAGAACCAACAGTGGTGTAAAATAATAACCTTGTGTGTACGAAGAACAGGGTCATTCACCATCAGCCCAGCTGTTTCCTCATACACTGCAATAAAAGTTCAAAATAACTCAAGGACTCATCACAAGCACTCATTCAGTTAGTACTTTGAGAAAAATGAATGAAGGGAATAGGTGAAAGATAACCGACTCTCTTGTAGGAGTTTGGTTTTGATGCAATTTATGGAGTTTGCATCGTTTGATTACCTAAGAGGTGGAGTATGAAAAGGCTAAATGCTCAAAGAAAAGTCTAAGTGATTTTCCGGGGATACCCGATCCTCCACAAACAGAAAGAGCTTTTGAATTAAACAAACTCTAACCTTGAATTGTGGCAGAATCTCCTTCAAGCCGAATAATTTCCCCAATAAGGTTGTCATGTCCAACCCGAACTAGCTCATACATAGCAGCTCCGGCCATTCCATCTGCAACCACCACTGGCCCAGATACCTGAGGAGAAGACACGTATTATATAATACTATGTATAGACAGGTCCCTTTAAGAAACTTATTCCCTTAGATTCTACTCTCTTGATGAATTAGACAAGTCATAAACATATCGTCACCAGATCCCAGGACAAGGAAGTACCTCATCAAGAGTCACTTGGGGGTATAGCACACTTTTTTAGGCAATAGAATATGGGAATGGAATACGACAAGGACAGGAAAACAAACTTCAAGACCTTGCAGAACTAATAGGTTGGAGCAAAAAATTGGCCCATTAAATTATATACCCAAGATGGAGAAGATTGCAAAACAGTTGAGCATGATGAAAATAATATTCGTCTCGTTATTTTTCTCTCCCAAACCAATCCCACAGTGGATCTGATAACAAAGCTCCTTCCTGTTAAGGTATTTGAGTGGCAGATTAAGAGGACTGGCATAAATGCGGGATTACATTACCAGAATATGTAAAAACCCAATGCAGAAGACCGATATTAACAGACAAGTAAACGACTTGAACAGTGATACTGAATTAATTACACAAGTGTATGATCCAGGCCTCAATAAACCAGAACGGAGAAAAAAAAGGGGGGGTGGTCAAAAATCTGAGAAAAATATAGAGGCCCACGAAAGCAGTATAGTAGCAGCAAATCAAGCAAGGACCGAATTTAGACATAGATATGTAAATTCCGACACCAGAAATTGAGATCAAGGTGAGTAAATAACGGAAAGAAGCATGTGCAGTAGGCTGCGACAGGCAGGACACAAAATAAAGCAAATAAGGAATCAATTCGTCTCTGATTCCAAATTGACAAAAGAAGAGAGGAGGTGAAAAAGGCAGAGTAGGAAGAGGAAGAAACCTTGCGAACGTATCCGAACTCGCTCTCCTTCTCCGCATCCTCGAAGGTTGTCAAGGGACCTCCGTAGACTGACGGCATTCTCAGATGGAATTAATCTCAACTCGCAAGATATGTTCTAATCGGTGATGAAGCCTTGCCTTGCGATCCTAATATACAATTCTGTGAGACACAGTGGGGCTGAATGATTGATATTGTTGTAGGCTTGTAGCTAGGCCTGTGCATCGGTCGGTCGGTCCGACCGATCGAGCAGAAAAATGTGAATCGATAACCGACCGCACACTATACTCCATTGACCGAACCGATCGACCCTTTTATTCAAATCGAAAACCGACCGAATCGATTTTAAAAATCGGTTTCGGTCGGTCGACCGAACCGATCGAATATATATAAATATATATTATATACATGTTTGTATTGTAAGTTTGTAATATCCTAACAATTCAAAACAAAATTATGCATTGAATCAAGCCTCCACAGTCCACACTACGAATAAACAAAATTCCCAAATAGACATCAACTAGAAAGACCATACATTAAATTCAACAATCCAAACTAAACAACTATTAATACAATCCAACATTCAAGTTATAAGTTTTGACAATCCATCAAATTAAACTAAATCAAAACAAAACAACAATCATCACAAATGCTTCATGGCTTCAAGTTCAACCCTCCATGTCATCTTCATTGGCACAACCTATACCAAGACTTAGCAGTACTACAAAATGAAGGAAAAATCAAACAATCACAATTTTTACAAAGTAAACAAAAACATTGAATAATAAAGAAATTATTTATTTGATATAAGAAAACATTACCTTCTTCGTGCTTTTGAATGGACTCCAAATCCTCTTCGATTGTAATTGGCCTCTTTGACTTCCTCAACCAATCTTGAGTACAAATAAGGCTCTCAACAATATGAGGAGTCAAAGAACTTCTAAAAGGATCGAGGACCCTCCCTCTGGTGCTAAAAGCGAACTCGGATGCTACCGTAGAAACAGGTACAGACAATATATCCCTAGCGAGTTTGGCAAGAATAGGGAACCTAGGCTCATTAACCTTCCACCAATTCAAGATATCAAAGTTCTTCACATTAAGTACATTTCTTTCTTTCTCATTCAAGTATAGATCCAAATCATTAGTCAAATCATCTTCTTCAAGAAGTTGTTGTTTCTCATACTTGTCCACCAACAAGTAAGGGGTCTCATTAACTTCTAAATGACGCGAAGATTGACCTTGTGTTTTACCATTGGAAGGTTGATGCATCTTTTTATACTCATCATACAATGCATATAACTCTTCCTTCACACAGTTAGCCATAGCTATGCCATCTTGTCCATATGATTCAGTAAGCATAAATGAAAGGAATTTAAGCTTAAATATGGGATCGATGACAATAGCAAAAAAGATGAGCTTATTCATTTTCACTGGATCACCCCAATACTTATCAAATTTTTCTTTCATCTTCGTACTCATTGGCCTTACATCTAAAGTCGAGCCTGTCACTCATTCTTTCAACAAGCACATCACGTTAGCAATCTCATTGAAAAACACATTTGAAGTAACATATAATGATCCAGAGATTCTAGCTGTCAAATCAAAGAAAGTCTTCAACACTTTACTCATTTTTCTTCCATTGTTCCAATCCACATGATCAGGTAGGGCATCTCCTAACTCAATCTTATAATATGGATCTCTCACTTCAAACAAATCAAAAGCTTTTTCAAATTTGCAAGCAACCTCCAACATATAATAAGTAGAGTTCCACCTAGTAGGCACATCTAAGCATAATAAACTTTTGCTTTTAATGTTTTCTTCTCTACAACACTCCTTAAATCTTGAAATTCTAGCAGGAGAATGTTTAACAAATTTAGCCGCATCTCTAATCTTCTTAATTGAAGGATTCAATTCCTTCAATCCATCTTGCACAACCAAATTAATAATGTGAGCCACACACCTCATGTGAAGAAATTTTCCTTAACCCAAACAACCATCCCGAGCAATCAATTTGTTTTCAAAGTAGAAACCAATACGTCGTTCAAGAAGCATTATCAATTGTCACCGAAAAACTTGAGAAATTCCCCACTCACGCAAGCATGCATCAATGCTCACCAATTTCCACGCCTCATGACTCTCAATTGTGCAAAATTGATGATCTTTTTTCAAATCCCAACTATCATCAATGAAATGCGTTGATGCACATATAATTCAACTTTGCAATGATGTCCAAGTGTCTCGTAGTAATGCACACACTTTGCTTTGTTTTCTAAAAACTCCTTGAATTTCCTTCTCACTCTTAAACATTTTATAAATATCACGTGATATGGTGTAACGCGAAGGAATCTTAAATTTTGCTTGCAATGCATTAACAAATTCCTTAAACCCTTCACCATCTACAATAGAAAAAGGAAGCTCATCCTTAATCACCATTTCAACTAGTTTTATCCAACAATTTTTCTGATCAAATTTCCATGCAGTTAAGCTACCAAGTACTGCCGCATTATCACTCCCCCCTTCTTCAGGAATCGGATGCAAAGTCAATTGTGATTGTCTTACATCCGTACTACATGGTTTTTGCTTGCAACTACTCATATGTGCTTTAAGTGAAGAAGTGCCATTCTTTTTAGGGTCAGAGAAGTAAGACTTACTACAATAGTTGCACTTTGCTTTCTTGTTACCATCTTCATCAATAAATCTCGTGAAGTGACTCCATACCTCATACTCTTTTCTTTCACATTTTCTTTTTCTCAAAGTTGTTTGAGTCGGATTCTCATGACTCTTATCTGTTGATAGTGGTGGGAGTTGTGATATTTCTTCATCATCTTCAACATGAGACATCTTTCACACCTAAATTGCAAAGTATTAGTATTAGACATCTTTTTAATTACGAGTTGATGAAATATATATAATCTATCAACACATAAAGAGAAGATGCTTTCTTACGCACAGACAAATTTATCAACCCTTCATCTACCTAATTCTCCATACACAAATAAACAACTTATACATATACAACCAAAGTCAACAGATGTATAATGTATTCATATATTATTATCATTTATCAATGAGTAAAAGCTAGTAGGCTAATGTCGGTGTATCCAAATTGCATATTACAAATCAAAGCACATGATTAAGAACTTAGATAGTAATTAATAGTGATAATTAGTATGAGTTACATGCATATAGATACATGGCCACCAAATGAATATGTATTCAAACGTATACACCCTACACGGCTACACCCCCCAATACACCATTCACTAGTAAACTGTAAACTTCCTGGAAATTACATGTGTAGAATTATAAACAGAAACTGTAAACTCTCACACGGCTACACCCCCCAATACACCATTCACTAGTAAATTGCATGTGTAGAATTATAAACAGAAACTGTAAACTTCCTAGAAATTACACATCATTAGTAATAACAACAGAAACTATAAGCTTTGTGTAAGATTCAAGTCCCCTGGCAGGAGCTCGTGGACTTGGAGCAAACTAATCGAAAAATCAAAACCAAATTAACAAGGATTACACGTAGCTAACATTTATTACAGTAGCTAATTTTGTTATTTCATTTCCTTTACCTTTTCAAATATGTCGATGGAAGAAAGAGAAGAGATAGGGAAAGAGATTACCAAAATAGAAGTGGTCGATCTGAACGATCGACCCACCAACGACGACAGTAAGAACTCGAGCCCAGTAGTGAATCGACGATGGCAAATGAGAATGGATATTATCGCCGTGCGTGAGGTGAGCCATAGCCCATGGTGCCGTGAGCCGTGTTGTGTTCAGCGAGAGAAAGAGAAGAGATAGGGGGAAAGAGGTGAGGAGAGCTGGAGAGTTGTGTGCGAGAGAAAGAGAAGAGAAAGAGATGAGTGTAAATTGTGGAGTGGAGGCTTGGAGCGGCGCCGCGTGAGAATGATGGAGGAAATGGAAGAAATTAGATTAGGTTTTCAAATAGTATTAAAATATTAATAAATTAATTTATTAAAATTAGCTCGATCGGTCGGTTATCGACCGAAGCTTAGTTTATAAAACCGAACCGAGCGATAGACCGAATTTTTTTAAGAAAACAAAACCGAACCGAACGCAACGCTATACAATAGCCGACCGAAAACCGACTGTCTGTGTCGATTTCGGTCGGTTTAATCGGTTCGGGCGATTTTTGCACACTCCTAGTTGTAGCTGCCGCTGCTGGACACTGTATATACAAATTTATTCTAGTTCGAGATAATAAATAAATGATGATTTATTACAATTTACAAAAATTGAATCATAACAAAACTCATATATGTGAGACAGATATTGGAAGAGAACTGAAAATCTTACAACCTAAAATATTATTTTGAAAATTAGTGTATTTTTTGTAAGTTTTTTTATGTACTGCATCATAAAAAGTAAATTAAATATTAATAATAAGTATTAGTTTTTTATTATGTCAATCATGTTTTATTAAACTCCTAGCTAATGGATCAGATCTCATCTAATTGAAAATATTATGAAGCTATTATTAAATTTATAAAAAATGTTGAAAATTGTGACAAAAAATTTGACAGCTCTTTGGCAGTATATCAATTTTTTCTACCACCACTTCTGTAATTATTATTTTTCTTGTTTTCTTTTTAACTATGATAGATGGCATGTAAAACATTTGGCCATCTTTAGTCTTATCTTTAGTTAGGATGTCATTTTTTAATTCATGATATCTCTCTTTAGTCTTATCGTTAGGTAGGATGTCATTTTCTAATTCATGACATCTCATCTGTAAATATTGAATAATAAATTGTAATAGTTGCTTTAGTTGCCTATAAAGGCATATATTATTCATTGTAAGAATACAACCCCGGGAATAAATAATATTTTGAGCTTTCTAAAAATCTACATGTGTTGTTAAGGTTTTCAACTTCTTTCTTCTTAGCCTAGATTTAAACCAATGTCCCTATAATATTTTCTCTTCTCATAAAAAAAATCTTTCAATTCCGTTGAATATATTTTCTGGAAAAGAAGGTTTCGTCTCTGCTAAGGGTGTATTTTTTAGGGTTACACATTAAACCATAAAAATTCACATAAATATTTACGGTAAAGCAGGATGGGAATGAAAAAGAATTCATACCTAAGAATTTCACACATAAATTCTTTTGAAGATATGGAGTAGAGACGGAACCTTCGTTTCCAGAAAATATGTTCAACGGAATTGAAAGAGTTTTTTATGAGAATGAGAAATATTATAGGGACACTGGTTTAAATCTAGGCTAAGAAGAAAGAAGCTGAAAACCTTAACAACACATGTAGATTTTCAGAAAGCTCAAAATATTATTTCTTTTCGGGGTTGTATTCTTACAATGAATAACATATGTCTTTTATAGGCAACTAAAACAACTATTACAATTTATTATTCAATATTTACAGATGAGATGTCATGAATTAGAAAATGACATCCTACCAAACGATAAGACTAAAGAGAGATTTCATGAATTAGAAAATGACATCCTAACTAAAGATAAGACTAAGGATGGCCAAATATTTTACACGCCATATAAATATTATAGGGACACTGGTTTAAATCTAGGCCAAGAAGAAAGAAGCTGAAAACCTTAACAACACATGTAGAGTTTCAGAAAGCTCAAAATATTAATTCTTCTCGGGGTTGTATTCTTACAATGAATAACATGTCTTTTATAGGTAACTAAAGCAACTATTACAATTTATTATTCAATATTTACAGATGAGATGTCATGAATTAGAAAATGACATCCTAACTAAAGATAAGACTAAAGATGGCCAAATGTTTTATACGCCATCTATCCTAGTTAAAAAGAAAACAGGAAAAAATAATAATTACAGAAGAGAAAATTGATATACTGCCAAAGACTTGTCAAATTTTTTAAAATTTTCTTCTAATTTTAACTGATTGTATCATGATTTTAAATCAAATTTACTAAAGATTTTCTTATTTTGTATTAATCCTATTAACATATCTTTATTAGGTATATTATAACCATCATCTTCTGTATTATCATTTAACCTATTTTCTTTTTAACTAGGATAGATGACGTATAAACATTTGGTCATCTTTAGTCTTATCTTTAGTTAGGATATCATTTTCTAATTCATGACATCTCATCTGTAAATATTGAATAATAAATTTTAATAGTTGCTCTAGTTGCCTATAAAATGCATATGTTATTCATTGTAAGAATGCAATCCCGAGAAAAAATAATATTTTGAGTTTTCTGAAAATCTACATGTGTTGTTAAGGTTTTCAGATCTTCTTCTTAGCTTAGATTTAAACCAGTATCCCTATAATATTTCCCCTTCTCATGAAAAAAATAAAAAAAATCCTTCATTTCCGCTGAACATATTTTCTGGAAACGAATGATCTGTCTTTGCTCCATATCTTCAAAAGAATTTATGTATGAAATTCTTAGGTATTAATTCATTTTCATTCCCATCCCGCTTTACCGTAAATATTTCTATGAATTTTTGTGGTTTAATGTGTAACCGTAAAAAACACACCCTACCCCCCTTAATGGTATCATATATATATATATATATATATATATATATCCGTAGTACCTGATCCACAGATGGTATATAGTACCCAATATAGACCACACATTTTGAATATGTGGCCGCATCACAAGCTGACACGTGACAATCCCTTTTTCATTTATTTATCTTTTTAATTTTCGTAGGGATATGTTAGGCAAAAATAAAAGCTTAGTCTTATTTCTTCTTCTTCTTCTTCTTCTTCTTCTTCTTCTTCTTCTTCTTCTTCTTCTTCTTCTTCTTCTCCTCTTCTTTTTCTTCACCTTCTTCGAATCTCTTTCCTTCTTCGAATGGCGGGGATGACGGAAGAAAGTTGCGTGTGTGACAGCGGTGGCGGGACGGTGGTGTGTGACATCGTGTGAAACATAAGACAACAGATTTTGAAAGATAAAAGAGAGGAAAAATAAGATTTTGAGAAGAAATTTGACAGATTTTGTTAAAAATGAGATGTGGATTTTGAATGATTGAGAGACATGATGGTTATGACAGTAGTTTACGGCGAAGTTCGCCGATAATCGGAGAAAGAAACGGCAAAACCACGAAGAATGATAATGAGAAGTTTTGCTTTCGAAAATGAAGTATGCATGCTGCAAAACGTAAAACTGCATACCACAAAACATCAATATGCATTCTATAAAACGTAGACATGCATACTAAAAAATATAAGCCTGTATATTTTCTAACAAAAATATGCATATTACAACACAATAACATGCATACGACTAAATACAAACCTGCATGCCACGAAACACAAACATGCATGCTTTAAAAAAGAAAATCATAGGTTTTTCATCCACGATATCTCTCTTTATATCTCCTCCAATATACACAAACACTTATCTTTTTTATCCTTTGGTTTTTTATTGTTGATCATATGTTTTCTTTCGAATAATGAAATTAGAAGTAATAGATCTAAACGTGAGACTAAATTTTGGAGAAATCAATCTCATATGTATTTTGTGTTCAATATTATGCATTTTTATGTTCAATCGTATGTATTTTTCTATATAACAATATGCATGTAGTTTCTGGAGAAATAAATCTCATGCATTTTTTTTGTTAACACGTATGTAGTTTTATGTTCAAACATATACAGTTTTGTGTTCAAACATATGCAGTTTTGTGTTCAAACATATGCAGTTTTTAATTTTAAAACATGTATGATTTTTTTTGTATCACATAAAAAATCAAATTACTAATCTATCCTTATTGTAGCGAAATCAGCACCAAATGACTTAAAAATCAAAAAAATCTCCACCATAAGATCTATGAGATTAGTGGATGAGATTAAGTACTACATATTACCTCAGGCTCGGGTACTATTTGATCTCTCCTCTCTATATCTATATATATATATATATATATATCAATATTTTATTATAACTGATGCACCAGTGTGTTCGTTTAGAACTATACACTATACAATTTGAAGAAAATAAGAGATGAGCCCATTACTTTGTTGAAACGGAAAACTGAGCAAGAATGAACGGTTGGCATGGTGTTGGTAAAATTATGTTTTAATTATATGTTTTGATTAGATTTCAAAATCTGTTGATGATTGTGTTATTGATGTAACATAGTGTTATTCAAATGTAATGGAATTAGTCTTTTATTTACAGATTACAGCACAAGAACTATTAGCTTGGATATATACAAAAATTTGATGGAGTTCAAATAGTATTGAAGTCAGTTGTACTGATAAGAGTATAGTACGAGTGCAACTGAAAAAAAGCACTGAACATCACGTACTGAAGACTGATATCAAGCGAACTGAAGACGGAAGTATAGAGATGCTGATGAATATAACTACTGAAGAGTGAAGCCGGAGAATGAAAACCGACATCGAAAGAGTAAACTCAGTGCTGCTGAAAGCAAAGAATTTATGAATATGACTAAGTATCATACTAGCAGCTGGACATTCAAAGATGGCCGATGCAAATAAAAGTTCGCTATCAAAAGTCAAAGCTGTTGATAAATAGTCAAAGTTAGCTACCAAAAGTCAAAGCTGACTATACCAAGTCAAAATTGGCTAATGAAAAGTTAAAGCTGACTATTTCTACGTCAAAGTTGAAAGCTTCATACTGACTCAAGTTCTTAAACTAATAAAAGACGGAGTCCAGCCTATTGATAAAAGACGAAGCAGTCTCGACTGACCCAATCTGAAGTCAACGTACTGATAAAACACGGAGTCAACTCAACTGAAGAAACATGAAGATATTTAAATCTTGAGTGTTTGACTCACCACATGTCGTAGTGTATCTGCAGAAGATCTTGACATACCAGATCACCTTTTCAGAGCTGAAGAGTTACAGTGTACGATGATGCAAATCCTAACAGCGACGTACAAGGATTCAAACGAGAAGAATTCAAACGACAAATAGAATGGATGTAATTGGTGCTATCTCTAACTATTATTCATCGTCCTTAAATACGTGCGGAATCTAACCTTTGAATGTTTTTGAAACATTGCGCATTCGAATATTCTTAAGTATTCAAAACTCAAAGCTCAAGAACTTACATCCAACGATTTCGAAGAAAGGAGTTTACAATGTTATCAGTAAACCTTCAGAGTTTAAATATATCTATCAGCTCAAGGTTTTAGCATATACTTCTTTAAGTCTAGGATATCTTTCTTGTATATCTCAAACCTAAACATACTGAGTTGGTCGCATGTGATAACTCATCTTTTAGTTGGAAAACTCATCTATTAAAAATCCCCCAATTTAAGTAGAAGTTTTGGCAAGTAAGCAACAAAGTTTTAGCTACTAAAAGCTTGGTTATCTTGCACATGTAAGTAAAAGGTTAGATCGACTGCATCCATAAGCAGTTGGAGGTTTCCTAGCACCAGTAAACGTAGGAGGAACACCAAATTCGGTGGGTTATAGAAAGTTTAAGTCTGTATCTAGATTTATATCTTGTATCCGTAAACGAGATCAAATTTCAGTTAGTGGATTGACTGAGCAATCAGTCCGTGGATGTAGAAGTTGATCTATCCGAAACACGTAAAAACTAAGCGTTGTTTAATTTAGTTCTTTACTTTTAATACCATATTTACATTATGTATTGTTGAACTAAACATTACCAGCACACACAACACAATGTTTTTTTTAAAACACTTTATCAGTATCAGTTTGATACTAGAGATATACAACTGAAAACTGACTAAACCAATATTCGACTAAATGTTTTAAGCCAATTTGAGTTTTCAGTAAAGACAAACACATAACCACCACATTTCGCAAATATATCAATTATCAGTATAACTGAACAGTTGTATGAACAGTTAGTAGGTTTGATAACTGGTATATCTCTCAAGAAAACTCTGTTTTCTAAACTGATCAACAATACTGATATCATTAATTATTGAACTGTCATTAGTTAACTAACATATAATACTACAATAGTCAATTGAGTCTTGTAAAAAAAATTAAATTTACCTAATTAATATATTCCCAATAAACCAGTACGTACCCCATGAAAAAAGGTTTAATTTGCTTGTGGGAAGAAGATGGTGTTGGTTGAGGCGGCGATAATGCTGGTGTACTACCACTGTACGTCTTCGCCCTCGGTGCCGCCAAGTCCGTCATCCACGTCACTGCCACCGGCAATGACAAGCGTCTATTCCTCAAGGTAAACTTGAATTATTGATTGATTAACTAACTAATAAGTACTTAAACCCTTTTCCTTTTCGGTGGTTTTCTGTCTTTATTTGCTCTCTGTCATTGGAAGTGCTTTCTCTGGCGATTATGTGGCTTATATCTGTGAGTTCAACTACAATCAAATTCCAATTCGACTATCATGAAATCTCAGTAGAAACGTAATATAAAGGAGCACACTTTTATAAATAAAGCAGCGAGCATCGGAGAAGACACGTGGCATGAATCCGCAGCTCAAGGAAGAAGAGTTAGTCGAGTTAGTTGTTAATAAAGTTGTTAGAGGTTAGTTAGAGATCCAATTAGCTTTATCGAAACTGTATAATAGCTCTCAAGAGTCTGTAAATCGAGGATCCCAGATTTCCAGTTTGAATGAGAATTATTTCGTTTCTTTTCATCTTCGAATTTCTTTATTTCTTCGCACACGAGCACGAGCGATCAGATAGTTGCCATTAGAAACTCAATATTTTCATGATGGATTGCTTCTCGAGAGCTCGTGAATGGTGGATAGGTTGAGGCGATCCTATCAATTGGTATCAGAGCCAAAGCTTCCGCCAATGATGCGCAACAATAAGAGACAAGTTCAAAGTGCAGAAATGGAAAATTCGAGAGTGGAAAGCCTTAAATCACAGATGGTACAATTGAAGCAACAACAGATTGACATGATGTAAGTGATACGACAGTAGTTCGAGGAGTTGCATAGATAATTTCGAGCGGAAGGAAAACGCTCTGAAGATTACGAGCATCGCGAAGGATCTGCATCACAACACTCACGTCCAGAGAATGGTCAAGGTAACTCATCTAACCAGAAAACTCGCATTCCTAAACTGGAGTTTCCTAAGTTTGAAGGAGAGAATGTACGACAATGGATAAGAAAATGTGATCGATATTATGTTTTCAATCCTATGAGTGATCATGAGAAAATTATGACTGATGCTATGCATATGGATGGACAAGCCGATTTGTGATATGTGGAGTATGTAGAGGATAAACCTGAGATAGAGTGGAAAGAATTTTGCAGCCGAGTAATTGATAGGTTCTCGAATGTAGGGGAAAGAATCTAGTGGCTCAATTCAACAAACTTAGGCAAGACACTGATGTTCACAATTATACTTTACAATTTGAAGAACTCAAAGCTTTCATGATGAGTGAGAATAGGAATCTTACTGAGTCATATTTTGTACAGAGTTACATTAGTGGTCTTAAGGAAGAAATATGTCACAGCCCGACCACTTAACCAAGTAATTAGGCTGTGACTTAAGCTGTGACATGGGTTAAGAAGGAATTTCTGATAACAATGATACATGTCATACAATATTTGACCTCAATCCATAATAAAGGATCAAATAAAGAAGAATAACGTCTTACAACATTGAGAACTTATTGACGTTCAAAGTATATTTAACAATGTTTTCAAAGACTTGATATAAACCTTATTGGCTCTAACAAAAACACTTCTGAATTCTCAAGTAAATCCTTGTTCACAGAGGTATTTCAATGAATCCATGTTCTTAGAATCAAGTCGACATTTTAACAACAAAGCCGAGATCATACCAATAAAATCAAGACTATCATCAAGATTATAATCAACTCATCGTAGCAATATTCCAAAGCAAATGAAGGCCAAAGTTAGGCAATGAGAAGGGTGGCTGATAATTATGTGTGATGACATAAAACTCAGGGCAACAAAACATAATAACTTCAAATGAATCATATCAACGGATGAGCATTTTCATCATGAGTTAAACATTTAGAGAAGCTCCTTTGCGCAGCATTCGATTCCAGCATCCTCTCAAGCTCAACCTGCACGTTTAGAAATACATGCAGGGCGTGAGTACAAAAATGCACTCAGTGGGTATATGCCGAAAACATAAAACATTGCCCTTAGGGCTATATAATTGACTTGCCATAACGTTAGCAATGCACAGGGGTTTTAGTGAAATAACCCGTGCATGCATCATAATAAACATAAACATTTACTTACTTGCTTTCATTTCATAGCCTTAAAACCAATGCATATGCATGATCTTTGTCTGCAGACATCTTTCTTTTCCCATATCCACAGATTATGTCTATGTGTTGAGAAGTAGGCCTCCTTCTCAAACACGCTATGACCCGAAGGTCCATATCATACTCGTGTTGATGGACCCGAAGGGTACCATGCCACGGTCATACCCGACGTCGGTAACATTCTTTCATTCTTTCTTTCACCATTTCTTTCTTTCATTTCCGTGGATAGGTAAATGCATCGTGCTCATGCTTATGCTCAAAACCGGCAAGTCATTTAACTTTGAAACTTTGCTCATAAATCATTTCATATCATTTTAAAAATATGCAATAGCATAAGCATATCATATCATTTCAAAGTATGTAAAAGCATAATCATATCATATTATCTTAGAAAATAGTTTACCCACTGCTACAATCCACCGACGATCGTACTTTTATCTTTCATTCCTTTCTTCTTCTTTTTCTTCTTAGCCCTTCAATCAACATAGATCGGCGTAAAAGCCTACCAAGAATTAAACAAGAACATAACTTATTTTAGTCGTCAATACGACTATATCTTTTCGATATCAAGACACAATGGTGGATAACACTTGGGTCATTGCATCCTCTAATATCTTATACAAATAAAATCTAACGAAATTTCGGCAGAATAACGTTTATAAAACGCATCGCCATTTCAATACCAAATCGACCAAACTTAACCAAATCATCACCATATGTCTAAATGAGCATAGAAAACCTGACAACAAACTTAAACTATCTTCTCTTGGCTAAAATCCCAACGTCCCCTTAAGACATAGCCTATGTCCGACGTCAAAAATCACGCGAGACGTCATCTAACACCAACTAACCTCTATACATGCTCAACTATCATCAAATATCACTAATCAACCATCAAAACTCAAAGATCAAAGCTTTAGCATTGAAAGCCAATTTTGGACGTCAAACTAAAATTTTTCAACTTTCAAATACGTCGGCCGAAAAATCCGAATAAATCATTTTAAGCTTTATTCATATCTTAGAATCTAAATATGAAGCCAAAATCATCAAATAAAATCAAAAATCCAACATAAGGATGGCTAGGGTTTCAGCCAAAATGGAGTTTTTGCATAGGTTCGATTTCAATCGTTTTTCTCGTACAAAACATGTTTATATCAACTCCTCAACACATATATGAAATAATATTAAGCATTAAACATCATATATTCAAGATCAAGACCTTCCATATTTTCAAAAATTTCACAAAATTTCAAAGGATAAACATATGCTCAAAATTTCAACGTTAAACAACTTATCGGCGATAATTAGAACATAGAACCAAGAATTATTCAAACAACAACATATCCCCTTCAAAATCTCAATATGACCGAAATTACACATGATCATGAGTTCATGATTTTCAAAATTTTAAACCATAGATGTGTTCTAAAGATTGAGATATACCTTAATTCGAAGACGGATTGAAAATCCAACGGTTGGATCTTCAAAAATTGAGCTTGAAATTTTTCACCTTGGAGTGTGTGTGAGTGTGTGTTTTGAAAATTTGAGGAAGAATAAAGATGATGAATAGTGATAAGTTAGCTTATAACATAATCCACTAATTTCTAATTTATTTTTCATTTTCTTTAATAAATGTGATTATTCATCAATTTCTAGAGAATTCTCAAGAATTCTCAAAATTTCTACCATTTTTCATTTTCTTTAATACATGATGAATAATCATGTTATGGAAAATTACAAAAAGTACACTTCTTTATAAATAATACCAATGTTATAAATGCATACTATTAATCCATATCGTTCCGATTTCAAAACTCAATTTCTAATAAAATGCTCTCTACTTAAAATCCTCTTTTATAACTCAAATACATATTATAATCATCAAACTTTGATTATAAAACATTCTTGGCTTCAAAACCATTTTAAACATTCAGCCGACGATTAGGGTTTAATCGGCAAACGTATGAAACAAAGAACAAAACTTTGAAATCAAAACTTCGTTGAGCATATGTATCTATCATCTCAAAACTCTCGAAATCTAGGTCTTCTTATTCTAAACAATACCTAAGAATCTTATCTTAGGTTCTATCTCGAATCGATTTCAAATAAATCTCAAATTCTATTTTTGTCGACGCGAAGCTTAATATAAAAGCTTCTAACTTAAACAACTCTTTCTTAAGGATGGAATGCCCTTCTTATAAGCTCTTAATTATGAGCTAATCTCTGCTACAGGAATGCGGGGTATTACAAAATACCACATATGTTAGACATGTTTAACCCTGTTACTTTCTGTGAAGCATTCAACTAGTAAGGAAACAAGAGCTACTGGTGAGCTCTTTGGAAAGTGGTCCTAGATAATTTTCTAAAGTAGGGGGGAATGATAACCAGTGGAAGAAGATGCTAGATATGATAACCAGTGGAAGAAGATGCTAGATACGGGGCTAACAAAACAGAACGTAGGAGACTTAAGTAGTAGCAAACCGAGCACATTTAAGAAGCTTACACCTGTAGAAATTGAGCAGAGAAGGAAGCAAAAGCTATGTTTCAATTGTGATGAGAGATATCAACCTGGTCACAAATGTAAGAAAGTATTCACCATAATTTGTGAAACTACAGAAGAAGAGGATGAACCACAACTGATCCTACAAGAGGTAGGTAATGAGGATGAAGAATTTAGAATCTCTGTGCATGCTTTGGTAGGACAGACTGCCCCGAACACCATCAAACTGAGATGAAAAGTAGGTAAACACACTATATATGTGCTCATTGATTCAGGTAGCACCCATAGTTTCTTAGACTTGGGGGCAGCCAAAAGGTTAAGTTGTGAATTATAATATACCAATCCATTAATGGTGACTGTAGCAGATGGATGGAGGATAGAGTACAATACTAGATGTCCACAATTAGAATGAGAGATGAGTATTTGCAAGTTTATGTCTACCGTGAAAATTTTAAAATTAGGGGGCTATGATATGGTGCTAGGAGTCGACTTATTGAGTCAATTAGGACTGTGACCTTCAATTTCGAGAGCAAGCTATACGGTTTGTGAAAGAGGTAGACTAGTAACCTTGCAGGGACAAACCCGAGGTCTCACTTAGGATGATGACTGGAAAACAATTTAAAATAGTGTTAAAATGGTCGAGGAGTTGTTTTGGGTGTTTATTCATGGTGACGGCGCATAAATAATTAGGAGAATAAGACACCATTAGAGTCGCAAGCATTAGTGTCCAAATACCGCACATCTTTGAGAACCTCACTACATTACCACCACGAGATCACATGATCACAAAATAACAATCCATTGAACATCCAACCATTCAAGTGATCGCCCTTTTCCACACGTAAAGGTGTAAGTATAGGTGTGGCAAGTATCGTATCCACGAGATTGTATCACGAAAACATAGAAGCTAGCTCAACGACAATTCATCATTATTCAAGCACAGATAAAGGATGAGAGGTTTTGGGGCTTCGGAATTTAATCCAAAGCAAAGGTAACCAAGCAGAAATATAAAATAAAGCAATAAACTCACGGAAGATGACTATAAAGAAAGACTAACCCTAGGGATGCATCAATCCTATCCACAACGATGTTTATCCTGCTTATTATTAACCGTTTTAATCCAGACAAGACGGAAGATCACATATATAACCAACAACTTCAGTTACGACAATTACGGCAGTTGATTACTAATTTTCCCTATCACAGTTACGTCTCTAGAGGAAAATAAGCAACTCCAAAAGGATCACTAAGAATATGCTTCCTATGAATGTCCTATCTCAGTTACGACTCAAGGCTTATTCGTATCACGCATTCAAGATCGATTGACAATTAATACAGTTACGTCATTAACTGGCAACTAGATATGCATTAAGATTGATCAGAAATCAACACATATAAATAAGCACCATGAATCATGAATCAATGCCTGGAAGGTAAATAACAATAGCAGGAATCACAACATATAGGATCGAATCATGCAAACCCTGTGGATTAGAATAAAAACTAGCCAGACATAATAAACGGAATAAAATACGATTTAACCATAAAAACGGAAATTAAATATATAAAACCCGTAGGGAAGCGTTGGATGAACAATGGTTGGTCTTGAATCCAACCCCAAGCGAACGAACGGAAAACAACGGAAAACGATCGGACAAAAACGTTCCGATCGATAACGAAACGATAAACTAAACTAGAACAATGCAAGAATTAAAGCTAGAACTAAACGGAAGCTAAAACAAAGATAAAACTGAGGAAAAACTCTCTAAAAACGTGTCTGGGGCGTCTGGGGTCTCATGGGGGCGCAAGGGCTCTTGCCCTATTTATAGAAAAGGGTGGAAACCCTAATTTGCGCGTCTGCCGCCTCTCCTCGCGATCGCTGCTCGCGGTCGCTAGCTCGACCGTGAGCCATCTCCCGCGCGCGCTCTTCTTCGCTCGCGGTCCCTCCTTGCGCTCGCATGGTACCTCGCGACCGGGCTAGCGGTCGCTAGCAATTCCGCACCGGTCGCGAGAAATCGTCCAGTGAGTTCTCGGCGCTAGGGCTTGCTCGCGTGCACGAGGTCGCGGTCGCTATTCCTCTGGGCGCTCGCTGTTTTTGCCTCGCGACCAGCCTAGCGACCGCTAGGCTGGTCGCTAGAAACTTGACAGATTGCTATACTTTCTCGTGCGTCGTTCCTTGCTTCGATTATCAACATATAAACCTACACAACACCAAAAGAACACCCAAGAGCAATATCTTCTAGAAATAGATGAAACATTGAGAATCGATGTATAAGCGCATTAAATGATCTAAACTCATCTTTAAATATCAATAATAAGCGTGTAAAAGCGCGTTTATCAAACCCCAAACTTAAAGCATTGTTTGTCCTCAAACAAAACCAAAACAGAAGACACAACAAAAGATCAGCGAGCGTAGCAAAGATGATAACCATTCTAGCCTCGAAACATATCAACGCTCAAAAACATTAGTGCACATGGCGACGTTAGTCCACTCAACACAAACAACAATTTACGGCAAAAACTCATTTAATTCAACCCTCACAAAGGCATGTGTGTAAAATATAGAGGATACACTCAAACTCATAAAGAAATTAAGGATGTGTATACACTCAACGATCAATGCAATGCAACATCTTACCATAGGCTTGCCGTTTCTCTAATATCTCCACCGTGTCATTGTGTTCAAATTAGGATCAAAGAGGTCTTTTCATAGGTTGTAATGTAGGCACATTGGTTAAGGTAGGATAAAATATGGCTAAGTGACTTAAGAATATTCCAAGCACCACCATTTATACATTTCGACACATATGGACTTTGTCCATTTTCCTCTTCTCTCCCAACGTGCTAAATCAACGTTTAATGCCACAGAAGGTACCTATACTTTGATTAAAGACCCTTTATGCTCAACACTCATAGTGAACTTAACATTTTCTTTTCTTTTCTTTTCTAGAGCTTATAGGGTTTAACTTTCACGAACAAGGTACTATTCTTCACCACGTATGTATTTTTCTAAAAGAAACTTTTCTCATCATAACTACATCAAAATTTCAACCCTTTTGATTCCCATATCCATCCTCACCTCCTATCATCCGGTTAATCGAAAGAAAAGTCTAATAAAGGCTCAAAGAAGGCGACAAATGGTATATATCATCGGGTTAGTGTTTGGGTGAATATGTGGTTAACAAAGATGGCCTTTATCCTTTCCAAATTGAAACACATATTGCGGTCTCGATACGTAAACACGGCAAGTTCTAGAAGATAATCACATGCACGATATCACACAATTATGAATCAGATCAAGATATGTATACATGAAGCTCAAGTCTCACAGGATAAGCAAAGGTGAAAAACAACAAGCTAAGCCATCTCACGTCATTCATGCGTCATTTTCTAACATATCATGCGCTATCATTAAATTTCACCAAAAATTTCTATCGTCATTGGCCACATGGATTAACACACTTCACTTAACTCGTTGATCGGCGCACACGAAAACGAAAAGAAAAACAGAAACACGACAAAAAGGACAAAAAGCAACACAAACGAAAGACACGACAAAACACGAAAAAAAAAATAAAGAAAACATTGGGTTACCTCCCAACAAGTGCTTACTTTAACGTCTTTAGCTAGACCATTACTAACCTTTTTCAATCCGGCGTTTTGGTGGCAACAGAAATCCTTCTCAACTCGTGGATCCTCCTAAACTTCGCATTCACGGATGACCACCACTGACTATGGAAGTGGCCCCCACTTGAACGATACACTCGGAGTTCCATGCCGAGTCCACTTCTTCCTTCTCGCAGCTTCCTCGATCGGTCGAGTACCCTCTAAACGCGAGACGTGTGCGGCAGCAGCAGTCATGATCGAGCAGCAATCTTCCGGCTTTCCAACGTCGTGTTGCTTGATGGCGTCGTATATGGAAATCTTGAGCTCCTCATCGTTAACACGAAACGTGAGATTGCCTTCCTGCACATCAATCAACGCACGACCAGTTGCTAGAAAAGGTCTACCTAAGATTAGTGGTTGTTGTTTGAATTCGGGAATATCTAAAATAACAAAGTCGGCAGGAAAAACAAAATCCCGAATTCTTACCAACACGTCTTCGACGATACCTTTTGGATATGTGACTGACCGGTCAGCCATCATCAGTGAAATCTTCGTCGGCTTCATCTTTCCTAGGTGTAGCCGGTTGAATACGTTCAATGGCATCAGATTGATGCTCGCCCCCAAATCGCACAAAACATTTGGAAAAGTCTGCTCGGCGATCTCGCACTCTAACGTGAAACTGCCGGATCCTACGCTTCAGAGGAGCTTCCTTTGCAAGATCGCATCGCATTCTTCTGATAGGGTAATTTTCAAATTTCCCCGGTTTTCTTGCTTGCAAGCGTCTTTAAGAATTTCATGTATCCCGCATGTTTCGCGGTGCTTCAAAGAGGGCACATTTATCTCAACTTTTGAAAAACCTCTTTGAAGCGAGCAAACTCCTCGTCATATTTCGACTTGATAAGTCGACTCGAAAGGGCCGGAGGAGGTGTGCGTGGATTTGCTTCGGGGTTGCCTCGCGGTCGACCTCGCGATCACCGGGAAGGTCGCGAGGTATCATTGCTACCGATCTCCTTCTTCGCGTGCGAGCTTGCGGTATGACTCACAGACCGGTGTCTCGGCGGCATGCTTCACCGATGGCTCATGGGGTGGCATGCGGCTGGGTCGCTCGCGAACGGCTCTGGCAAGCGCACACTCTGATGGCTCACGGTCGGGTGTGCGGACGCGTGCTCGGTCGCTAGCTTCTGTGTAAAAAATTCTGAATTCCTCACGATCGGGCTCGCGGTCGCGAGCTCGATCGCGAAGCCTCGCTCCAAAGTGCTTTCATGCTCTTCTTCCTCGGTAGGGTTGGGTAAGCTCGTCCCACTTCCGTCTGGATGGCGAAGCACTGATTCTTCGGGTTCACCTCCGTATTACTTGGAAATTGGCCCGTCTTTTGTAGTGCATTCACTTGTACGGCTATTTGACCAATTTGATTTTCCAACATCTTCATATGCTTCCCCATAGCCGTCACAGTGGACTCCAAATGATTTATCTTTTGCCCGGTGTTGCTTATGAGCGATTCGATTCGTTGCCAATTGTTGGTTGCTTACAACCAACTGCGCATCATGTCTTGAGACTTGGCTTCCTCGGCTCTTGAATTACACTATTCGAGCAGTGAGCTTCTTTGGAGGTTGTTGGAAATTCGGATGATTCATCTGATTGATGTGGCTGACGTTCTCTGTCTCAATCTGACTCTTCAAAAGAGTGAACTTCTTCATGAGATCGTCATATTTTGAATCACTCTCAACAGCAACTGCTTTGAACAATGGCGTTCTCTCCGTTGGCCATTGATAGCTGTTGGCAGCCATCTCCTCTGTCTTTGCCTCGTCTCTGGTCGGTTCAATAAGTAGCCCCCGCCGACGCATCCACCATGCTCCTCGTCTCCGCCATGTCAGTCCACCGTAGAACTGTGTGATTTGTTGCTCCTTGGAGAACCCATGTTGTGGACATCGTCTCAATAGACCTCTGAATCTCTCCCATGCCTCGAATAATGATTCGTCGTGGTTTTGGCAAAAATGAGAGATTTCGGCGATGATCTTCTGCGCCGCGGCGGAAAGTATTTGAAAGAAACTTCTCACAAAGTTTCCCCAAGTGTCGATGCCGATTCGGTCCAAACTCTTGAACCAATCTTTCGCTGGTCGCAATGAAAACCGAACATGCGATCCGGATCGTGTCTTGTGGCACCCCATTCATTTGATGGTGTCACAAATATCGAGAAAAGTCTCGAGATGCGCATTCGGGTCTTCCGTGACTCCCCCCAAACCGCTCTCCTCGGACCATCTTGATCGGGGCGGTTTAGCTCAAAATTGTTTGCATCTACGTGCGGGCCCCAACCGCCTCCTTGGAACTGCTCGGTGGGATGTCGGTACATGTGATTCGAGAGGTCTTTCCTCCGAGGCGAGGACAATGATTCCCATATTCGCCATCCGACGCTGCATCTTTGCAAAGTCGGCTAGCATCGTCAACTTGCTCGGGAGGAATGCCCTGGTTCTGGATTGGCCGCCATTGCAGCCTGTCTCTTCTCTCGTCCTCTTCTCCTTAAGAGCTTTCGATCTCGGGATCTAATAAATCTTGAGAGGTCCCCGAGATCTTGTGCGCATAAACTACCCGAGAAAGAGAGGATTTAGCAGACAAAAATAAATAATAATATATATATATAACTTGAATTAATAAATCCAAATCGTCAAATTATTCCTATGTGATCTTAACAATCCCAAACGGCGCCAAAATTTGATCGCCCTTTTCCACACGTAAAGGTGTAAGTATAGAATGGCAAGTATCGTATCCACAGAGATTGTATCACGAAAACATAGAAGCTAGCTCAACGACAATTCATCATTATTCAAGCACAGATAAAGGATGAGAGGTTTTGGGGCTTCGGAATTTAATCCAAAGCAAAGGTAACCAAGCAGAAATATAAAATAAAGCAATAAACTCACGGAAGATGACTATAAAGAAAGACTAACCTAGGGATGCATCAATCCTATCCACAACGATGTTTATCCTGCTTATTATTAACCGCTTTAATCCGCACAAGACGGAAGATCACATATATAACCAACAACTTGATTCACGACAATTACGGCGATTGATTACTAATTTTCCTATCACGCTTCGCTCTAGAGGAAAATAAGCAACTCAAAAGGATCACTAAGAATATGCTTCCTATGAATGTCCTATCTCGATTCGACTCGAGCGCTTATTCGTATCACGCATTCAAGATCGATTGACAATTAATACGATTCGTCATTAATCGGCAACTAGATATGCATTAAGATTGATCGAAATCAACACATATAAATAAGCACCATGAATCATGAATCAATGCCTGGAAGGTAAATAACAATAGCGGAATCACAACATATAGGATCGAATCATGCAAACCCTGGATTAGAAATGTAAAACTAGCGGACATAATAAACGGAATAAAATACGATTTAACCATAAAAATGGAAATTAAATATATAAAACCCGTAGGGAAGCGTTGGATGAACAATGGTTGGTCTTGAATCCAACCCCAAGCGAACGAACGGAAAACAACGGAAAACGATCGGACAAAACATTCTGATCGATAACAAAACGATAAACTAAACTAGAACAATGCAAGAATTAAATCTAGAACTAAACGGAAGCTAAAACAAAGATAAAACTGAGGAAAAACTCTCTAAAACGTGTCCGGGCGTTTGGGGTCTCATGGGGCGCAAGGGCTCTTGCCTATTTATAGAAAAGGTGGAAACCCCAATTTGCGTCTGCCGCCTCTCTCGCGATCGCCGCTCGAGTCGCTAGCTCGACCATGAGCCATCTCCGCCGCTTCTTCTTCGCTATCGGTCCCTCCTTGCGCCGCATGGTACCGCGACCGGGCTAGCGGTCGCTAGCAATTCGCGACCGTTCGTGAGAAATCGTCGATGAGTTCTCGGCGCTAGGGCTTGCTCGCGTGCACGAGGTCGCGGTCGCTATTCCTCTGGACGCTCGCTGGTTTTACCTCGCGACCAGCCTAGCGACCGCTAGGCTGGTCGCTAGAAACTTGACAGATTGCTATACTTTCTTGTGCGTCGTTCCTTGCTTCGATTATCAACATATAAACCTACACAACACCAAAAGAACACCCAAGAGCAATATCTTCTAGAAATAGATGAAACATTGAGAATCGATGTATAAACGCACATTAAATGATCTAAACTCATCTTTAAATATCAATAATTAACGTGTAAAAAGCGCGTTTATCACAAGCAAAAAGCCTATAGATACCCATATTTGGAGAGAGTAGAAATAGAGAAACTTGTTACTGAAATGCTTAAGTTATGAATAATTCAGCCCAATAATAGCCCTTTCTCTTCACCTGTGTTGATGGTCAGGAAAAATGATAGGACATGGAGATTTTGCATTGATTATAGGAAGCTAAACTCAATCACAGTTAAAGATAGCTTCCCTGTACCATTAGTGGATTACCTCTTGGATGATTTAAGTCAAGCTGCAGTGTTCTCCAAAATAGATCTAAGAGCGTGATTCCACCAAATTAGAATGGAACCAAATGATATGAGTAAAACTGCATTTGTCACTTCCAGTGGGTTGTATGAGTTTAAAGTCATGCCTTTTGGCCTTACCAATGTTCCTGCCACATTTCAAGCTCTCATGAACTATGTGGTTAGATCGTATCTAGGCTCTTTTTGTCCTAGTATTTTTTGATGACATATTGGTATACAGCAAGGACATGGCAGCCCATTTGAATCATTTAGAGTTAGTGTTTGAAAAGCTATCTGACCATCAACTATTTGCTAAAGCTTCTAAGTGTTCATTTGGTCAAGATTAGTAGAATACCTAGGGCATGTTATCAGCAAAGGAAAAGTATCCCCTGATCCACAAAAAATACAAGCTATGCAAGTTTGGCCGAGACCACAGACATTAAAAGGTTTAAGGGGTTTTCTGGAGTTAACAGGATACTATAGGAAATTTGTAGGCATTATGGAATAATTTCCAAGCCCTTGACATATGTGACTAAGTTAGGGAATTTCAAATGGACTGAGCATAGTATAGCAGCTTTTGAAAAGCTCAAAGAATGCATGGTGTCAGCCCCAGTTCTCAAACTCCCAGATTTTTCCCTACATTTGTGCTAGAAACAGATGCATGCTATAGTGGTATAAGAGCAGTATTAATGCAAGAAAAACACCCTATTGCATTCTTGAGTAAAGCCTTAGCACCAAAGAACTCGGGACTCTTAATATATGAAAAAGAATTTTTGGCCATCCTACATGCCATTGAAAAGTAGAGATCTTACTTGTTACACACTACTTTTGTCATTAAACCGATCACCGTAGTTTGAAACACCTTTGGAGCGAAAATTCCACCCAATCCAAAGATAAGTATATTACTAAGTTGATGGGGTTTGACTATGGGATTGAGTATAAGAAAGGGTAGAGAATAGAGTAGCCGATGCCTTGTCGCATGGGGAGTTAGAGGAGGCGAATACCAAGCGATGATAGTGGTTTAGCCTATATGGATAGCGTAAATACAAATCCATATATGAAGGAGATACTCGTGCTCGTGAAGCCGTAAGTGAATGCGCATGTGATACCTTATAATATCTCTTTTGCCTATAAAGATGGGGTACTCGAGATATAAAGGAAGCTTTTGTAGGAACCGGAAGCGAATCAAATCTATCATATTGCACTACTTTCACGCTTGGGACATGGAGGTCACTCGGGAATAAATACTACTTTTCAGAGATTAAAATCTGTGTTTTGGTGGCTAACTATGAGGAAAGATGTCCAAGATATGGTGACAACATGTGTACAATGTCAAGTCAGTAAACATGAAACTATAAGGTCCCCTGGATTACTACAGCCTCTCCCCATTCCAGAGCAAGCTTGGCAGCATATCTCCATGGATTTCATTGAGTCACTTCCACATTCTAATGGCAATACGGTAATCTGGGTAATAGTTGATAGTTTACTAAATATGCACATTTCATTTCACTACACCATCCACACACTGCATCTCACATTGCACACATTATCTTAGAGCACATATATAAGCTTCATGGTCTACCATCCAGTATCATTTCTAACAGAGATAAGATTTTTACAAGTGGGTTTTGGAATGAACTTTTTACGTATTCTACATGTGAAACTCCATCTCAACACTGCCTATCATCCTCAAACAGATGGCCAAACGGAGAAGGTCAACTAGTGCTTAGAAACATATTTGAGATGCATGTGCAGTCAGAATCCAAAAAGATGAAGCTCTTGGCTGTCATTAGCTGAATTTTGGTACAACACTTCCTATCACACTTCTATCGAACTAACACCATTTGAAGCTCAGATGGCTACAAACCTACACCGTTAGCTCTAAAGATCTTATATGAAACCTCAAGTGGTGGGAGTTGAAACAACATTAAAATAAAAACAAAGCTCAATCGCAGACTTAGCGTTTGCTGAATGGCACAAAACAGAATGAAGACTCATGCAAATAAGCACAGAATATTCTGAGAATTCCAAGAGGGATATTGGGTATACCTCAAACTCAAGCCGTACAAGCAACACTCAATCCGACTACACCGCACTTGGAAGCTTAGTCCTCACTTTGCAGGACCGTTTCAGATAGTTTAGAGGATTGACCCAGTCGCCTACAGGTTGCAGATGCAAAAATACACCCTGTGTTTCATGTTAGGTATTTGAAGAAGGGAATACAACCGACGGCCATTACATGCTCTACACTATCGGAGTTCGACGATGAGGGTCAGAATCTTTTACAACCAATAGCAGTCCTTAGCCGACGACTAATACGACGAGGCAACAGACTAGCGACGAAGTTGCTAATTTAATGGGCTCACCTACCCAAGGAGGAAGCTACATGGGAAGAGTTTGGGGAGATAACAGCTAGATTTCCAGACTTAAAGCTTGGGGGCAAGCTTTAGGAAGGAGGGGGCAATTATCATGAAACCTCAGTAGAAAGGTAATATAAAGGAGCATGCTTTTATAAATGAAGCAGCAAGCATCGGAGAAGACACGTGGCATGAATCCGCAGCTCAAGGAAGAAGAGTTAGTCGAGTTAGTTAGTTTTTAAGAAAGTTGTTAGAGGTTAGTTAGAGAGCCACTTAGCTTCATTGAAACTATATAAATAGCTCTCAAGAGCCTGTAAATCGGGGATCCCATATTTCCAGTTTGAATGAGAATTGTTTCGTTTCTTTTCATCTTTCAATTTCTTCGTTTCTTCGCACACAAGCACGAGTGATCAGATAGTTGCCATTAGAAACTCAATATTTTCATGATGAATTGATGCTCGAGAGCTCGTGAATGGTGGATAGGTTGAGGCGATCCTATCATCTACATTGTTTATTCTACCCTTTCCTCATAAATCAAAAATTGCTTGGGTCTCTTGCTGCAGTATTGTGCTTATACTATCTCTACATGGTTCTCGATAGTTCTTAGACCACCAACGCATGTTTCGGGTAGAAGACATGGCATTAAGGATAACACATGATTTTAATGCGTAGTTAGCATTTTCTGTTAATACGTCTAGTGTTCATTTTAGTAAATAATGCTTTTGTGATATCAGTCAAGGGAACATTCAATTCAAGTGGACTGGACTGGTTAAGTGACTCCATTTCAGTCTTCGTACCTGTACCAAAATTGCTATACAAATATGTTGGTACTTAAACTGTTTTATCAGCTTGTTTCATTGTTCTAGTTTCTTATGTTTTAGAGTTGGAGCACCCTCAACTTAGAAAAAAATGACCTTCAGTTCTGATCCTAACAATTGTGAATTTACTTGCTTGTTTGTTATGTTCTAATGTATCATTTTTCTGATTATAACATGACTTCTGTTATGTTTTAAAGTAATTTGGCTTCACTGATGAAGTAGCACATAAATTTTTTAATATACATGTTGTTTTTATGCAGGTTTGTTTTCTCTCATTGCTTAATCTAGCATGATGAAGAGACTTTTTGGAAGAGAGATCGACATGGGCGCTACCATTCTAACTCAGGTTTATGAGAGAGCTTGTTGTGTTGGTATTGTGGGTTATAACAGAGTATATACTTTGGAGGCAAATGATAGAACAAATGAAGTGTTGATTCCAATTTTTGTGATGTTATATATCCATTGTTTATATTAGTTGTGAAATGACACTACATAAAAAGGGTGAAGGCTCCCCTATTGTTTCTAAACACAAAACAATTGAAATTGATGTTTTTGCTATTAAAACTATATTTGAAAGATTTGAGGTGAATGTTATCTCGTATCTTTCACTTATTGTTTATTCTCCAATCTTTTCTAGACTCTCCGTTCTGTTGCCTGAAGCTTCATTTACCTTTGGAATTAACAATAGCGCTCGAATTCTGGAGCTTCAATCCTGCTAAAGGTTGATCTTCAAGTAAGATTCCTCTTGATTTTGTTTATTTGTTATGATAGAGTAGATGCATATTAGTACCTGATGTCGGTGAATGAATTATTCCTGCAACTGCTCAATTTTTCTAAGCGCCTCAACCAAACCTAACCTCTTATCCAGGTCTTCTTGGCAGCAGGCTATTCCAATCTACAGAAGCTTCTCTATCTCGAGTAGCGGACACTCACTGATCTCCATATTTTTTTCAAACACCATTGTGCCTTTTGTGTTTGCTTCCTCAACGTACCTTTCACCCATTTGGCTAAGTCTGCACCATACGGTTTGCTCCCCTGACCTAGGTACTTGTCGAAGGACTTACCTGTCAGAGTCTCCAGTATCAAAATCCCCAAGCACCATACATCAGATTTCTTAGAGGTCTGACCAGTTTGGGCATATTAAGGGCATTTGTAAGCCACTAGGGCTTGGCTGATCTGTGTGGGTTTGACGATGGGGCTGAGGGTGTAGTCCATGAGCAGGGTGTTGTAGTTTCTATCTAGCAGGACATTGGATTATTTCAAGTGGCCGTGAGGGGCATTTAGGCTGGGCAGCTCGGCATAGAGGTAAGCCAGCCCCTTCACTACTCATTTGATGGCTTTTAACCAGCACGACCAGTTAAGCAGCTTCGGCCACTCCTCTGGGCATTTTCCATCATCGTGAAGGTGCTTACCTAAGCTGTTGTTTGGGTCGAAGTCGAAAACTATTAGCTTCTCTTCTTTGCGATACAAGTATAATACTAAGGGCAACATATTGGGGTGTTTAAGTCTGCCAAGTCTCCTTATGTGGTCGTGGAAATCATCCTTAGCAATGTTGTTCATTTGCTTGAATCACTTGACAACGAACGTCTCCCCGTCCACCAGCACTGCTTTGTACGATGCCCCGAAGCTTCCAGATCCCAGCACTTTTGTCGATGCTTTCATCAAGTCATGCAGGTCAAACTTCTGTCTGTTATCCCTCACAAATGATAGCTTGCCTGGTTGTTGTTTGATAGGATATGGCCCAACTTCCAGGCCCAAGCATCAGGTCCAATATAAATAAACCTGACATTAAGCTCGGTCCAAACGAGTTCGGCCCAAGAGGACTCCTAAAGCCAGTAGGAACGCAGAAGATTCTCCATATCTAAGAGAATCCTAATTGGAGAAGAGATAGGATTGAGATCCTATCTTAGAATAGATCTTGGATTCGAGATCTAGGTCATTATAATCATGTATAAATAGAGATTAGAAGGAGACGAAAAGGATCATCTAAACTCTCTGTAATCACTCCTCATATTATCAATACACGAATACCCTACCCGTGGACGTAGATCTTATTCACAGATCGAACCACATAAATCCTTAGTGTTTTTGCGTGCATTTATTTCCCTAACAAAATTAAGATCGATCACTGGCGCCGTCTGTGAGAACCGAAATTTTGTGTCTTCGATCAACCATTGTTTACAGGGAATCAATCATGACAATGAGAACAAGAAGTCTTGCATCCAGGGCCACCGCTGGCAACAACAGCAACAACGGCGACGAAACAAGCCGGGCTCAGCTCGGGAAAGACCCGATCAGAGAATCAACCCCCGAAGGGCACGTCCAGAGCCTTGACGAGCGAGGCAATCCCATCTTGCATGAAGAAGCAGGATACCAAAGCGATGGAGATCGCAACAGTAACCAAGGAGAACCTCCAGCTCGGCGGTTGAACCTTGACGATGCCGTCAAGGGGTTTCTTGAGAAAAACAAGGAGAGCTTTCTCCAATACCTCAACCAAGCACAAGGTTGGCCGCATCCCGAAGAAAGGAACGTCGAAGCCTCGTCTAAACACGGGGCACCGCAACGAGGTGGATCCCCCAGCGTCCAAGTCACGGGCGCTCATACCTCTGCACGAGTTGGGGCCCAAACCAACCGCACAAGGGACGAACAGCACGGGAAAGGACGTCGTGACCGCCGCGAGGTTGGTCCTAGTCACCAAAACGAGTTCGATCGACGAACTCTGTCCCACTCTCCAGAGGGCGGCTTCGACGGGTACGGGAAAATAGTCACCCCGTTCTCAAACAGAATACTCGACACTCCGCTCCCGGACAAATATCGGGTGCCGAGCATTGCCCCCTACGACGGACTAAGGGACCCGCAGAACTTTCTCTCGCAGTTCCAATATAATATGATCAACCAACGCCTCAGCACAATTCATATGTGCAAACTCTTCCCGGAGTTACTAGTCGACAATGCCCGCCGATGGTTCGACAGTCTACCTCCCGGAAGCATCGGTTCCTACCGTGACCTGATGGCGGCCTTCCATCGAAGGTTCTTCCAGAAGGCTGAGTCAAAAACGTCGTCAGCACACCTCCTCACCGTGAGGCAAAGTCGAGACGAGTCCGTTAGCGACTTTATGACTAGGTTCAACAAGGAATGCCTAAAAGTCGAAGACGTGAATGACCTCCTCATCATCTCGGCCTTCCAAAACGGTAACTTGTCAGGGTCCTTATACAAAGAAATCGTCAAGTACGAGTCCCGTACTGCGACGGAGCTGTGGCGCATAGCCGACCGGTTCGCCAAAGCGGACGAGGCTGATAGAAAAGCAAGCGCAAGCGAAAAGGCGGAACCTCCGATAAAGGAAGGAAAGACGAGGGATGAGGAGATCGAAGCCAAGGCCGACGGAGCGCCTTGGAAAGAATACGTCGCCAATAGAGTCGAGCTTGGACGCGGAGCACTTCGAGCGACCTCAATATACTCCTTCGACGAAACCAGGGCGTAAATCTCTGAACTCCACATGAATTTGTTCGAAAAGCCTCGACCGATGACAGGGGGGTCAAAACGCCGAACTAAGGACAAGTACTGTTCTTTCCATGAGGATTACGGGCACGATACAGAGGAGTGCAGAGATCTCATGGGAGACATCGAGATGTTGGTACAGGACGGAGTCCTGAAAAAGTACAAAGGGCAAGCTCGACGAGCTGGCCAGTACGAAGCCCCCCACCGAGGTCAGAAGAAGAGGAAACAGGAGAGGAGGGGAAATTGTGCCCCTCACAAGAAAACGAAACGCGACACTGACGAAGAAGGAGACAAAACCCAATACGACGGGGTCATCTCCACCATCACGGGGCTCCCCCGTGGGGTTACGAAGTCCTCCCACAAAGCTGAAGCCCGAAGTCCCCACACCTCCGAACCTGTCAACAAGAGGTTCAAAAGGGACGAGGCAATCACTTTCTCTGAGGACGACCCCGTACCCGCGGTAGTGCCCCACCAGGACGCGTTGGTGATCCAGGCAGTGGTCGCAAACAAATTGGTGAAGCGCATATACATCGACAGTGGTGCGTCGTGAGCATCATATTCAAGGAATGCTTTGACAAGTTAGGAGTAGAGGAGGCGCGCCTCGCGCAGGCGCCGCTACCACTCCGAAGCTTTGTTCAGGAAGAGACGCGCCCGGACGGAGTGATCGACCTACCCGTCACAGTAGGAAAGGCACCGACGAGCTATACTAAAGTAGTACATTCTTAGTGGTCGCCCCGCCACCGTACAACATCATATCGGGCGAGATCAAGCTAAGCAGAAGAGGCGGTGTGCTCAACCTACCACCGACAATGAAAATCCTACAAAAGCGGGGTAGCCGTGATCCGGGAGACCGTAAGAGCTAAGGAATGCATGCAGTCGCCTCGAGAGGTGCGAGGACTTCGTCCAAAGACCCGCAGTATAGCAACTAAAGAAACCCAAGGAGTTGGAATCGGGAAAGACGTCGCTTGCCCCAGAGAACTTGGTAGAGGAGGTCGCATTGTATGAAGACAAGCCATTCAAGGTCGTAAAAGTTGGTTCTACCGGGGTACCTCAATTAAAAGAACAAATCATCCAGCTCCTAAGGGAATTCAGAGATGTGTTCGCATAGTCGCCCCTTGACATGACCGGGGTCTCACCAACTATCATCACCCACCGTCTCAACATTGACCCAAGTGTGAAACCGGTTCGGCAAAAGCAACAAATTTTTACAGCCGAACGGAATCAAGTCATCCATGACGAGGTGAACCAATTACTAAAAGCTCGCATATTGTTCGAAGTCAAGTATCCGACTTGGATAGCCAACCCGGTGATGGTGAAGAAAGGAGGAGGAGGATGGCGAATGTGCATCGATTACACCGATCTCAATAAACATTGCCCTAAAGATTGTTACCCCCTTCCCAATATCGACAAGAAGGTTGACGCCCGGTCGGCACGAAGTCTTGACTTTACGGACCTATACAAGGATATCACCGTGTCTTGATGGACGACGAAGATGCGCCAAACGGCCTTCATTACGTACTTGAGTCTTCGCATATAAAAGATGCCATTCGGACTCAAGAACGCGGGAGCCACCTATCAAAGAATGGTGGACAAAATATTTCAGCCCTACATAGGGCGGAATGTGGAAGTGTACGTAGACGACATCGTCGTCAAAAGCAAGGAGAAAGCCGCAGGTGTCGCTGACCTCAAGATTGTCCTCGCTTACTTAGAAAAGTCAACCTAAAATTAAACCCCGTAAATGCACGTCATAGCTTCGGTTCGGAAAATTTCTGGGGTGTTGGGTTTCACAAGAAGGGTTAAAAGCCAATCCGTCCAAGGTTCAGACCATTGTGGAGATGAAGATGCCGAAGACAATTCACGACGTACACAAGTTGACAGTCGCATAGCCGCGCTCGGCACCGCTTTCAAAAGTCGCGGATAAGCAGCTCCCCTTCTTCAAAATACTCAAAAAGGCTCTGGAGTTCTCCTGGAATGATATACACGAGTCTGCCTTTGAAGATTTCAAGAACTACCTCGCCAAACTACCCACACTATCCGTCCCGAAAGAAGGAGAGGTTCTTTCCCTATACCTCGCCGCCTCGGACGAAACCATAAGTGCAGTCTTGGTACGAGAGGAAGGACGTCAGCTCCCCGTATATTTCATCAGCCGAGCATTAAAAGGACCAGAAACAAGGTACCAACCTTTGGAGAAGCTCGCCCTGGCATTAGTAAATGCTGCAAGGAGATTACGTCCATACTTTCATGCACACCCCATACAAGTTCTCACTGATCACCCACTTCGGCAAGTATTGACAAAGCCAGAAGCCTCAGGGAGAATTGCGAAGTGGGCAATTGAATTGGGCGAACACGATATATCTTTACGCCCACGTCTGCCATCAAGGTCGAGCCCTAGTAGACTTCCTTGTTGAAGCTAACTTTACCGAGAAACCGAAGCTCACCGAGTCCGTATCAGATGAGGCCGAAGCCAAACCAATAGATAAAAAACCGGAGGATTGCTGGCAAGTCTACGTTGACGGGGCTTCGGGGAAAACAGGTAGCGGAGCCGATATCTTACTACTAGGACCAGATGGCCAAGAGATCACCTACGCACTTCGGTTCGCATTCAAAAATACGAATAACGAAGTGGAATACGAGGCCTTAATTGAGGGACTTCGTCTAGCTCAAAGTCTTCAGTTACGAGCCGTCCAAGTTCATAGTGACTCTCAGGTCATAGTGAGTCACATGTTGGGGAAATACGAGGCAAAAGGCAACAGGATGAAGAAATAACTTGAAAAAGCCAAAAGCCTACAACAAGCTTTCTCACACTTTCAGTTAGTTCGCATCCCAAGGGAGCAAAATAGCCGAGCTGACGTCTTAAGCAAACTAGCCTCGTCGTCGACGAACTCGCCAGTAGAAGAAGTCCAAAATAGGAGCATAAACGATGACGATACCGGAGCCGAGGTCAGCATAGTCTCAGATGAAGAACCCAATTGGATGACCCCCCATTCAAGAGTACCTGGAGAAAGAAGAACTACCCATGATAAGCTCGAGGCTAGGAAAATCTTGAGCAAATCTCTGCGATATACACTTGAACAGGGAATTCTCTATAGAAAATCATACCTTCAGCCTCTCCTAAGGTGTCTGGGTCCGAACCGAGCTGATTACGTACTACGAGAAGTACATGAAGGATCGTGTGGAAGTCACATCGGATCCCGCGCCCTATCAAAGAAGGTCATGCGATGGGGATATTATTGGCCAACAATGTTCCAGACTCAATCGATCTCGTGGAGAAATGTTCCACCCACGAACATAAATCGCTCGGGTCGACAAACAACTCTCTCACTACGACGAGGTTCTAGACAGCACAATAAGCAGCGGTGGCATGCGAGATATTGTGGTTACTCAACTTGCACAACTTGCATGTGGGTACCAACATGCGGTCATATCTCGATTGGAACTCGACCCACTTTAATTTCTTGAAGTGTCAGGTGTCGATCCACCCACTAGACTTCGGCATCTAGTCCTTTGCCCTGTCGGTGGTGGAATCGATCGTGCTCAATTCTTGAAGAATGATTTCAACTTTGGACTTATGATTTTTCATATGAGTCTCTTCTAAGAAATCGAGCATTAGTGCTTATGTGACCCCATACGATCCTTAGACTATAGAATAAACCACCTTCGTTCCTCTAGGATAGCGATAAACGGCCTGCGTCCAGATCTGCCTCAAACATGTCGACCTTCTTATTGATTTGCCGATCTTTGGGCTATATCCTTATGTGGCTTAGTAACGGGCTTCAAACCCCAACTCGAAAGGGTCTTTGTTGACTTGGGCTAGATCTAGATTTAGCAAGTATCTTGAATCTCTAGGCATATCCCGTAGCGAAAATAGACAATGTGGCATATTTCGTCATAGATCTAACCATTTCAAAGAGTCCTGTTCTTGGCCTCACGACCACCATTTTCTTTGTGCGTGTGCCGCTGAAATCTTGTTTGGATGTAATCCCACATTTCACTAGATAGTCCATAAACTCGTTCTTGAGGTATTCGCCACCGCGATCGGACCATGAAGTGACTTGATACTCTTACCTGGCTTCGCCTGCCACTTCCGCCTGACTCTTTGAATTTCTCCAAGCATTCAGACTGCGGAAGCGGTATATGTAAATTGAGTAATCGTGATAAGTGACAAAATACCTGCATACGAGCTTGTGTGGACATAGGTCCACCACGTGTTGAATGGACTAACTCGAACATATCTTTGGCTCTATAACCGCCCGCTTTTGAAGATGTCGTGTCGACATCTTACCTTACATCGAGGATTCGCGGTGAGGGGCGAATGTAACCGTGAGATCACCCAATGCTCCATTCTTAGCAGGTCTTTGGATCCTATTTAGATTGACGTGACCTAATCTAAGATGCGGAGAAAAGTAGTAGTCGTCTATGGAAGAAAACTTTCTCTTTTAGGGTTTGATGAAGATGCGACATAGTTATAGGTATTATGTTTTGTTAGTAGATAAGCGAATTATATAAAGTGCCGACACGTATAACTTCGTCATTTCTTATGATAGAAACACCACTATCAAAAATAACGAGAATATCCATGAGTAAATAATTTGAAAGCGAAACAAGGTTCAGCAAAATCCGACATATATAGCGCTCTTTCAAAACTAAAGCTGTTGTCCCGAAACATAAAGAAACATCTCCAACTCGCAGCGACTTCGACTTTCGCGCCCATGGAGATCGTTATCTAGCCATCAAGCAGCTCCATCGCGAGGAACCCACTGCAAGGTGTAACAAACATGATCTATTGCGCCGATCTACTACCCGAGAATGGGTAGAACAAGCTAAACATGCTTCCGTTACTAAAAGCGCATTGCCTTGAGCGCTTCGAGCATAGGGCACTTGGCCTTCCGATGCCCGTCTTACCGCACTTGAACACTGCCGCCCTCCTCGGGCTTCTTGAGCCTCCGGTGGCATGACCATGTTCTTGTTCCCATTACTCCCGCTGTTTGCCTTCTCTGCCACACTGGCACACTTTTCTCTATTTCCATTTTGCGATGAAAATTTTGGGCCTTTAGATGTGCTATGAAGCATGTGCTCCTTTTCCCGTAACTCCTTCCGCAGAAGCGAGATCATTAAGAACCGATAAGTGTAAACTCGGTCTTGCTCATGATCGCGTTCACATAGTTCTCGAAGATTGGGCGGTGTATTGAGGATGATATGGACCTTGGAGCTTGTGTTACCTCCTCCGATCAAGACTATCCATGACGATGAGTCGTATGAGACATGTTCATGGACCGAGAAAGAAGAACTACCCACGATAAGCTCGAGGCTAGGAAAATCTTGAGCAAATCTCTGCGATATACACTTGAGCGAAATTCTCTATAGAAAATCATACCTTGACCTCTCCTAAGGTGTCTGGGTGCGAACTCGAGCTGATTACGCACTTACGAGAAGTACATGAAGGATCGTGTGGAAGTCACATCGGATCCCGCCGCTATCGAAAGGTCATGCGATGGGGATATTATTGGCCAACAATGTTCCAGACTCAATCGATCTCGTGGAGAAATGTTCGAGTGCCAAATTCATGGAAGCGTCGAGACTTCCTCAAACCGACCTCGCCAGCATGCAAAGCCCTTGGCCGTTTATGCAATGGGGGATCGACATCGTAGGTCCTTTCTGCAAAGCTCCAGGGCAGTTTCAATTCCTGATTGTCGCGATCGATTACTTCACGAAGTGGGTGGAAGCCGAACCATTGGTGAAAATCACGAGCAAAATGCCCTCAACTTCGTCTGGAATAGCATCGTGTGCCGCTCCGGCATCCTCCATATCATTGTTTCGAATAATGGGACACAGTTCACGGATAAAGTATTCAAAGAATGGGGTCAAGAGCTTCTGATCCAAAGAGAATTCACCTCGGTGGCTCATCCTCAAGCAAATGGTCAAACCAAGTCACCAACAGACAATCGTGAAAGGACTCAAGACTACCGATCTAGTAAAGGGCAATTGGGTGGAGAATTTACCACAAGTCTTATGGTCGTACCGTACTACACCTCGGACATCGAATGGACAAACACCCTATAGTTTGACATACGGAACCGAAGCAATGATCCCTGCAGAGATCGGTATGCCGAGCCCCCGCACTATTCACTTCTCGGCTGAAGCAAACGAGGACAACCTACGAATAGATCTAGATCTGCTCGAAGAGAAGAGAGACCTCGCCTACATCAAGGAAGCTCGGTATAAGCAACAAGTAGCTCGGTATTACAACCAGCGTGTCAAATCCCGACAATTCCAAGTAGGCGACTGCATCTTCAAAATAATGAAGTCGAGAAGTTTCAAAGCTCGATGGCTGGAAGCCGCACGGGAAGGGCCTTACCAGTCACGAAGTCCTCGGAAAAGGTCGTATAAGCTCGCTCATATATCCGGGCAAGAAATACCCAAGACGTGGCACATCATTCATCCAAGAGATACTTTGCATAAGTGTCAAAAGTTGAGTCTTTTCGGTCGTGTCATTTAGTCATTCGATTCGTCCTCGAGTCTTGTTATTACGTCGGTCTTTATCAATAAAATCTTTTTCTTGCATGTTTTATTTGTCACTTATGCATACTATCTCTTCTCCATTATACAATACCCTCCAATGAGGACGAAATACCCTCGATGGAGGATAGACTACCTTCGTTTAATACGAGACGAACTCTAAACCCGCGTGAGGGGACCACCCCTAGCGATAAAACTTGCCAAATAAGGAACCTATACCTCCGTTTATTTCGGGGAAGAGGGGACCACCCCTAGCGATAAAACTCGCCAAAAAAGGAACCTATACCTCCGTTCATTTCGGGGAAGAGGGGACCACCCCTAGCAATACTTCTTGCCAAAAAAAGGAACCCCTACCTTCGTTTATTCCGAGGATGAATACCTTCGTTTATTTCGAGGATGAACTACCTTCGTACCAAGACGAACTACCTTCGTTTATCGAGGATGAACTACCTTCGTTTATCGAGGATGAACTACCTTCGTGAATACGAGGACGACCTACCTTCTTATTGCTAACAGAAATAAAAGGACATTGAAAAATCAACACGAAGCAAAGAAGAATTATTCTTATTTCAAAGTATACAGTTTACACATTACGAGGACGAAGAGGGCCCAGGGGGTCGGGAAAAACTGAGCCAATCCCTAGAAAAATCAGGATTCAACAGTTCGTCTATACTAATCCTACCTCTACCTCGTCCTCGGTCTATACTGAGAGCCCTTCCAGCCCGACCTCTAGGTCCCAAAAGACGACCTCGGCCACTCGATGACGCCCGACCTCGGCTCCTTGATGGTCTACGTCTCTCTTGGGCAATAATACGTCTCTCTTGAGCTTGCCACTCCGCAGAAAAAGGCTCCGGAGCAATGGCAGAAGTCCTAGCAGACGAAGAAGCCTCGGCAGAGGAAGAAGCCTCGTCAGCCGGTCCAAGCAGCTCCTCAAGCTGTGGTTGGCGAGCTACGACGGTCTTGTATAGGCCTCCCATCTTTTTCAATTCGGCAAACTGCTCCTGAAATTGCCAGGAGTTCCGACCATACTCACGCCTGTACCTCGCACAACGAGCAGCGGTCTCGACAACTTTAGCTTCGACCTCCGAGATAGTCATCCCACCATTTCGGCGAATGACCTCCTCATACTCGGAGTGCTCCTCAGCTACTGATTTAGCTTTCTCCTTGGCGATCTCGAACCTCTCCTCCAATTCCAAGAGGAGAGCCTGAAGCTCGTCAAAGCTCTCCTGGGCAGCTCTAAGCTTAGTATCAGCCTCCGCCTGCACATGGCCTAGTTGTTCCTCCATATGGAGGAGTTCGACCTCTTTCGATTCAAGATCCCACGTCAAAGCTTCGATTTGATTCAACCAAGGGGAAGCATCAGGCATTTCAGGGGAAGACTGAATAAAAAGACAAATTTCTCCACGTAAACAGGTGATTTTTATTATGCCTTCAGGCAGAAACAAGTGTACATATACATTCAAAAAAAAAAAGGTGATCAACTGACCCCTCCAGAAGCTTCGGGCCTGTCTAGCTCGGCCACCTCCTGGACTTGGGAAGCATCGACCTCCTCCACCCTAACTTCGGCTTCTTTGGCCACCTCGTGGACTCGAGCTGCTTCGGCCTCCTCCTGAGTTCGAGAAGCTTCGGCTTCCTCGGGGACTCCCGGAGCCTCGACGCCCTCCAAAGCCTTAGTTGCCGCCTCCCCCGATCCCTTAGCAAAATCAGCCATTAAAGCTTCGATCATGGGATCTCGGTCTCATCGGGCGAGCCTGATCGACTCAGCCAAGAAACCAAGACGAGGTCGCTCTGCAAAGACGGCAAGTCCTTCAGACCGCGGGCAAGGACCTCGGAATAGGCCCGCAGCAAGGCATCGTCCTCCGTCACCTCATACCCATATTTGGACTTATCCAATTCTGGGTAATCCTCGGCGACTTCATCGATGGCATCCGAAACGGCGCGCTTATTCAGCACCCCAGCCACGCCAGAGGCCACCCCGGAGAAGCCCCCGGACAGGAACAACCTCTCCGTAAAGGCGCGGAGCATCTCCCCTTGCGAGCTCGCCACCTCGGCCTCCCGACGGCGAGCTCCTTCCACTTCGGCCTTCACTGCCGACTTGACCTTTATCGCCACGCCCGCGCCTCCGCGCCACCAACCGCCACGCCTCGCCACGCCACCTCGGCCGCCGCCCTCCGCGCACTACCACCGCCTCCTCCTCAGTAGCATCTCGAGCCTTAGCCTCGGCCTCGCACACCTCTTGAACGAGGAGAGTCTTCTCCTCCTCCATCTCCCGGGCATAGCGGGACACTCCGTCGAACTGGGCAATGGCGCCTTTCAAGTACTCCGTCACACAAAGACGGATGCCTTCGCCAGTTCGGCGGATGCCTTCGCCATTTCGACCGTAACGCCCTCGACCCCCTGTGCAATAACCAACCAGGTCAGGGGGAAACAATACTTACATTACTTTACAATGTATAAGAACGGATACACTACCTTGGGAAAAAGACGAGGTGCGGGTTGCGCGCCGAGGATCTCGCACTCCGGATCGGCGGGAACCGCGGACTCAGGGATTGCACGCCTTATCCTCTTGAATCGTTTAAGAGGCGCGGGCGGAGGAGACTTCGGGACATCTCCACTCCTCTCAGAGGAGTCCTCAGTGACGTCCTTCAGCGTCAAAGTAGGGATCTCCGAACTGGAGCTCGGTCCCTTCCTTTTATTCTTCCCTCCGAGCAGGTTCACTACAAAGGAATAAGCGTGAGGTCAGAACAAATAAAAAAAAAGAGCAACTATATAACGAAGTATCGGAGTAGGGCCTCACCCCTCGTCGGCTCCACCATGGTAGCAGGGTCATAAGGGCTCAGCCCGGAGGTAGCGAGCTCGGCCTCGGAGAAGTCTTCGTCAACAAGGCCGACCTTGTCTAAAACCTCCACAAAGCCACCAAGGCTAACATCAGTGGCCGCATCTGCCAACTTCTCTGGATTCCAACAAAACTCGAGGCACTCATCAAACCGATGTAAGAAGAACTTCTTTTGCCGCCATCAAATTTTGGATTTTGTCTTTACTTTGAAGCCACGACGAGGAGATAAGTAATACCACCCGAACTAGCTTTAAATTGAAAAACCCGAGGACGAGCCCTGGGTAAAGGAAAGTTATGCCGATGGCAATAGACACCAAGACCCGTTAGATGCCGAAAAGAATTGGGCATTATTTGAAGCGAGGTATGCGAACATCTGCTGAAGTTCGACATACACGAGAGGAAAGGAATACGAAGACCACCCTTAAAGTCGTCTTCAGAAACCGTCACAAAACCTCCGGAGGCACAAGCCCTATCCTCCGCATTTGGGGCGACAAATTCAAAAGACTCTGGAATGAAATACCTAGAAGAAAAATCGGCTATAGCAGAGGTATCTAACATTGAAGGAATGGAAGACACTTTATCAAAATCCCTGAAGGGCGGGAATCCTACTCTACGCACAGAAGGAGGAAGCAACTTAAAAGTATAAACTTCTAGATCCACAGATGATGACATTGAAACCACTGTTAGGATCGGGTCGAAATAACGCAGCGGAAATTAAAATTTTTCAAACGAATAAATGAAACAACGATTATTTCATTCTAACGATTTTGAAGACTTCACGTTAACATGATGTAAGGTATAGAACGATCGAATCATTGCATACCTTTTCACACTCCGTTTGATGTAGAGATTAGAAGCAATCAGTTGCTCGTTATCCAAACTCGCAGGGATCCAAACGTCTCCCCTCTATCAAGTCCACACTTTGTAGAACGCGTCGA
Organism: Salvia rosmarinus; assembly: GCA_036937905.1. Taxonomy (NCBI): domain Eukaryota; kingdom Viridiplantae; phylum Streptophyta; class Magnoliopsida; order Lamiales; family Lamiaceae; genus Salvia; species Salvia rosmarinus. Next base: position 44,249,469 of record CM072819.1, read on the forward strand.
GTGAATGATTTTTCGCTATCAAAACCAAACACTCCCTTTTGTATATAAAATCAGAAAACCAATTGGACTAAAAAAATTGGGAAGAAAAGGACATCTGCTTTCACTTTACAAGAATAATGGGAATGAATATCATCAACTATGAAAAAAAAACGTTTTCCTCATTCAATGGTAATAAACTTCATCATTAACATGATTATTATTAACAATTATTCTACAGTTATGTGATTGTAAATCACGTTTCATTTTCCTTCCTTTTTTTTTATTTTTTTAATCCAACAATTATATATATATCTATCTATATATATAATCTGATTTTCTAGATTTTAAAATTAATCAAATTAATTTTATATCTAATTAAATTAATCTAATTAATTTAATATAGAATTAGACTTGTTAATCCAATTATATTCAACTAAATAAATTTAATTGAATATCTAATTTAACATATTAAATTAGAACAAGTCTCGATTATTTAATCATCATTAATTAATCGGATTCAACTATTGAATCAATTCAATCGATAAGTTCTAGCTTTTTGTGTGTGACCTCTTGGGTTCACGACTAGCACTAGTAATAGGCTTGTAACAAATTACAACTTAAACAAATAACATTTATTTAATTAATTTATCCATAAATTAATTCGCTTGAAATTAACTCCGTAATTTCAAGAACACATAATCCATGGGAACATCTAGCAAGTAGCATGGCTACCTAGCACTAGGTGAAATAATGAGTAAACCTATTTTAAATATGAATCATCATACACGATGGTCCTTCTATTATCTAATCTCCAAATTGGATATTGAGTATGGAATTAAATCGAAAACTCAAAACAATCCAATAGTTACATTTTCATTCAAATTCAATAACTCTTTAATGAATCATTATTCATCGTGCCTTGGTCAAGGTCTTCGAGTTATGAACAATGAAAACTGTAGGAGATTCTCTCGTCTTAAACAAGTAATAGATTCTTTATCGACCACGCATTAATCTCCATATTTATTCATATCGCATCCAACATAAAATCTTTAACGATTGTCTAGCAATCAGATAATATATCAAAATGAAATAGAACTCATACAAGATTACTATGGTGTCTCAAGTCAAAGGACTAATCATGTACTATCATATATTAGAAATTCTTATTTCGATAAAATGAATTCCATATAAGAATTTCTAGCGGGTCAGTTCAGTGTACTTGTTCTCTAACAAGCACCCACGTATATACACTTACGTCAACTACGTTAATATTGATGAAACACAATACTCTCATCTTATAAGTGTGTATCATACGTGCGAGTTATTTCCAACAATTCAATGTCCTGTCTTGAATAGTCATTTCACTCGGAACTAATTTTAAGACCAAAGCTTCAAAGACATATTTCATAATCACCATCATATGCGTGACCATATCTTATAACTTATCATGGTATAAGGACTTTATCTAAAGTATATAAATTATTAATAACAAATACAATAGATAAATAAATGCCTTTATTAATATAAATTCCAATAAGATTGAATTTACAAATTCATTAAAAAGTAAAAACGACCAATCTAATTGGTGCGTCGGGTGTAACTCTTTCAATCTCCCACTCGCCCTCGCACCAATCACCCACATATGTTAGACCCATCTTTACAAGATGTCCTTCGAATACTTTCTGTGACAAGGGTTTAGTTAGCGGATCTGCTACATTTTACTGCGAAGCAACTCGCCCACAACGACATCACCTCTACCAATGATTTCTCGAATCAGTGGTATCTTCTCATAATGTGTTTGGATCTTTGATGAGATCTTGGTTCTTTAGCTTCTTGAATAGCTCCATTGTTATCACGGTATCATAGTGCATCGATCAACAAATGAAGGAATTACACCCAACTCTTGAATGAAATTCCTTATCCAAACAACTTCTTTTGCGCATCGGATGCGACAATATATTCACCTTCGATGGTTGAATCAAGAATCGTTTCTTGCTTGGAACTTTTCCAACAAATTGCTCCACCATTCAAAGTGAATATAAATCCTGACATAGATTTGGAGTTATCTTTATCTGACTGAAAACTAGAGTCGGTGAAAGCCTCTAGTTTCAGTTCTCCATTTTCGTAGATCAAAATAAATCCTTAGTTCTTCTCAAGTACTTAAGGATTGATTTCTGACCTTCCAATGCTCTTCGCCTGGATTAGACTGATATCTGCTCGTGACACTCAGAGCATGTGCGACATCAGGTCGTGTACATAACATGGCGTACATAATACTTCCTATTGCAGAAGCATAAGGCACACGCGTCATTTTTCTCTCTTCAGGAGTCTGTGGAGACATTGCCTTAGAGAGTGAAACACCATGACTCATTGGCAAGTATCCACGCTTGGATTCTTCCATGCTAAACCTTTTTAACATTTTGTCTATGTACATAGACTGAGATAATCCAATCATCCTTCTTGATCTATCTCGATAGATTTTAATTCCAAGGATGAAAGATGCATCTCCTAAGTCCTTCATGGAGAATTGTTTTGACAACCAAATTCTTGTTGATTGCATCATTCCTACATCATTCCCAATGATTAGGATGTCATCAACATAAAGCACAACAAACACTCTCAAGGCTCCCACTAACTTTCTTATACACACATAGCTCTTCGGATTCTTTTGAAAACCAAACGCTTTGATTGTTTCATCGAATCGGATATTCCACTTCTTGAAGCTTGTTTAAGTCCATAAATTGATCTTTGGGTTTACAAACCTTTTGTTCATTCCCTTAGATACAAATCCTTCCTAATTTGCACCATATAAATATCCTCCTTAATGTTTCCATTAAGGAATGCGCTTTACATCCATTTGCCATATCTCATAGTCATAATATGCAGCTATGGCAAGCGAGTTCGAATGGACTTAAGCATATCTCTTGGTGAAAAAGTTTCCTCATAGTCAATTCCTTCTTTACGAGTATAACCTTTTGCAACTGCACGAGCTTTATAGGTAGCCACATTTCCATCTACTCCAAGCTTTCTCTTGAAAATCCACTTGCAACCAATAGGAACAATTCCAAATGGTAGATCCACCAAGATCCATACCTAGTTAAAGTACATGGAATCCATTTCGGATTGCATAGCTTCTAACCACTTACCTCGGTCGATATCTTTTATTGCCTCGTAATAAGTTCTTGGATCAATATCCATAGGTTGTTCTACCTCATTGTTTTCCATCAATAAGTTCAACCTATCGGTGACTTTGAAACTCTTGTGGACTTTTGACGGGGTTGTGCATAAGAAGTTTCACCTTTCGTTGATTGAGTATTTTCTGCCACAGTAGGGACACTTTGTGGTTCTTGAGTTTCATCAAGTTCTACAATCCTATCACTTATGTCAGACATAAATTCTTCTTCAAGGAAAGTAGCATTTCTCGAAACAAACACCTTTTGTTCCGAGGGATCATAGAAATAATATCCAATAGACTCTTTTGGATATCCCACAAATTTACTTAAGGTGGATCTCATATCCAACTTATCTCCCATTAACTGCTTCACATAAGCAGTACACCCTCATATCCTAAGATATTTATAAGAAGGTGTTTTGCCAAACCATAATTCATATGGTGTTTTAGGTACTGCTTTAGATGACACTCTATTTAATAGATGTGCGGCTGTTTCTGAAGCATATCCCCAAAACGAAAGAGGTAATGAAGTGAAGCCCATCATAGATCGCACCATGTCTAACAAGGTTCGATTTCTACGCTCTGACACTCCATTGAGTTGAGGAGTGCCAGGAGGCGTCCACTGTGATAGAATCCCATTCTCTTTTAGATAATCAAGAAACGCACCGCTTAAGTATTCACCTCCTCGATCAGATCGAAGAATTTTAATACTTGAGCTAGTTTGTTTTTCCACTTCTTTTCTGAATTCTTTGAACTTTTCAAATACTTCAGATTTGTGTCTTATCAAGTACACATAACCATACCTAGAGTAATCGTCGGTAAAGGTTACAAAATAGTGATAGTTCCCACGGGCACTAACACTTAGTGGTCCACAAACATCTGTATGGATCAAATCCAATAAATGTTGAGCTCGCTCCACTTGTCCAACAAATGATGATTTAGTCATTTTTCCTTTGAGACAAGATTCACAAGTTGCCAACTTTTGCTCATTTGAAAGACCAAGCAAATTAGACAATTGATTCATTATTTTCTCATAAATATAACCCAATCTCGAGTGCCACAACTCTATGGAACTACGATCATCTAACTTTCTTTTACTTTGTTGAATATGCAAAATAGGGTTTTGTGGCATAATAGTATAAAGACCATTAACCAATACACTAGAATAAATTAAAGAAGCATCCTTCAAGATGGAACATATTCCACCTTTTATTGAAAATTCATAACTTTCTATCCAAAACCGGAATAGAGATGATGTTCTTAATTAAACTAGGTGCGTAAAACAATTGTTCAAAACAATCTTAAAACCACTATCAAGAGCTAAGTAAGCAGTTCCTACATTAAAGCAAAGAACTCTTGCTCCATTGCCCATACGTAGAACTGCCTCGCCTTTGCTCAACTTCTTAGTTTCCACCATCACCGTAAATCATTACAAAGATGTGAGGAACAACCGGTATCAATACCAAGAAGTATCGTTAATGAGATAAGTTAACTTCAACATAGTATATACCGAACCCTTCAGCTTGCAAGATACTCCTTGCAATTCCTCTTCCAATGCCCCGACTTGTTGTAGAAATGGCAAGTGTCATTGGATTGAGTATTTTCTTTTCTTCCCAACTCCACCCCGTGCCTTCAACTTGTTTGGTTTAGATGAACCTTTCATTATCCCTTCCCTTCCCTTTATATGTCTTAGCCTTTGGAGCTTTCGGCGAGGAGGAGGAACCAACAAGAAAAAGCAGAACTTGTCGCTTTTCATAGTGGACTCGTGATCACTAGCATATTGACAAGTTCGGAAGACTAGTTGTCATGCTATGCATAGTGAAGTTGATGACAAAAGTGTCGAATGATGGTGGCAAAGATTGCAACATGAGATCGGTTTGCAATTCACTTCAATCTCGACTCTTAGAGATCCCAACCTTTCCATAAGAGCTATCATCTTGACCCATGAGTTTGATCTCAAGAGCCCTCGATCATCGACATTTGGAAAAGTTCTTTAGATATCATATATCTTTGTTGTCTAATACTTTCACCGTCTAACCTTTGTAAGCGGATAAGGACCTCATAAGCAAGCCACACCTTCATTTTGCCTTTGAAGTTCATTTGACATCGATCTTAGCATGTAGCAACGAACCCGCAAATCGTCATCAACATGACTTTGGTACTTCGTAAGTACATCATTCGCAGCGTCGTCAGCAGGTTTTTCAGGCATTGGGGCATCCAAGACATAAGCCTTCTTTTCGGAATTTAGAACAATTCTCAAATTCCGAACCCAATCAACATAGTTCGGACCAGTAAGTTTGTTTTGGTCAAGAATCGATGATAATGGATTTTTCGTCATGTTACAGACAAACTACAAATAAGATGCAGAAAATTAGCAGACTATGGAAAAATATATTCAATTAATATAAGGTCTTTAATAATTAATTGGCTCCCACTATTTTAATTCAAATTCCATAACCCTAAATAGAATTCGGGAAATCAAATTTCCTAGTAGGAATTGAGGTCCAACAAAAATGTTCCATAATTCAATATTATGAAAATATGAAATATTTTTATCGGTGGTCAACTCTTTGACGATTATATCTCTATATAACCCTCAATTTTGTTTTACCTCACCTTTTCTATATACCCCAGTTTTATGAGTCCATATAGTACTAAGCGTCAAGTTGTTCCCATCAAACATCCATGTAAATAGAGTGCCAATATGTCCCACGACTCATGGACAATATATTGGTAAATCTATTTCATGAGCATCTCTATACTTAGTAATAATACACAGCTTTCCATCACCAAATCACTCCATGACTCATGGCAAGTAATATAGTGTGGTAGCATCTCATGTTATTACTTTTGATGGTAGGCTTGGAACAATGAATCCTATTCAATTTGTCCAATTTAACTTGAAATCAATTTCAAAATTCTTTATAAAGTTTCAAAACTTAGGATTTATTTTTCAAGACCTCATCGAAACCTATTAACTAGGTGAGTTTAATTAATGCAAATATCATCACATGATTCGCAAAATAAGCATTAAGTAAATTCTAGCATGCATCCTATACATAAAGCAATGGGATGATCATGGCCATTTTATGTGACCCGTTTTGAGCCAAAACGGGTCAAGGTCAATCTAAGGGATTTTAAAATGAGAGACCTATCTATTACATCATATGTAATCCCATACATATATGGGTCTTGAGCTTCTCTTATTTCTTCTCAACGAACGTCCTCCAAATTACAATAAAAAGGAAAAACCTCACTTTCTATTCTACACTCATAGCATAAAATAAATGCGATTACATTGAAAGGAATAAGAGGCTCGTAGTCCCCATTTTAAAAACCCAAAGCATTAAATTAAATCAATAAAATAATGCACCATCACATTGGTCTCGGCTCATGATCATCCCTAAATAAATCATGCTAACATCCATCACATGAAATAAAGCATAATAAATTTAACAAGTTGATTTAACAATTTATTTCGTTATTCAAAACATATAATTTAATTTTGTATAAAAACAATTTTTATCACATCTTTAGAATTAACAATTAATTCAAAAGTGCCAAAATCAAATTCAAATCTGAAAATTATGATTTATATGACGACATTCGTCAAAAAAACGAGATCCCGTTCAAAACGAGTCGGAGAGGCATGCCACGGGCGTGAATGTTCACGCCGAGCAGCCGCAATCACAAGACAAATGCACGCAGCAGCGCTGCTGCGCGCACAAGACATCGGACAAGAAGATTACAAAGCCTCTCATTGAGGCTTTTCGTCAACACTTGGCGGGCGTCTTTGAAACATAAGGAGCCACACCATGAACGCGCATACCGTGCAGCAACAACATCCCAATCACGCCCGGAGGGCAGCCCACGACCTCGATGCTTGCACGCCCAGCGCCGTTTGCATGCCCAAGCATCGCTTGCATGCCCATCAAGCTTGCACATTTGTCCAACGCAAGTTTGAGCAAAATCGAGACAAATCTCGATGTCAAGAGGCAACCCAAAGCAAATAAAACACATTAAGACAGTCCTTAACACCCATGGTGGTCTCAACGTCAAGACGCCTTGGCCAACCATGGCTGTCTCGTGCCATAATATGGCTATTTAAAACGCCGCCACCATGTGTTCGACAAAATGCCAAAGAAAATTTTCATAAAAATTCATGCGAAAATTTTCAGATTTTAACTACGATTTTAATAACAAAATAAACTCCAATGCAATCAACGATTTATTTAGGGGTGAAAATTTGGAACTGGATAATCGGTTAGTATCCAAACCAAACCGATTTTTGGAGTTCTAATCAATAACCGAATTTTCAAATTCGGTTCGGTATTCGGTTTGGAAATTTAAAATTTCGGTTATCGGTATACCCGATAACCGAATGGGTATACCGATAACGAAATAATTATATATATATATATATATATATATATATATATTATTATACATTATTTTAAAAATAAAAATACTAAAACTAAAGACTAACTAAAGTCGTGTGTGCACATGTGCAATTGTCTTTTCATTTTCATTTTTCGAATCACCCAAGTCTCCATCTCCATTCACCCTATTCGGCGGAACCCTGAATACACACACTGATTGCAGCCTCGCCTCGCCCGACTACCGCCCCGCCTTTCGCCTCCGCCTTCCGCCTTCCACTGCCTCTGCTGCACGCCTAAGCGCGCTGCCGCCCACCCAACTCTCAGCTGCGCCGCCCGCCGCTGCCTACCGCCCGCCGCCCGCCGCCCGCCCGCCCGCCCGCCACCGCCTCGCACACGACACGGTGGTAGGCGTCGTCGCCGCCACCCAACTCCTGTGCCGCCGTCGCCGCCGCCGCCGACCGCCACGAGGAGGCGCGCCGGCTTCTGCTCTCCTTCCAAGAGCCGACGAAAAATGCGCACCGATTGGGCGGGCGGATGGCGCCTTCGGCCTCTTCTTCGCGGTGAAGAAATTGGGCCGAATTTCACCGCTTCTTGGCGTCAAACAGATCGATTTTGGATCTCTTCCTCAGTCGATCCATGGATTTTTCATCCTTAGCTTTCTCTCGAGATCGGAGTATTCTTTGAATCTGGGGCCTCGATCCATGGATTTTTTCATCCAATAGTATACATGATTGTTATTGCCGAGATGTACACAGGATACATGATGCTTCTCAAAAAAAAAATTCGGTTTATCCAAATAACCGATAACCAAACCGATCGGTTATTCGGATAACCGAATAACCGATCGGTTCGGTTATCGGTCAGCATATTTTTCGGTTTTCGATTTCGGTTAATCGAATTTTCGGTTCGGTTAACCGAAACCGAACCGATTTCCACCCCTAGATTTATTCATGCCAACACACAACGATAAACATCATGTTAACGTGAACCTGGCTCTGATACCATTGTTAGGATCGGGTCGAAAAAACGCAGCGGAAATTAAAATTTTCAAACGAATAAAAGAAACAACGATTATTTCATTCTAACGATTTTGACGACTTCACGTTAACATGATGTAAGGTATAGAACGATCGAATCATTGAATACCTTTTCGCACTCCGCTTGATGTAGAGATTAGAAGCAATCGGTTGCTCGTTATCCAAACTCGCAGGATCCAAACGTCTCTATCAAGTCCACACTTTGTAGAATGCGTCGAGTGAATGATTTTTCATTATCAAAACCAAACACTCCCTTTTGTATATAAAATCAGAAAACCAATTGGACTAAAAAAATTGGGAAGAAAAGGACATGTGCTTTCACTTTAAAAGAATAATGGGAATGAATATCATCAACTATGAAAAAAAAAACGTTTTCCTCATTCAATGGTAATAAACTTCATCATTAACATGATTATTATTAACAATTATTCTACAGTTATGTGATTGTAAATCACGTTTCATTTTCCTTCCCTTTTTTTATTTTTTTAATCCAACAATTATATATATATATATATATATATATATATATATAATCTGATTTTCTAGATTTTAAAATTAATCAAATTAATTTTATATCTAATTAAATTAATCTAATTAATTTAATATAGAATTAGACTTGTTAATCCAATTATATTCAACTAAATAAATTTAATTGAATATCTAATTTAACATATTAAATTAGAACAAGTCTCAATTATTTAATCATCATTAATTAATTGGATTCAACTATTGAATCAATTCAATCGATACGTTCTAGCTTTTTGTGTGTGACCCTCTTAGGTTCACGACTAGCACTAGTAATAGGCTTGTAACAAATTACAACTTAAACAAATAACATTTATTTAATTAATTTATCCAATAAATTAATTCGCTTGAAATTAACTACGTAATTTCAAGAACCTATAATCCATGGGAACATCTAGCAAGTAGCATGGCTACCTAGCACTAGGTGAAATACCGAGTAAACCTATTTTAAATATAAATCATCATACACGTATGGTCCTTCTATTATCTAATCTCCAAATTGGATATTGAGTATGGAATTAAATCGAAAACTCAAAACAATCCAATAGTTACATTTTCATTCAAATTCAATAACTCTTTAATGAATCATTATTCATCGTGCTTGCCAAGGTCTTGAGTTATGAACAATGAAAATGTAGGAGATTCTCTCGTCTTAAACAAGTAATAGATTCTTTATCGACCACACATTAATCTCCATATTTATTCATATCGCATCCAACATAAAATCTTTAACGATTGTCTAGCAATCAGATAATATATCAAAATGAAATAGAACTCATACAAGATTACTATGGTGTCTCAAGTCAAAATGAAATAGATTCTCATATTTGGTATCTAGAGTCCGTTTGATATATGTGACGACTTGGATTTGAGGACAAATCTTTTTGAGAGAGGGAATGATCATTGAAGTTTTGTGAATTTAATTATTATATGGCATATGGGCCACGCTTTTGTATCAAGATTTTAGTAGTATTTTAGGCTTGATTATATAGAGTTCTAGTATATTAAAACTTCTTTTGTAAATTAGAGTTCTACTTTGATTAGGAATCCTTCATTGACAAGGATTAGGGTTCTTTATTTTTCGCTATATAAAGGCTTTGGCATACGAAAATATTCGACTTTTGATTCTGAATATATTTGAGTTTTATTCTCTCTTCATTAGCTCTTGAATTTTCTTGTGTTTGCCAAGAAATTCAATTATCGACGATCGACGAGACATCCATCCCTCGCTAGGTGTGTCATTCATCGTCCCCGAGTTGTCACGTCGACTATCTAGTTGGGGTATAGGCGAAATCTTGACCTATATCACTTGAGGTTAGATTCGAGGTTTTGGGATATTCCATCTTGTTCGCTCTTGGTCACGTGTCGATAGATCCTTCGTACCAGCGAGGATCGTATCATTTGGTATCGGTGACATTAATTTGGTCGGTGTCTCATAGGGTTCGCGATCGCCGATCGAGGCGATCGGGTCTTATGGGGTGGGGATGATCGTCCCACATTGCCCATGGAGGCTTATCCTAGGCTGGATATAAAGCTGGATTCCCACATTTGGTATCTTGCGAGGGCTAGTGAATTGAAGTGGGTGAGTCCGTTTGATATATGTGACGACTTGGATTTGAGGACAAATCTTTTTCAAGAGAAGGAAATGATCAATTTCAAGTTTTGTGAATTTAATTATTATATGGCATATGGGCCACGTTTTTGTATCAAGATTTTCGTAGTATTTTTAGGCTTGATTATCTAGAGTTCTAGTATATTAAAACTTCTTTTGTAAATTAGAGTTCTACTTTGATTAGGAATCCTTCATTGACAAGGATTAGGGTTCTTTATTTTTTCGCTTATATAAAGGCTTGTAAGCATACGAAAATATTCAGCTTTTGATTTACGAATATATTTGAGTTTTATTCTCTTCATTAGCTCTTGAATTTTCTTGTGTTTGCCAAGAAATTCAATTATCGACGATCGACGAGACATCCATCCCTCGTTAGTGTGTCATTCATCGTCCCGAGTTGTTCGCGTCAACTATCTAGTTGGGGTATAGGCGAAATCTTGACCTATATCACTTGAGGTTAGATTCTGAGGTTTTGGGATATTCCATCTTGTTAGTTCTTCCGTTCGCGTGTCGATAGATCCTTCGTATCAGCGAGGATCGTATCACATGTACTATCATATATTAGAAATTCTTATTTCGATAAAATGAATTCCATATAAAATTTCTAGCGGGTAAGTTCGGTGTACTTGTTCTCTAACAAGCAACCACGTATATACACTTACATCAACTACGTTAATATTGATGAAACACAATACTCTCATCTTATAAGTGTGTATCATACGCGCGAAGTTATTTCCAACAATTCAATGTCCTCTTGAATAGTCATTTCACTCGGAACTAATTTTAAGACCAAAGCTTCAAAGACATATTTCATAATCACCATCATATGCGTGACCATATCTTATAACTTATCATGGTCTAAGGACTTTATCTAAAGTATATAAATTATTAATAACAAATATAATAGATAAATAAATGCCTTTATTAATATAAATTCCAATAAGATTGAATTTACAAATTCATTAAAAAGTAAAAACGACCAATCTAATTGGTGCGCCGGGTGTAACTCTTTCACACACTGGGCTTCATGACCGTGGGAATCCTCGGAATAAGAAGAAGATGAAGAAGCCATTAAATATAACTTACTTGTTTTTGGTATGCGATCAACGAAGAAGGCGAAGACAATGCAAGAACAACAATGGTGACAGTTGAGCACTTTTCAGTTTTGCAGAAGTTTTTGGAATTTTTGAAATCAGAAATGGCTAAAAGTGATAAGGGAAATGGCGTATCAAGGAAGTTATTCCCCCAATAATGCACTTTATCGGGAACTCAACCGCTGCCACATTTAATGCGCATTAAATGCAGATGACAGACCCCGTGTTCGACATCGGCAAAGCATCTCGTGTTCGACCTCGTCCTAACGTTACGCATTCAACTACGATGTCATGTATCCACATCGAGACCTCGGCATAACACCTCGTCAGGTGAAGCCGGTCAGAAGACCTCGGCATAACGCCTCGTCAGGTGAAGCAGGTCAGAAGACCTCGGCATAACACCTCGTCAGGTGAAGCCGATCACGACCTCGGCATAACGCTTCGTCAGGTGAAGCCGGTCAGAAGACTTCGGCATAATGCCTCGTCAGGTGGTGTTGAGCACGAGGAGTTCGACATAACACCTAGGAAGGTGAAACCAGATAACATGACTTCGGAAACACCTCGGCACGCGAAGCCAAGCAACAAATGACCTCGGCGAACGCCTCTACAGGTGAAACCAGCGACATACGAAGTCAAGATAAAAGGACGGCAACAGGATCGATCGCGCTCCACTTCGTCATAGACAAATCTCTGGTGAATTAAAGCCCCCAAACCCATCACGACCTCGCTTCTGCGTCTTTTTTTTTGGGGGATGTGATAGGATATGGCCCAACTCCCAGGTCCAAGCATCAGGCCCAATATAAATAAACCTGACATTAAGCTCGGCCCAAACGAGTTCGGCCCAAGAGGACTCCTAAAGCCAGTAGGAACGCAAAAGATTCGGCCATATCTAAGAGAATCCTAATTGCAGAAGAGATAGGATTGAGATCATATCTTAGAATAGATCTTGGATTCGAGATCTAGGTCATTATAATCGTGTATAAATAGAGATTAGAAGGAGAAGAAAAGGATCGTCTAAACTCTCTGTAATCACTCCTCATATTATCAATATACGAATACCCTATCTCCCCGTGGACGTAGATCTTATTCACAGATCGAACCACGTAAATCCTTGGTGTTCTTGCGTGCATTTATTTCCCTAACAAAATTAAGATCGATCATTGTTGTTGTTGTTGTTGCTACTCGTCTCTCCTATGCAATTCACCGGGGATGCCATTTCTGATCTCATCCCCTGTTGCTGCTTCTGCGGTGTTTTACCATCATCGAGGCTCCGCCAACAAATACCGGCATGGCGTGAGTGTGATTGAGGCTATTCTTGCGCGAGAGGTGGATGATGATTTTTTATAGTTAGGCAGAGCAGCTGCACCAGTGGGATGGGCATTGGACGGAGGATAAAGAATCGGCTCCAGGTCTGACGGTGGGCTTCGGAGGGTCACACGATGGTCCTGCAGGGCCCTCGCACAAGGCTTCGTTGCCTGTGAAGGATGGGGGATCCAGCTTGAGCAGAGATGATGGAATGAGACACTGGAACTCATTATTGGAGACGTTGAAGACTTGGAGATCAGGGGAGTCGATAGCGGTTATGACGCCAGATAACTGATTGTTGTCGAGGCCAATCTCCACCATCCTAGGCGATGCCAGAGACGTAGGGATGGGGCCACTGAATTTTTTAGATACACTCTTCAATGAGTCTATGCCATCGAAAGCATCATAAGGGATCTGCCCGGAGAATTAGTTGTCGGACAAATATAAGGACTTGAACGTGTCCCCGAGCTTCCGCCAGTCGGGCATAGAGTCCTGAAACCCGTTGTTCATGAAGCTGAGCGTGCACAGCTAACACAACCTTACCAGGGCATCCATATCGATATGTCTCTACAGCCCCATATTGTCGAGTTTTAGCCCCCACTCGTACCTGTTTTAGCTTAGTACGCCCATCCAGTTGCATGTGTTCCCAGTGCATGGTGGTGTCGACGAATTCTAATTCTCCAGTGTTGGATCCGAGTTTGCTAGGGCGGTTTTGAATTTCATGAGAGCCTCCGCTGCATTTCCATGTGACTGCCCTGATACGTGCGGCAGGGGTAATGAAAACGCCGCCGCCATCACCGCCATTATGTTCATTGCGGCTGACCCTCGTCGTTTGTTGTTGTCATAATGGGGGATTATTGGAGGAAGCACACAATATGCAGCAGCAACTTGCTTTGGCATTACTATCCATAATCTCAATTATGGAATTGCTTGTTTCAAAGTAATGTCAAATTTTTAGCTACTTCAAACCACAGAAGACATGGTCATAGGTTTGGTGTTTCCATTTCTGTCCGAGTCTGATTTTTCTACCTGACCAAACAAAATGAGAGAGAGAGCATGCAGCGATGGCTGTGCGAATACAGGTGATGTGGGATCTGGGAAGTGAGACACGAGGTTTTGGGAGACACTGTAGGCTCACTATTGTTATTTTTACTAGAATTAGACTACTCACCTAATTTTACCCATAAGCTCTATTCATTTTCATTTCTGTTGCTCAAACACATTTATTAGGGGTGGTCTCCTGTGCGCGCGCACAGTGAGACCACCACTAATTAGTTAATTAATTAATCATAATTAATTAATTAAATTAAATTAATTCTATTAAAATTTATTAGTTTAATAAAATTTAATTGTAAATTAATAAATAATAATTTTGAATCAATATATCTTAATTTTGAAATAATAAACTCTAATTATGAATTAATAAACCCTAATTTTGAATAATGAACTCTAATTTTGAATTAATAAATCATAATTGTGAATTAATAAACTCTAATTTTGAATTAATAAACCCTATTTGAAATTAATAAACCCTAACCCTAATTTTGAATAAATAAATCATAATTGGAAATAATAAACCCTCATTTTGAATAATAAACCCTAATTGTGAATTAATAAACCCTAACTTTGAATTAATAAACCTTAATTGTGAATTAATAAACCCTAATTATGAATTAATAAACCTCAATTATGAATTAATAAACTATAATTATGAATAATAAATACTTATTTTGAATTAAAAATTATAATTAATAAATTAATAAATTAAATTATAAATTAATAAAATCTAATCATCTTTACTCATCATAATTAATATATAATTATTTTAACAAAAAACAAGGGTGAGCTCACGAGGAGGCGGAGCTCACCCAAGTTTTTGTCCATTTATTATAACTTTCTTCAAAGATAATAAAAAATGGTTTGCTTTGTTGATGTTGGATTTAATTAAAATCATTCAATAGCGGATTAGGAGGGTGTTTGGCTAACATAAGCTCTTCAAAACAACATAAGTTGTTTAGGAGCTTATGTTTATCCTAAGTGTTTGGTAAAATAAGCTCCTAAACAAATTATAAGTTGTGAAAATAAGCTCCAACAAATTATAAGCTCCTTACAAATAAAGAGCTTAACCCCAACTTATTTTTTCATAAGCTTGCAAATAACGTTAATTTACCAAAATAATCTTACTATGATTCGTTATAATCTACATATATACTATCGACTTCACCTCTCGTCAATTTTCTCGCTCTAACTATGATTTTCTCTCTCCAACTCACGATTCTTTCTCTAGCTTATAAGCTAAATTATCCAAACACTTTAACAACTTATAAGCTCTTGAAATATTATCTCTTATAAGCTATTAAAACATCTTATAAGCTCTTAGAGCTTATAAGCTCTTTAAAATAAGCTTAGCCAAACACCCTCTAGATCTAGGGTTCCATTTATTGTATCTTACTCCGTATCCCATCGTCAAAATTACGTCATTCATTGGCTCGGCTCATTAGCTGAGAAATTATGTAGAGAGTGTTTGGATGAGCTTATAAGCTCCCAGCTTATAAGCTGTTTTTGGGAGCTCATAAGCTCAGCCAAACACCCTCGTAGTCTTCTGAGTATATCTTCCACCATAAAGGAAGGAAATTTACTGCCAAACCGATTCTCGTCACGGATTCTTTCAAAGTCACATCGGTTCTATCCTCATAGAAAACTGTACTGTGGAGGTTTGGATATTTTATTTTTATTCCGTAGGAACTCTACCTGAAATTCTCTAGCTAGTGCCACAAGTTATGCTGAAAGTGAGCATGTGTTGTTGCTATTTATGTCTTTATCAAATTTCATGCCACGGCAAAATTAAATTGTTTCTCCAACTAATAATCTATGTAGCACCAATACGTGAAATCAGGCAGAGTATCTAGGAAATACATATTTAATATAAATACGTTTGAAATACATCCCTAATATGTATTTAATACATTTTTTCTTCTTCTTTTTTTCTTTTTTAATAAATGCAATATGTATTTAACACGGTCAAATATGTTTTTATAAAAGTCAAATATGTAAATTAGGGTTTTAATAAAAAAAAATCAGAAAAAATAAACAACACCCATGTCATTTCTCTCACAAGGGAAGAACGCCGTCGCCGCTCGGACCACCTCAGCCGCCTAAGTTCGTATTTCGCACAGAATCAATCATTCTTATCAGCCACCAGAATTTTTTGTTAGCTTGAACTTGTATAAAATTCATTCCATCAATAAATAAAACAATAAATTAAATGGATTCGATACATTAATAGGTATACTTTCATTCACAATACTAAAACAAACATCAAATGTGTTGAGTCTTTGATATTGTATAGTAGACACACTAGTTATAGTATTAAGATTTTTTTCTCCATCCCGTTTCACAATAAATTTAAATATATATATAATTTCACTTTATATTTAGAAAAAATATAAGAGTACACAAATTTATATATGTCACTTCAGAATTGAAAGATAATAACGGTGAAGTTGTAACAATGCTTGAAGGTTGGTCCCCCCCCCCCCCCGCTCTCCTTTTAGGAGCTTTTTCTAAGTAACCGCTTGGTCGCTTGCCTGAAGTCGCCTTATTCCTAGACTTTATACCTTCGATCCCACGATTATTTCTTTCATTGATTTGTAGCTCATCCCCTATCAACGGATGTTGGTCAACTCTTGACCTTGTAGTATCATCCGGCCTTGGTCATCTGATTTTGTAATTTGCATTATGCCATCTATTGAATTTGTATACTGAAAGTTAATTGATTGAGCTTGTATTTAATCTTTTATATAATCATTATTCTCGTCTTCTATATGAACTGTTTACTTGATTACATATATTATCTTATACAAAAGTTAGATCATGCATTATATTGAAGATCACAGAAGTCCGTGTAATTGGTTAAGCTAATTGAGATAATAAAAGGATCACTACTGAGACAACTTGAGGATGAGTTGTTGGTATAAGCTGCGGTACTACAACAAAAAATGCATATTACGACACATCTGTAGAGGCACCAAAGTCATCATGTTGTAATAAGATCTCTATCGAGACATCAAACCTTTTAATGATGATGTGACAGACGTTTTTTGTAGGCTATTACAACATAAAAATTCATATGCCCCAATATGTACCTAATTACGACATGGTGGAATGTCATGGAGAATTAATCAATCTAAAAACTAAGCAAACTGGATTTTCAGAGAAAAGAACTAAGATTTATGAAATTCTTACTAGGTGTCTCGACACGATTCATTTTATTCAATGACAACAAATACTCCACTTGAGATCAAAGACATTTAGGAAAATAAATATATATTATTTTTTGCTTTGGAACCAAAACTTTTATCATATAATCATTAAATACAAATATGAAAAAAAAATCATTGTAATTATCAATTCACAAAATTACTTCTTCTTTGATATATCTAATATCCTGTAAAGATCTATAATATATGAGTATATATATACATACATATATATATATATACATACAAGACATTATTTTTTTATAAAAAAAATGATTGATTTTTGCTAGATTTTTAAATTGAAATTTTAATGACTTGATTTTATTTTTATTTCTTTTCAATTGAATATAATTTTGAACATTTACATATACGAATGATAATATATTTTCTCATATATTCAAATATAGGACGTATTTTTTTTTTTTTTGTATCATGGGGAACCCGCAGCCGCTACCTTAGGTGCGTACTGGGTAAACCCCACGTTCCTGTGCAATAGCCTGCAAACCACACAGGACATGTTAACCACACTTGGAAAACCAGGTGTGACAGGCTCAAACCCATAAATATAGGACGTACTTATTATTAATAAGAGGTGTCATGCACTAAAAACTAAAAACTAACGACACGAAAAGTTTTCTTTTTTCCTCCTAGACGGTTACACTTGGAAGTGAAACAAAAACTCACAATTTCTCTTCCACAATCCCAAGTTTAGAAGTTCACCCAATAGTTATTTGTCTTCAAATTGGACGGAACCTGTAAGGTAATGGCAAGCTTTGGGTTTTTGTGTTTTTATTGAAGTTTGATTTCCTCTAATTCAATTATGTTCGTGATTTGAATTGCTCTTCCTTTTCAGAAGTTCATCATCAAAATAAAGGTCAATCCGAAGGAACCCGTGAGGCAAGGCTATGCTTTTGTTTTCCCAGATCAATTTTTGAATTCCGATTTCGCCCTAATTTAATTTTGTTCATTTTTTGAATTGTTCGAATTTTTTTCCTGAAATTCAATACATCTCATGCTGCTTAATTCTGCATCTTAGTTGCACGTTGACTCATATTATGATTTGGATCTCCTCAACAATTTTCCAAGATACCTACTTTTACTTCCAATTTCTCAATTATAGTTTTGTCTCAAAAAATTCAAACCATTTGTTTCACGCAATCTACAAATATATATCAATGCATTTGATTATTTATAGGATATAAAATTCTTTCTTGTACTTCTGTCTGAAATGTTATTTTTCTTGTAAATTATACTGTGTTGATGGACGGACCACATCGGATCCGCAGGCTAACAGATTTACACTAGTTATGTTTCAGGAGATTTATTATGTAATGTAGAACTATATTGATATATAGATTATTGAAACTAAGATTATTGAAACTAAGATCTTTGCCACCGTTCTCTTTATTCTTCGATTTGAGCTTTGGTTTTCTCCTTGAAGCTCGCGTAACTTTGTTCTTGCTGACTAGTGTTATATGTCATCTCATTTTTCTTACTCTAATTTTGCTTCTTGTTACTATAAATATTGATCATCTAATCTATTTTTTAACCAAATGACAGGTTATAATCTTGATGGAGATAGTTAAGAACCACTATTCATGGTTGCTCGAGTTCATATTTATCTTTTAATCTTTCAAGGTAATTCTTGTTTCTTTTCCTATAAAGCTTTAGACTTAGGATTCATTGAAATGTGTTGTACTGCAGAGAAAACTTACTTTCTTATGCTTCAGAATGGTTGTTCAGTTGTATTTTAAGCTTATACTTCTAAATTTGCATGGTTGATGTTGTGTTCGTTGATGTATCCTATTGCATGATAATATTTGAATATTTTTGCTTATCACTGATGTGTACACATTCATTGTCTAATTGTTATATCTAGGTTGGGGGTCTAGTCCTTGACCATGGTTCGAGGCATCGAAATATGAAATCTCGAGTAGAGAATTGTTATGTCTTGAGTTGTAATGCATTAGTAAAGTGGGAGAAGAGGTAATGGTTCATGAATTGTTGTGTTAACTTGTTATACTCGATAGCCTGAATAAAGAGAAGCAATGGTTGTAGCAAAAAGATGATATATTGATGAAAGGTATGTGTTTACATGTTTTATTGTCAAAGATGATAATCTTTAATGCTTCTCTTAGGTGTGTGCTGATATAACAACAATTTCATTGTCATCAATCAGAAAGGAATTAACCCTCTATCACTAGATATTTTTGTGCGAGATAGAGTAAGTTATCCTTACATTTTTAGAAGTGTGACTGAAATATAATACAGTAACGAACTACTTTAATTGTTTGATAGATATGTAATACTTTACGTAACTTTTCCATGGTTCATTCAATTTTGTCTCCAGGTACAAAAGTCATCAAAATGCAGCTTTTAGTTGTTCGGATCTTAGCCCAACATTTTCACAAGAAAAATGTGGAGAATGCATGCAATCTCTTGCCGACAACCTTACTCTTGTTTTTTTTATTAGAAATGATTGATAGGATTTAGAGTTACGTTGTTAGCAAATAAGATAACATAGATGTGATCTTGTATATTTATCATTTCATTGTAACGAAGTTTGTATTCATATTTCAAATTATTAATAGAATTGATATTATGCTTAAATCTATTTTTTGTTATCTTATTTTCATTTTATAATATTTTAATAATTTTAGTATTATGAAGTTATAGAATACACTCGTGATAAGCATAATTCCAAAATGCAAAAAACCCTTCAGGAATGCAAGAAGATGACGTCAAATTGTACTGTTAACAATGTTGCAATAGTTATTTCTCAAGACACATTATTGTGTCTGGATATGTACTTAACCTTTAGCAACACAAGCATAGGCGACACAATAAACCAACGTTGGTATAGATCACGTGTTGCAATAGGTAATGTCTCAAGACAATTTTAGATGTCTGCAAAAGTGATTTTTGTTGTAGTAAGAAGTAACTTGACTTGGTTACTTGTATATGTTGATACGTCTTGATGTATTGATGGATCACAATGAGATGAGTTCTTCTATCTGACCCTCATGAAGAACCTAGATCTCGGTGACTTTATATTGATCTAAACCTCGATAAGGTTTCAGATGAGTATGAGCTACTGACCATCATTTTGACTTGTAATGAGTGAGAGTTACATGGGATAACTCAATATTCTTCGTATCTTGGTTGGTGACAGTGTTTGTATGTCATGTTGTTTATCTGTATTGAGTTACAATATCCGTTTAGGAAGATGAAATCCCGTTAAGGAGCTTAAAATATTTATTGTACTAAACCCTATAAGTTGAGTTAGTTAAAGTACAATAATAAGGTTGAATGGTACTACTTAAGAAATTATTAAATATATTAATTATTTTAAGCAGTCATAGTGCTATAAATAATTAATAAATGTGTGATATCTTAAATATGAAGATTCGTAAGTCTAAGTACGAGCTCGACTTAACTTCAGTAATAAAGGGATAAGTTAGTAATTATTCTCTAGTGGAATGAATAAATATTTATGAATTAATTTATATTCAGGGTTGAATATAAAATATTTAATTCATTATAGGTTAATCTGTATTTCTTGTATCTGATCCCTGGGATGACCCATCAAGGCTTCTTGACCTGTAATTTTCATCCCCCCTTATACAATCCCACTGGGACTGTGTTACGATTATTGTATTATTTATTTAATATATCTCTTAATCTAGATAGAAATTATTTGATATCAAAAGATATCCAGAGATAATTATTATAGAAAGAAATTATCTTCAGGATATACATTAATTATTCTATTTATTAGATGTGTCAGAATACTATCATATTAGGGTTATAGGAAAAACATTATAAATAGAGAGAAGTAGATTTCTTAAGGCCCATTTTTCTCAAATTATACCTACGCCTCAACCATTCATTTTCTTCAAGTGCACAACATTCGGTCCTCTGCTGTAATAAAACATTCTTCTTCTAAGTCTTGAGCGAAGTCTTGAACTGGGAAAGAACACTACGTACTAAAATGGATTGCAGCATTCTGGAGAGAAACCAAGGATGACAAGTTTAAGGCCACGTAGAATCTAAGACTTTAGCCATCGCCGCATCTTGATCCATAAGAATAGTTATCGGTCTATTCTCACACATAGCTCTTGTAAATGTATCGAACAACTGTTCTTATCTTTTGTTCTTTTGGATCAGAAATAGTTTCTATAATCTTGAGGAATGAAACCTAAATTCTCCCTTCCTCCTACTTGTCTCGCGCCATAAGATCATGAAATGCTTTAGGTGTGATGCTGCAGAAGAAGCCATCTTTCTGTGAACCAATCTTGTTCAATGTCAAAGTTCATCCCAATCTTCAGAATATCTCCCTCATTGATCAGACTCGTAGCATTAACCAACTGATTCTTATTATGATCATCAATCATATCACTGACATGTTGATTAGGTTCTTCATAAACATCTTCAAAACTTAAGCAACAACAAAATGCAGATCCACTATCCATGGTAGTATTTGCTTCGGTCTAAAAACAAAATAATGTAAAAAATAAACCCTGATAGTCAAATATTCAAAAAAATATATATAATTGATGTCTTGTCTCGCTAACTATTAATAAGTAATTAAAATAATTGATTTTTTTTCTTTCATTTCTACTGGTTTCAAATTAATGCCATTAGGAATACGACTTAAAAAAATATTTATTCTAATAGCAATTAGTTTATTGAAGATAGTTTACTGAAATCTAGAAAAGCATCAGAAGTTTAATAATTATAAAATCCTTGCATATAAATTTACTAGATTATACAAAAAGGATCTTACTTTGTTAAGAAGACTCACTGGCTCATATTGGAAGGAAACACAAAGTTTCATCCCTGTTGTTCGAGTTGGAAAGCAAGCAGGAAGAGACATACGTTTGTTGTCAACCACTAATTTCAAGTTAAATTAGTTAGCAATTTTAAGTAAGAGGATATAAATGAGTATGTTTATGAACACTTGGGAAGAAGGTTTCCTAGAATCCTTGCACATTCTTGTACTTTATTTTCCTCTTCAGACTTCATTCTAATATGATATTATTATTATCTAAATATCATAGTAGCAGTCAATACTTAGTATTTAATTTTTTACTCCATTAATATTCATCTGTCGGTTTCTTCTTGTTTCCAGTATTATATATAAGTACCAACCAACAAAATTACTTACGACTTCTAGTTAAATTACCATCTCCAAATAAGCAAAAATTCAAGCCTCTATACTCTGACAAAGCCAGAGAAAATCTCTGGGGGCCCAATTTTTTTAAAAACATAAAATTGGAAGTAATTAATATTGTTTAAATTACATCACAATGTTAAAAATATAAAAGTTAAACACAATCATCATCATAAGTTTATCTTATATTCTTCATTTTCTGAAATCGTGCATAATAATTTCATTAGTAGCATTAACAAACACATCATTTTCAATGTACGAAATTAAGTTCATTCAATAGTTTGGTTCAACACTTATATTTCTAAAATAGTCATCATATATTCAATTGATCTATATTTTGATTGTTTATATCATCAATTAGTTTTTTAGATGCTTAAAGTAAGGATTTAAATAATTTAGATGTCTTCAGTTGGTTGTTATTAGAATAATTTATCATAAATTTTTTAGAAATTAGATTGATCATATTAGTTCACATATAAAAAGCTATATTTTTTGTATACATTTTTTATTATATCAACATAATACAAATAATAGAAAAAAGAAAAGAAAAGAAAGGGCACAAAGTAGAGAGAGAAGAGAATATAACTAAATAGAAAAGAAAAATGAAAAATAAAGAGGAAAGATGAAAAAGAAAAAAGGAAAAAAGAAAAATAGAAGAGAATGAAACGGAATGCTGAAAAGGAAAAAGGAAAGAAGAAAAAGAGAAGAAAACAAAATTACAAGAAAAAAAAGGAGAGCTGGGTTTCGAACCCACGTCTTCAAAATGAGGAAAAGTCGTCCAACCAACTAGACTACATTGAATTCTTAATATGATTACTAAATATATACTATTAATATTCAAAATTTCTGGGGGGCCCAAGGCCCCAACGTGGCTCCGCCCCTGCTCTATACTATAGTTTGCCATGACTAGCAAAATAACAAAAGATGAAGTAAAAAAAGAATTTTTGGAATTCAAATAACAGGTTAGTTAAAGGGTCAAACACCTTTACTCACAAGCTACTTCCTTTCCTATGATTTCGAGAAAAATCGATAATTAATCAAATCTATAATATACATGTCAAATTTAATCAATCTTATAAAATCATGTAAGAAATACCTAAATATTGACTTTACTCTTTAAACTAGTCCAAATAGCTAAGAACACTCCAATTTAGCTATGGACAAGCCATTTTCTTATGCTTTGTTATGTTGTGATCCTACGCTTATATAATGGTATTATGGCCGAGGTTTTTATTAAGAAAATATTGTTGGATTTGTATATTGAAAGCAGATTGGTTGAGCTTGTATACAATGTTTCCTGTTACCACTATTACAATCTCCTATCTGAATTATTTATTTGATTGCACATGTATGTCCCTTTGTCTCATATATAAGTTAGATCATACAGTGTGTAGAAGATCACAGAAGTCTATGCTAGTACATCTCTGACATATTGATGGATCACAGTGAGATGAGTTCTCTATCTAACTGTCGTGAAGAACCTAGATCTCGGTGACTTTACGTTGATCTAAACCTTGATAACATTTTAGGTAAGTATGAGTTGTTGACCATCACTTTGACTTGTTATGGGTGAGGGTTACATGAGATAACTCAATATTCTCTGCATCTTGGGTGGTGGCAGTGCTTGTATGTCGTGCTAGTTACCTGTATCGAATCACCGTATCCATTTAGGATGATGACGTCCCCTTAAGGAGCTCAAAAGGTTTATTGTACTAAACATGCAGGTTGAGTTTAGCTCAAGTACAATAATAAGGTTGAGTGGTACTACTTAATGAATTAAAGAGATTAATTATTTTAAGCAGTCATAAAGCTATAAATAATTAATGGACGTGTGATATCTTAAATACGAGGATTCGTGAAGTCTAAGCGCAAGCCCGACTCAACTTCGATAATTTATGTTTTGGGCTGAACATAAGATAATTAATTATTTGAGGCCCATCCTTATTCCTTGCATTTGATCTCTGGGCTGTGCCATACCCGAATTTTTGACCCGGATCCAATTTTCTGACCCGACACGACACGATTCATTGTTTCGATCATTTTTTTGATTTTCGGCCCAAATCCAGTTTTGACGAGTCCGTGCCCATGCACGTGAAGCCCGTTTCGAGATTTTTGAAGATCTATATTTTGCAAATTTATGTAATAAATTAGGTAGGGAAGTATAGGATCCACGAGTGGGCCACGATAAATGAATTTTATTTTATTTTTATCGTTCAAAGCATTTCGTGGATGTTTAAATTATGCAGTAGCATGTTATGTATGTTTAATTACATAAATAAACATGTAATATGTTTTTGTGATTGGATGCGTATAGCAAGCATGCTAGGTTTATCGCGTTTTAGAGCATGTTTTAGAATTCTGCGAGCATGTTTTACATTTGAGTTCTATAGAAAATATTCTAGGATTACGTGATCTGCATGGACAAACCTTTTGAAACAAAAGACTAAGAAAGTAACCCGACATATTAATTTTTTAAATTAAAGATGTCAATACCTCCACTTTTTGATCTCTAAACAAAGTGGTATGCACTATGAGTAAACGTACACACGCGTGGCTTGCTTGCACGGTTTCTCATAAGTTTGTTCGATGAGATTTCTAAATAAAACATTTTAATCTATTTAGAAGTGAGAGTTTCATGAGTAAACGTGCACATGTGCAATTTTCATAAGTTCTCTAGAGATAGATTTAAAATGAGATAACAAAAGAATTTGATTTGGAAGCGGTATGGTCCGAGTAAGTATGTCAATTCTAAGAATTCATTTTCCGTTGTCAAAATTGTGGTCATTACTTATACATCACCTCAAGTACAACTTTCCGCGAAGTCCCTTCTTGCGATACTGATATGGTCTAGTAAGGTCCAATCATTGATTTCATTTGTCATAAGGATAAGTTGACATGGATTGAAATTAAACGACTAAAGGTATATTTTAGTGCGGTCGAGGGTTCATGTGTAAACGCCCACACGCGTGGCTTGCATGTGGGATTCCTTGGGCGATTGGAGGTTTCAATTAATATTGTTTTATCAAAAGGTTACAATATTATTATTACGAATTATGTGTGATCGTATGCTTATGTGTTTACATTACTTTTCAGATATGTTTCTAACACTGATTATCAATATGCTCGCACAAAATCCTCTATCCGGTCCAAATTTTATCGAGTGGAAACGGAACATGGAGTATGTTTTTATCGCAGAAGAACACATTTTTGTTCTCACTACTCCCAAACCCGATGCCCTTACTAACGCATTGACGAATGAGCAGCGAGAGTCAAGCAGACTTTGGCATAAGTCAAATAATATGGCCAATTGCTATATGATGACTACTATGTCCAAAGGCTTGTAGCTGCAGCATCAGTCGATGGTAGACGCAACTGAAATATTGTCAAGTCTCGAGAGTAAGTTTGGGCAGTCGGATTGGACAGTCCGCTTCCATACAATGAGAGAAATCTTGGCGTGTGGGATGGAAGAAGGAAGTTCGGTCCATGAACATGTCTCTCATATGACTTATCTCATGGATAGTCTTGATCAGTTGGGAGGGGGTATTAACGGCGAAGCCAAGGTCGATATCATCCTCAACACGATGCCCAAGTCTTTTGAGAATTTCGCATGGACGCTATCATGAGCAAGACCGAGTATACACTTAGTCAGTTGCTCAATGATCTCGTGGTCGCGGAAGGTGTCATAGGAAAATGAGCACATTCACTTGCTAGCACATATAAGGGCCCCAATTTTTCATTGAAAAATGGAAGAAGAAAAATGGGTGCCAAAGGTGGTAGAGGCAAGGAAACTAGTAGGAGCAGTGGGAGTAAGAACATTGTTATCACCGAGGTTTGAAAAAGCCAAATGAGAGAGGTAGGTGCTTCAAGTGCGGCAAGACTGGGTATTAGAAAGCTAAGTGCACTATGCTTAAGGCTTAAGGTACGCCATTTGCTTTAGTAACGGAAACATGTTTAGCGACTTGTTTTACTCATTCATGGGTAGTAGATACGGGTGCGACTGATCATGTTTGTTACACCTTGCAAGGGTTCCTGCGGACAAGGGAGCTATTTGATGGCGAGATAACGATCTCCATGGGCAACACAGCGAAAGTTGAGGCCGTTGCAGTTGGAGATGTTTCTTTATGTTTTGATAGGACAGTTTTAGTGTTAAAAGACGTTTTATATGTGCTGGAGTTTCAGCGAAACCTTATTTCGGTTTCCAAACTATTTATACATGGATATTCTGTTATTTTTTATGGTGGTCTTTCTATCATAAGAAATGGCGAAATTATCTGTGGTGGAACTTTATATAATTCGCTTTATACTATTTCTGTCAAGCATAATACCTTTAATTATGTTGCATTTACATCAAACCATAAAAAGAGGAAGTTTTCTTCGCTAGATGACACCACATATCTTTGGCATCTTAGATTAGGTCACATCAATAAAAATAGGATCCAAAGACTGGCTAAGAATGGAGCGTTGGGTGATATTACGGTTACTCTGTTCCCCGTCTGCGAATCCTGTATAGAGGGAAAGATGTCGACCAGACCTTTCAAAGTGAAAGGGTATAGAGCTAAAGAAGTGTTGGAGCTAGTCCATTCTGACCTGTGTGGACCAATGTCCACACAAGCTCGTGAAAGGTACGAGTATTTTGTCACTTTCATTGATGATTACTCAAGGTACAGATACGTATACCTGTTTCACCGTAAGTCTGATTGCTTTAAGAAATTCAAAGAATTTAAGGCGGAAGTGGAGACGAAGCTAGGTAAGAGTATCAAGTCACTGCGGTCTGATCGCAGGGGCGAATACCTTAGTAACGAGTTCATGGACTATTTGGTGCCGTGTGGGATTACATCCCAACTCACTACATCGGGCACACCACAACAAAATGGTGTGTCAGAGCTAAGAAATATGATTCTCTTGGAGATGGTTAGATCGATGATGTGTTATGCAACATTGCCTATTTCGTTCTGGGGGTATACCTTAGGAACAACGGCATATTTGCTCAATCTAGTACCGTCCAAGTCAGTCGATAAGACCCCTTTCGAGTTATGATTTGGGCGCAAGCCTAGTTCAAGCCATATAAGGATATGTGACAATCCAGCAAATGTGTTGAACAAGAAGGTTAGCAAGTTGGAGGCTAGATCTGAAGCAATGCTGTTTATTGATTATCCTAGAGGAATGAAATGTGGTTATTTCTATAGTCCTAAGGATCAGATGGTCGTTATTAGCACTAACGCCCGATTCTTGGAGGAGGACTACATGAAAAACCAAAAATCTAAAGTTGAAATCATACTTCATGAATCAGAAGATGATCGTATTCCACCACCGATTAGGCCAAAGGTGCAATGGGTCCAGTGGGAGGGATCGACACCAGATACTTCAAGAAATTGAAGTGAGTCGAGTTTGACTAGAGATACCGACCTTACAAATGGCACCTACCCAGCAAGTTATGCAAGATAGAGAATCACAGGTTACTGTACCCACCGTTGCCATTGTGCTAGTAGCACCTCGTCGTAGTGAGAGGGTTGTTCGTCAACCCGAGCGATTTATGTTCGTGGACGAATCTTCGGATTTAGTCCCAGGAAACGAGAAGGCTGTAATTGACACATGGACATACAACGAGGCGATACAAGATATAGATGCAAGATCGTGGAACACCGCTATGGAATTAGAAATTGAGTCCATAACAGCTATGGATGTATACGAGAAAACACATCTACCAGATGGCAAGGTAGTCATAGGTAGTAAGTGGGTATACAAGAGGAAGATATATTCAGATGGAGAGGTTTCGACTTTTAAAGTCAGGCTTGTGGTGAAAAGGTACACTCAAATTGAGGGCATCAATTTCGATGAGACCTTTTCACCTGTTGCAATGCTCAAGTCCATCAGAATTCTTCTGGCCATAGTAGCTCACCTGAACCTAGAGGTTTTGCAAATGGATGTGAAAATAGCTTTTCTAAATGGTTACCTTGAAGAAGGTAGAGACATCTATATGTAGCACCCGAAGGTTATGTGGTGAAGGGTGAAGAGCATCTAGTATGGAAGCTTAAGAAATACATTTATGGACTTAAGCAAGCTTCCAGATTATGGAACTTACGCTTTGACGAGGTGGTAAAGTCTTATGGATTTACCCAGTTGCCTAGTAAGAGTTGCGTGTATCGTTTGGATGTCAACGGTGACGTGATATTTCTTGCACTTTACGCAGATGATATCCTTCTACTTGGCAACAACGTGAAACTATTATCAGACGTAAAGAGTTGGTTATCCGATCAGTTTCAGATAAAAGAATTAGGAGATGCAGCATACATTCTTGGGATCAAGGTTTACCGAGATCGCAAGAGGAAAATGTTGAGCTTATCTCAGGCGTCTTACATTGATACTGTGATTACCCGTTTTAGCATGCAAACCGCCAAGAAGGGATTCCTACCCTTCAGACATGGTGTTCATTTATCTAAGGAACAGTAACCTAAGATTACAAAGGAGAAAGAGGAAATGAGACAAGTTCCTTATGCTTCCACCGTAGGAAGTCTCATGTATGTGATGCTGTGTACGAGGCCCGATATTTGCTACGCGGTAAGCATAGTAGCTAGATATCAGTCTAATCCTGGACAAACTCAATGGACTACAGTAAAGCATATACTTAAGTACCTGAAAAGCACTCGAGATTATAGGCTAGTTTACCGAGCAGATAGTCTAATACCTTTGGGTTATTCAGACTCGGATTTCCAAGATCACCGTGATGAGAAAAAAAACTACCTCAGGTTATGTGTTTACCTTGGGAAGAGGAGTCGTATCTTGGCGGAGTGCAAAGCAGTGATATATTTCGGACTCTACCATGGAAGCCGAATATGTAGCCGCTTCGGAGGCTACTAAGGAGGCGGTATGGCTCAAGAACTACCTCATGGATCTAGATGTGGTACCTCATTTGCCCAAGAGTATCATAGTTTACTTTGATAACTCAGGTGCACGCAGTGGAAAATTCGAAGGAACCACGGACCTACAATGTGACAAAACACATAGAGAGAAATTACCATGTCATACGAGAAATCGTTAGACGAGGAGACGTGCTGATTGAGAAGATTGGTACTGCGGATAACCTAGCTGGCCCATTCACGAAGAGCCTGCCGTAAAAATTCTACGACGAGCAAGTTCGAGGACTTGGATTGCACAAGATGGCCCCCACTTAGAAATGAAACTTTTGTAAAATTGGGAGAAGCAAAGTGATGGTATTGTTGGTAATAGCTAGTAGAGAGACACATTGTATACTAAAATTTTTGCTTTAGTATAAGTGGGAGATTGTTAGATTTGTATACTGGAAGCAGTTTGGTTGAGCTTGTATGCAATGTTTCCTGTTACCACTATTACAATATCCTATCTGAATTGTTTACTTGATTGCACATGTATGTCCATCTATCCTCATATATAAGTTAGATCATACAGTGTATAGAAGATCACATAAGTCTGTATGATTGGATAAGCTTAATGAGATATAAAAAAGATCACAGTTGAGACAACTTGAGGACGAGTTGTCGGTATAGGCTGTGGTATAGATAAGAAGTGATTTGACTTGGTTGTTTGTCTATACTGGTACGTCTTTGACGTATTGATGGATCACAGTGAGATGAGTTCTTCTATATGACAGTCATGAAAAACCTAGATCTCGGTGACTTTACGTTGATCTAAACGTCGATAAGGTTTTAGGTGAGTATGAGTCACTGACCATCACTTTGACTTGTTATGGGTGAGGGTTATATGAGATAACCCAATATTCTTCACATCTTGGGTGGTGACTGTGCTTGTATGTCATGCTAGTTACCTGTATCGAGTCATCGTATCCGTTTAGGATGATGACGTCCCCTTAAGGAGCTCAAAAGGTTTATTGTACTAAACCCTGCAGGTTGAGTTATCTAAAGTACAATAATAAAGTTGAGTGGTACTATTTACGGAATTAAAAAGATTATTATTTTAAGCAGTCAGAACACTATAAATAATTAATGGACGTGAGATATCTTAAATATGGGGATTCGTAAAGTCTAAGTTTAAGCCCGACTCAACTTCGGAAATAAAGGGGTAGGTCAACATTTATTCTCTAGTGGCATGAATAAATGTTTATGAATTAATTTATGTACTGGGCTGAACATAAGATAAGTAATTCATTTGAGATTCATCTTTATTCCTTGCATTTGATCCCTGGGCTGACCCACCAAGGCTCTGTCTTCTTAAATTTCATCCTCGCTTAAGAGTCCCACTGGACTCGCTCGATTCTCTATATCTAGATAGATTATATCTGATATTATAAGATATCAAAAGATATTATTCTTGATATGGTGTATCTTTAAAGATAAGATTGTATTTATTAGATATGCAGACATCCTATCCTAATAGGATTCTAGGGATTCATTATAAATACAAGGTGAGAGAATATCAAAAGAGAACTATTCTATTAATTGAGATTCTCGAAAATTTCATAGTGTGGAAGAAGGCGAAATTTGCAGTATTCTCCATAGATTGCTCTCACTCAGCATTGGAGTTTTGACAAACGGGATACAGTCAGAAGATCAAAGCACGAGTCTTGATCCTACTTTTGGCCGACAAATTCCTAGGTAAACACGAGAAAACACCAATGTGTTGCAATTAATTATATAGGTGTAAGTTAGGTATATAATTAATGTATGGTGAATTAAACATCCAAGATAGATATTCGGGAGAGAGTTAAAATCAGATTTCCCTACAGTAACTAATGGACATGTGGTGCAAAAGGGCATATTTTCCCAAATTGCCCGCAAAATGAGCAAAGATGAATGCGGAGATTCGAATCTATACCAGACATCGAGGATACCGTATACTACCAAGAATTGGTACATATTTATCAATTCGAAGATATGCTCTCACATGAGAGTATATATGAACATGAGGAAATCTTCAGGGAAGAAGAAGAAGAATGTGATGAATACTCAGAATCAGATTACAACTGAATGAGAGGCATGCTATAAGGAGCGCATAGATGAGCTAGGTTACGCTAGCCGGACCATTATATCACAAAAATTGATGGACAAAATCATGAATAGAACTATGAATATACAAAAATACCAAGGTTTTTCAACACTAGGAAAAATAGACCATGTTTTAAAGAATTTAAGTCTAGTGAAGAGAAGGCACAATGTCTTCTACAGAGTTACGAGACGGGAGATATCACTTTCGTCCCAGTTTACTAGAGATCAAGTGAAGATGCAACTGATACCAGCAAGTGATATCAGAGAAGATCTTTAAAATATAAAGCCATAAATCAAAAACACGATGAGTGGATTCACATTGGAGCAATCCAGTTGGTGATCAAATTTGCACTTTACTAGGGTACGGATACACAAATTGATATCGTAATTTATGATAAAATGATATTGAATCATGTTGATTCAGTATTAGGAACTATTTTGAAGAATCTATGTGCTAAGGACATTATATCAAACTTTTATCCGAAGATTCCATATAATATCAAGGATTCTGATTTCAGTAAAGCTCTGACACTCTATCAGGACATCAAAAAGATGGATTTGATGGATAAGAGAAACAAGCCTTATTTCATAACTTAACAGGTATCTTATGCTCTTTCAAATGTACATCATACATAGTTATATATGGGGAAAGAGTTTATCGAGATACTAGATATCTTCAAGAAGGTAGCCAAAGCAAGATAGGGTGAAAATTCCAGCTATAAGAGAAATAAATATCTAGATTAGAGACAAACTGGTACTGCAGTAAGGTGATAGTAAAAAATTTGGAGCCCCGAGGTTATCATTTCAAGGGGATCAAGTTTTCTTTATATCATATAAAAGGAGTTTTCTCCAATCGTATGAAAGAAAATGTATCCAGGATGTTCAACTGCAAGCAATCAAAGTTGCGGTCAAGTTGTAATGTCCAGAAGGGTGATAAGAGTCGTCATAAGATTTGGCGCAATAGGCGAGAAAATACATTTCCCTTGCAATGTGTTATATTACAAAAGAATCTAGGGTCCAAAACCCGGTTCTTAGTTGTGTTGTATTTGCATTGGGCTTCATTGAGGGTCTTTGAAGCATAGTATATCACCTGACTTTCCTTGCCTATCTTTTGGCCTAATACCTTACCAACGTTGTATCCGCTTGCATAGCACATAACCTCGAATGGCATGCCACAATCTGGGGGCTGGATGATAGGTATTGTGACCAAAGCGTTCTTCAGGGTATTAAGCGTTTGTAATTTTTTCTTCATCAAAGTCTCAGGGCACATCATTTTGTAGCTTATGAGTCATAAGTTGGGCAATCTTTGCAAGTCGCTCACAAATCTTCGATAAAAAGTAACGTGCCCAAGGAATTCTCACAACTGCTTGATTGAAGCTGGATATGATGGTTTTAATGATGTTCACCTTGGCCTTGTCCACTTCAATACCTCTTTCTGATACAAAGTGCCCGAGAACAATTCATTCTTCCACCATAAAGTGACACTTATCATAGTTGAGAACCAAACTCTTCTCGACGCATCGCTTTAGAACCAATTCTAAATTCTTAAGATAAATATCGAATGACTTACCATAGACAGCAAAATCATCCATAAAGACCTTGATACAATTCTCTAATAAATCTGAAAATATGCTCATCATGCTTCACTGAAACTTGCCCAGGGCATTACAAAGTCCGAAAGGTATTCTACAATAATCAAATATCCCAAACGGGCACGTGAACGTGGACTTATATTGGTCTTCTCGGGCAACCTATATCTGCATGTATCCTGAATATTCATCCAAGAAGCAAAATATATTGTTCCCCGCTAGCCTTTCCAATATTTCGTCAATGAAAGACAAGGGGAAGTGGCATTACAAAGTCCGAAAGACATGCTGCGATAATCAAATGTTCCAAATGGGCACGTGAACGTGGTCTTGTCTTAGTCTTCTCGGGCAACCTATATCTGCATGTATCCTGAATATCCATCCAAGAAGAAAAATATTTTGTTCCCCGCTAGCCTTTCCAACATGTCGTTAATGAAAGACAATGGGAAGTGGTCCTCGCGAGTCACCAAGTTGAGCTTTGGATAATCAATACACATTATCCAGATTGTCTGTAGTCTCATAAGTTTATGCTCGTTCTTATCATTTTTCACCACCTAAATTCCAAACTTCTTGGGCACAACGTGCACTAGACTGACCCATTTACTATCAGAAACTGGGTATATAATGCCCACGTCAAGAAGTTTTAGAATCTCTTTCATGACTACTTCCTTCATGGCTGGATTGAGCTTCCTTAGTGGATCTCGTACTAGCTTGGCCTATTTTTTTATCAGGATGTTATGTATGCACACTGAAGGTCTGATGCCCTTTATGTCGGCCAAAATCCATCGAATAGCTTCCATGTATTTCCCAATGATGTTTCTGTTGGATTTGTATACTGGAAGCAGTTTTCGTTGAGCTTTTATACAATGATTCCTGTTACCACTATTACAATCTCCTATCTAAATTGTTTACTTGATTGCATATGTATGTCCTTTTATCTCGTATATAAGTTAGATCATACAGTGTGTAGAAGATCACAGAAGTCTGTATTATTGGTCAAGCTTAATGAGATATAAAAAGGATCACAGCTGAGACAACTTTAGGACGAGTTGTTGGTATAGGCTGCGGTATAGATAAGAAGTGACTTGACTTGGTTGCTTGTCTATACTGGTACGTCTCTGACGTATTGATAGATCACAGTGAGATGAGTTCTTCTATCTGACCGTCGTGAAGAACCTAGATCTCGGTGACTTTACGTTGATCTAAACCTCGATAAGGTATTAGGTGAGTATAAGTTACTAACCATCACTTTGACTTGTCATGGGTGAGGGTTACATGAGATAACCCAATATTCTTCTCATCTTGGGTGGTGGCAGTGTTTGTATGTCATGTTAGTTGCCTGTATCGAGTCATCGTATCCGTTTATGATGATGACGTCCCCTTAAGGAACTCAAAAGGTTTATTGTACAAAACCCTGCAGGTTGAGTTATCTCAAGTACAATATAAGGTTAAGTGGTACTACTTAAGGAATTAAAGAGATTAATTATTTTAAGCAGTCAGAACGCTATAAATAATTAATGGACGTGCGATATCTTAAATACGGGGGTTCGTGAAGTCTAAGTGCAAGTCCGACTCAACTTCTAAATAAAGGGTAAGTCGATTTATTCTCTAGTGGCATGAATAAATGTTTATAAATTAATTTATGTTCTGGGCTGAACATAAGATAATTAATTTATTTAAGGCCCATCTTTATTCCTTGCATTTGATCCTTGGGCTGGCCCATCAAGGCCTGAAGCTGCATAAAATTCGTCCACCTCATAGTGAATCCCACAGGCATTTTGTTCTGATCCTCTCTGTCTGCAAAGATATGATTATATTTATTAGATATACAGAGTTCCTATCTATATAGGATCTAGGGTTGCATTATAAAAATAAGGTGGGAGAAAATCATAACAAATCCATTCATTGTAATTCTCGAAAATTACATAGAGGTAGAAGGCGAAATTTGCAGTATTCTCCATAGATTGCTCTCACTCGTTATTAAAGTTTTGACAAACGGGACACAGTCCAGAAGATCAAAGCACGAGTCTTGATCCAATTCCTTATCCGACAAATTCGTAGGTGAACACGAGAAAACACCTATGTGTTGCAATTAATTATATAGATGCATACTAGGTAAATAATCAATGTATGGTGAATTAAACATCCAAGATAGATCATCGGGAGAGGGTTAAAATCAGATTTCTCTACAATTGGTATCAGAGCCTGGGATTAGTATCTTGGCTCTGTTGGATTAATTCATGTTTGATTATTACGTGCGTAATTAATTAATTGTGGATCTGTCGTTCATTGTGGCTCGTTTTATTTCTTTGTCGGATTTCGTTTTTCACCACGAGAAAATATGTGGTTAGATTAGGATTTTTCTTGTAAATCTAATATGTAAAAGAAGAATGAAGATGAAGAACACGGAGAATGAGACGACGGAGTCCCATCGCACGGTGCGATGGGAGGCAGGCCAGAAGTCGGATGCACATCGTGAGGGCGTACGGGCGACGGCACGCTAGGCATGCTCGACGCCCACAGCATGCCACTCGGCAGCTGCACACGAGCTTCTGCGGCATCGGGTGGACAGGGGCACGCGGGACGGTAAGCCTCGACGGACGTCGGCGGCTTGGGCGTGCGATGCACATGGTTTCCGCACGGATGCCTCGGTACGTCTCAACATTGAGCGTGCGCACGCAGTTTTCTCGGCAGCATGCGAGGTGCGACGAGGCGAGGCATCAGCGCCCTCGCACGCGATGCCCCGTCCACACATTGTGATCTCTAAACAAAGTGGTACGCACTGTGAGTAAACGTCCACACGCGTGGCTTGCTTGCACTGTTTATCATAAGTTTGTTAGATGAGATTTCTAAATAAAACATTTTAATCTATTGAGAAGTATGAGTTTCATGTGTAAACGTCCACACGCGTGGCTTGCATATGCGAGTTTAATAAGTTATCTAGAGATAGATCTAAAATGAGATGACAAATTTTTTTTAATTGGAAGCGGTATGGTCCGAGTGAGTATGCCAATTCTAAGAATTCATTATCTGCTGTCAAAATTATGGTCATTGCTTAGGCATCACCTCAAGTACAACTTCTCGCGAAATCCCTTCTTGCGATAGTGATGTGGTCTAGTAAGGTTCAATCATTAATTTCATTTATCATAAGGATAAGTTTACATGAATTGAAATTAAACGACTAAAAGGTATATTTTAGTCTGGTCGAGGGGTTCATGTGTAAACGTCCACATGCGTGACTTGCATGTGCAATTCCTTAGGCGATTGGAGGTTTCAATTAATATTATTTTATCAAAAGGTTATAATATTATTGTTACGAATTATGTGCGATCGTATGCTTATGTGTTTACATTACTTTTCATATATGTCTCTTACACCGATTATCAATATGATCGTACAAAACCATCTATCCGGTCCAAATTTTATCGAGTGGAAACGAAATATGGAATATGTTCTTATCGTAGAAAAACACATGTGTGTTCTCACTACTCCCAAACCCGATGCCCTTACTGACGCATCGACGAATGAGCAGCGAGAGTCAAGAAGACTTTGACATAAGTCAAATAATATGGCCAAATGCTATATGATGACAACTATGTCCAAAGGCTTGCAGCTGCAGTATCAGTCGATGGTAGACGCGACTGAAATATGGTCAAGTCTCGAGAGTAAGTTTGGGCAGTAGGATCGGACAGTTTGCTTCCACGCAATGAGAGAAATCTTGGCGTGTAGGATGGAAGAAGGAAGTTCGGTCCATGAACATGTCTCCCACATGACTCATCTCATGGATAGTCTTGATCAGTTGGGAGGAGGTATCGACGGCGAAGCCAAGGTCGATATCATCCTCAACACACTGCCAAAGTCTTTTGAGAATTTTCACGTGAACGCGATCATGAGGAAGACCGAGTATACACTTAGTCAGTTGCTAAAAGATCTCGTGGCCGCGGAAGGTGTCATGAGAAAATGAGCACATGCCCTTGCTAGCACATCTAAGGGCCCAAATTTTCCATTGAAAAGTGGAAGAAGAAAAATGGGTGCCAAAGGTAGTAGAGGCTAGGAAACCAGTGGGAGCAAGAACATGGTGCCACTAGAGGCTTGAAAAAGCCAAAGGAGAGGGGCAGGTGCTTTAAGTGCGGCAAGATTGGGTATTGAAAGGCTAAGTGCCCCATGCTCAAGGCTCAAGGTACGCCATTTGCTTTAGTAACGGAAACATGTTTAGCAACTTGTTCTACTTATTCAAGGGTAGTAGATACGGGTGCGACTGATCTTGTTTGTTACACCTTGCAGGGTTTCCTGCAGACAATGGAGCTGTTTGATGGCGAGATAACGATCTCCATGGGCAACACAGCGAAAGTCGAGGCCATTGCAGTCGGAGATGTTTCTTTATGTTTTGATAGGATAGTTTTAGTGTTAAAAGATATTTTATATGTGCCGGAGTTTCGGCGAAACCTTATTTTGGTTTTCAAACTATTTATACATGGATATTCTGTTATTTTTGATAGTGGTGTTTCTATCATAAGAAATGAAAAAGTTATCTGTGGTGGCACTTTATATAATTCGCTTTATACTATTTCTGCTAAACATAATACCTTTAATTATGTTGCACTTTCATCAAATCTTAAAAAGATGAAGTTTTTTTCACTAGATGACACCATATTTCTTTGGCATCTTAGATTAGGTCACATCAATCAAATTAGGATCCAAAGACTGGCTAAGAATTGAGCGTTGGGTGAAATTACAGTCACTCTGTTCTCTGTCTGCAAATCCTGTATAGAAGGAAAGATGTCGACCAGACCATTCAAAGCCATTCTGACCTTTGTGAACCAATGTTCACACAAGCTCGTGGAGGGTACGATTATTTTGTCACTTGATCACACTATTTTCTAACACGAAAACATGCAAGTGGATATGTAAGTCGAGTATCGTATCCACAGGGATTGTAACACGAAAATACAGAAGTTAACTCAATAATCCTTCATCATTATCCAAGCAACAGATTTTGGTTTTGAAAGGTTTTGGGACTTCGAATATTAATTCAAAGCCAAGAGAAACAAAGCAAATAAACGATAACGATAACGATAACGATAACGATAACGATAAAAACTCAAAGAGACAAATAGACTAAAAGACTAACCCTAGGGATGTATTAATTATACCCACATCGTGTGTTTATCCTGCTTCCTATTAACCAATTTTAATCCAGCCAAGATGGAAGATCACATAAGCAACCAACAATTTCAGTTACGATAATTGTGGTAGTAGATTACTAATTTACCTATTACTGTTACGTCTCAAGGTGTAAATTAGCAACTCCAAAAAGATCACAAAGAATAAGCTTCCTACGGATGTTCCTATCTTAGCTACGACTCAAGGCTTACCCGTATTGTGCATTCAAGATCGATTAACAATTAAAACTGTTAAGTATTCAACTGGCAACTAGGTATGCATTAAAGTTGATCAGAAATTAACACATAATATTTAGCACCGAGAATCACAAATCATTGACTGGAAGGTAAATAGCAATTAGCAGGAATCACCACACTTAGGAGAAAATCATACAAACCCTAGGATTAGAAAGGAAATTTAGCTAGACATAAGAATCGAAATAAAATACGAATTAACCATAGAAATACGAATTGAATAGATCAAACCTGTAATGTAGCGTCTGAATAACAATCTAGGTTTTGAATC
This sequence comes from Salvia rosmarinus, assembly GCA_036937905.1. Classification (NCBI taxonomy): domain Eukaryota; kingdom Viridiplantae; phylum Streptophyta; class Magnoliopsida; order Lamiales; family Lamiaceae; genus Salvia; species Salvia rosmarinus. Next base: position 44,288,256 of record CM072819.1, read on the forward strand.
CAAACCCGAGTAGTAAACGGATAAAAACGGAATTCCTTTGGATGAATGTGTTCCAAAGCGATTATTAAAGCGTTAAAAAGCAATAAACTAAAGTCTAGATGAATGTAAATCAAAGCTAGAATGAAAGTATGTGAAAACTAGAGTAAAAACTGAGTAATCGCAGAGAAAACAGGGTAAAACGAGCTTGGAGGTGCAAATGCACGTCCTGGGGTATATATAGGCAATGGGATGAAACCCTAATTCCAGGCCGTAGAGCCTAGCGGTCGCTAGGTCGGTCGCTAGCTGTGAGTCAGAACTTTTCCCCGATGAACTCGCGGCCAGGTTCGCGATCGCGTGGCTTGCCTAGTGGCCGGTCTAGCGGTCGCTAGCTCAGTCGCTAGTCTTAATACAGAAGCTTTTTTGGAATATCTCGCGGGCAGGCTCGCGGTCGCTATATTTGCCTAGCGGCCAGCCTAGCGATCGCTAGGTCAGTCGCTAGTTTGACTCCAGAATGTTTCCACCCGAGCTCGCGGCCGGGCTAGCGGCCGCTAGGGTAGCCGTTAGTCTCCGTTCCTTTTCATCTTTGGTTCGTTCTTTTGCCTTGTGCTCGATTATCACCTGAAAAGCCTATAGAACACCAAAAAGGAACCCAAGAGCAGTATCTCCCAAAAATAGCTAAAAGCATTAGATCAACTATATAAACGCACTTAAACTGATCTAAAATCATCTTAATATATCATTAATAAACGAGTAAAAAACGTGTTTATCAAACCCCCAAACTTGAAACATTGTTTGTCCTCAAACAAAAACAAAGACACAAACAAAAGATCAACGAGCGTTAGCAAAGGTGGTAGCTATAACAAGCCTCAGAAATCTTTTTAAAGTTCAAAAACAACAGCACACGTGATAACATTAGTCAACTCGACAATATAGAACAATTGAAAGCAAAATCTTATTCAATTCAACCCTCACAAAGGCATGTGTATAATATAGTATACACTCAAACTCAGAAGAAAATTCAGGACGTGTATACACTCAAACTCAGAAGAAAATTCAGGACGTGTATACACTCAAAGATCAATGTCATGCAAAATCTTACCATAGGCTTGCCATTTCTCTAATATCTCCACTACGTCAAATGCGTTCAAATTAGGATCAAAAAGGTCTTTTCACGGGTTGTAATGTAGGCACATTGGTTAAGGTATGGTGATATATGGCTAAGTGACTTAAATGCGATTCCAAACACCCCATTTATAACTTTCAACACATATGGACTTTGTCCATTTCCTTTTTTCTTTCCCACATACTAAATCAACATTCATGCAAACTCGAGATACTTATACTTTGATTAATAACCCTTTATGCTCACATTATTCATATCATTTTTCTTTTTCTTCTTTTCAATAGAGCTTATAGGGTTTATTCTTTTCCACATAGGGACCGTTCTTTTCCACAGAGGTACTTCTCTAGCTTTTAACCCGACGTAATACATCAAATTATTTCAACCCTTTGATTCTCATATCCATCCTCACCTCTTATCATCCGGTTAACAAAATAATAAGGTCTAATAAAGGTTCAAAGAAGGTGACAAATGGTATATATAATTGGGTTAGTGTATGGGTAAATTTGTGGTTCACAAAGATGGCATTTTATCCTTTCCATATTCGAAACACATATTGCAGTCTCGACACAGAAAACACGACAAGTTTTAGAAGATAATTACATGCATGATATCACACATTTAAAAGAAACTGTAACATGATGTTTATACAGTGAAGCTCAAGTCTCACGATTCAAGCAAATGGTGAAAAACAACAAGCTAAGCAATCTCAAGTCATCCATGCATCGTTTTCTAACACATCATGTGCACCATCAACGTATTTTTCAGAAAATTTCTATCATCATTGGCCACATAGGTTAACATTTTTCACTTAAGCTCGTCGATCAACAAACACAACAACGAAAACAAAAGACACAAAAGCCCCAAAACATAAAAACTTACAAGACAAAGCAAAAACATAAAAAGGACTACATAACCAACCACACTCTTAACTCCCCCCAAACTTATTGTGATATGTAGAGCAATAAGGTTGCAGAAAAGAGTGGTTGGGAGAGAGACCTTACCTCATATGCCGCTACTCCGGCGGCGGATAGAATCCTCGCCATCGATTCCATTGTTGCATCATCTGCAACATCGAAAGGTTTAACAATCAGGCCAAAACGCACGGGTCGACGTATGGATATCACATTGGATCGGACCTCACGGCCGAGCTAGCGATCGCTAGCTCGATCGTTAGTTTTGCACATAGACGTTCTGTATTGAGCTAGCGGCCGTCGTCGCGATCGCTAGGGTGGTCGCTTGTTTTGGCCGAAAACTCTCTGTATTGACCTAGCGGCCGGGCTTGCGATCGCTAGCCCGGTCGCTAGTCGTGACCCTTTTTTTATGTTTTTATAAAAACATTCATATTTTGGGGCACAAAAAATGACCAAAACGACACAAAAAGACAAAAAACAAAGAAAAACAAAACAAGCAAAAAGAAAAACATAAAGCAGATAAACATATTGGGTTACCTCCCAACCAGTGCTAAATTTTTCGTCGCTAGCTCGACGTTACCTCTCTTCATGGCTCATTGAGGTTGGTCACCTTGACTTCGCGGTTGAAGTGCGACTTGAAATAAGACTTGAGGTACTGCCCATTAACTTTGAAGAAGTTGCCACTCGAATCTATCAATTCATAGCTCTCGTTGGCATGTCCTCGGTAGATAGTATATGGCCCCGACCATCTTGATTTCAGCTTTCCAGGGAAAAGATGGAGTCGGTGTTAGGATCAGGTCGAAAAATGCAGTGGAAATTAAAAAATTTTGAATCAATAAATGAAATAACAATTATTTCATTCCAATAATATTAACGAATTCACGTTAACACGATGTAAAGGCAAAAATGATCGAATTATTGCATACATTTTCGTACTCCGTTTGATGTAGAGATTAGAAGAAATCAATTGCTCATTCTCCAAACTCGCAGGGATCCAAACGTCTCCCCTCTATCAAGTCCACACTTCGACAATAGTTTTTCGCTAGCAAAACCAAACCCTCCTTTTGTATTGAAAATCAGAAAACAAACTGGACTTAAAAGAACTAGAAGAAAAGACGTCTGCATTCTTTTAAAAGAATAATGGAATATCAACCATTAAGGAAAACGTTTTCCCTCATTTAATGCTAATAATCTTCATCATTAACATGATTATTATTAACATAATTATTCCTACAGTTACGTGATTGTGAATAACACGTTTCCTTTCCTTTTTCTTTTTTTTAATCCAACAATTATATATATATATATATATATATATATACAATCTGATTTTCTAGATTTTAAAATTAATCAAATAAATTTTATATCTAATTAAATTAATATAATTAATTTAATATAGAATTAGATTTGTTAATCCAATTATATTCAACTAAATAAATTTAATTGAATATCTAATTTAACATATTAAATTAGAACAAGTCTCAACTATTTAATCATCATTAATTAATCGGATTCAACTATTGAATTAATTCAATTGATACGTTCTAGCTTTTTATGTATGACCCTTTTAGGTTCACGACTAACACTAGTAATAGGCTTGTAACAAATTACAACTTAAACAAATAACATTAATTCAATTAATTTATCCAATAAATTAATTTGCTTGAAATTAACTCTTTAATTTCAAGAACCTATAAACCATGAGAACATCTAGCAAGTAGCATGGCCACCTAGTACTAGGTGAAATAGCGAGTAAACCTATTTTGAATATGAATCTTCATACATGTACGGTCCTTCTATTATCTAATCTCCAAATTAGATATTGAGTATGGAATTAAATCGAAAACTCAAAACAATCCAATAGTTACATTTTCATTCAAATTCAATAACTCCTTAATGAATCATTATTCATCGTGCATTGGCCAAGGTCTTTGAGTTATAAACAATGAAAACTGTAGGAGATTCTCTCGTCTTAAACAAGTAATAGATTCTTTATCAACCACGCATTAATCTCCATATTTATTCATATCGCATCCAACATAAACTCTTTAACGATTGTCTAGCAATCAGAGAATATATCAAAATGAAATAGAATTCCTATAAGATTACTATGGTGTCTCAAGTCAAATGACTAATCATGTACTATCATATATTAGAAATTCTTATTTTGATAAAATAAATTCCATATAAGAATTTCTAGCGGGTCAGTTCAGTATACTTGTTCTCAAACAAGCACCCACGTATATACACTTACGTCAACTACATTAATATTAATGAAACACAATATTCTCATCTTATAAGTGTGTATCATACATGCGAGTTATTTCCAACAATTCAATGTCCTGTCTTGAATAGTCATTTCACTCGGAACTAATTTTAAGACCAAAGCTTCAAAGACATATTTCATAATAACCATCATATGCGTGACCATATCTTATAACTTATCATGGTCTTAGGACTTTATCTAAAGTATATAAATTATTAATAACAAATACAATAGATAAACAAATGTCATTATTAATATAAATTCCAATAAGATTGAATTTACAAATTCATTAAAAAATAAAACGACCAATCTAATTGGTGTGCCGGGTGTAACTCTTTCAATCGGGCATTGTAGAGCAACACTTCATTTTCCGGCGAGAATCCCTTTGGGCGAATGGTGAGATCATGGAATTTCCTCGCTCTTTCCTTATAGATGCGGGAGTTCTCGAAAGCTTTGTTCCTCCACTCGTCTAGCTCTAACAGTTGTTCGCCTTTTCTCAATCCGGCCTCCTTGAAGTCCATGTTAATCATCCTTGTGACCCAATAGGCTTTGTGCTTGACGTGCCCAAGTTTTGTGCTCTTTTTTCTGTGTCTTGTCTAGGTCTAGATCGAGTCTTTTGTGTCTTTCTTGTTGTGTTTTGTGTCTGGGAGGACACATTGGTCTGCAGGGGACAAGGCAGGGCAGAAATGGGCAAGAAGGAGTGGAACTTGCATGGCGGATGAATAGAGATACGATGCACCTCGAGGGCACAAGGAGCTTAGCTCACACCGGCTTCAAACCCCAAGAGGTTGTTGGTTTCACGGCGTGACCTCCTTCTGCACCGCACAAGTTCAATCTCCGTAAGGATAGGCTAATGGGCAAGCGGAAGTGAAGGCGGCGAGCAGAGACCAAGAAGAAGGAGGCGAGAAGGCGGAGGGAGAGCTAATGGGCAAGATACGCGAGATCAGGCGAATCTCGCTAAATCCGGAAAGGATGCTGCACGACACCGAATCTCATGATATCCGGAGGAGATCGCCTCGGATCCGTCTCGGCAAGGAAAGAAAGCCGATCAACAAGGAAAACCTACCAGTTGTCCAGCCCATGGGCCATTACCATCGTCGGTCTCTCGGCCTATATATATGGATGAAGGCGCGACTTGTGCGTCTCTTCCGCTCCAACTCTCACTCTCATTATCAAATTCATCCAAAGAAGACCACATACATTAAGTCCCTTCTGGGCAAACACTTTATTTGCTATTCAGATGTTTTGCTGGCGACACTTTGGGCTCGCTGCTTCCATTTCGTTCAATTAATAGTAAGTTGGTTCCGTTTAATTATGGTTTCAATTAAGCTGCTGCATGTTTATTTATTTTATGTCTAGCTAAGTCTTTATTACGGTTTGGGCGTGACTAAGTGGAGCATGATTAATATAACTCGAGAGGTCTAAGTAGGGCATTACGATCTGCATGCGTGTGTTCCCAAGCACTAGGTCCCGGGCAATATATAACTTAACCAAACTCGGTGTGTTAGTTGCAAATAACATAGTGGGTAAGGGAGGTTGCAAGTAATAATTGGATTAAGGTGTCGGTGTCCCGCACCCCAAATAATCTGACCGGTGTGGGTGAGTTGGAGTAGTCCTAGCAAATGCCTTTGCCAATACCGGGTCCATCTAGATCATAACTTATCGTAGGTTTGCATGTCTTGAGGTGTCCTCGTGCGTGGGCATTACGGGTTAGATAGTTTGCATAGGGTGTCCTTGCCTTTTTACATAAAGGATAAATTTGGAGGGGTGCGTCGTGGGCGTGACGCGTGACAACGGGGTCACAACGTATGTCTCTTATAACCGGTTGATGCATGTCATGTAGAGAAAACCTTTGCACCTAGGACCGAGTGTTAATCGTCTTCACGAAGTTGTTGCCCAAGCCAGACTCGTCTTATTATTTGATATTCTCTTTGAGTTTGTTTCAGGTTATTTTAGTCTACCTATAGTGACCAAGATAGTTACACAACTCTCATTCCTTTTAAGTGACATCGTGACATCAGAGATTGCTACACCAACTCCTCGTGGGATCGACCCTATACTTATCGCTAGCTACGCCTGTGATGGGCAATAGGTTATAAATTTATTTTGAACGCTAAACGGCGGTGTGTCGAATTGGCGCGTTCTTTGGGGAGTTGCGCATTCGGTGAGTATCTCTATTTCTTGATTTTATATTGCTTTCTTTATTGTATGCTATGACCTAACCTTGCGGGAAGAGAACGAAGGACTTTTGTACGATCCCGAGATCGAAAAGCACGCAAGGCGGAGGAGAGGCGAAGACGGAGGGCACGACAAGTCATGCGGGGCGGCTAATCCGTAAGAGAACCCGGAGGGCAATACGATGGGTGAACAACCGCAGTAGAGCGGACATTAAGGAAATGGTGTTCCCAACAACGAACTCGAGGCCAACGGGCATCACTTTGCCCGCGATCAATGGCAACTGGGAGATGAAGCATTCCTTCATCCAAATCCTCCCCCGATTCAGTGACATGCCCGGGGAGGATCCACAAAGGCATTTACAAGATTTCGAGATGGCGTGTGGGACTATCCGCGCCAATGAAAACCTTGGAGAGTATGTGAGATTAGTGTCATTCCCCTTCTCTCTGCATGATGGGGCGAGAGAACGGCTCACACCTTGCCCGTTGGAAGTGTGACCACGTGGGCACAACTTCACCAGAAGTTCCTCGAGAAGTACTTTCCTGCCGCCCGTATTCAGAACATGAGGAAAAGGATAAGCAACATCAAAATGGGCACGGGAGAGACCTTTTATGATTACTGGGGAAGGTTTAAACAGCTGCAGGCGAAATGCCCTCAACATCAAATTCCAGATCATGATCTGATCCAATATTTCATGGCCGGGTTGAGGGCAACAGAGAAAATTTGGGTGAATGCAGCTTGGGAGGATCAATCTCAATAAAGTTCCAGTGAGGCCTTTAGACTGCTTTGGGCGAGATGGTCAAGAAAATAGAGACGAAGGAGGAGAAGTTAGAAGCAAGCCGCTTCTTCTTCAACCGTGGAGACCAAGCCGGATAAACTTTGTAACTGCTCGACAAGTTCATAACCAACACAGACCGGGACGGGACGGTGACAAGGCAAAATAAAGCTAAAGTTTGCCAAATATGCGGCTAGTGACACATCACACGGATCAATGCCCCACATTGTTTGAAGAAGAAGAAGTCGATGCAAGGGTCGAAATGGTAATGGGCACACGACGGAGGAGGTATGATCCAAACTCTCGGACCTACAACCCGGATGGAGGAACCACGAAAACTTTAGGTGGTCTAACAACCAAGAGGGTAGGACAACAAAGAAGAAGAAGACGGAGGGCATGACAACAATGTACGTACGAAATAATCACGTGACCAAAGCGGTGGGCCATCGTTGGCTGAACTTGTGCACACTATGGCACGAGAAAATGTGAAGGCTCAACAAGAGAACGAGAAATTCAAGGTCGAGACAAGGGGAGCCCTCCAGAGCCTCGGGAACCAAGTTTCCCAATTGACGGCCGCCGTAACGCGTCTTGAGAAGAAGCAAGGAAATTTACCTCCTCAAGTAGAGGTAAACGAGTTAGCCCAACTGAATGTTGTAGCCCTGAGAAGTGGGAAGAAACTACCAGAGAAAGTTTTCATGCCTAAGGACGACGCAGACATGCACAAGAGAAGATCTCACATAACACAATGGTCAAGACGACAATGATCAAGAGGAATCGCCAAGGAAAAGATGAGGAAAAGAAGAGGCAATCATTGAGCCAACCTATGTCAAACCTAATCCTAAGGTTTTACCTCCTTTCCGTGCAGATTGGCAAGAATGTAAGAGAGGAAGAAATGAGCGAGATGTATCGCGTGTTTCGTATGTGGAAATTAATATACCGCTCATCATCGCTCTGGCACGATGCCGAAATGGGCAAAGTTCATGAAAGAATTGTGCACGAGAAAGGTGAAATACAAAGATGATGCAAAATTCCAAGTGGGAGAGAATGTATCCATGATCTTGCAAATGAAATGCCCGAAAGTGTGGAGATCCAGGATGTTTTCATTCCCCGCGTAATAAGCAATACGAGGATCGAAAGGCCATCTTTGGATTTGGGGGCATCTATAAACGCCATGACCTTGTTAATGTTCAATGAATTAAAGGTGGGAACCCCAAAGCCAACACGAGTGGTTATCCAATTAGCGACAGTCCAACGCTTATCCGTAGGAATCATCAAGACGATTGGTCAAAGTGGAGGAACTCATATTTCAGTGGACTTCTACGTTCTAGATATGGGCACGATGGGTAACAAATCCTCGCTATGCTCTTGGGTCGACCATTCATGAAGACAAAACGTAACTAGGATTGATTGCGACACGGACAAATTATCATGTGAATTCGACGGCGAGACGGTGACCTTCAACATCTTCAGGCCATGGGCATCCTATTGATATTGAGGTCGTGGAATTCATTGATCACATTGAACCCATGGTGGGAGACATCCCGCCCGAGATAGGTTTACAAGATCCATTGGATCAAAGAATTCAAAGTGGTCTTAAGGAGGATGACGCCCACGAAGAAACAACTTATGGGCAATGTCGGGAGGCCCGCTTATTTGCGGAAGCGAACCCGAGGGACTCAGTGGTCAATATGCGTAACATGCCCAAGTCAAGGAAGAAGAAAAGCTCGCTCCATCCCTTATGAGAGCAATCAAACTCGAGCTAAAAACTCTTCCTCACCACCAAGTACATCTTTCTAGGGAAGGACGACACCTTGCCGTGATCATCAATGCTAAACTCGGTCCGAGTCGGGAGGAGGCGTGAGAAGTGTTGTCGGGCAATACACAAGCTATTGGATGGACATTGGCCGACATCAAGGGCATCGCCCCTTCCATATGCGTTCACAATATTCTGATGGAAGAAGAAGCCAAACCAGTACGCGATCAACAAAGGAAGTTGAACCCAGCTATGAAGGAGGTAGTCATGAAGGAGATCTTGAAGCTTCTCGACTTGGGCATCATATATCCCATATCGACAAGAATGGGTCACCCGTTACACGTCGTGCCCAAGAAGTCGCATTCGGTAGTGAAAAGCGAGAAAGGAGAGCGATCCCAACGAGACTCCAAACAGGTTGGAGAATGTGTATTGACTATCGAAGCTCAACACGGTGACCAAAAGATCACTTCCCATTACCTTTCATTGACGAGATCTTTGGAGAGGTTAGTTGAAACAAATTCTTTTGTTTTTTAGACGGATACTCGTGCTACATGCGAGATATGGGTTGCCAAGGTGATCGTGGATAAAACTACTTTCACATGCCCATTCGGGACATTTGCCTACGTAAGAATGCCTTTCGCTTGTGTAATGCCCTGTGGACATTTCAACGATGCATGATGAGCATCTTCTGAACCTATTAGAGAAATGCATCGAGGTCTTTATGGACGACTTTACCGCCTATGGGGAATCATTCGATGAGTGCTTGACAAATTTGGAGGTAGTCCTACGAGATGTGTCGAAAAGAATTTGATCCTAAATTATGAGAAATGTCATTTCATGGTACAAGAAGGATTGTTCTTGGGCACGTGGTGTCCGAAAGAGGATAGAAGTAGATAGAGCTAAAGTAGAGATCATCGCCAAATTGCCTATCCAGCTTCAAGAAAGCAAGTGCGAGGTTTCCTTGGGCACGCTGGTTCTACGTAAGATTTGTGAAGGACTTCAAAAGATCACCCACCCGTGACACGATTACTCCGAATGATGTACCATGGGAATTCGATGAAGAATGTAAGATAGCTTTTGAAACTCAAGAATAACTTAATTTCAAAGACCGATCATTCAACCCCGATTGGGGCATGGCGTTTGAAGTTATGTGCGATGCAAGTGGATATGCCGTGGGAGCCGTCTTGGGACAACGAAGAGGAAGGAAAGTCATGCTATATACTATGCCTCGAGAACTCTCAATGCCGCCTAATGCAACTACAAAGACAACCGAGAAAGAACTCTTGGCGGTCGTCTTTGCCTTTGAAAAATTTCGATCATATCTCATCGGGGCAAGACAATCGTCTACACCGATCATACTTATACGAGGTACCTAATGGCGAAGAAGGAGTCAAAGCCACGATCGATCGGATGGATCTTGCTTCCAAGAGTTCGATGTAGAAATCAAAGACAAGAGTGGAGCACAAAACCTTGTGGCCGACCACTGAGTAGGATATTGAAGGAGAAGACCGGTGTCCATTGCAGACCTTCCTCAAGAACATCTCAGATTCATTCGTGGCACGACGGAGTTCGAGCCATGGTATGCAGATTTGGTTAATTACAAAACCACCGAGAACTCCCCGTTGGGCTCACTACGTATCAAAGAAACAAGATCAAGGTAGATCGTCGCACCTATATATGGGATGATCCTACTTATGGAGAAAGTGCGCTGATCAAGTTTTATGCGACGATGTGTGCCCAAACCGAGATCAAAGACATTCGAATCACCGCCACTCCAAAGAATGTGGAGGTCACTTTGGGCACAAGAGGACAATGAAAGGTTTTGACAGTGATTCTTCCGCCCATGATATTCAAAGATGCTTATGAGTGTGTAAGCAATGCAAAGAGTGTCAGCGGGAAGGAAATATCACAAAGAGGAATGAGATGCCCATGATACCTATCCTTCCCCGTCAAATCTTTGATGTATGGGATGGATTTTATGGGACCATTACCAAGCTCAAGGGCAATGCGTACATCCCGCTTGCGGGGATTATGTTTGAAATGGGTTGAGGCCAAGGCAAGTGCCACTAATGACTCAAAGGTAGTTTCACTTTTCTTAAAGCTAATATCTTCAACAGTTCGGCGTGCCCAAGGCAATTATCGTGATCAGGAACCCGTTTCGCAACACTACTATCACCAAATTGTTCGAGAAATACGGTGTAACCCATCGTGTGACTACTGACCTACCATCCGCAGCTAATGGGCAAGCGGAGTTGTCCAATGTAATAATCAAGACTATATTGAGGAAGGTAGGGGACCTACGGTGTAAGGCTGGAGCACTCGCCTTGACGACGCTATGGGCATATAGAGCGCATACAAGACCCCTCGGGCATGTCACCATACCGAATTGTGTTCGGCAAGATGTGTCATTTACCAAGAGAACTAGAGCACAAGGCATTTTGGGCGGTGAACAAGCTCAACTTTGATTGGGACCGTGATGGCCAAGCTAGAAAGCTTGACTTCAAGAATCTGGAAGAAATAAGGCTGAGGCCTATGACAATGCCGTTCTATATAAAGAAAGATTAAAGAAGGCACATGACCGTCTTATCAAAGCCAAGTCATTCGAGCGAGGCAATTGGTGCTTTTATACCGCCTCGATTCAAGTTGATGTCGGCGAGTTAACAAGCAGTGGTGCGGACCATATGAAGTCAAAACTCAATTTCCGAATGGAGTATTGAGATCGCCGATCCGAAGATGAGAAAACCTTCAAGGTCAATGGACGTCTCAAGGCTTACTATGGGCATCACGAGGTAGATCCAGGAATTGCATCGAGTGCAAGCCCTCGACGGGAAGAGTAATAAAGAGGTCCAGTCGAGCCACGACGATAACCAATGCGCCGCCGAGGCAACCCGGTAATTTTATTTGCTTTAGTTGTTGTTTTCTCTTTTGTTTTGTTTTGCCCCGCTTTTGCGTGTGTTGTTGTGTTGGTCAATCTACGAGAACCGTTTTGATCATGATCGAAGAGGCAAGATGAGGCGCTAGACATTCGCCGTGGGCAAGAGGGTGAGTTTGGAACAAGTGGCAAGGTTGTCGGGAGAAAGGACGAACGTCCTTATAACCGCCACTCCATAATTACCTCACCCACGTCGCCTCAACCTCTGCAAATTCCCCCTCTCTCTCACCTGAGCCTTAAAGAAGAAACCCTCCCCATTTTCAAAAAATGACTGCCCGTAAAACCAGAGCCAAAACCACCAAAAAAGCTCCCGATTCCCCCTCCGAACCAAAGAAAACCACAGAGCTAAAATCAGCAATGGCGACCCCCTCTGAGACTCCTACTACCCCCGAAATGCCTAAAAGCCCGTCTCCAGTTAACTCCGAGGACCTGGAGAAAATAATAGAGGAGCAAGCGCCCTCTCCCGTAAAGGCGACGCCGGAGGAACCACCGAGAGAGACGGCGGTGAAACCCAAGAAGAAGAAAGCCAAGGCCAACAAGGAGAAGGCTGTCCCAGCGACGGAGAAGGAAGATACCCCTGCGGAGACGGAGGAGTCCACCTCGGACGAAGTCGACGAACCTGAGCCTCCCATGGAAGGAGAAAAGCAAGAAAGAGAAGAAACCCAGTAGAAAAAGACTCGGGGCACCACCACCACCGAGAAAGAAGCCCGTGAGCTACCTCCACCTTCAGGAAGAGAACCCGGGTACTTGCGAAGATGGCATCACCTCCTCCGAAAATGGAAAGCCGTCCCGACCACGAGAGGCCACCCCGAGGTTCAACACCACCTCGATGAGGGCATTGTAAAGCCCAAGACGCTGACATGGAGGTCTTTGGAGAGTCCGGGGTTAGGATGAGTGAAGAAGTTTTTCGTAAGGATTGGATGGGGAGCGTTTTGGAATGGCCAGACGGTCAGACATCACATTGGCGATGGAGTTTATTCAAACTCTCGAAATAAAGAACCTGTGCAAAGTAAAGTCGACCACGCATCGCATCAAATTTAAGCTGATGGGCAACAGCTTCTCGTTCTCTGTGAACGACTTCAACTGCACCCTGGGCATGACAGAAGTGTTTGAGACGAAGACCACGTAATCTGCGAGGCTTTCACCCACGCCCCGAGCACATGGGGAGGTGGAATGAAAATGGTCATCGATTGGTCCAGGCACAACGCTTAAGTCCGGATACACTAAGGGCAATGAGCTGAGGAGCAACGCGCTGCGAATGTGCCATCGCCTCCTGTCTTACAGCTTTTTCGGGAAGGTGGACAGCAGCAACTCCATCTCCCAGCAGGAGTTGTTCATCTTGTGGTGCATGTGGCATGGCCACAAGGTGAACTTTCCGCGTTCTGTTGCCCATTTCAAGGACATCCCGACTCATCCTAAGCGATGATCTCTCTTGCCCATTTGGTGACCGTGTTGTACACGGTCAGGTCTTTGGACGAGCGAATCCGACACGAAGTGGAGCCCGAAATGATATCGACACGACTATGTTGGAGCGGATGAAGGACATATACTACGACCAGACGGAAAACCGGTCTTCACGGAGCCACCTTGACGACTAAGCGGCCTCACCATCGCCCGATCGGCGGAAGAGGATTCAAAGATAGCGAGAGGAGGATGATGACATCAAAGCCCGCTGACTGTGATAGAGGAACAACGAAAACGACCCACGATGCCCTCGATAGCCTACTTTGCCCACACGGATCTGTATCCGACTTCCCTCGACCTTTGTCCTCCATTTTGTTTTTGTTTTCTGCTTTGTTTCGTTTTGTTTCGCTTTTTGTTGTTTTTTTTTTTTTTTTTTGTTGGTGGTCAACCCCTTTCCCTCACCCACTTTGCCCTAGGCAAAGTGTGTGAGTGAAGGGGGTTGCGTCTGTTTTTGTTTGTTTGAGTTAAGAGAGTCGGTCCCCACTCTGACCCACTTTGCCCAAGGCAAAGTGTGTGAGTAGGGGACCGCCACCTTGCTCGGTTGTTTCGTTGTTTGTTGTTTGTGTTCCTCCTTGTTCACCCACTTTGCTCAACGCAGTGTGTGAGTGGGAGGGTTTTCGCTTTTATGTGTCGGTTGACATGTTTAAATTGGTGGGATTGATTGGGTGTATTTTGCTTTGTTGTGAATAATGTTAGTAGTTTTAGGAATTACGTTTGAGCATGACCGTATGTAAATAAGGATGACGAATCAATTTGAGCACACATGGTGAGATTTGAGCTTAAACTGTCAGATCTTGATCAACACGCTTTCCTTTCTTGTGTGATGATCGACATCTTCATTAGGCTTTTGCTAGAACTTGCGTGCACTCTTATGTCGAAACCTTATTGACTTAGTTAAAACATTTAGATGACTTAGGCATATTTTTCTTCAAATAGCCCATCGAGCCAAAATGTCCTACCTAATGTTAATCCCTCGTTCACCCCTGAGCTTAATAATTTCTTTCATTCACTTAAATTAGCACGAAAAAAGCCTGCCCGGTCAATTAGACTCGGGAGCTAATAGAAGAGAAGGCAAGGAAGAACAAAGAGCCTCAGAATGGGCAAGAAAAAAAGGGTTTACTGAATTTCAAAGAAATGGGCAAATGCCCAATATAAAAGAAGGTACCTGAATTGAAAGAAAAGGACTTGAAATAAAAGAATATATATATTGATGAAGTCCTAAGATGGTTGTCTTTGAGGCTCGTAAGAGAAAGCGAAAGGAAATCCATGGAGACAAAATAAATTCCTCGAACCTGAGTCCGTGATGACCTTAGCCTCGTTCCAAAAATTTCCCACCTATGTCTTAAGCCCTATTACAACCAAATAAAAGACCTAAGGATGAATGTTTAAAACTTTGTCTAAACGGTGGAGATGGTAGAGGGCACGCAAGCCTATGGCATAGTCGAAATGAAAGATGTCCTGAGCGTATACACTAGCCTATACACAAGATTGCAGAGTGTTGGTAAGGAAAATGCCCAATATGCTCAAATTCGTATTTTGACTTGTTTGATGGTCGTTGCTTGAATGGAGTCTACTTGAATTGCTAGTTTGTTCTGATGAAGCTTATATTGGCCGAGATATCCTGCTGGTGGAAATGTGCTAACCATTTTCTGTTTTGAGTCTTTTCTTTCTTTCTTTTGTCTTGGGCAAATTACGCATGCATGCTTGAGGACAAGCATGTTTAAAGTGTGTGCGTGTGACGAGCCCAAGTTTTGTGCTCTTTTTCTGTGTCTTGTCTAGGTCTAGATCGAGTCTTTTGTGTCTTTCTTGTTGTGTTTTGTGTCTGGGAGGACACATTGGTCTGCAGGGACAAGGCGGGCGAAATGGGCGAAGGAGTGGAACTTGCATGGCGGATGAATAGAGATACGATGCACCTCGAGGCACAAGGAGCTTAGCTCACACCGGGCTTCAAACCCCAAGAGTGCCTGCTTTCACGACGTGACCTCCTTCTGCACCGCATGTTCAATCTCCGAAGGGTAGGCTAATGGGCAAGCGGAAGAAGAATGCGGCGAGACCAAGAAGAAGAAGGAGGCGAGAGAAGGCGTAAGGAGAGCTAATGGGCAAGATACGCGAGATCCGGGCGAATCTCGCTAAATCCGAAAAGGATGCTACCGACACCGAATCTCATGATATCCGGAGGAGATCGCCTCGGATCCGTCTCGACAAGGAAAGAGCCCGATCAACAAGGAAAACCTACCAGATTGTCCAACCCATGGGCCATTACCATCGCCGCCTCTCTCGGCCTATATATATGGATGAAGGCGCGACTTGCGTCTCTTCCGCTCCAACTCTCACTCTCATTATCAAATTCATCCAAAGACACCACATACATTAAGTCCTTCGGGCAAACACTTTATTTGCTATTCAGATGTTTTGTCGGCGGCACTTTGGGCTCGCTGCTTTCTATTTCGCTCAATTAATAGTAAGTTGGTTCCGTTTAATTATGGTTTCAATTAATCTGCTGCATGTTTATTTATTTTATGTCTAGCTAAGTCTTTATTCGGTTTGGGCGTGACTAAGTGGAGCATGATTAATATAACTCGAGAGGTCTAAGTAGGGCATTACGATCCGCATGCGTGTGTTCCCAAGACTAGGTCCCGGGCAATATATAACTTAACCAAACTCGGTGTGTTAGTTGCAAATAACATAGTGGGTAAGGAGGTTGCAAGTAATAATTGGATTAAGGTGTCGGGTGTCCCGCACCCCAAATAGTCTGACCGTGTGGGCGAGTTGGAGTAGTCCTAGCATTTGCCTTTGCCAATATCGGGTCCATCTAGATCATAACGCCGCATGTAGGTTTGCATGTCTTGAGGTGTCCTCGTGCGTGGGCATTACGGTTAGATAGTTTGCATAGGGTGTCCTTTGCCTTCTTTACACGTAAATGATAGATTTGGAGGGTGCGTCGTGGGCGTGACGCGTGACAACGGGTCACGACGTATGTCTCTTATAACCGTTGATGCATGTCATGTAGAAAACCTTTGCACCTAGGACCGAGTGTTAATCGCCTTCACGGTTGTTGCCCAAGCCGCACTCGCCTTATTATTTGATATTCCTTTGAGTTTGTTTCGTGTTATTTTAGTCTACCTATAGTGACCAAGATAGTTACACAACTCATTCCTTTTAAGTGACATCGCGACATCGAGATTGCTACACCAACTCCTCGTGGGATCGACCCTATACTTATCGCTGGCTACGCCTGTGATGGGCAATAGGTTATAAATTTATTTTGAACGCTAAACGACAGCGTGTCAGTGCTCCAACTCAACCGGCAGATGGCAAGATTTTCCAAATACCAGTTGATATGGAGATAAACCTATAAGCGCTTTGTAGGCAGTCCGGTAGGCCCAAAGAGCATCATCCAATTGTTTGGCCCAATCTTTCCTGTGGAAGATCGATTTCTCTACTATTCTCTTGATCTCTTGGTTTGCAAGCTCAGCTTGCCCATTCGCCTACGGATGGTATGGAGAGGTGACTATGTGCTTCACTCCATATTTAGCTAGGACATTGTCTAGCCACTTGTTGTTGAAGTGCGACCCTCCATCGCTGATCAACGCCCTAGGTACACCAAAATGAGTTAGAATGTTTTTATGTCAGAATTTAATAACTACCTTGGAGTCGTTAGTGGCTGTGGGAATCGCCTCCACTCATCGTGATACGTACTCCACAGCAAGCAGAATGTAGGTGAAACCACAAGACATGGGAAACGGACCCATAAAGTCAATTCCCCAAACATCAAATAATTCCACTTCCATGATGCTATTTTGGGGCATCTCATCCTTCTTAGTGACGTTGCCCATCCTTTGACATCTGTCACAGCTCTTCACAAAACTTTGGCAAGCTTGAAGATGGAAGGCCAGTAGAAATCACTCAATTAGACCTTTGCTGCAGTCTTAGCCGCTGCAAAATGTCCTCCACTCAAGGAACTGTGACATTCATCGATTATCTCCTCCCATTTCCCTTGGGGGACACAGCGACTTATCAGGCCATCGGCACATCGACGATAAAGATGGGGATCATCCCAATAATAGAACTTCACGTCGTAGAGAAACTTCTTCTTTGATGATGACTGCACGAAGGAGGCATTACTCCAATCACCAAATAGTTCACAAATCTGCGTACCATGGCGTATGATCAATTATGCTCATAATGTGCTCGTCTGGGAAGTTCTCCTTGATCCCAATTCGCTTGTCTTCTTCTTCGACTGGCTTCTCCAATCTAGATAAGTGGTCTGCTACCACATTCTCACAGCCTTTTCTGTTTTTAATCTCCATGTCGAACTCTTGAAGGAGGATAATCCATCTCACCAATCTCGGCTTCGAATCTTTCTTGTTGAACAGATAGCGAATGACGGCATGGTCGGTATGGACAATAGTGTGGGTGCCCACCAAATAAGGTCTAAACTTGTCGAAAGCATAGACCACTGCAAGTAACTCCTTCTCCGTGGTAGTGTAGTTCATCTTAGCCGAATCAAGCGTCTTACTTGCGTAATAGATGACTCTGAACAACTTATCTCTTTTCTGCCCCAACACACCTCCCACTGCCCAATCACTGGCATCACACATGAGCTCGAAAGGCTGGCTCCAATCAAGTGAGACCAACACTGGAGTCGAGATCAGAGCTTGCTTCAACTTCTCAAATGCCCCCATGCACTCATTGGTGAACACGAACTTGGTGTCCTTCTCTGGCAATCCACACAGCGGCTTCGTGATCGTGGAAAAGTCCTTGATGAATCATCTGTAAAAGCCGGCATATCCGAGAAAGCTCCTCACTGATTTGACATTGGTGGAAGGAGGTAGCTTCTCGATGGCAACTATCTTGGCTCGGTCTACTTCCAAGCCCTTAGCAGAAACTTTGTGGCCAAGTACCATACATTCCTTAACCATAAAATGACACTTCTCCCAGTTGATCACTAAGTTCGTCTAAACTCTGTCATCACCTCGTTCCGATTCGTTGGAGCTCGTTGGTTTATGGTGCTGCTATCTTCGAGATGCTCGTCATTTTATCTTTGGGGATGATACGTCAGAATCGAGAGCACTACTGGGCATATCTTGTCTTGCGGATAGAGAGCTCCTCGACTCGATGATTAGCATATGGTTTTTGTCTATTTAAAATTTTCAATTATGTTTTAATTCATTTTGTAGTTTTATCTCCTTTCACTTTTATTTACTTTGTAACACACTCGATAAGTTATACTGTTTTGTATGCTTCATTTTCCAAAAATTAACATCAACATCTTGTTTCTGATGACAAATGTAGGAAGACAAAATACATTTACCACCTATAAATATAAATGTTTCAGATTTGACTTATTTTATATGATTCAACTAAATTTTTTCCTACAAACTAATATAAGAAATAAATACATTAACTAAATTTGCACTTACCATATGTAATTTCGCTTAGTGAAATTGAAGATGTCAAATTAAAATTATGATAAGGACATGATTGGGAGACTCATCAACATATAATTTACACTAAGATAGAAGTTAATTATGTATAGTTTCTAACAACAAAAAAAACACAATTGTAAAATTAACAAATAATAATAAATCTTATAAGTACAATCTTAAGGTAATACAAATTAATCTACAAAAATAATTATATTACAAATCTGAATAAGAGACAATTCATTGATCAAATAATTTGTTTAACCATTTAACATTGGAAAAATCTTGTAAATAAAAATGTTATATAACTAAATATTTTTCCAAAATCTCATGTAAAAATAATATATGAAAAGCAAATTTAAGCTAAATATTCTATAATATGAATAAAAAATATTGAAAATACACATTGCATATATCTACACACTCATTAATACATTTGTCTTTATAAAAAGAATTATAAAAACATTTATTGATATAAATTAAATAAATCTAATAATCAATGACTTCATGTCAGTGAATACATTATTATCTAAAATTATAAGTATTATATACTCCCTTCATCCACCAAAAAATTATATTTTTTTGATGACACGAGTTTTAATAAATTATAATTAGTGAAAATAATAAATGAAAAGATTAATAATAATCTCAGATTAAAAAGTAGGCAATACAAATAATAAATAAATATATTAATAGGTTGTAGGAGTAAAAAAGTGATCATCTATCTTTCTTTTTGTAAATAAATAGATAGATTGATGGCAAAATTTATGGAGTTAAGTTTCCAAAAATAAAAAATACATGTTTTTGGTAGACAGAACCAAAAAAATTGATAATATATATTTACACATACATATACTAATTAAAAATATTAATTGCGCTTGCATCATATTTTGGCTAATTGGGTGACATTAATCTCACAAATTTCAATTACAAACTAATTATACAAACAAATTTCACTCAAATACGATAGTCCATCATCTAAAACTAGTCAATTTAACTATAAAATTAAACTATTTATAAATAATTACAGAAAAAAATAATAATCAAAATCGTCTATCTCAAAATTCAAACCAACAATTATTTCAAATCATGACACAAAATCCTCGGCCGAACTTGCTGGTTACATAAAATTCAAAACCAACCCAATAATGGCCCACACTTAGGGGTGTTAAGCTAAGCTTATTTTAAAGAACATAAAACAAAAGTTTATAAGATGTTTGAAAGCTTATAAGGTAATATCTCGAGAACTTATAAGTTGTTAAAGTGTTTGGATAATCGATCTTATATGTTTGCAGAAAGAATGGTGAGTTGGAGAGATAAAATTGACGAAAACGAAGTTGATAGTGTATATGTTGGATATAACTAATTATAATAAGATTATTTTGGTAAATTCAGCGATTATTATTAATTTGAAAAATAAGTTGGAGTTGAACAACTTATTTTTAATTTAATGTTTTATTGGAAATTATTTTCAAAACATAAGTTGTTTAAGAACTTATTTCGCCAAACACTTTACAATAATTTATAAAACCCTAAACAAACATAATGTTTTTTAAAGAAATTATAAGCTCAGCCCTATACCCTCTTAATATAGTTTTGGGCTCTTAATTGAATTAAACATAACTAATGGCCCAACTAAAATGAAAAGAAATACATAAAATTTCGAAAAAAATAATTCCAAATATCATTCACTTCATCACCGCCGCTTCTTCCCCTAATCTTATCGCGCCTCTTCTTCTTTCTCATTTCTTCTTCTTCAGTTCTCGCCGTGGTTATTCTTCTTCACTCCACTTTCTTTTTCTAATTCGCATAATAATTGGGGTTATAATTGCAATATCTACAAGATTAAAAGTGAAAAGGGGATGCGTTTTGAAGAAGCAACATCTATACTCATTTTGGGATGCGTTTTGGAGGATGGTTGAAGAAGATGAATTACTGCATTTGGGTGGCGGCGACGGCGGAGGACGATTGTTGGTAAATTTCACATGGTCCGGTGAGAAGATAAGCCATGATTTGTGAGAGGGGATGCGTTTGATTGCGAATCTGTTAGGGCAGGTGAGAATCATTCATTTTTGTAGAGGGCAAAACGTGGAGTCTAGGGCTCCAAGAACAAATCTCAGTTATCAATGCTAAATATACTATAGATAAGCAACAGTTTAAGCAGTTTATTTCAAGCAGTTTATTATTAGAAAAATTGATGGTTGCTGAAGCAGTTGGCCGTTTAGGCACCAAAAGGCCATTTTGTGGCTTTTATATATATTGCCAATTTAAGATTACCCGTTTTAGTTTCTAAGTTATAGAATTGAAAAGGAAAATGAAAATGGATATATATTAGCTTGCCCTTGACAGATTGTGTATAATGCATGCTTGGCATGAATCATTCAGTCCTGTCAGGAAGTAAGCACCTGTCTGTTTTACTCCATGTGAGGTAGAGGTTTAGGGTTGGAGATATTAATTCTGCTGGGTGTTTGAGCAATACAGTCAAATGTCGTAGTCTAACTTAAAAAGCTTCTGAAAGCTCTAGATTTTATGCTATCTATAATAGGAGATGAACGAGATGACTTCATTTGAATGAAGGGGGAACCAGGTGCATTTATCTGTAACTTTAATGATATATCTTCTTTCACCTTTCCCTTTCTACCTCTGAATTGAAATTGCATTTCATTTTTTTTCGTTGTGCAGAAATTGCACTGCCCATCTTGATGGAAAAAGAGATGGAGAATTGGGAAGGCAATTTAGAAAGTAGATTTGTGGGGTTGACAGTGAAAGACCCCTACAGTATCAATGGCAATGATGGGTTATTTCA